>JADMNL010000033.1:74105000-74705000 GCA_016271365.2 Neoceratodus forsteri
GAGCTGCAAACTGACACATGCCAGAATTTATGGCAAATGAGCATTTTTTTCTCTAACAGCCATATCTAGTTATGTATTAGGGCCAGAAACATACAACATTTCAGGGTAACAGCTGAGGAAGTAGCCCTGTGGTCATGAAATGCTGGGTGTTTCTTGCATTTATTCATGCCTGGATGTGGCTGTTTGAAGACTCTGTGTAGTCTGGTGGATGGAGTACTGGTCAGGGAACCAGAAGAGCACATATTAAAAGTCTGCCAGAGTCAAATACTCAGTGTGTGGCCTGGGGCATTTTTCCTGTATACCTCTGTAGTTTGTAGGCATGAACAATGATTCCCTCTCTTGCATCCCCCTAATTTCGTCCTAATTTAAATATAAATGAGGTTGCTTCACTCTGTTTGGTGCTGGTGTGAAAACCTGTTTGTCTCCATTGCAAAGGTCACGATCCCACTCATGCAAGGCATCATGGGAGCTGACGATGCATATGTGCACAAGCCAGCAGAAGTTATATTCGCAATCAGTACTGTATGGTCTTGTGAAGTTCCTGCATTCTCTAAAAGCATTTTTTCTAACTCAGATACACTGTAAACTACAAAAAACAGCAGGACACTTATTATGCCTCGAAACGTTTCATGGCCAGCATCAGACAAGATCATAGGGACTGCAGAGAATAGCAACAGCACTGACTTATATAGGATAACTATAAGTTTTAGCACTAAAACATCATAGAATTTAAGGATGCTTCACATCAGCTGGGTCATGATCTTTGCAATGGAGTGAAGCAGGTTTACATGCCAGACTCAAGTAACTTCATTTACATTTACATCCTGATGATATTAGGAGGGTGCAATAGAGGCAATCATTGCTCATGACTACAAACTAAACAGGTAAACAGAATAAAAAGCTGAGGGGACCTTCCATTAACCTCCAAGGGCTCCAATTTACCCAGCCATAGATGTGACTAAAAGCAGGATGCCACTGAAAACAAAATGTTGCATCTCAGCTGGGCTATCCTTGGTTTATAAACTGTAAAAAATAGACTGCTAACTCTAGCTCCCAATAAAAAATTCCCATGAACTAATAGTAAAAGTCCTACAGAAAGAAGAAAACTAGACAAATGTGAAGAGCCTGTACAGGTTTTCCTTTCAACAATAGCAGTGTAGGAATTGGCCAACCTGATGGGCCAGTGGGCCTTTCCTACTGATGGATTCTATGTTTCCGTGTAAACCTATTAAGCATGAATCCCTGAAGCATTGTTCAACAAACCATTCAACACAAGCAGTTACTCTGTGATTAAAAGATGCCTAATTATAGCCAGCAATAAGTTAAGTAGTAACTATGAAATCACACACAATGGGTATCCCATTAAGATAACGACTGAATTACGAGTCATTTGGCGCGAGATTAAAATAGTGATGTTGAAATAAAGCTATGTGGGTTTAATAGTACATGGTAAGTTCAGCACTTTTGCTGTGGTAGGGAGTCATGATGTTGCTATGTAAAGTATATGGGGAGTTATTCACTGTGCCATTTCCAAGCTGGCTGTGTGGTGCAATGGTTACAGACACTGCATGTGGGGGCTGGCAGACCAGGGATTGAGAATGGCTGGGGGCAAAGGTTTTCAATGGGGTTTTTGTTGTTGTTGTTGTTTAACTTTTTTGTTTTTTTCAACTTTTCCATTTTCTTTAGTGTCTGCTCCCACCAGAGATAGTTATATTAATAATGGGGAGTGCGGGCAGCAAAGTCCCCTAAAAAAGGCAAGTACTGTATAGCAGTGCTGATTTTGCAACACGGTGTAGTGCTGTGTGCTGTTTTCCTTTGTGCTCTCTTTTGGGTCATTGCTTTTTGTCACTGTCGTTGTCTTGTCGCTATGTTGACATGGAATCTGCACAATGTTAATCTTCGAAGAAGTGCTCCATTTACTTAGAAGAAGTATTTGTCAATGCCCGAATGTTTGCTTGCTTATATTTGCTGTGTAGTTGTTGGGCATAGATAGCACAGAGGTGAAAATTGACAAATAACACAAGTCATAATAGTTTATGAACAGCAAACTGTTCTTTTTCTGACCCCAAAATCAAATAAAATATAAAATATACATATTCTTATAAGTTAGACACAGTGGAGTTTTCCCAGTGCTGAAGCCGTGAAAGACTAATTATCTTTTTTTACCATTTATTTCTCTTCATGCTCTTCCCAACTGCCCCCCTTATGATGGCAAACTCCAGCCGCATCACCCAGCATTGTGGAACTTACACTGTCTACTTTCTGCACTTATACCCATGGGTGAGTTGGTGCCACTGGTGGTGGTGCAGAGCCTGCAGAGTCCTGCCAGGATGAGGTATTTTCCTTCCTGAATCTCCCTGTTGCCAAGGTCATCCTGCATGTCGTGATGTGAACCATACACTGTTTCCCTTCCCTGAAAGAGGACACCAGTCAGTGGGTGCTCAATCCTCCTTCCCCTTCCCAGACACCTGCGATTCTGACAAGTCCCACACCCAGGTTGCCAGTGTGGCAGACAGTAATCCTGCCTGCCATGACACTGGGCTAGCTAATGCTAATGTATAGGTATTGAGTCAGCTGTAATCCTGCACAGACTGGGGACTGGTAAAATCCAGAGAGCCGGATTCAAAATTGTAAAGCAAAATTGCAAGTTGTGCCAGGTCCAGCCAGAACAGTCAGTCTGGATTTTACCATTTTGGATCTGGTCCAGTGATCTGGATTTCACCCATTCCTGACAGACTGTGTGCCACCTTGTGTTTTAAACACAACACTCAGTAACTGGACATGGTCCAACTCACATGGCGCTTTCTGTTCTCCTGTCCATACCTGTCAGACCTGCAGAAGGGTGTGTCCTCCTCCAGCACCTTGTCTCCTGCCTGTTACTGCTGCTGCTGCTCTACTACCTGCTCCTCCTGGTAATGAGGCTGCCCCAACCTGCCATATTTCTCATTCTCTTTCTGTTTTCTGTCTGCCAACCTCTGCTGCTCATTCCGGCTTTGCTGCCACAAAACACACCCTGGGGCCTGCCTTCACCTCCGGTCCTCAAAGACTTGAGTGTTGCAATGAGGGACCTACAGGCAATCCTAAAACCAGCTGCTAGGTGCCCCAGGTGAGAATTGAGCCCGGCCTCCATTCTCACAAATGGCTGCAGCGTCAAAGCAAACTTGCACTCTCAGCCTCCATGACTGCTTGGTGTGGCCGAGAACAGATGAAAAACACCATCCAAGCATCACTGCAGTGCTTCCCAATTCCACTACAGGCAGTGAAGTTGGGGAAAAAATAGGAAATAATGTTGGTGTTCTGAGTGTTTTCACATAAGTGGGGAATCATCTTAAAGGAGCAGAAGCTCCCATCATAAAACTGGGCTGAAACCCCCCACCTACAACCTTAGGATAAGCAGTGTGATTGGGGAAAACATGGAAAATATTGCCTGCAATGGGGCAAGGCACTGTCATCAGCTTGAATTCTTCTCCTATTCGCGAGTTGCACTCATCTTTGCTCCTTGGTTGTATCCAGCTGTACTGATAATGAGCAGAGAAGCGTGAGGGAGGGGGTCTGTTCAATGCAGTAGGGGAGATATGAGCAAAGTTACCACATTACTTTACAAATCTGCTATAAATAAGATACTTTCCCTATTCCTGCTGCTCCTTAATCTTCTATACCCCCAGTTCACTGAATACTACCCGGCCTTAAACTCCCTATGTCCCCCAGTCCTCCTGTTAGCCACTAATGCTAAGCGCAGAGGTGATAATTAACAAATTATTGTAATAACACAAGCTATAGTAGTGAAATTGTCATGACTGGGAAATTATGACGTTCACACATAACATTGTTGTTTGCTTAGATTTTGACCTTGAATTTTTAAAATACTGGTTTCCGCTCCGTACAAACTATCAAAAAAAAACTCTCTCTCTCCCTCTCTCTCTCTGTCACTATTCCCCTCCATACTGGTAGCCCTTCTTTTCTCATTTGTTTTCCCCAGCAGTATTGGCAGCCTATAGTCTTCATGGGCATGTTGCCTCGTGGAGAGTTGGCATAAAAAAAAAAAAGAAACCAGGAAGCACTGAGTATCGGTGCACAGCACCCCACTCTTATCATCGACCAGTGCTGAGGAATGGGGGATAGCACCCCATTCCTTTCAGCAACTGTATTCTTCACCCCCCCCCATCTCTACTCTTGGCCATCTATTGTCCTTGCTCATTGCAAGATGAAGGAAAGAAAGAAAGGAAGGAAGGAAAGAAAGAAAAAGAAAGAAAGAAAGAAAGAAAGAAAGAAAGAAAGAAAGAAAGAAAGAAAGAAGGAAAGAAAGAAAGAAAATAAATAAACCTGTAAGGCCACAAATAAAACACAGCACTACATGCTTGTTGCCCTGCACAGCAAGGGACTGACTGCAGAAGCTTGTTTTTTGGTGAATTTCAATAAGTAACACAAGCTATGCTAGCTAGCTCCCATACAATGATGTACATGCTGGCACTGCTATATCAGAGAGCTGATGAGATTACACAGAATAGAGTAAATTGAGTGCAAAACATACATAGTAGGGTTGAAACTAGGAAGCAAGGTAAACGCACCAATAGTGCACAGTCAAGAGCCACAAAACACAGATGAGCAAAATAAAATGGGAACCAATGAATTCCTGCTCCTACCACCATCTCCACCTACCGTTTCCCCTATGTGCTCCCTTACCTCCCCACACTTCTTTCACTATCCTCCTGTTTACTTCCCTCTAAATTCACTTATTTTTATTTTTTTATATATTCCTTGTAACTATATGTTTTAGATTATTGTCCCTGTCGTGCTTATACTGTTGTCATGCTGTCTTGCTGTATTCACTGATGTGGAACCTTTGTAAAACAGCCCCAGCGCAAAGGTGTTTGTAATCCTAGACTTAAATAAAGATAAATAAAAATAAAAGACTCTGGTGAGACCCCAGCTGGAGTACTGTGTCCAATTCTGGAGGCCACACCTCAGGAGGGATATAGACAGATTGGGGCAAGTGCAGAGGAGGGCTACCAAGATGATAAAGGGACTACACGACAGGCCATGTGAGAAGAGACTGAGTGTACTTAACCTGTACTCACTCGAGGAAAGAAGAGAGAGGGGAGATAGGATAGAAACTTTCAAATACCTAAAGGATATAAACAAGGTACAGGCACAGGACCTTCTTCAGATCAAAGATGGCACAAGATCCAAGGGGTACAACATAAGACTGAAGAAGGGGAAATTCAGGGGGAATATGAGGAAGTTTTTTTTTACAGAGAGGGTGGTGAAACCCTGGAACGGTTTGTCCCAGGAGGTTGTGGAAACTTAAAATGGTTGGGGGATTCAAAACTGCATGGGACAGACACAAGGTGGCCATCAGGACATAAGGCTGAAGCGGTAAGGGTAGGAAACTGAGCAGACTAGATGGATCGTGAGGCCCCCATCTGCCGCCACATTCTATATTTCTATGGCAGAAGGCTTTTGGGAGAGTAAAGCCTGTAAAAAATGGCTTAATCAGTCAAACTGAGAAACTCTAGGACTTCTATAAATTCTTACAAAAACATTTTGCTTCATAGCTCTCCTATTCATTATTTCTCCATTGACCCTAGCTGGTCAAGAATTACATTCGTTAGTCATATTTACACCAATCAGCAATGCGGATTTGCTCCTCCCCTACAGCGTTTAACCTCACCATCTGACATTGATGCTGTCCAGCCAGTCAGGTGCATACATGGGCAAGAAAGACTCTTGATACAGTATGCTCAGTTATGCAAATGCTGGGTAGAGAATACCAAGATTCTTTCCTTACACCTAGGCAGGGCATACATGCATACTGTTCTTTGGTTTTCTGGAGCACAAGGGTTCAGACACCTGGTAAGGAACTAAAAAGACAGGCAATTATCTATGTAGACCCCAAGTGAGGTGCAGTGTGGCAAAGTGATAGAATACATTGTGGGATCCCACCTATAATGTTAGGGCAGACATAACTGACATGAGTATGGGGTCATTTTTCCTTTCATATCAATCAATCAATCAATCAATCAAAATCTTTATTTATTCAGGCGAACATCATTGAGCATAGCTGATTTACAAGATGGACCTGAGTGGTCATAACAAAAAAGGTTACAGAGTGTATACAAAAACATGATATTGTTTATGTCATATGTGGTGTTTTACTCTTTATGTAGTCAGTATTATGCCATTGGCATGCATTTACCCATGAAATTTCCTTCCCTATTTTGCACGTGGAACAGGGTCGTACTTCAATGACACACTCTGAACTGAGTTCCTGAGTTCCACCAGCCCCCCCCCCAACCATTTTCACTACTGGGGATGTGACAGACAATCTGTTCAATTAAAATATTTCCAAGTAATCTGGCCCAATAGTGCAGAGGGCTGAGGTGCTCGATGCCTTACCTCCTACCATGCTGGTGACCTATGTTCAGGAGTGAGCACGGGTTGCCAGGGATTGGCCAGGGGAAGGGAGAGGGCTGGGAGTGGAGAGAACAGCCACCAGGCAGCTCTTCTCTGCTGGATTGGGGAAGTAGGCCTTTCTGGCTCTTGACTGCCACCGAGAGGAGGCTTGATGGTGGTGTAGGAGCATTGGAGGGACTGGCATTAAAACAGTTACGCTAACTGGGGTTGCGCTCTGTACTGGTGCGCATCCATGCCTCTACGCACTTGCACTGCTGTGAATGGCTGAGATCCTTGGGATATAAAGGGAGTGAAAACCAGGTGGAAAAAGAACCCCCCAGAGGCAGGATGAAGACAGACCCTTCACAGGCTCCATACTTGTGGCTGGGCACGCAAAATAAATCCTGTGACAGAGGACGCTGGTCTAAGGTAAGTTTCAGAGGAGCCAGGTCGTGGAGCTGGGGGAGGATTGGTCAGACAGGGGCAGCATGAGGAAAGGAGAAAGAAATCATTTTAAAAATCCTTCCCGGTACAAAATAAACCCAACTTCTGACTGTAGGCTCTACCATCCCCAAGGAATTGATTGTATGAGTCTAGAAAAAAAAACATTGTCTGATTACAGATACAATTAATCATTTCTGTAGGACCTAAGGGCCAGTTCTGGAGCTGATTTCTGAAAAGCATTATAAATTTAATGGTAGGGAGGGAATAGATATATATTAGAAATAGGTTGTAGGTTTATAGGGTGGAGGTGAGGCACATTATCCTGAGTAAGGATGTCATACTCTTTTTTTATCACAACACTATTTTTCCACCACCTTCGCAGATCCAGCAGGAGCTACGACCCCCCCCCTCAGAGGGGCACATCCTTCTGCCCATCGGGGCCATCATGGGTCCTTCTGGATCCCAGTATGTTTTTCCTCTGGTTTTTCTCCAACCCCCGTGCCTGCGCAATGGGCAAAGCAGCCATGTCCACCTCCGCGGAGGCAGCCAAGCGTCAAACCCCTCCAGTTGTGCCAATGCATGCAGCACAAACCTCTCTCCCTGAGGAAGGAGAGCAGTCCTCTGGATGCTCAATCCTTACCTCCCACAGCCAACCCCCAAATGACCTGAGTCCGTTCCCGAACCCAGGTAGCTGGCATGGCATGAGGTGTGGCATCCAGCACCTCAACCCTCAGTGCCACCGGGCAGGCAAGGATGTGATACTTAAAGATCATGTGCAAAGGTTTTTGCATATTGTTAATAAAGCTTGAATTCAAGTCCCTCTGTCATGATTAGTGTTTTCTGAAAATTACATGCTGTTTGGTTTTGTGGTTTTCTTTAAATCAGCATTTGTTAGCCTGCTCTACAGTGGCTGAAAACAAAGGAGTTATTTCTGTCTCTCTCAGTCAGGATTTGAGAGCGATTATATCATCTTGGGGTACTGTAGCTTGCTCCTTCAGATTCCCAGTCACAGAAGGCTGTAGAGTTAATGGTATACAGACCATGCTTCTTAAAAACTCAGTCTGTGGTTTGTGTTTAGATAGATTAGTTTAAAATCCATCATTTATATAAGAAAGCTAAAACTTTAGAGAATATTATGCACAAGTTTCTATAGAAAAGTAAAATGCCTATGTTAACTCTAAGGAAGTTAGTGGCAAGGTACAACCAGGAAGGGCTGAAATTACTTAATCTTTGGTAGTACCATCAGGATGCAATAATAAGCTATAACTCAGAATATTCAGACCCCCCCCTTTGGTGGACAGAAAGTGATAAATTAATACTTAAAAATGGGAGATGTTACCACCACTTATATAAATCATATGGAAGAAAAGAGATCAAGAAAACATCTAATTGTTGTATGAATACAAACACAATTAATACTTTCTATAGGACCTGAGCACCAATTCTGGAGCTGATTTCTAAAAAAAAACTTATAAGCTTAATGGGAGGGTGGAAATAGATAGATATTAGACATAGGTTATAGGTTTAGAGGGTGAGGAGAGGTACATTATCCGGGGTAAGGATGTGATACAATCTGGAGGAATTGATTGGTATATCTGTTGTAAGTCAGAACCAGCTTGGGAAAGAGTATTCTGAACCCAGAGAAGAAAAATAAGGAATCCAAGGATGGAGTGCTACCGGGGGGGGGGATCTGGGTAGCAGCAACAGAGAAGAAGAAGGATCTGGGAGTGATGATCACTAGCAACCTGAAACACTCCACACAGTGCAAAAAAGCAGGAGCAAGGGAAAACAAGATGCTGGGGTGTGTATAGCCAGAGGAATCATCGGTAGTAAGAAGGAGGTTATACAGCCCTTGTACAGGTTGCTGGTGAGGCCACATCTAGAATATTTATTTATTTAGTTAGTTTTTGTTGACCAGATAAGTGTACTAAACAACAACATTGTCTATTTTCAGGCATGACCCGGGAGAGTTACAGACAAAACCGGTGTATTACAACTGGAGTTCTAGACAGCATACAGCACAGAAAACAGTGGGGTACACAATAAACACATGATATAAAATAAATATACACAAAGAGAACAAGGAAAGCAACAGGCAATCATCACTGTAAAGGAAAAAGTAATATATGCAAGTACAGAGGATACCATAAAACAGAGGGTGGGAAGAATTACCCAGAGGACTAATAGGGAAGTAAAGGGTAAGTGACCAGCAACTTGTTTCTAAGAGCAGTGAGCTGGGATAAGGGAGTTCTAGACATGCTAGTGGGGCCTTGGGGAGAGACAAGAACCAGGTCAGTACTCCATATTGTTTAGGGGCAAGAGCATCTGTCCTTGATTTGTAGGTGACTTTTGGGGCCATTTTTAAAGTTATGGGGCCCTATGCATGAATGTGTGGGAAGTACGTGCTGGAGGTGCGCTGGCCATGTTGGGAGCAGTACTGGCACATAGGTATGGGCACTGGGGGAATGGGGTGTGCGGTGCTGCAGGGGTATTCTTGGGATGTCAAGTTGGGGGCATTACACAGGGTCCACAGGCCTTTGTGGCATGAGTTGAGGGGGGACAGCCAACAGGGGTAAGTGTACGGCTGTGTGCTGGGGTGGGTGGCGGCGGACGGCCATCAGGGATGGCCACAGTGGACCGAATGATGGTTGTGTGGGCTATCCACCCACACCAGGTGGCACCAGTGTGTGTGCACAGGGCATGTAGGTGGCTTATGGCAGGATTCTCCCTGGCATACCCTGCACCCCTCTCCGCACACCTGTGGCCAGCACTATGCACAGTTGTGCATGGTGCATAGTGCTGGCATGCCCCAAGTCCACCTCCATGTGGTGCGGTCTGCTGACCAGGGGAATCAGGTGCATTGGGGCTGAGTGCACCCCAGTATTGCATCTGGTGTGGGGGGGCATTGGGTGTGGAGTGGCTACTTGCCGCATTTAAGCAGTGCGTAGCCACTCTGCAGGATCATGCATAGGGTCTAATGATGGGACTGTGCATGTTTCCATTCCTTATGGAGAAAAATTCTAGAATTTTGGTCCAGACACCACAAAGGTATACTTGCCCATCCTAGTGTTACATATGGGGATCTCCAGTAGAGAGTTGACCATGAAGCGCAGGGATTAGGTCAGTAAGGAAGGTTTGAACCAGCAAGCGATACACTCAGGAAGGCCTTCTCTGATTATTTTTTCTATGGCACAACCAGCGGCATACGTCTGGTATGAAGGAGGGGAAAGCCAGCCAAGGTCAGCATAGAGCACACACTGGTGGGTATGCTTTGGCATAAATAGAGCAAAACAACAGATGCTGTTATACCAGGTCTCCTATTTGGTTACAACAGCTTTATTTGCATCCATGTATGATAAGAGGCTGTATGGGAGGCCAGGCTGTAGCACACCGTGAGCGATGATGAGCCTCACAGTGGACGTCAGGTTGTGGTAAGTCTTCTATGCAATGCCAAGCTTAATGTGGACAGATTTTCATACAGTTAAAATATGAAGGTTGAAGTCAAGAGATGGATTGAGAGTGATGCCCAGATACTTGAAAGAGTCCACCATGTCAAGAGAGGAGCCTCCAGGCCCCCTCATAGTAAGCATAGAATGGCAGGCTCTGAGTCTGGGCACTGTGCCATAGAACATAGTGACTGTTTTTTTTTTGCATTGAGAAGGAGCTTGTTGTGTGATATCCATAATTAGATGGTGGCAAAATCCATGCTGAGTTTGTTGTTGATGTCACAGATGTCAGCAGCTCTGGTGTAGAGGACCATGTCATCCACATACAGAAGAGTTTCTCAGGAGCTAAGAGATTTGGGCGGGTTGTTGACAAACAGAGATAATAGTAGTGGCCCAAGGATGCATCCCTGGAGAACACCAACCTTGATGGAGGCAAGACCTGATTTGGCACCACTTATTTTGACAAATTGCCATCTATTAGACAGTTACCTTTAGAACCAAGACAGCACGGGAGATGAGAAGCCCAAAGCAAGCAGTTTCTCTAGCAGCATGGTGTGATCTACCAGGTCAAATGCCTTGGTTAAGTCTATGAATATTGATCTCATGAGCATCCCTTTGCCCATAGCTGTTCTGATGTCATTAGTCAGTTTTAAGGGACCTGTAGTGGTACTGTGGCAACTCCTGAAACCATGTTGGAACAGAGTAATCTGTTGAGTGTGTTGCGGGAAGCCTGTAACCTGAGGTGACAATTTTCTCAAGATGTTTGTTGAGGGTGGAGAGAATTGTATTGGGCCAATAATTATCCATACATCAGGTGTCACCTTTTTGTGTACAGGAATGATCCAAGCTGTCTTCCAGAGCGCAGGCATGGAATATATTTAAAATCCCGAAACTCAGTCTCCCCAACTGTATAAGCCTGAGTCTGGGAAACAAAATTTCAGAAGACTGAAAGGGTCTTACATTCAATGTGAGAGAGCCCCCATAACTTAAATAACCAACTCCAAGGGGCAGCAGTCCTCAGAGTTAAAAAAAAGTTACAGGGAGGAGCGGAATGGCAGAGATCAAAAGTTGTCATGACCAGGAACAGAACCTGGGTCCAAACTGCCATGCTGGCCATGCTGCCAGTAACCCAGCTCTCCATGCCATAGGAGCAGCTAGGCCAGCTGCTGCATTCAGAGGTATGTTATGATGCCTGTCAAGGGGTAGAGTAGTGGTTCATCACATCTGCTACTGTACCCCTGCCAGCATCGCATTTCCTCATGTCAGGCAAATGTGTATCAGGATACTGAACTCAGTCCCGTGAGTTTCAGAATTCTGTGTTTCAGTATTCTAAATAATTGCCTCAGGCACAGACAATGAGGCAAGGGACAGATTGAATAGTCTTGTGATGTGGGCCACTATGAGTTGGGCGGCCAGATTAAGAAACCTTGGTAGGAATCCATCCAAGCCAGCAGAGCCACAGTCTGGGATGGATCTGAGAAGTCAAAAAACTTCCTTCTTAGACACTGGTGCCCACAACTTCAAAATGACATCAACCTGCTGGAGATGGTCCAGAGGAGGACAACTAAGATGATTGTGGGTCAGCAGGGTAAAACATATGAAGAGAGGTTGGGGTTCCTGAATACGTACTGACTGGAGGACAAAAAGAGAATAAAGGCAGCTAAGGGAGTCCATGCCTGGAGCCCACTAAAATAACATTTAGTCCAAAACAGCACCAAGTAAAGTGGCTAACAGGTACTAGTGTATCAAAATAGGAGTCAGACTCATGACTTGGTCCGTACTTAAAATAAGTTTAATTCCATATAAAATATATACTCCAGTGACTCACCCCACCAGCATCAGCTAACCATTTCACCCACCTGACTGTGGGATTTCTCACACCTGGAGAAAGCCCACAGTCAGGTGTGTGAAATGGCTGGCTGATACTGGTGGGTGAGACACATGAGTAAATGTTTTATATGGAATACAACTTATTTTAACTATGAACCAAGCTCAAGGGACTGACTCCTATTTTGATACACTAGTGCCTGTTAGCCACTCTTTACTTGGTTCTGTTTTGTACTCACTTGGGAGATGAGGAGAGAGGGAACATAACAGAGACCTTCAAGTACCTGAAAGGGATAAATAGGGTGGATAAGGAAAGTCTCTTCAAGGTAAGTGGCAGCTGAACCATGAGGGGACACAGTCAGAAGCTGGGGGGGGATTTAGCAGGGAGGTTAGGAAGCACTTATTCACAGAGAGGGTGTTGGCCAGTTGGAATATACTGCCAGAGGAAGTGGTCTTGATGAAGATGGTGGGCAGCTTCAAGAGAGGCTGGGATAGGCATAAGAGAAAATTATGGGGCATGGAGGCAGACAGAAAGGAAGGGAGAACTGGGGAGGTGGGGACAGGGTCAGTAGCATAAGCTGAGGACCCTGCAATATGAGCAGACTAGACAGCGAGAATGGCCTTATTCTGCTGGCTTCCTTACATGTTTGTATGTTCATATGTTATGTTTGTTTTGCCATGAAGTAAAAGTAGATCATTAACAATATGCATGGTACAACCCTGGTTGTGTTGAAAGTTGGATTTATCAGTACAAACCACCCTGTGAATACAATCCACCATCAAATACAAGCAGCAGCAGGCCAAATTCAAAGAGTACTTCCTGTTTTCAAGGAGAGTGGATACAGATGTAAGCTGACTGATATTGAACCAGGTTAAGCTGTTGGTGTTTGTTGTTTTAGCGAATAGGGACAATTTTGCCAGGACACAGAGAAATTCTCCTACTCATTTCAAAAGGTGCCATAGGATCTTTAATGTCTGCTTGAACAACAACAGGACCAAGCAACCAGGGCCTCAGTTTAACATCTCATCTGAAAGGTGGCACCCCTGAAAGCACAGTGTTCCCCAAACCACATGCTGGGGCACCAGTATAGTTATGTTTTCACCAAGGGAAGTGTGTCCCCTGCATCGCTACCAGCATGACTTCCTGCAGCATCTGGTATTCACTGAGATCTCCTATCCTACTGCCAACCAGACCCAATCCTGCTTAGCTTCTGAGATCTGATGGGATCAGGCTCTGGGCTCCAAGGTAATATTCCTGCAGACCTTCAGTTTTTCAGGAGTCGGAACTTGACAGGGCCTCGAACTCCAGCAGTGCCACACATTTCTGACTCAATGGGCCTGATTCACAGACAAAAGGGGATTGTACCTAAGGGATCAGAAAGCTACTTAGCAACAGTCATGACTGTTTTTTTTTTATTTAAATTCCACTTTATTGCAAAGAAACTAGACGTTTAGTTAACGTTCACTCAGCAATAATACAGTAAGATCCCTAAAACATTTAGTACAACAGCTGTGTCCAATGGTGATCATAGCCGATCATTTTTTTATTAGAATCATAATACACAATACATTGTACATCACACACAATCCATAATAAAAAAGAAAATAGATCAAAGATAGGAGAGACACTAATCTTATAATCATAGTATCCAGATTCTGCTATGGCTTCTATTCTGAAGTAACTTGCCATTCATATTATAAAACACATGGAGACCATCTGGGATATGGCAAGGAGTGGACATGAAAAAGTCCCGCTCAACCATGTAAACAGTATGAGGACCCTCACAAACCTAGACACTAAATTAAGGAGGTTCCCAGCCGGTAGAATTGTTGCAGGCAGGTGGTGGGGTGGACATTCAGAACACTCAGAGTGAGCATACTGAAGAGGTAGTTTGCAAGAGAACAAGACTAAACTTATTCATAATGCTTTGCATCATAGAGATAGATGTTGTAACTTTACATTACCTTGTTAGGAAAGTACTACAGTACCTAGAATCCACAAAAGGATGGAAGGAGGGAATAAATATCCAAATTGTTTGACTTCTTGCAACCTGCCTCTACAGTATGCTCACTCTGAATGTTCTAAATACCTGTTGCTTTGGAGTTCCAATTTGCCACAAATTTTCCAGAATTTAGAGGGGGAGTTGAAGTTATTAAGGAAAGAGGATTTAAAATATTTAGACTTGGCTAACCTGGTAGCTTTTGTACAGGCATTTCTTAGACTGTGATATTTAGTATAGTCTGATGGGGGCTGGGAGGCCTTATGTTTCTTTCAAGCTTTATCACGCTCCCTGAGGCAGGTTATTAACTCAGGAGTGACCCAGGGATGATGGTCACCATGAATTCTTGTGCATTTGAGAGGGGCATAAGAGTTCCAGGTATCTAAAAATGCATCTTTCAAGTAATTGAGGGCTTGGTGGACAGATGAGGCAGAGACAATTGTAGACCAGTCGGAGTTTTAATTCATTGAGGAGGGGGTTTAGGTTTAGGGAGCTGAAAGACTGAAGCTGCAGGATTTTGATTGGCGGATTTGGTCTATGGACCTTCCTGACCATGAACATTGAATGATGATCACTGAGGGCATCCCATAGGATGCCTGACTTAATAACTCGGTGTGAGAGGGAGATGAGAGCCCAGTCTAACAGTGTGTGATTTAAGCAATAATGCACGAGAGGGTGTGTGTTGTGCTGGGATAACGTCACGCCTGGGGTGATTAGGCACGAGGCTGCAGGCCGAGTGCGACTAATCATCCCAGAAGTGACGTTTATCCCAGCACAACACACACCTGAGTGCATTATTGCTATTATACAATGGCTCGTTTGTAAAAAGTAACAAAAAATTATGAAAAACTACATTTAAAGTAGATTTTTCTGTCATTTTTGGCATGGGTAGGGTTACTTTAAGGAAAAGTAGTGCCGATTTAGCCAGCAGGTGGAGCTAATGTGTTTTTTGGGCAGTTGTGAAGTCCCTATAGGAGGTTTCAACCTTTGTGCTACTCTTTGTTAATTGACCTATTGCCAAGGCCCCCGTAGCGTGGTGGTGTGTGGATCTCTGTAATCGAAGGAAAGGAGGTAGGAGATCAGTCGTTTGCTCGTTTAAAATATTTAGAAAGCAGGAAAAAAAGGTGAGGCGAGTGGGGCTAACTATGTCACGGTCTGTGTGAACACTCGCTTCTGCTGTCATGTTGTTGTACAGAGCGAGTTGTTCTGGCTGTTTTTCAACAGAGGTTTCGATTGGGACAGCTGTGAGAACTTGCTGTGGTGGAAAAATACAAACCGCTGTGTCGCGCTTACTGTGTTTCGGTCGGGAAACGAGTGAGAAGTGTTGAGGGCGATCACAGTAATGGCAGGTTACTTTTTGTTTTAAATGTGTCTGAAAATGCAAAGCTACATAGGAAGGCTATAGTGTGGTAATGTTACTGTGGACAGTTTCAATTTATGGTGGGTGTGTTGGGCTTCTAGTGGCTGTTGGAAGGAGTGATTTAAAAAAAAAAAAAACAAGCAAGTACTGGCAAAAGCCGCATCAGCCACGCCAAGTGTGGGCAACATGGACATGGGCTGTGGCATGATTCTTATTACATTTGATACGGTCTGTTGTATGCTGGGACTAGACCCGTGATGTTGTGCTGGGATAACATCATGGGTCCAGTCTCAGACCGACCAATCAGAGCACAAGATTTTTTTTGCCATGGTATAATTAGGGCTTTATGATTTAGTCGGGTGGGTTCCTGGATGAGTTGGGAGAGACTGAGTGCAGAGATGTCATGTTGCATCTTGGAGGTAGTTGGTGATAACCAATTTAGGTTTGTTTACATCACCTAATATGTATAACTCACCTTTGTGAGACTGGGATGTTATAGAGGTAATCAATCAATCAATCAATCAAAATCTTTATTTATTCAGGCGAACATCATTGAGCGTAGCTCATTTACAAGATGGACCTGAGTGGTCATACAAATAAGGGTACAAGTTTTTTTTACAAAGACATGAGAATAGCATAACAATAGTACAATCAAATAAATAAGAGATATATACAAAATTTACAGATATACAAGGCACAGTAAAATAACTTAACCTGTAAAAATGAAGAGGATAATAGATACAGCAGGGATAATAATCAAATAATAGGGCTTTTGTAGGCTTTTATATGAAATGTGATAACTGACTGGGTAGAAGAAGGGAAACTAAACATAGTGGATTACAGAAGGGAGGGGTGTAGGTTGGATGGGAGACTAGGCCTTATGGAAGCAGTTGCACAACTCTGGAAATAGGGCGGTGTATAATCTTTGAAGGATGATAAGGGTAGAAGGGTATTCAGATTCATAGATTTTTGGAGTGAGTTCCAGACAAATGCTAGGAATAGCTGATAGCAGCCCTCCCAAACCGAGTGCAGGTATTAGGAATCTTTAGCATAATAAGCTTATTGATCCTTAAGGTGTATGGCCTAGATGTGATTCGGTGAAACAGTCTGAGATATAGGAGGAGTTTGCCTGATAAAGCTTTAAAGATCCAGATTGCAGCATTCCTTTTCTTCTGTGCTGTAGGGATGTCAATTGACTGCCATGTAAAGAGAGCAATGATGGGTGCTGGAGGAAGGTCTGTAATAAATCTGATGGCTCTATGATACAGGGTGTCCAGCTTATTTAAGAGGGAGAGTGAGCAATGGCCGTAGAGAAAGTCAGCATAGTCAATAAGGGATAGGAATGATGCCTGGATTAATCTTTGTTTGGAGTCTCTGGTAAGGTAGTGTTTTATCCTGTAAAATAGGCCAAGCCTTAGTCTCAACTTTTTTAATAGCTCTTCAATGTGGACAGAGTAGGTAATGAGGCCCACTGTGTCAGAGGGCTTGATGCCAGGGTGGCAATAGATACCAGCAATAAAGATGGAGGAGGAGAAAGGCCATGTAATATTTACAACTAGGGCTTCATAGCTGGAGGGTAAGGAGGGTGAGGAGGGTGAGAGGGTGGTAGTATACTGGGGTGAGGATAGGATATAGAAAGCTACACCACCTCCGCTGCCGGCCCGGCCCTGCCTGTTTTCGGCAGGTGATTCTCAAGTTCTTTGGGTGAGAAAACTGTGAAGCAAAGCTGACAAGTTCTGGCACACAAAGGGTTTAAGAAGGCATTCTTATAATCATAAGAGATACTGAAAATATACATATAAACATATTATTAATCATATTAAAAACCTCTGTTTTTTTAAATGGAGCTTGAAAGTACAATTAATTTGTTTTACTTTGTACAAAATAATAGAAGCTCCTGGATTGAATATGAAATTTGCCAACTATACTTAGAACATCAGAATTTTGGAACTGGTTGCATTAGAGCACCTCTTATAAGAGGTTATAAGATCATTTGGAATGTTTAGAAATAAACAATACTGACTGGTTTAAATATGCTGTAATGCTTATATAACACAGGGGCGACACAGTGATTAGTGTCATATAGCTAGTAAGTACTCCCTGTGTAACACATGAACACTTAATACATCCTGGCTCATTGGGTCCTTTCTCCACCACCAGTCTTCTTCCTGAGTCTTTTTACTACTGTACCAGCACCAGCCTTCTTTACAGATACAAAGACCAGCTGGGGGAGTATATTAAACCCTACACATTAAAGGATAAGAACCTGAACTACATTCGGATAAGGTTCCTAGAAAGACAATGGTATTGGTTCTGGAAGGTTCTGGACATGGGAGCCAGGACATGAGGAAAAGTGTTTGTGTGTGTTGGGGTTGGGGGGTGCTACAGTAATTATAAAAGGAAACCATAATTTCTTCCCAGCTGACCTTGCATGCATTAAAGGAAAACTACACCCTCATATCATGTCAATTTTATTTGCTTCCATGTCAACAGACAACTCTTTTCATGTAGCTGTTAGAGATGCATGCAACTGCCTAGTCTATTTTTACACTTCATACTAAGCCCTGTAATCGTCCTGTGAGGCTGCACTTCATGGCTATTGAAATCTTATTGTCCCTGACAGCTGTATTAGCAGATGAGAACATGATGTGTAATCAACTTTTAAACTCCCCAGTATGCCTGTCTGTTTAAAGGGAAACCACACCCTCACATATTTAAGTTTTATTTGTACATAATTTAAAATCAACAAAGACGTTGAATTAAAAAAAAATTAAACATAAATAAATAAATGCATGTTATTTGTTTCCATGCCAACAGACAACTCCTTTCCTGTAACAGTTAGGGCTATATGTGTTACCTTTACTTTGTTTTCACTGCTCATGGTAGTCTCCTGTCACTGCCCAGGGGTTCTCCATTTCATGGTTGTTAAAATCTCATTGCCCACGAGAACTGCATTAGCATATGAGAATGAGATGTCAGATCAACCATTTATATCATGTATCTTTATGCTGAAAGAACAAATACCATTCATAAATTCTCTGGAAACACATAAACTTAATGGAGTTTAAAGGATAAAACCCTGCATGTTGTGTAATGCAGTTCTCATGAACAATGAGAATTGACAATGAGATTTCAGCAACCATGAAATGGAGACCCCAGGGAAGTCACAGAGGCTACCATAAACTGTGAAAATAAACTAAACACATATTGCTCTAACAGCTACAGGAAAGGAGTTATCTGTTGGCATGGAAACAAAAATTTAATGAAATGAGAGTGCAGCTTTCCTTTAAAGGGCACTTTTTGAACACTTTGTCCAGTACAAGTTATGCTAGATATCTTAAGATTTTATCTATTATTTTAATATTTATTGATTTGCATGTGTTATATTGTTTGTTTATGACCCAACCTGTTTTTATGTATGGTGCCAAGAGCCATAAGGATTGGGTGCTGTATAAATCAAATTGCCTTGCCCTTGTCTTGCCTTGAATGCTTTGGGGCAAAGGGGGGCTACAGCCCCCCGCCCCCATAGGTTCTAGCACCTATGGTTCTGGCATTGTCCAACCAGTTCTCACATCCTTAATCTGGTCTCTATTTTGCAAGCTGTGAGGCTCAGAAAACATTTATTTAAATTCTGTCCTTCATTACAAATTGCACTACAAAACTGGTTTGCTGTCACCATAGACTGGATATCATTAGAATAATAAGCTGTGAATGAGCTTGGTACATCTGGGTTTGATTCCCACAACCTCCACTTGCACACTGTGTGACCCCAAGCAAGTCACTGAACCTCCCCATTCATCCTGGGTGGCCCCTGAAAACAGGCCCTGGTCCTGGAGGACATTACCTTGTTAGCAAAAGAATAAAAAAAACTGGTGATCTACTTGTGAAAACTGGAATGTTTTGCATCATTTGGAACCAGACAGAACTGACATTATTTTTCATTTCATGGAACCTTAGTTCACTGTGAACTAACTAAATGTAATGCTGTTTTCCTACTGTGAATATCCTACTCGTGTGTTGCCTACAAGCCACCCAGCCATTGACTCAAAGTTTTTTTTGTCCCCCTTTAATTTCAAACTGTAAGTCTTGGTCCCACCCCACCTCAATGGGGCTGAGGCTCTTAAATCCCTCACTGATTCCTAATGAAACATCAGAGACTTGAGAAGGCAATAAATACCTCTGGATCATCTACAGCAGCAGCATACATTGCACACCAGAGAGCATACACAATACTGTCTACACCATACACCATACTCCATACACAATACACTCTACACCACAGACCCTATACTATACACCATACACAATACACCCTACACCATACACTATACACCATACACCATACACCATACACTATACATCATACTCCTTACACACTACACCCTACACCATGCATTATTTTAAACAGTGTCTTTCAGCCAGAACTCTATAATGAAACAGTGTTGGTTTAGGAGGTATACAAATAAATACAGAGCAACAAATAAATAATGTAATAGCAATAAGTGCAAGGGAGTTTACCACTGCAGCAAAACTCAGCAAACTGGAGGAGACCTAGGGGAGTCACTGTACAATCCCTCTATGGGTAAGTAGTATAACAAAGTGTGTATGTGGTCGTGGGGATATACAAAAATTTCTTTTCATTATTAACTATTTTTATTAAATGGTTGTAATGTAGAATTCAATGTCTTTAAGTTAATAATAAGAAAATATGAAACACTATATTTACAATAGAGCATTGACTGAAATGTACATGTTTAGAATGCTTTGCCCTGCTGTATAATTTTAATAAATGATACTTTTGAAACATTGTGCACAGTGCATTGCAATATGTTTTTATAATAATTCAGTTGTATCACTAAAGATCAAGGAAGTTAACATTCATACAAATTGGTCACTAGTTTTGAACAGCAGTAGTATTTTATAACAAAACAGCTTTCTGGGGACTTGTTAATAGAGATGCAGCATAAATCATCTGTCTCTTTAATTAAAAACTGATAGATGCATGCAGTAGGAGTGTCATCTCATGTATGTTTGGATGCAAGGACTGAAAAGTGAAACTGAGAGGTTCTGGCTGCCTAAACATACATGAACTAATAACTTGCTACCGAAGAAACACACTGCAGAACACATTGTGACTTATTAAAGGAAAGCTGTCATTTGCAGGGGCTCCCATCTCTGCAAAGCTTATCCTCTAGTTTAGCATCTGTCAGAAAAGGGTTTTTTTTCTCGTGCCACAAAGTAGCTTAATTTAATTCTAAAAAGTCCATTACTTGGAAGCATGATGGACGCTGGGGCGGATCCATTAACTACAAAGGTGCGTCACCACACCATGCACTTCAGTACAAATGCATTGAAAGGCATGGTGCGGCACTGCACTTTTACAGTTAATGGAGCCACCCCACCACCTGTTATACTTCTGGGAAGCAGACTTTTCAGAATTAAATTAAGATACCCTGTGGCACGAGAAAAAAGCCGCTTTTCTGACAGAAGCTAAACCGGAGGGTAAGCTTTGCAGGGGCTCCTGCAAATAATAGCTTTCATTTAAAAAGCTGCCTCTTGGGTAATGCTCCATCTAATAGAGATACTACTTAGTGATAATTTGTGCCCTGCACTTTACTGCCCAGATTGCAATTATCTATGTGAGCCATTCTACAGGAAACCAGTTAGCCAGTTGATCCGTAGTTCCCATTCAGATGTAGCCATTATCTGGGATTATACAGTGTACCTTAACATGTTTTCAGTAAGATAAAAGAGCTGCCAGAATCCCAGCTACTGTAGATAGATAATTTCTGTTTATCTCACTAGTACAATATGTCACAGCTGTTTACCTGTCTAGTGAGGTATGGCACTCTGTGTACCTACCATTTTTTTTTTTTACTATGTTATTCTTTTGATAACCAGATAAGTCCCACAAGGCACAGATAACTGTTTTCAGGGGAGACCCAGGAGCACTGGGGAGGTTAAGTGACTTGCTCAGTGTTGCACAGTATGCAAGTGGAGGTTGTGGGAATCAAACCCATGTCTGTCTGCTGGATGTACCAAGCTCATTCATACCTCATTGCTATAACCTCTAGGCCATACTGCCAGCCCTGTGCCTCATGCTCTGCTAAACCATGAGATGGTGTGAGGACAGTTTTTAACCATGTGGTAGCTGCAGTTAGGTTGACATAAGCTGGCACCAACAAAAGAGCCTTTTCTTAAATTGTTTTTTTTAAATGCTAATAAAAATTGTATAAACCTCACATATAACAGGCAGCTATGAGATATTAATTTTGTCTTCATTAGTGGTCAGTGATCTCTTGTACACTCTTAAGTTCACCACTTGTGAGGGTTAAGAGGTTACTGACCAAACGCGAAGATAAAAATTATATCTCATAGCAGCCCATCACATATCCCATATCTAATTGTCCAGATATACATTCTTTAGCAACCTCAAGTCAACACACAGTTTATTATACTCATAACATCAGTCGACCAAATACAACAATTTAAAATATATGTTTTTTTAATTTCGCTTTTTATTACCTTTTTTAGTATATTAAGATTTCACTTACAGCATGTCAGTAAGAAAAAAGAAAAACCATAGTGCGTAACAATCTTTTTAGCATCTTTCCATACAAACATTTTCAGGTAGGATATATTTAGAGATAAATATGATATTATCTGCTAAATTCCATTATATGACAGGTACATATAAAGCATATTTTAAATAATAATTTCAAAATAGGTCAAAATTAATTCTTATATGTGTTCATATGGCAAGACATGGGATTGTCACCACCCCTCTAATACTCAATGTTAGTATCCTGATATATAATCAGAATACAAGTTCCTTGCTTTCCCACTATATATATATATATATTGTGTAGATGGTGTTTTTTCCTACGGGACAAAGTCTGGATAATGATCCAACTGATAAGAAACCCACCTCCTCCACTGCTCTTCAAATTTATCCATTGAATCTATCATTTTGGCTGAGATGCGTTTGAGGACATATACAGGTATGTCCATTGATAGATGTAACCAGGCTTCTTTAGTAGGTGGTTTGTTTGTAAGCCACAATCTGGTTATGGTTTTATGAACTGCCGTTATAAGTTTGACAATTTGTTAAAGCAACTTTCTATCTATTCGTACACCTGCTGGTTTAATAAAGATCATAATGAATGTGGGTGTAAATAGATCTGCAGTTTCATATATTGCTTTTATCTCACCCAGAACCTCAGCCAAGTATTGTGCTATCTTTGGGCAAGACCAAAGAAAATGAGTATGGTTTGCCATCTTTTCCCCGCATTCCCTGCAGCATTTTCCCTCTCCCATCTCCCCCATCTTCACCAATATTGCCGGTGTTTGAAAGAATCTGGCTTGAAGTTTCCATATGTACTCCCTCCAGTATGGGGAGGTGAAGGTTTTTATGGCTGGTAGGGCAGAATCATTCCACACCAACCCAGTTATGTCCACTCCCGGTTCCTCTGCCCATCTAAGCCTAATTGATTCTGTGGAGTCTCCACATTTCTCTCCCAAAGCATCATATATTTTACTGATCAAGTGGTTTGTGGGAGTATTCTTAATATGGGCTTGAATCAATTGCATTAGTGGAGATGTTTTCTCCATGATTTCTGATAGTCCCTCTTCATAAGGCTGTAAGCGGGACCTAAGGTGCAGGTATGAGATAAAATATTTATGAGGTATTTGATGTTCTCATTGCAGAGCAACAAAAGGTAGCAGGCCAGTCCTCCCCACCAGCTGATAGACAAATGTCACCCCATAGCCCTGCCACTGTTCCAAATATGAATTTAGGGATTTTGCCCCGTGCTCCCCCTGGTGGCTTATGAGTCTCAATGCCAGTCACAACAATTTAAAATATAGTTTAGAAACTCTTATACATTCTTAATATATTAATATAATCTACATATAAATATTTTAAATGTATTGAGCAAAACACAAATAAAAATCAACCAGTTGATAAACTTTCATTATTTGGTTTCAATTTGGAGGTCAGTTCTATTACTGTTTTTAGAAAATCTTAAATTATTTCCTCTCTGTCTGCAAGACTGAGTAGAAAAATCATGGTAATTTCTTGATCTTCTTATTCCCATTTTCGATAATCTATTTAAAAATGTTGCCCTTTTTAGTAGTAGTAGTAGTAGTAAAAACCTTTATTTTTATACAGGAAAGTTGTTGACATTTTACATCATTAAGACATAGTCCTATTTACAAGATGCTCCTGTTGTATAAAATTTTGTTTGTTAAAAAAAACTAGGCAATTTAGAATAAAATGTTTAAAATCTGTTATAGCTCTTCTGAAAAACAGACATGACTCTGCTTCTGTTCCAGATCAAAAACCAAGGCTATCTTGTACCCATGGACAGTGGTACATAGAATAATAGTGCCTCACATAAAGGGGGACCCAAGTCCTCCAATTGGAAAGATGTAGCCCTTCATTAAGCAATAAGGCATTACTGGGGTGCATTATGGTGGGATAATAGCCCCCCTCGGGTGGGTTGAAGCACATGGCAAACTTGATTGCTTCCACCACCCGAAAAGGGCTGTTAGCCCACCATAACGCATTTCCTGGAGTGCCTTATTGCAGTTATAAAATGGGTCCTTTTTAGCAAATTGGGTGCAATTTTTAAACACATTTTTGTTGATATACTTTCAGCTGCTGGAATAATGGCCCAGCTGAAAGTACCTCTTGGCCAATCAGGAGCCAGCATTGATTCTTTCAATTTCATGATCTATAATAATGATTTATAATAACTGGTCAGCAATTTTTCTTACTGACCAGGCTGGTTGTTATGACATTCATGAGCCATGCCAGTCAAACTATGCTGCTGCCTCATTGGTCAACATTCTGTATGTGGGCAGGGCCAAATAGTCTCACAAACTGCTGGAGAAAAATTGCTGGCCTGTTATTATAAAAAATAAAAGATGGGGAGGGTGTTTCATATGAGAATTTAACACACACCCTCATTGTGGGATGCTTTGATAAAACCCTTGGACTTCACCCTCGGGGTTTATGTAGCATCCCACAACTCGGGTGTGCATTAAATTCTCATATCAAACCCTTCCCCATCCATTACTCTCTATATAATATTAAATATTACAAAGGAGGGGTTCTGATACACCTTCATTTCATTCATGGGAATAGACAGACAGACACACAGATAGATAGATAGATAGATAGATAGATAGATAGATAGATAGATAGATAGATAGATAGATAGATAGACAGACAGACAGACAGACAGATAAAAATCTTTATGTTCATGCAGGATAAAGACTGTTTTTTTTATTATTTTTAACCAGGAGCTTGGCTAGGCAAAACCCTTTTTCAGCCAAGCCTGACAAATAACAAAGAATTACAAAGACATAAAGGACATATAAATTCAAAACACGTTAAAAACATCTACAAACATTCTTACAGTACAACAATTTGGTCACCGGTTGTTTAAAGTGATTTGTACTTTGTGCAGCTCTGAATACCAAATTCATTCAGAATTGAAGCAGCAAACCATGAACAAGCATTTGTCAATGCTGAATTGTTGTCTCGCTGGCATTGGCATTGGTAGTGCACAAGTTAGAGATGCTTAATAGGAATGGCAGTGAAGTATTGAACTGACACCAACCCCGCCCTGCAGAGACTGACAGGTGTCGGGGTGTGCCTTTGGGTAGTCAGCTATAACGCTCATACCATTTTACCTCACCCTACCCTGTAGACACTGACAAGTGTCGTGGTGTGCTTTCGGCTCTTTGGACCTTATACTCACACCATTCCATAAGGAAATATGCTGAGATGGGTGCAGTATAGGAGAATGGGTTGAACTTTAGGGCCGAACACTCCAAGGCACACCTCAATGCCTGTCACTGGCTGCAGGGTGGGGGTGGAATGGCGTGAGCATTATAGCCAATGATCCCAAGTCACACCCCTGACACCTGTCAATCTCTACAGGGAGGGGTGTTACAGTTGGAAACCCTAATGCCATAGGCATTTATTGGTATTTTCACTCCAGATTTTCTACATGGGCTATTAGTTTGTTAGCCGAAAGGTGGTTTTGCGCAGTGACTGTGCCATTTGGCGATACAGGCACGAAAACACATTTTGGGCAGGATGTGAAAAATGACAACTCTATTGTTCATGAGGAGGTGTAAAAAAATGGCACTGTTGAAAATCTGGAGTTAAAATATGAAAAATTGGTAAAGGCATGAGCATGCATAGAAACTGTGCAACACACGTCCGTAACCCAATTATTTTGGGGATTTTTGTAACCACATTTTCAACATAGGAATTTTGGGACCTCCCCTCATGAACAGTGGTACTGTGATTTTGTTAATTTGTCCCAAAAGTTGATTTCCTAGAGCCACCATGCCATTGAGCGCCACAGGTGTGAAAACACATTTTGGGCAGGATGTGAAAAATGACAGCTGTACTGTTCATAAGGAGGTGTGGAAAAATACCGGTGTTGAAAATCTGGCATGAAAATATTGCAAATTTGTGAAGTTACATGGGTGCGTAAAAACTGCGCAACACATGCTTGTAACACAGTCATTTTATAGGTTTTCATCACCAAATTTTCAACATACGCATTTTAGGGCCTCTGCTCATGAACAGTGTCCCTGTCATTTTTTTAATCTGTCCCGAACACTGATTTCCCACAGTGACCGCGTCATTCTGTACTGGAAGTGCAAAAAACATTTCGGTCAGGATGTGTAAAATGACAGCTGTACTGTTCATAAAGAGGTGTGAAAAAATACCAGTGTTGAAAATCTGGTGTGAAAATATTACAAATTCACGAAGTTATGAGCGTGTGTGGAAACTACGCAATGCACGCTCATAAAACAGTCATTTTTGGGATATTTTTCACCAAATCTGCAACGTAGGCTTTTTGAGAGCCCACCTGATGAACAGTGGCACTGTCGTTTCGTTAATCAGTACTGAAAGGTGATTCCGCGAAGTGACCACTAAATCACCTACTGGGACCGAATAATGCCATGATAGCGACTGAATTCATGAGGAGGGGTCCCAATAAACCCTTATTGAAAATGTGGTGCCAAAATTCCACAAAATGACCAAGATATGCACCAATGTTGAAAAAACCCTATTTATGCCATTATACAGCTTACTGGCATTTCTTCAGTTCATGGTCGGCTTTGAAGAGTACAGACGTGCTCCCGGTCCACCAAAGCTCATCGCGCTGGGCTCCAGAGGTAAGTATGGGGTGAAGGGGGCTGTGGGAAGGCAGAGGTACGTACAGGGTGGGTGTGGGTTGGGGAGGGACAGGAAAGACCTGAGGGACTGTGTTCTTCTTTTGCAGGGAAAAAAAACACAAGGAGGGACAGTTTTGTTTTTTGCAGGTGTTTGTTTGGTACACTGGGGTGGGCTCCCAGTGTACCACCTGCATTACAGGGAGGGGGATCACAGCCGATGGGAATTGGGCCCTCCATCAGAACAGAAACTGGTGGGGGGTGCATGTATGATTCCGAGGGGGATTGGGCACCTCCTCGGTACACAGCACAAATCGGGGGTTAAGGACATTATGCTGATGGGGAGTGGGCTCCCCAGTTAGCAAATTGAATTGGGCAGGGGTGACTGAAGCCGACGGAGATTGGGCCCCCTGTTGGCAAAGAAAGACTGTTGGGGGGCATTATGCTGACTAGGAGTGGGCTCCCCCATTGACAAATAAATTAAGTGGGTCAGGGCATGCCAACAGGGGGATTGGGCACCCCTGAAATCGGCACTCTGCATGTTTATTGAACTGCTTCACCAGGAAAGGCACATCAGGAGGGGTGTTATTGTGCCACTGCGTGATGAGCATGGCTCTCATTGCAGCGGCACTTTTCTCAGATCTGGTGGCCACTTTACGTATTGCTGATGTCAGCGCCTGCATGCTGGCTTATTGGGAATGAGGGACGCACCTACTGACACGTGCCCTGCTTTCACCCACAGTGACCGCACCTCCAAATCTGCTACTACTGCAAAATGTTGGCTGGTGTACAAGCACGAGCCAACATGAAAAGCTCTTTAACTCATATATAATTTAAAGATGGGTATAAAATAGGAGGATAAGCCACTGCTTCTTGTATTCTGGGTAGATTGTTTAAGTGCTAATGATTTTGATAGTACTAAAGGTTCAGCTGACCTTGCAACACAAAAAACAAAATTTGCCATATGGTTCTTTAAAGAGATGCTGTGAACTCCCTTCGGCCTCAGAGTGGCCCTAGTTTAAAAAACACATTTTATGATTGCCAACTTACTGTAAAGATTGCTGATGTAGCTGGTAGTTTGATTCTGACTCTTTTTTTTTTTCTTTTAAAAAGTGAAAAACAGACTGCCCACCATACTGGTGTTATACACACAAACACAGGTTTGTTTACATTCCTTGATCAGCTCCAACTGTATGTTTCCTGGACTTGGGAACAACCACAACCCAGTTTAGCCCCTCATGATACAGTGGGAGTTTAGGAGGCTACTGCCTCATGAGTAACTGCACTGTCTGGGGGTGTTTGCAATGCTCCGAAAGCATGCAGTAAGAACAGATCCATGATTGTAAACAAAATAAGGTTGTTTATAAATATACATTACCATGCATTTCAGATTTACTAAACAAGGAAACAGACAAAACAAACAGCAACATCAATGAATTTTAGAGAAGGTAAGAAATCATAAAATGTAGGTTTTTAACTAAAAAAATATGATGAAAAACAAGTTGACAGTGTCCCTTTAATTGGCTTTCAGGGGACAATACACCCAGTTGTTCGTGTAACTGACAATGATGCGTTCTCAATGGGGCTCGGAGATCAAACCTACAAATGTTATTGTATATGGTCTGGCACTTAGTCTCAAAAATCCCATTACACTGGATAGACATAATGTTATCATAATCCAGTATTGGCATTAAAACTTGCTTTGCTTTGTTATAACCGGGCGAGCTTCTATTGTCAGGAAGTTAACATTTCTACAGAGGAATCCTAGTTTTTAGTTAATCCTTTTACCTAGATTATCAATATGTATGGTCATACTTAAACTGGGATCCAAATAAATACCCAAGTACTTAACACTGAAAACCTGAGGGGGGGGGGCATTTTCTCCCACAATTTGTTCTGTACATTGCTTCATTAATTTGTGTGGTGTCCCAAAAATCATAACCTTAGTTTTTGATTAATTTTATAACATCCTGTTTGCTCTTATCCAAGTAGCCAGGTATCATCTTTGTTTTGTAAGAATTCTTGTACTTCACTAATATTAAGTGTGGAGTCCCAAATGACCATATCATCAGCATATACTGTGTTGTTTTCGACAGAAAAAGGGGGTGGGTAGTCATTCATAAAGATCATGAATAACAGAGGGCCTAGCACAGATCCTTGAGGGACCCCTGCTTCACTTCCTCGTTCTGTGACAGAGTGTTCTCAGTCTTTACTCTTTGGATATGACCATTCAAGTAACTCGTAAACCATTTAATCTCAGTCCCCCTAATCCCCATATGGCCCATTTTATTCAAACTTAATGCATGGTCCAGAGTGTCAAAAGCACCGGCCAGGTCCATGAACACTGCACCAGTGGTCTTCCCACACTCACTTCCTACCAGCACAACATCCGTGAACTCAGCCAGCACCGTCGCTGTGGACCGCTCATTCTGGAAGCCATGTTGCTGGTCTATAAGTAAGTTATGTTCATCTAGGTGATCAAGCAGCTGTCAGAGAACACACTTCTCCAGCAGTTTGCTTGCAATAACCAGGAGAGAAACCAGCCTATAATTTGACATGGCTAGCCTATTCCTCCCTCCTCCATATACAGGGATCACATCTGATTATTTCCACAGTGAAGGAACCTGCCCCTCTTCCAAAGACAAATTAAACAGATATGTTAAAGGACTTTTTAATTGTTCAGCTGATACATTTAGTAGTATTGGGGAGAGTTCATACATAACCCCACACTTATTTTCTTTGAGACTTAGTAATTGTCTCAGAACCTCCTTTTCTTCTATTCTATTAAATAACAAAGTGGTCCCCTTACTATGCTGCATTATGTTACTAATAGTATCCTTTGCTTCTCTCCCCAGCCTTGTGTAGCCACCATTTAAATTTTTTAATGTGAACAAATTGTTAAAGCTGTCTGCTATGACCTTACCATCTTGGATCATTTCATCATCATCTTTTATGGTTCTGATTCCTCTCTCATCTTGGGGATTACAGAATTGTCTGAAAGAATACCAAAACGTCTTTGGGGCCTTAATATTTTTTAATTGGCCTTGTTGTTTTCATGTCGTCATAGCAACAGGAAATTTGCTGACTGTCAGTACAGCAAAGTTAAAATACTGCTAATTGGCATTGTGCTGTCACTGTAAATTTTTTTTTTTGCTGGAGACTCTTCCCCTTCCCGCACCCACTGCATTGTAGATAACCAACCCCGAGTCAGAGTTGATTCAGGAAAGGGGTGATCTCCACAGAGACAGCAGCATCAGAAACCCAGCAGACCATCACAGCGAACTGTTGATTTTGTCACTGTGATGGTGTTTTCTGTTTTCCCATCACTGTTCCAACATGATACTGGCTTGAGAATGATATTCTGATCGTGCACTAATTATTTTCTTCTTAACTTTATTCCTTGCTGTTTTATACTGCCTTAAATTTTCTACATCCTTCCTTCCTTCCTTTGTACAGTCTCCATAATGCTTCCCGTGTTTTAATTAGTACCCTTGGGTTCTTATTTAGCCATGGTGAGAATTTCCCTTTAACCCTCCATTTTGTTTCGGGGTGCATTTGTTATATAGCTGCTTAATATAAGTATTAAACTGCTCCACCTTTCCATCAAATTTTGTCGAAGTCATAACCTTACCCCAGTCCATATGATCTAGGTCCCTTTTGTAAGCCTCTATGCTTAACCTGTTAATACATCTCTTGTTTATGAACCTTGGGCTGTTTTTTTGTTTTTGCTTTTTACGTGTACAGTAAATTGGACAGTGATCTGATATTGAATCTGATAATGCTTTAAGCCTTAATGTATTGTCAGTACAATTTGTGATTAACCAGTCTATTATGGTGTTATCTGTTTTGTAATTATAACGAGTAGGTAGTTCAATCAGTTGGGTAAAGTGGCTTGCTTCCATTTTTATTTTTAGTTTCCCTGCCTCTCTTTCCTCCAGTCAGAGTTTGTATCCCCTATTATAATGTGTTCTCTGTTATTTTTATGTGGACTAGCCCATCAATCAAACACTGGATAGTCTTCTAGCTTATATTTTGGAGGACAGTAAAAACAAGTAAGGTAATGATGTTTGCACCCCTTAGTACCCAGCCTAACCCTGACAGTAAGGTAATCAATCTTCCCATCTATGGGTCTCCTATCCACATCTTCAACTAACAGGTTATCCTTTGTATAAAACAAAATCCCTCCCCCTTTTTGTTTCCTTTTCTCTCCTGTCTAAAACTTGATTACCCATTTATTGAAATTTGATTTGATTTAACATCATCTTTCAAACAAGTTTCACTTGTCCCCATTACATTGAATTTTCCTTGACCTACCCAAACTCTTATTACATCAATGTGAGCTTGCAGACTCCTAACAATTAAGCGTACTAGCTCCCATCCCCATTCCCCAGTTCTGCCTTGGTCCTCCTGTATATTGAGTGGGCTGGGGGTTATTTCCATGTCCTCGGCAAGGGACAGTAATGTCAGCAAGCAAAAGTTAGTGATTTTGCATTGCTTCATCCTGAGAATTGCACCTGGCCTTAGCCCCTTTAGTAATTTCCTGTTATGCACTACTACCCAGGAGGAATACATTGCATCAGTTAAAGTATTTCTCTGAGGGTTTGTATCAGATCTGGTTTATAATCTTTTCCCCAGGAAAGCCTTTTCCCTGTCAGATCTTCATTGGTTGTCTGTTTCCCATTCCTCCATACCTCCTTTTTATGTTTGCTTGCACGCATGTGCAAGAAACATTATGTGAGAGCTTAGGAGAGAAGCAGGGTTTTGGAGGTACGGCACTGTGTTGGCCAATCCCCCAGTGCATTCTGGGGCTTGGCCATGTTTCCCCAATGTGGTGGTATGCTGCTGCTGACAGTAGTTCAGCAAGCATGCCACCAAGCTGAAACAAATTGGCCATTGCAATGAGGGAGTGACCCATCATTGCAGGGCATGCCTTGCCTGGTGTAACATTTCAACAAACTTGATGGGCGGTGGTTCATTGCCCGCTGCTCACTCACCATCCCTAGGAAGCCAACTTCGAGGATGCCCAATCCCCCTGTCAGCATATGTGCCCCCTTTACTGCTGTGATCTGCTGACGGGGTGCCTAATCCCCCTCACCATCATGTCCCCAAACACAGACATGCTTGCCAATGGGGTGCCCAATCCCCCTGTTGGCATGTTAACCTTCCCCCAATTTTCCTGGAACTGCCACACCCAGTTGTGTGCTACACTGGGAGCCTACCCCAGTGTGGCTAATATGACCTCCCAAACAAGTGTGCCCCACTGGGAGCACACCCCAGTGTGGCCAAAACCTGTAAAAAGAATGGAAAATGGTCCATGGTGAATTTGTTAAATTTTTTTACCTGAAACAAAGGAAACAGTCCCTCGCCATTGTGTCCCTTCCCCCAGCCTGCACCCACCCTCATCACACTCTGCATCCCCACACACACACACATACACACACCCACCCCATACTCACCCCATACTTACTCTGAGCTGCAGCGACAATCTTCGGTGGACCAGGAACACGTTTGCACTCTTCAAAGACGATCATGAACTGAAGAAATGCCAGTAAGCTGTGTAATGGCATAAATGTTTTTTTTTTCAACTTAGGGAGAGAGCATAGGAGTGCATGCACCAGGAACTTTAACTCATGGTTGAAGAACTGGTGCTGTGAGGAAGGGTTTGGATTCATTGGTGACTGGGGACCCATCTGGAGGGATGGAAGTTTGTTCAAGCCTGACGGCCTGCATCCATCCTGGAGGGGAATCCAAGCACTCAATGATAAGTTTAAATGCTACATTGACAAGCATTTAAACTAGCAAAGGGGGGTGGCAGGCCAGCAAGGATGGTACCTACTTGCTCACCCCCCACAGCTAGTAATGGAACCAGTGAACCAGAGGAGTGGCTATCTCTGCAAAGCAGTGTGCAAAAGATGGAGATTAGTGTCCAAAAGGTGGATAAGCAGAAAAGGGGCAAAATTCAGCAGAAGGGCAGACAGCAAGGAGAACCAGGGATAAATGACAGCCAAGGAAGGGGCTGGAGTAGAACAGTGAAGCAGTCTAGGAGGTCAAATCATGGAAAGCCATGTGTGCAAATGCCAGGAGCCTTAGCAACAAGATGGAAGATCTGGAGGCTGTCATGGTACAGTCAGACCTGGACATTGTGGCCATCACTGAAACCTGGTGTAATGATAACCATGACTGGGAGATGGCCATACCTGGCTACAACATATTCAGAAGAGACAGAGCAGGCAGGAAGGGAGGAGGGTGGCACTGTATGAAAAATGACATAAGGGCCACACAGATCCAGGAGGAACAAAATGGGGAGAGATACTGTGGGTTAAGCTGGAAAGGAAAATGGGGCCAACCATCCGCAGAGGTGTGGTCTATAGACCACCAGCCCAGGAGGAAGAAACAGATAGGGAGCTGATGCTAGCCATCAAAGGATGGCAGACAAAGTGAGTAGTACTGGTTGGAGACTTCAATATACCAGACGTGGACTGGAGCATCCCAGCAGCAGCATCAACTAGAGCAGATTTATCCTGGACTCCTTCAGGGTGCCTTCCTCAAGCAACTGGTCATGGAACCAACTCGACAGAAGGCAATACTGGACCTTGTGCTCACAAACAGGGACAGTGTGATGGGGGTAACAGTGGGGAGCACCTGGGTAACAGTGACCACCAGTCATTGTGGTTTGAAATCACAGAAAGAGCAGAACCAAACCACACAAAACACGTATCCTGGATTTTAGGGGGCAGACTTTGGGAAAATGGGAGATGCTTGAAAGAGGCATTATGGGGAATGGGACAGGAATCAGGGATTGAGGAACAGTGGGCAGTATTTAAAATGGGGATTATAAGAACAACAGAATTATGCATTAAGCAGGTTAGCAAGAGGAAAGAAGAGGAGACCATTATGGTTTTCCAAAGAGGTAGCAAGAAAGTGAAAGCCAAAAGATTGCATTCAGGCAATACAAAAGACACAGGCAGAAGGGGATAGGGAGAAGTACCAGGAGAAACAAAGGGAGGCAGGAAGTCAGTAAGGAAGCCAAAGCTCAGACAGAAGAACACATTGCAAAATCAGTGGTTAAAGGGACAAAACCTTTACAGGTACATAAGTGAAAAAAGAAGGACAAAGGGAGGGATAGTGAGACTGAAGGGGAGATGGGGCAGCGTGGAGGATGACAACAGTAAAGCTGACATATTGAACAGGTATTTCTGCTCAGTCTTTACTAAGGAAGAGGGTAATGGGTCTGAAGGAGTACAAGGGGTGAGAATGGTGCAGAAATGGACACAAGTCCCTTTACAGAAAGGGTCCTGAAGGAACTGGAAGTAATAAGAGCTGATAAAGCAATGGGACCAGATGGGTGCACCCTAGGGTCCTTAAAGAACTAAGAGAGGTGGTGGCTGAACCTCTGGCTATCCTGTTCAGCCAATCACTGGAAACAGGAAGTACCAAAGACTGGAGGACAGCAGATGTAGTCCCCTTATACAAAAGTGGGAACAAAGAGGAAGCAGGGAACTACAGACCAGTCAGCCTCACCTCGGTAGTGTGAAAGATCATGGAAGCACTACTGAAGGAGAGATTGGTGGAACATCTGGTTGTCAATGGACTACAGGACCCAAGGCAGCATGGTTTCCCAGGGGAGGTCATGTCAGACCAACCTCATTGAATTTTTTGACTGGGTGACTAGGGAGGTGGATCAGGGGAGGGCAGTGGACATGGCCTATCTGGACTTCAGCAAGGAATTTGACACTGTGCCACATAGAGAGACTACTACAAACTGGGAATATGGGTGTGGGCAGGACAGTAGTGTGGTGGGTAGGTAACTGGCTGGATGGCAGGACACAGAGGGTGGTGGTAAATGGCTGTCACTCCACAGAGGAAGAGTGACCAGTGGGGTACCACAGGGATCAGTGCTGGGACCGGTCCTATTCAACATCTTCATCAGTGACATTGCACAGGATATAGAAGGCAGAATTTCACTGTTAGCTGATGACACAAAGCTCTGTAATAGAGTAGACACACCAGAGGTGTAGACAGAATGAGAAGGACCTGCAGAAACTTGAAGAATGGTCAAGGGTTTGGCAGTTGAAATTCAATGCAAAGAAGTGCAAGATAATGCATATGGGGCACAAAACCCTGGCACAATATATCAGTTGGGGGTGAGGATATAGCATGCCAAGCAGGAAAGGGATCTTGGGGTTGTCATCTCTGATGACCTCAAGGTGAAACAGTGTGACAAGGCATCAGGTAAAGCAAATAGGATGCTGGGATGTATGGCAGGGGCATCACCAGCAGGAAAGGAGGTCATAATTCCGCTATACAAGACACTAGTGAGGCCCCACCTGGAGTACAGTGTACAGTTCTGGAGACCATATCTACGTAAGGACATAGACAGGGTAGAGAAGGTTCAGAGGAGGGCAACAAAGATGGTGCATGGGTTGCATCACAAGTCCTATGAAGACAGGTTGAAGGAACTGAACATGTACTCCCTGGAGGAGAGGAGGGAGAGAGGGGATATGATAGAGACATACAAGTATCTTACAGTGAGGAACAGGGTGCAGGAAACACTATTTTTAAGCGAAAAAGATGTTTCAGGACTAGAGGGCATGGGATGAAGTTGGAGGGAGGACGATTCAGAGGAAACATGAAAGAATTTCTTCACAGAGCGGGTGGTGGACAAGTGGAACACCCTGCCAGAGGAAGTGGTGGGGGCTGAAACAATCCGCGGAGTTTAAGAATGCATGGGATAGACATAAAGGAATTCTAGAGGTCAGGGGTAAGGGGAAATAGACTTCTAGGAAAACAAACTGAACTTACAAGCTCAAATGGGCAGACTAGGTGGGCCATAGGCCCTTATCTGCCGACACTGTCTATGTATCTATGTATCTCAGCCATTTTTGTGAATTTTTGCTCCAGATTTTCAACATGGAGTTCTTGGGACCCCACCTCGTGAATTCAGTCACTGTCATTTCGTTATTTGGTCCTGAAAGGTGATTTTGCGATCATTGCATGGAATCACCTTTTGGGACTGAGTAATGAAATGACAGTATCAGTGTTCATGAGGTGGGCTCCCAAAAAGCCTCTGTTGCAAATTTGGTGGGAAAATTCCAAAAAATGACTGTGTTATGAGCGTACAGTGTAGTTTCCATGCATGCTTGTAACCTCGTGAATTTGTAATATTTTCACTCCAGATTTTCAACATTGGCATTTTTTGACACCTCCTTATGACTAGTACAGCTGTCCTTTTTCACATCCTGGCTGAAATGTGTTTTCACACTTCTGGTGCAGAATAGGGGAAAATCAGTGTTCAGGACACATTAAGAAAATCACAGTAACACTGTTCATGAGCAGAGGTCCTAAAATGCCTATGTTGAAACTTTGGTGACAAAAGTCTATAAAATGACTGTGTTATGAGCGTGTGTTGCGCAGTTTCCATGCACCCTCGTAACTCTGCAAATTTGTTATATTTTCACTCCAGATTTTCAACGTTGGCATTTTTTCACATCTCCTTATAAACAGTACAGTTGTTATTTTTCACATCCTGCCCAATATGTGTGTGTTTGCTATCTGGCACACAATGGCACGGTCACTGTGGGAAATCAATGTTCGGGACAGATTACAAAGTGACAGTGTTCAAGAGCAGAGGTCACAAAATGTCTATGCTAAAAATCTGGTGAGAACTTTTCACAAAATGACTGCATTACAAGCATGCATTGTGCAGTTTCCACGTACGCGCATAACTCTGTTAATGTTTAAAATTTTCACTCCAGATTTCCAGCACTTCCATTTTTTCACACCTCCTTATGAACAGTATAGCTGTCATTTTTCACATCCTTTCTGAAATGTGGTTTCACGCATGTGGTGTACAGCGGCATGGTCACTGTGGGAAATCAGCATTCAGGGCAGATTATCAAAATCACAGTGACACTGTTCATGAGTGGAGGTCCCAAAATGCCTATGTTAAAAATTTGCTTAGAACATTTCACAAAATGACTGTATTACAAGTGTCCATTGTGCAGCTTCCATGCTCGCTCGTAACTTCAAGACCTTTTCAATATTTTCACTCCAGATTTTCAACATTGGCATTTTTTCACACCACGTTATGAACAGGATATCTGATATTTCTTGCATGCTGCCCAAACTGTGTTTTTATACAACTGGTGCAGAATGGTCTGGTCCCTGTAGCAAACCAACATTCGAGACAGATTAACACAATTGCAGTGCCACTGTACATGAACAAATGTACCAAATGCTTTCATGAGTTGGGGGTCACAAAAAGGCAATGTTGAAAATTTGTAGTGCAAATACCAACAAACGCCCAGGTTGTTATGGTTTCTAACCATAACATTCCGCCCTGTGCCCACTGACAGGCATAAGGGGTGTGCCTTTGTATTGCTGGCTGTAATGCTCATGCCATTCCACCCCCATCCTGCAGCTAGTGACAGACATCGAGGTGTGTCTTGGACTCTCTGGCCCCAGAGTTCACCCCATTCTCTTATACTGCACCCATTTCAGCATATGTTCTTATGTAATGGGATGACTGTGAAGCCGAACAGCCCAAGACAACACCGCAACACTTGTTGGTGTCTGCAGAATAGGGTCCAGTGAAATGGCATGATCGTTATGTGCAACGACCCAAAGGCATACCCCAATGCCTGTCTGTCTCTGTAGGGTGGAGATGGGGTTCACATGAAGTTCAGTATTTCACTGCCATTCCTGTTCTGCATCTGTCTAACTCTTGCACTTCCAATGCTAATACCAGCAAGCAAACATTCGGCATTGACAAATGCTTGTTTGTAATGGTGTCCTCCACTGGCCTGTACTAAATAATCCCCCCTTATTAACATAACACATAATCCCAGCACTGTTATACAGTTTGTTAAGACCTGAGCCATGTTGACTTGCCAAACATTCAAATAAATAATAATTAAAATTTCCCTTCTGGCAATCAAGTCACTTACTAAAAATCACTGTTAACCCAGCATGATTTCTGTCTGGTTTCCCAACTGAGTGGTGCTCCACTCAGTCACTCATGCTAATGCTTGTGAGTGGTGTGGGTTCTTATCTGACTAGCCCGGCCCCCCTCAAGACCTTTCCGGGCAGCCAGCTCTGCAGAGCCCCCGCACACTGAACCTATCATAGTTCGAGGACAATGTCTCAGACCTGAAGCTACAGCACAGTCTCAGTTCAGGAGTGCAAAAATAGCTGGTGAGTTTTAACTGCAGTCAGTTCAGTGACACAGAAACACTGAATGTATAAGTTGGTGTCCTCTGAAGCTGGAACAACAGGACATGCTTCTTCCACTACTGCTTCCTCAGGTCGGCTCTTAGATGATGTGAGCGGCATGGGCTTTTATCTGACTAGACCTGCCCCCTCAGGACCTTTCCTAGATGCCAGCTCTGCTGGGCCCCCACACACTGGATCAATCATGGTTCGAGGGCAATGTCCCAGACCTGAAGCAACAGCATTCTGTCAGTTCAGGAGTGCAAAAAATAGCTGGTGAGTTTCAACTGCAGGCAGTTTAGAGACACAGAGACACTAGATGTAAACATTGGTGTCCTCTGAAGCTGGAACAACAGGACAAGTTTCTTCCACTACTGCTCCCTCAGGTCAGCTCAGTCAGGACAACAGTACTATTTACAAAGTCATCCTGTCAGTGATATCTCGTTACAGAATAAACAATTGGTTACCATATAAAATTAACATAATTAATACAACTCCAATGACAGCAAATAAATACAGACAAAATTAGATGAACGGCATATTCAGTTTCATGAAGTATACTACACAGCACCAAAAAAATTAACATGTTCATTCTTTTAATGTAAATGATGGCAATCTTTAAGAGGAGGGGCTTGCTAGCAGCACAAAATGTTATGGAAAGGTACTGTAATGAAAGCTAAAATGGCAACATCTGCTAATAGTATCCCTGTCACACACCCACTCGGCAGGTCAGGCCCTCTGCTCCCACAGTGCGGACCTCCAAGCACAGTCTTGTGAACAGTTAACAGAACAAGGTAACCCTCCTGTCTGTTTTGTGGGTTCAAATGAAACTTTGGTCTCAAGTTCTGGAGAGATTCAAACTGTGAAACTCTTGCTAGCGTACCCAATGTACAGGCTCGGATAATTCTGCTCTTTGGGGGGGGGCCAGATATCTTTTGCCTATGGGCACCTAACCAGGCATACAAAATGAACCCTTAAAACTCTATTAAAGACCTCAGAATAAACTCTTACCTTTTCTCAGTTTGTTAAAACCAGTAAGCTTAGTACAGTGTCAACTTTTACCAAGTATGCTTCACTTGTCAAGAAAAAGAATTTCAAAGGCACACCAAGAAGTCTCAAAGTAGAGGTTTACTTAAAAACAGATGAAAAAATGTAAAATGTAAATACAGACCCATGTTTCACAAAAACATACAATCATTTAAAAGAACAAGGGTTAAAAAAAGTGCAAAATTCCTACCACCAGACAATTAGACTTATAAATCTAATGTACCTCTTCTAATAATGCTGATAGACAGATGTTGTTGTCAAGGGAGTCCAAACATGTGTGTCTTTCCAGGTCACTCACAGCATAATTAAAACACTATATTGAGCCTTCCTTCTCCATGATGTCACCCAGCTCCTTCGCTGTTTATTAAAAATTATACAATCACGATGTCATCACTCAGAAGGTTAATTAAATAAGGTTAATTTCTAAGTCCTTCTTTCATCCATGAGCAACATCCTGCTTTTACAGACATCAGAGGAGCATTTATGACTTTGCACCTGTGTGACATAACCTGGTTTTCCTCCTCTAAACTCATAAAATTGATATTTTCTATCCTGTCAGCTGGCAAACTACACTTAAGCTAGATAAACAGGAGATGCTTAATTTAGGCCCCTTCTAGTCTAAAATTATCTCCTGGCCTTCCAGGTAACACCTTGTAGCTAAAACCTGGGGTGGGGTTATTTCAAAGGCTGTTTCAGCATGTCTCATGAGAGACACTCCATAACACAGTTTTAGATTACAAAAATCATAGATTAATCAGAACCAGCTGTCTGAGTATCACAATTTCTCCCCAACTAGATTGAATTTGAGGGCTCTATCCCCTGCATGAGATGAGCTTCCCAAATCAGTTCACTCCTCATAGACATGAGACAGCCCATTGGAGTTCTGATTTTTGGCTCCAGCCCTATGTAATATTGTCATATCATACCCTTGCAAAGCAAGACTCCTTCTTAGCAATCTACCATTTTTTTCCCTATCTGTGACATCCAAACCAGGGGGTTGTGATCAATCTGTATCACAAAATGCTGCCCATACAAGTATGGCTCTAATTTCTTTAGGGCCCACACTATGGCAAGACACTCTTTTTCCACCGTGGAGTATGTCTGCTCCTTGGGAAGTAACTTTTTACTCAGGTATGCTATTGGGTGATCCCTCCCTTGACTGGATGTCTGACTCAGTACTGCCCCAATACCCACATCTGAGGCATCAGTCTGAACTATAAAGGGTCTACTAAAGTCAGGAATTGTCAAAACAGGATCACTGCACAGTGTCTCCTTCAATCTGGTAAAGGCTTCTTCACAGGCTGGTCCCCAGGTAATTTTCTTTGGCATCCTTTTCTTTACCAGGTCAGATACGATCAGGACAGGGCACTGTAATTGGGTACAATTTTCTATAGTACCCTGCTGTCCCATGAAAACTCATGACCTGCTTCTGCAGTTCTGGTCTGGGCCATGCCCAGATTACCTCTATCTTTATTTGGTTAGGACGGAGCTGTCCTTGGCCTACCACATGCCCAAGGTATGCCACCTCTCCCATGGCCGCCCAGCACTTTCCAGCTTTGACAGTGAGCCTGGCCCTCTGTATCCTGCCCAGCACTTCCCTAAGGTGGGATAGGTGTTCCTCCCAGCTGGTACTAAAGATGGCAATGTCATCCAGGTACGCCACGGTGTACTCCTCAGCACCATTTAACACCTGGTTCACCAACCTTTGGAAAGTGGCCGGGGTGTTCTCCATTCTGAAAGGCATTTCTTTAAATTCAAATAAGCCTATCAGAGTGATGAAGGTCGACCTATCCCTAGCTCTGTCCATCAGCTCTACCTGCCAATACCCCTTGGTCAGGTCAAATGGTCGTAAGGTAGGTCGCCCCTCCCAACTTCTCCAGGAGTTCATCCGTCCGGGGTATTGGGTGGGCATCTGACCTCGTGACTGCATTCAGTCCATGATAGTCCACACAGAAACAAGTAGAGCCAACAAAGACTATGGGGGAGGCCCAGGGGCTGTGGGATCTCTGGATTACCCCTAAATCTAGCATCTCCTCCACTTCCCTCCTAATGTACTTTTGGACAGTCTCTGACACCCGATATGCTGTCCGCCGTATGGGCGTCTGTGTCCCTGTCTCCACATCATGAGTTGCTAAGGGGGTTAGTCCAGGCTTGGAGCTAAACAATGGGCAAAGTCTGCTAAAACTTCCCTTACTTCCTGGATCTCATCCTGAGCCAGCTGGGGAGACATTTTTACTGCCTCCACAGAGGTCTCCCACTTGCTTTCTTCCAGAAAGTCCAGAAGGGGGTCTCCTCCGTCCGTCCCCTCACCAGGACTACACACTGCAAACACCACATCAGCCCTATCTGCATATGGCTTCATCGTGTTCACATGGTACATCCTTTCTGTCTGTCTTCTGTCAGGTAACTCTATAATATAGTTCACGTCATTTACCTTCCTAACCACTTTGTACGGTCCTGCACACTCAGCCTGCAGATTGTCTTTCTGGACCGGAATAAGGACCATGACTTCCTCACCTACCATGTACGAGTGAGCTCTGGCTCTGCAGTCATGCCACACTTTTTGTTTCTGTTGGGCAGCTGCCAGGTTGCTCTGGGCTGTCCCCATAAGCTCCTTCAGCCTTTCCCTAAAACTATGGATGTAATCCACAATGGGAGTTCCCTGGGTGGTGTGCTTGCCTTCCCAGTCCTCACGGATCAAGTCTAGAGGCCCATGTCCCCAGCGTCCATATAAGAATTTGTAGGGGGAAAATTCTGTCGACACTTGGGGCACCTCCCTGTATGAAAACAACAGATGGGGAAGGTATTTCTCCCAGTTCCTCCCATGCTGTTCAGCAAATGCCCAAAGCATTGACTTCAGGGTACCATTGAATCGTTCCACAAGCCCATTGGCTTGTGGTTGATACAGTGTCATGCATTTCTGTACCACCCCACACTTCTCCCATAAACATTTCATCAGGTCCAGAATGAAGGAACCCCCTAGATCAATGATAATCTCCTGTGGAAATCCAACATGGGAGAAAATTCCAAGTAAGGCATTTACCACTTTGTCTGTCCTCAGTGAGGATAGGGTGACTGCCTCCGGGTACCGGATGGCATAATCCACCACAGACAGGAAGAATATCTTCCCTGAGGAGCTTGGGGTATTTAAAGGCCCCACAATATCCATCCCCACCCTCTAGAATGGCCCCTCCACTATGGGCAATGGAATCAGGGTGGCTTGGGTTTTCTTGTCTGCCTTGTCTATTTCTTGGCACCAGTGACAAGAGCTGCAATACTCCTTCACCTGCTGGGTGAAATTAGGCCAATAGAAATTCTGGACCAACTGCTGCATAGTGCGCATGATTCCCAGATGATCAGACAAGGGAATATCGTGTGCAGTCTTGAGCAACTGCTCAAGATACCCCTGGGGAATGACAAGCTGCCTGCCTAGCACCCCTCCCTCTGTAGCACAGCCTGAGTATACACAAGTCCATTTTCCCAATAAACCTTATGTCTGCTATCACCTCCCTGTGCCCCATCAGAGTCTGCCGAATCCCTCAGCTTCTCTAGACTAGGGTCACTTCTCTGAGCACCTGCAAACCCCTCACACATTTCCAAGGCATGGGACAGGTCCCCTTCAGTCACTAAACTAGGGTCCCTAGCACTAGCGTCAGGGCACTCAGGATCACTGTCAATCCCAACCCTCTGACAATGAGTCACCCCTCCCTCTTCGGAGTAACCCTCCATAGCTGTGTGGTTAACTGCTACTGGGGAAATTTCTACCTCCTTTTCATTAGTCTCCATATCAGGAGGCACAGGCTGGGGAACCAGCTTCCCAGTGGTTTTCACAATGGCTTCTGTGGGGTTCAGGGAACTACAATTTTCTCATGCCACTTGGCTATGGGTAACTGCACACAACATCCCTTGTTTGAGATTGTTGCCCAGGATAACATCCACTGCTAAGGTTTTGGCTACAGTCACCTATTGCACAGTTCTCCCTGTTTCACCCCAGTACAGGAGAACACTGGCCAGTGGCAATGTTTTCTCTTCTCCAGTAAAGTCCTGTACAGTGATGTATTTATTGGGTATAAGCTGACCCGGCTCTACTAAATCCCCTTTTACCAATGTTAGGGATGCCCCTGTGTCCCTTAACCCTTGTGTTTGTAGACCATTTGCCATGACTGGGTGCATGTGTTCCCTCCTGTTCACAGGCATGCTTCCAGGGACACACTAACAACCCACTTCCTTCCTAGCACCACCTTGCGTATTATTGCTCTTCTGTTTGGGACACCGTCTGGCAATATGTCCAGTTTCTTTACACAACCAACATTCATTTCTTCTCTCAGAGAAATCTTTGCTCTGAAACCTGGGGCTAACTGGTTTCAGTGGAGGCAGTGAGGGTTTTAGCTGCCCTGAAGGCATGATTTTCCCTTTCTGCACTGCCACGCCTGCCCCATTCGCTGTCAGAGCAGGTCTGCTCTTGGCATAGCAGTCTGAGAGTTCAGCAGCCTCTTGCACTGTTTTGGGATCTCGGTCCTCCAAATAGGTTTTCAGCTCTGCTGGGTAAGAAAAACTGTTCTAACAAAATCACATTTTTTATTTTATCAACAGAGTTTGCTTCAATTAATTCCAACCAATGTTTTAAAAACTGAAGTTGTTTTCTGGCTAGCTCCTTGTAGTTCATGTCAGGACTTCTCCTGAGCTTACAGAGTTTAGCTGTGTATGATTCAGCAATTAATTCAAATTTCTTTAGCAGTGCAGCTTTAAGTTTTCTGTAATCATCACTGTCCTCATTGTCCATTTGACCCAATGCATCCTGAGCTTTCCCGGCAAGTAGCGGGGATAGCTGGAAGCTCCAGGACTCCCAAGGAACTTTAGCCTGAATACAAAACTTTTTGAAAAGAATTTAAAAAGGCATCCATCTCCTCCCCCCTCTTTAAATTCAGCTATCAATTTGGAATTCAATTTGTAACCCAGTCCTGTAGTCCCAGTTAAACCCAAGCCACTTACCTGCTCTGGTGCTGCTGGTTGGAGTTGTAGCTTCTCCAGTTTGTATTGCCTCTGGCACTCACGCTCTTCACAGTTTGCATCTTGGCATTCTCACTCTGCCACACGGTCCGCCTCCCACAGTTCATGGTCCCTCTCCCTCTGGAACTCCAGCTTCACTCAGCGCAACTCAGTTTGCAGCCTGAGTACTTCTGGATCCAGGATACTGGTGACCTTCCCCTGCTGCTGTGGCCCTTCACTGACAATGGCCCTGTTGCCCTCCTCATCAGATCTGGACACTGTATTGGCCTCTAGCCCTGCCATACTCAAGGTCTGGTCCTTTTCAGTCACAATCTGTGACTCCATGCTCTGTGTATCTGCTACCATCAGGGCATCCATGAGGTTCTGTTTGCTGGCTTTCACCTTGAATGGAACTCCTCTGTACCTGCACAACTGCTTTAAGTAGTCTACAGTGTGCCTGCTGTAGTTGGAAGCCATCTTCCTCCCTAACTATGGCTACTCTGACTAGCACTTTAAAAAAAAAAATTAAATGGGTAGGAACTTGACTGTATGCCTAGTGACATAGTTCTGTCTCCTTTTTTTAAATATAAATCACTGCCATTTTCTTTCTTTGCAAGTGAGCTTACAGTCTCAAACTGACACACTGAACAATACAAACTTGTAATACCAGAATTTATTACACCGCTGCCAACCAATCTGTTACAAACCCACTCAGCAGGTCAGGCCCTCTGCTCCCACAGTGCCAACCTCCGAGTGCAGTCTTGTGAACAGTTAGCAGAACAGGGTAACCCTCCTGTCTGTTTTGTGGGTTTGAATGAAACTTTGGTCTCAAGTTCTGGAGGGATTTAAACTATGAACCTCTTGCTAGCATACCCAATGTACAGGCTCAGATAATTCTGCTCTTTGGGGGGGCAGATATCTTTTGCCTACTGGCACCTAACCAAACATACAAAATGAACCCTTAAAACTCTATTAAAGACCTCAAAATAAACTCTTACCTTTTCCCAGTTTGGTCAAACCAGTAACCTTTGTACAGAGTCAACTTTAACCAAGTATGCTTCACTTGTCAAGAAAAAGAATTTCATAGGCACATCAAGTAGTCTCTAAAGTAGAAGCTTACTTAAAAATAGATAAAAATGTAAAATATAAATAGAGAACCATATATCACAAAACATACAATCATTTAGAAGAATAAGGGTTAAAAAAAGTGCAAAATTCCTACCACCAGACACTTAGACTTATATATCTAATGTACCTCTTCAAATAGTGCTGATAGACAGATGTTGTTGACAAGATAGTCCAAACATGTTTATTTTTATAGGTCACTCACAGCATGATCAAAACACTGTCTTGAGCCTGCCTTTTCCAGGATGTCACCCAGTTCCTTCTCTGTTTATTAAAAATTATACAATCAGGATATGATCACTCAGAAGGTAAATTAATTAAGGTTAATTTCTAAGTCCGTCTTTCATCCATGAGCAACATCCTGCTTTTACAGACATCAGAGGAACATTTATGACATCACACCAGTGTGACATAACCTGGATTTCCTCCTCTAAATGTCATAAAATTGATATTTTCTATCTTATCAGCTGGCAAGCTACACTTAAGCTAAATAAACAGGAGATGCTTAATTTAGGCCCCTTCTAGCCAGTAATTATCTCCTGGCCTTCCAGGTAACACCTTGTAGCTAAAACCTGGGGGGGAGGTGTCATTCCATAGGCAGTTTCAGCATGTCTCATGAGAAACACTCAATAACACATTTTTATATTACAAAAATCATAGATTAATCAGAACCAGCTGTCTGAGTGTCACAATCCCTACTTAATAATATAAATGTTTGTAGTTGGTCAGTGTATACAGTAGTTCTGTGGATATTGTTGTTAATAGTATATTGTATGTCACATACATATGATGGTTTCACAATGTTATACATGTCACAAACAAAAATAATATATTAGATGTGTAATATGCTGTACCTAACCAAAGGGGGAGGGGTTAAACAATTCATGATGACATCAACAGAGTATTACAGGTAGGCAGCATTCTAAGCTAAGCAGCAAAGTAAAAAAAAAATAGTTAAAATCCAAACCTATCCAGTTTACATCTAAAGAGATTCTGAGTGACTGGATTGATGCAAAAGACAGTGTTGTTTTTTTTTTTCTTTGTAGAGCTAAAATATTTATTGTATTCATTATATTTTATTGTGTTGTATTGTGTTGCATTGTATTTGATAATTTCAGTAAAATTTACTATAGTCTAGATAGTTAAATTCTTAAAAAAAAATATTTAATTTGAAGGATTTACATTTTCAAATCTGACAGTGTGAAAGGAACTGCGTGTATAATGACCAGACCCAAAATTAATAACTGGAGAATCACAGAAAGGTTCAGATAAGCCCTGAAAGGTTTTGATAGTTATAGTTATTCAAGTTTTAGCAGAACTTTCAGAACATTTTAAAGTACAAAAAAACAGTTGAAACCATTATTTTCCACCCTTAAGCTATTGTCAAAGAAATTAAAATCATCTTGGCTTGGTACTACATAAAATGTAATTAATGCCACAAACAATAGGTACTGAAGAAGGTATCCTTTCTTTACAGCACTGAAAATAAGATCTTGTGATATAGACATGGCTTACTGGGTGTAAACAATGCCAGTTGTCCTGGATGATGTCACACACACACACACACACACACACACACATACACAAGGGGGGAAGAGAGGGTATAGTAAAAGCAAAACTTTCAATATCAAAAAATAATCTACATTGATTGCAGTAACCTGGTAACATAGTATAAGTTACAGTACAGGAATAAAATGTTTTAACAGTGTAAAAGGGGCAACATGTTAAAGGATGGAATACAGAAATGGTTCTTTATCTGCTCTAACTGCTTGTCATACATGGCATCACTGCCCTCTGCTTATGACATCACAATCTGTTGCTGTGGAAAAAAGTATGATACTAACATTGGGTTCTGATATTACATGTAGATAACCGGGCTGGCAAGATGAAAATATGAGGACTGTGATCCCATTTTGTATGCTAAAGTTATTGTTTATTTTTTAAAAGGGAAAACTGCACTCAGAAAATAGTAGATTAGCACAGTAAAATCACTTTAGTCTGGATTCTTTGGGTATTTTAATGTTTAATTGTGATTTTCAGATGCCTGCACCTCAACTGTTCCTCCACAGAATTACACAGCATTTTTTGAAAATATGTACTCAGAAAAAGGATCTCTTGATCTGCTAATGTTGGTGAAATTTGGTTATTTTTTTTTTTTGCTAAGAAGTTGTAAAATACATAGAACAAAGATTTCCAAATTGACCTTGATAAGATTGTTTCACATTCCATTGCCTCTCACATGCACACAACAAACAGTGCCCTGTGAATTAGCCTTCTTAGGGCTATGGATCAAACAGATAAACCGCCATTGCTGTTTTCTCATGATACCGGCCATCAGGAGTGCAGTCTCACTTCATGTAATGTCACTAGCATTGCATCTCTCTCCCTTTCCCTCACTCAGGCATTTGACTACCATGATTTTTTAAAGTAGCAGATACAGAAAACTCAATTCCAGCATAGGAGTGCTGCAAATGTTATCTCACAAGCAAAGTTGATGCCAAGTTGGGAGCTTCATGCAGTGCTTGGGGGTTGAAGTTCCCAAATGCACTCACAACTTCACATGGAAGGTTTTTAATTAAACAACCATATTAAGTATACATACTCCCCCCCCACCCACTGTGACATAGAGTGCTCACCCCTTTCAACCACCCAGACCTTTGAGTTTTACATTCCCCCACCCTTCTGATCTCCCCCTCTTCCCCCCACAGTAACAGATATGTTTTATTTATAAATTCAGATAACAATAAGGTACTTTCAGCAGAATCCTTCCCCAAACCCACAGCACATAAGTAACCTCCACTACTCACCCTCCCCCCCACCTTGTCCATGTTGCTGAGTCACAGAAATAGCTACCATGACCACACCATGCCATTCTCTAGTGCCAAACCTTCTTCCTCCCCTTCAACCCCTAAAGTAGCAAAGCATACAGAGAAATCTTTAAAACAAAAAAGAAAGCCATCCTGCTCTGGACTGGACATGCTCACTCCTCAGGGTTCTGCTGCAGAATGAATGAAAATGACATCCTAACCTATAATGAAATATGATTAGCTTATGAACAGCCAGTCAGGTTTTACAATAAGTAAGGACATACTTGAACATTCATTCTTCAGCAAGATACTGAAGAGTGAGCATATTCACCCCAGCTTGAGGATGGTATTCTTTTTTCATCATGTAGCTCTGTATCCTTAGCTACTGTATTTTGGGGGCTCAGGAAGAGAGAAACTGGATGATAGACAACTACAGGGTGGCACTGTAGGGTGATGTGCTTACCTCAGTCTTCAAATGCCATAATGTAGCTCCTGAACTGTGGTGGTTCCATTAGGGGAAATTATGTTCAGCTGCCTCCCCTCAGCTCTTCTAAGTGGGAAGACAGAGTTAACAATTGTTGTGGGAGGGCTGGAGAGCACTGGGCTTCATCCTGCTTGCTGTTGGGTTTTCCACTTGCTGGTTTCACTCCAGGGATGCTGTTAACTTGGGCTCCAATGTGTGCATGTTCACATATGTGCATGAATGTACAATAGCCAGACAGAGCCCCCACTCATCAGCCACCCATGTACCACTCATAAAATAGCAAGCATATTTTTAGGCTCATGCCATATCCAGCATTTATCTTTATATAGAATTCATCAGCGGCTAAAATATATTACTTATCTGCTAGGTTTGCCTCTCTCCTACACTGCATAAATTATGTTGTCATGGTGTCTGTGTGTGCACATGTGTGCATGTATACATATGTGTTACTGACTGCTTCTTGAGTATTGAAACATATCATTAAAAAAAATTGTGTTCGGTGGATTATATTAATTTCACAATCAAAATTCCATTTAATGAAAACAAAAGCTATGAGCAATATGTATTTAATCTACTATTATTTTTAACCTATCAGGAACCAGTACTCATATGAATGCCTCTTCTTTGCAGTTAACCATGGAAGAACTGAATCAAACAGCTTTCCATATTTCACACTTCATAATTGCTGGTTTTTCTGGACTGCAGGATGGTCTGTCACGGAGTATCCTCTTCTCAGTTTTCCTCGTGGCTTACGTCATTACAATTGTGGAAAATTTCCTTTTTACATCTGTTATTATACTGGACAGTGGCCTACACTCACCAATGTACAGTTTCATTTGCAGTTTGGCCCTCTTAGATCTGCTGATCCCTTCTGCTACCATTCCTGAAATGCTGTACTATTTAACATCTAATGACAACTCAATTAACTTTGGGCCATGCCTATTCCAAATGGCTTTTTATCTCACTGTTAATATAACAGAAGGGTCCACTATTGCACTAATGGCTTATGATCGTTACCAAGCCGTATGTAACCCTCTCCATTATCCCACTAAAATGACCAACAACCTTGCTGTCAGAATGATAATTTTCTCCTGGTTGCCAGGGACTGTATTTACACTACTTCATATCTGCATTATTCACACTGTACCCTTTTGTGGTCCAAATAGAATTATGAGTTATTTTTGTGACTATGCCATGATAATGGAGTTAGCTTGTGCTGATGTAAGTTTCCTGGTTAATATTTCCACATTTCTGGGTTTGATTTTTCAGTCTGTTTTGATCTGCAGTATCATTTTTTCTTACGTAAAGATACTTATATCAGTATTCAAAATTACATCTTCAGAAGGACGCTGGAAAGCCTTTTCAACCTGTACCAGCCACCTCTTAGTGATTGCTGTGCACATGTTGGTGATAGTTTTTGTTATTATTGCCTACAGAATTCCAGGGTTTTCTGCTGATGTTCTCACATTAGCATCTATGTTACAGAATGTTCTTCCTTCATTGGTTAATCCCATAATTTACTGTCTAAGGACAACAGAAATCCGAGCCAGCATCATCAAAGCTCTTAAAAGAAATGTAATCATGAATAAAGAATATTAAGAGGAATTTAGCTACTAAAATGAAATGCATAAAACTAGGATTGGATGAATTTTTTTTACTTACGAAATTCCATAAAAACTATTTTCTGCTAACATTTTATAGTTTCACAGAAATTGGTGCAGACTATTGCAAAATGTTTCTCCATCAACACTTTCACTTGTGGGACAAAAATAATTTATTGCAGAATTTTTTATTCATGGGAAAAAATCTTCTACAAAATCTGCAGGGAACAAAGAAACCATCTCATCAATTGGTTTATCATGCAAGTTTTTCATCTTTTAATGTTTTTAATTTGTTTTGTAAAATAATTCACAAAATGAATAGTTTCATAGAATTATTTTCCATATTCCACAAATTTTGCAAATGCTGAGTATGGCGATTTCACGCAGACCTTCTTAAGGGCATCATATTTATACTTTTCTGTTTAACTTTAGTGAGTTCTTATTTTGTTTTGGGTTGTGTGGATCATGCCTGTTCAGATTCAAGTATTTTAGACCGTGTTAACAACAGCATCTATGGATCCAGAGTGGATAAGGATTTGGCAGAACACTTACATATTCTAGAAGACTTGACAATTAATTAATTTAGTTAGTTTAGTGGTTAGTTCACTTTTGTTGACCAGGAAAAGAGTGCAAGACAATACTAATTTCAGACTTGTCCTGGGAGGAAGTGGGAATACTGATACAAATTATCTGAAATTGAACCAGATTTTAGTGAATGGGGAAAACTGGCCAAGACAGCAAGGAAATTCCCTGCTCTTTTCATATGCAAGTTGTATCTACCAAACAGGCCTTTGAAGTCTTGAAAGCTTGTGAGTAAGAAAACAAACAGTGTGGTTAGTCTAACAAAAGTATTATTGGAAAACTACACAAAAATTACTGCTGAACAAATCATTTATTTAGATACATAATTCCGTTATAGACAACAAAGAGCCAGGAAATTTTAGGGGGAGGTCACCCGGGAGAGAGAGAAGCCTGAAAAACTCAAAAACAATTCAAAGGAGCTGCAAACGGACACATGCCAACATTTCTGGCAAAAGCACAAATCCACAATAAATGGTTTGATACCTTTTATTGAACCAACAAGGATGTTACAAAAAGAATAAAGAGCTTAAGCTTTCGGACCAACAAGTCCATCTTCAGAAGCCTAATGAGAGTTATTTAGAAAATCCCATATTATTAACACTTAGAACATGCAGAAAAAAAGCACAGTTTTTTTTTTCCTCGAACAGCTGTATCCAGTTGTACATAAGGGCCATCTCAGAAACATACAACATTTCTGGGTAATTCCTGAGGAAGAAGCTCTGCAGTCAAAGAATGTTGGGTATTTCTGGCATTTATCCATGGTTGGATGTGGCTGTTTCAGAATGGGTCTGTGTGGTCTAGTGGACAGAGTGCTGATCCAGAACCCAGATCACATATTGGAAGTGTACCAGAGTCAATGGCCTGGGGCAATTGTCTATATACCTGTGTAGTTTGTAGGCATGAACAATGATTCCCACTCTTGCATTCCCCTAATTTCATCCTAATTTAAGTATAAATGAAGTTGCTGCATTTTGTTTTTTACTAGTGTGAAAATGTGTTTGTCTCCATTGCAAGGGTCATGATCGTGCTTATTCAAGTCAACATGGGAGCTGATAATGCATATCTACACTGTCCAGCAGATGTTATACTCTTGGTCAGGTCTGTTACATGCCTTGTGAAGTCCTTGTAATCTCTAGAAGCATTTTTCCTAACTCAGATACACTTTAAACTACCTTGAAAAGTTTCATGACCAACATAAGAAAAGAACATAGGGACTGCTAGAGCATTAATGCAGTACAACTACGGCAGGCTTCACTAAAACATCATACAATTACAGCATGCTTTACGTGAATCAGGTCATGACCTTTGCAGTGGAGCCAAGGACATTTTCACACCAGACTTGAGTAACTTTATTTACATTTAAATCTTGATTAAATTAGGAGGGTGCAGTAGTAGCATTCATTGTTCATGCCTACAAACTACATGAATAAACATATTTAAAGGCTGAAGGGACCTTCGCTTTAATCTCCTGGAACTTCTGTTTACCCAGCCACAGAAATGAGTAGAAGCAGGATGCCACTGAGAACAAAATGTTACATCTCAGCTGGACTGTCCTGTGTATATAAATTGTACAAAATCGAGATAGCTAACTCTACCGCCCATTAAAAATTTGCCATGGACCTACTGCAAAACTCCTACAGAAAGAAGGAAACTAGACACATGTGAAGAGCCTGTAGAGGTTTTCCATTCAACAATAGCAGTGTAGGAAGTGGCCATCACGATGGGCCAGTGGGCCTTTCCTTTTGACAGATTCTATGTTTCTGTGTAAACCTACCAACCATTAATCCCCGAAGCACTGTTAAACAAACCATTCAATTCAAGCAAGCAGTTACCCTGTGATTAAAACATAACTAATTATAGCAAGCAATAACTTATGATGTAACTGTGAAAACACACACAATGTCAGTCTTCAAAGAAGTGCTCTCTTTACTTAGAACAAGCATTTGTCAATGCTGAATGTTTGCTTGTTTGTATTTACTGTGTAGTTGTTGAGCATGGATAGTGCAGAGGCAAAAACTGACAAATAAGTAAGCATTAATCACTGAGACAGGAGGTCATTTCCCAGGAATTAATGCATGGTTGGAGAGTGCACGAGGACACAGGCCGAGTGCTTCCCTCCACCCAACCAGGCATTAGTTCCTGGGAAATGACCTCATCTTGAGGTGATTAATGCACTTGTAATATGGAAGTGGTACAGAAATTGACTGCCAACATTGTTATTTAAGATGGAAAGAGAGATGCGCATTTTTGTTTCAGTTACTGTACGCTACTCAACGCAATATGTTTCGAATGTCTAAGATCAGTTCATATTGTGGCTGCTACAAGTTCAACATTTAGATTGCTGAAGTGTACTGTTATTCAGCCCATGTCTCACTGTCAGGTAAGATGCCATTTGCACTGCTGCTCAAAACCGCATAAGTATCGTCACTGCTCAGTGAGTGACTTGAAACTGTCTCTTTGTCCGGTCAGGTAGCGCTTTTCACGTGGACAGTGTTTGTACTACAAAATGAAATGATAATTTCTAGGGAATTAATGGCCACTTCATTTGGTACCACTGGGTGTGTTTCCACCTATCATTATGCCGGATTCATGGCACACATTATTTGCCATGTTACAACACTAGTTATGATAGTTTATGAGCAGCTAACTGTTCTTTTTTTAACCCAAAAATTAAGTTAATTATAAAATATACATATCCTTACCAGTTAGACACAATGGGATTTTCTCAGTGATGAAGCCATCAAAATCTAGGTATCTTTTTTTTTAACCATTTGTTTCTCCTTTTTCTCCTCCCTACTGGCCCCATCCTGATGGTGGCCGCCAGACCCATCATCCAACACTGCAGGGCTTACTCCATCTTCTTACTGTACCTACCCCCATGGATGAATTGGAGCCACTGGGGGTGGTGTGGACCCTGCAGGGTCCTCCCAGGTCTAGATATTTTTCTCCCTGAATCTTCTTGTCCCCTAGGTCAGCTTGCATGCCTCGATATGAAACACACACTGTTCCCCCTGAAGGAGAGGAGCAGTCTGTGAATACTCTTTCTTCCTTCCCCCTCCTGGCCACCCCATGCAATCTTTGTTTATTCCCAAAACCACGGTCACCAGTGTGGTAGACAGTAATCCTGCTTGTCTGCCGTGGTACTGTGCCGGCTAATGCTAATGTATAGGTACTGAGTCAGCTGTAATCCTGCACAGACCAGGTACTGGTAAAAAACCAGAGAGCCAGACCCAAAACTGTAACACCTGGTGCAAGTCACACCAGGTCCAGTCAGAACAGTTGGTCTGGTTTTTATTGTTTTGGATCCGCTCCAGTGATCTGGATTTCACCCATTCCCACTCAGTAACTGGACATGATCCCAGTTTACATGGCTTTTTCTGTTCTCCTGTCCATACCTATGAGACCTGGAGATTGGTGTGTCCTCCATCACCTCTCCTCCTGCCTGTTACTGCTGCTGCTGCTCTACTACCTACTCCCCCGGTACTGTGGCTCCCCCAAGCTACCATCTTTCCCATTCTCTTTCTGTTTTCTGTCTGCCAACCCATGCTACTCATTCTGGCCTTGCTGCCACAAAACATGACCTGGGGCCTGCCTTTATGCTTCAGTCCCCCAAAACTTGATTGCTGCAATGAGACACTGACAGGCAATCCTAAAATCAGCTGCTTGGAGCACCAGGTGGGAACTGAACCCAGCCTCCATTCTCAGAAACAGCTGCAGCTTCAAAGCAAATTTGCACCCTCAGCCCCCATGACTGCTTGGTGTGGGTACCTGAATATAGTGCTTGTGAAAAAGCGCATGAATAACCATGCAGTCTGAAGTGCATAGTGCAGTACAGCAACAGGGATATAATAACAGTAGGAAACTACCACTACCCCTGTCACACAATAGGAAGTGGAGGAAGGAGTAAACACGCCAGATGTGCTGTGCCTGGTCAAACTGCTCCTATGTGGAGTAGCTAAGGAATAAGCACGTGGCATAGTGGAAACCTGGGGATTGGGGTTTGATTCCCCATCTCCCAATATTTTGATTGGGTTTAAAAAAAACTAAGTTCCCCACTCCTGAATTTGCCTTCTGCCCCCTCAGTCCACATCCTCCTCAGAGTTGGTTAATTTAGTTGGAGGGTGTGGTGGGGGGGCCAAAGATTTTGGCATTGCTGCCAATGGTGTGCGCTATGTTGGTTAGGTCAGCATTGTGTCCCAACGTTATTTTACAGCACATCGTTTTGTGTGCAGCATTGTTGTATTTGCGGCTTTGTCTGCAACATAATGACCCCATGCCCTTGGTGTGGCTGAGAACAGATGAAAAGCACCATCCAAGCACCACTACAGTGCTCCTTGATTTCAGTACAGACAGAGAGGTTGGGGAAAAAATGGGAAATAATGCTGGTGTCCGGAGTGCTTCCAAGCAAGTGGGGAATCTCCCACTATAAACCTGGGCTGAAAAAACACACCTACAACCTTAGGATAAAGTTTAAGAGATTGTGAGCACCCACCAAAAAAGTCATCAGGCAACAACGGTTCACATTTAATTTAGCATGTTTTTTATTTTATAAATGTCCATTAAAATAGTCACCTCACCAGAAACTGCCATTTACATGTTCAGCAACAGTTCAGAGTGGCAGATTCTCTTAAACTGCATGCTAAGTTTTTTTGTAGCACCACCAAATCCTGGTGCTCATTACTTTTCCTTACTGAACCTTAGGATAAGCAGTGTGATTAGGGAAAACATGGAAAATATTGCCTGACATGGGGCAAGGCACTGTCATCAGCTTGAATTCTTCCCCTTTTTGTGAGTTGCACTCATCTTTGTGCCTTGGTTGTATCCAGCTGTACTGATAATGAGCAGAGAAGGGTGAGGGCAGGGTCTGTTTAACGTAGCAGGGAGATATAATAACAATAATAATATACTTTTCATTTATATAGCGCATCTCCAGTATCAAAGCGCTGCACATAAAAACACTTCACAAATAATTTAAAAGTCTTACTCAGTTTCAACTTCAATTTAAAAACTTCCCCAATCATAAATATCAATCATTAAAAGCCTGTTGGAAAATACGTGTTTTCAGGCTGGTTTTAAAGCTCTCCACGGTCCTGCACTCTCTAATCTGACAAGGTAGAGAGTTCCACAGGGATGGTGCCACAAAGATGAATGCCCGGGCCCCAGCTGTTTTCAAACGCACCCTGGGAACCTCTAACAACTCCTCATCAGACGAGCGGAGAGGACAGCCGGGGTCATAGGGAACCAGGAGCTCTTGTAGATAACTCGGTCCCTGTACATGCAGGGCTTTATAGATCAGGAAACCAACCTTAAAAGCGATCCGCCACTGTATAGGCAGCCAGTGCAGAACACACAGCACAGGAAGAATATGACTAGAGTGTAACAACCCAGTCAGCATATGATATGAGCAAAGCTAGCACGTCACTATACAAATCAGTTATAAATAAGATAGATTCCCTACTCCTGCTGCTCCCTACCCTTCTGTACCCCCAGCTCACTGAATCTTACCCTGCCTGATACTCCCTCGTTCCTGCACTCCTCCAGTTAGCCCCTAGTGTTAAGTGCAGAGTTGATAATTAACAGATTAATAAAACAAGTTAATGTAGTGAAATTGTAATGACTGGGAAATGAAGAGGTTCACATGTAACTTTATTGTTTGCTTAGATTTTGACCTTGAATTTTTCAAAATGAGGAGTCAGTATAGCGCAGTAGTTTAAGGCTCTCAGCTGTAAACCTGGAGACCTGGGTTTGAATCCCACAGCCCCACTTGCATACTGTGTAACCCTGAGTAAGCCACTTAACTTCTTTGTGCTCCCAGGTTGCACCTGTAAACAAGCTTCAGCTTAGTGTGTCTCTTGGTTAAAACAAAAAAATGCTGGTTTCCATTCAGTACAAACTTTGAAAGCTCTCTCTCTCTCTCTCTCTCAATTACTGTCCTCTCCAGACTAATCACCCTTGCTTTCTCAGTTACTTTCCCCAGCAGTAATCACAGTCCACACTTTCTCCAAATATTGTCCCCCCTCAATACTAGATCATGTGCAAAGGTTGTTTGGCATATTGTTAATAAAGCTTGAATTCAAGTCCCTGTGTCATGATTAGAGTTTCCTGAAAGTTTCATGCTGTTTAGTTTTGTTGTTTTCTTTAAATCAGCATTTGACAACTTGACCTATAGTGGCTGAAAACAGTGAAGTTATTTCTGTCTCTCTCAGTTGGACTTGGAGAGCGATGACATCATTGTGGAGTGCCGTAGCTTGCCGCTTCAGATTCCCAATCAGATCTGGCTGTATAGTTAATGGTTTGCTCACCAGGTTTCTTGTAATCTCAGTCTGTGGTTTGTGTTTGGATAGATTAGCTTAAATCTGTCATTCTGTAATGCTGGCCCACCGGCGCAGCAGTTGGATTTCCGCTTGCGGCACCAGAGACCCGGGTTCGGGAACGGACTCAGATCATCAGAGGGCCGGCCGGGGGAGAAGGATTGAACGTCTCATGACTGCTCTCTTTCTCCAGGGGGGGAGTGAGGGATGTCATCAGTGCATGAGGGACCCCTGGCTGAGTCCAGGAGTGCCACAGCAGCCGACATCCACAAGGAACTCTGGGGCAGAGAGGGACGCAGGATATCATTGCACATCCCAGCCCCAGCCCCAGCTTACAGGGGGAAAAAATACTCTACCAGGCAGTGTCCATGATGCCCTGTCCCTCGGCCTCAGTTAGCCACCCAGCTGGCTCTCACAACCAGTCACTAGGAGCAGAGCACTGGTGCCCAGCGGTACCATGACCCCACTCTCTGGGGGGTAAGCCAGGGGTAACCAGAAGAGCGCAGACAGGTATGTGTGGTGGAGGCTCAAGGGAGGCCATGACCAGGGCCAAGATCGACAACCAAGGCAGGGACAAAAAGACTAAAATTTAAAAAAAAAGCTGTCATTCTCTTCTTATGAAAGTTGATAATTTGAGTTTCAGTGCTGAATTGAAGTAGTGGAAATCTTTCTCTGTGAGAGATCAGCGTCTGTATCATGGCTCTCCATTCTTTCTCACCAAAACTCTGATTTTTTCAAACCATGTAACACAGGTTTGTTTAATGAATATAAAATAAATCTAAATTTTGTTCATTCATAGAAATAGTTTGTTTTTAATGTAGCCTTCATAAATACATTCATGTAAGAACATTTTTTTATGTCAGATTGACAAACAGGTGCCTGTCACATTCTGCTTTTTCAAGCACATGTCCTGCCTGAACTTACGAATTTCAGTCCTTTGGTGGTTTCTATGTGAAAATACATCATGTATGTGTATAAACAGAAACACTATATGGCATCCCAGTGCACCATGTGTCCTTCCCACAGTTGAGGCAGCTGCAGTCTGCTGCAACATGTCCCCTGCTCCACAAGCCCCCCTGCCTTCTGCTTCACATTCAAGGCTGCTGCACCCTACTGCCCACTGTCTTCTCCCACACAATCAGGGATTGTGCACCTTGCTACCCACTGTCTTCTCCCACACAGTCAAGGATTGTGCACCCTGCTGCCTCCATCCCCAACCTAAAGAATCAGACCTGCTGCACCCAGCCCAAACAGTTGGGGTTGCTGCACCCTGCTGACCTCTCTCCCTCACAGTCAGGGACACCGCACCTGTTGCCCCCTGTTCCTGTTTCCACAGTCAGGACTGCTGTGCAATGTGAAGCCCCAGAGTCCTAGGTCCCTCTGCCTCCGCAGTTGGGTCTGTCGCACCATGCTGCCCTAGGACACCTAAGGTGGGGCTTTTCCTGCACCCTGCTACCAACTTGCATTGCCCCAAATGGTCAGGGTTGCTGCACCACACACACCATCTCAGAGTGAGGGCTGCTGCACCCTGATATCCCCCTGTGTCCTGCCCCACAGTTGAGGCTCCTGCACCATGCTGTCATCTGTCCCCTGTCACCACAGCCAGGGCTGCTGCACCCTGCTCCTGTCTACACAGTTGTGGTTGCTGTGGCCTGCTGTGCCCTAGAGCCCCATGCCACTGCAGTTAAAGCTGCTGCACCATGCTGCCTCTTGCCACAAAAGTCAGGGCTTTTGCTGCACCCTGTTGTTTGCCTCCACAGTTGAGGCAGTTGCACCTTGCTGCCCCCCTGCCAGCTGAGTCAGATCCTTTGCTACACCCTGCTGCCCACATCCCTTGTCACAAACAGGCACGGCTGCTATATCCTGCCCCACAGTTTGGGCTGCTGTTCCCTGATTACATCCCTATCTTCTGGCCAAACAGTTGTGGCTGCTGCACCCTCTGCCCTCTTTCCCCACCCCCTCAGTCATGTCCATGGTACCCTTTGGCCCCCTGTTCCTGTAGTGGGGTGCAGCAGGGCACAGTGGTGGTAGGGGACAGAGAACAGCATGGTGCAGAAGCCTTGAATGTTGGGTAGGACACAGGTGAGCATCGGGGTACAGCAGCCCTGACTGTGGCACAGGGTGCACATGGAGCAGCAGCCCAGCCCATTTGGGGCAAAGGAGGTGTGTAGCAGGCTTCAGCAGCCCGAACTTTGGAGGCAAAGGGCATCAGACTCTAGGGTATAACACAGCATAGCCCTGACTGTGGAGACAGGAACAGGGGAAACAGGGTGCCATGGCTGTGACTGTGTGGGGACAGAGGGCAGCAGTGCGCAGCAGCCCCAACTGTTCAGGTAGGAGATAGGTGTGGCATCAAGGTACAAAAGTCCAAAATGAGAGACAGGGTACAGAAGCCAACCTTGTTTGGAAAAAGGGATGTGGGCAGCACGGTGTAGCGAAGGGTCTAACACTGGTAACAGGGGGGCAGGAGGGTGCAACTGCCTCAACTGTGGAGGCACACAACAGAGTATAGCAAATGCCCTGACTCTTGTGGCAAGTGGCAGCATAGTGCAGCAGCCCTAACTGCAGAGATATGGGCTCTAGGGCACAACAAGCCACAGCAACCCAAACTGTGTAGATAGCATGGTGCAGCAGCTCTGGCTGTGGTGACAGGGGACAGAGGACATCATGGTGCAGAAGCCTCAGCTGTGGGGATGGACTACAGGGGGCATCAGGGTGCAGCAGCCCTGACTGTGAGACGGGGAGTGCATGTTGCAGCAGCCCTGCCCATTCAGGACAATGGAAGTGGGAAGCAGTGTGCAGCAAATGCCCCAACTCAGGTGACCTAGGGTAGTATGGTGCAGCTGGCCTCACTGTGGAGGCAGAGGGACCTGAGACTCTAGGGTTTAGCAGAGCACAGCAGCCCTGACTGTGTAGATAGGAACATGGTGTAACAGGTGCAGCATCCTGGACTGTGGGGGTGGGGGAGAGAGGTCAGCAGTGTGCAGCAACATCAACTCTTTGGGCGAGGGCATCAGGGTGCAGCAACCCTGATTTTTCAGGCAGGGGATGGAGGCAGCTGGGTGCACAGTCCCTGACTATGTTGGAGAAGGAGCAAATGGGCAGGAAGGAGGGGTGGAAGAACAATGGGGAATAATAAAAACTGCAATCACAGAGGTAACAAGCCTTTGTGTGAAGCAAATAAACAAACCGAAACAATGTAAGAAACCACTATGGTTCTCAAAGGAAGTGGCAGTGAAGGTTCAAGAGAAAAAGAAAGCATTCAGGTAGTACAAGGAATCACAGAAGGAGCAGGACAGAGAACTGTATCAGTTAAAGCAAAAGGAAGCTGGGAAGGCAGTCAGAACAGCAAAGGCCCAAACCGAGGAAAAGATAGCCAACTCAGTTAAGAAGGGGGATAAAACCTTTTATAGGTACATCAGGGAGCGAAGGAAGACCAAGGGAGGGATAGTGAGGCTTAATAAAGGGAGGGAGGGTGGGCAGAGGGTGACTGTGAAAAGGCAGAGATACTAAACAAATATTTTTGCTCAGTATTTACAAAGGAAGAGGGGGAGGTACCTAAAACAAACAGTTGAAACACTCTGGATACAGAAGTTGATACCAGCCCATTTACAGAAGAAAGGGTTCTGAAATAACTCTTAAAACTGAAGGTGGACAAAGCAATGGGGCCTGATGGGATTCATCCCAGAATTCTAAAAGAACTAAGGGTAGAACTAGTGACACCACTGACTACCGTCTTTAACAAATCATGGGAGGATGGGGTGGTACCCGAGGACTGGAGAAACATAGAAACATAGAAACATAGATTTTGACGGCAGATAAGGACCGCTTGGCCCACCCAGTCTGCCCATTTCCCTACCTAATGGATAAGCTGCAGATCCTAGTTAACCAGCAGCCTACTTCTTCCTACCCCCCCCCTAGAATTGCCTTATGACTGTCCCATGCATGATTAATTCACTACTGTTTTTGACTCCACAACCTCCTCCGGAAGGCCGTTCCACGCATCCACAACCCTCTCTGTGAAAAAATACTTCCTTAAGTTACCTCTGAGCCGGACCCCTTCTATCTTCAAATTGTGCCCCCTTGTTCTTGCACACCTCTTTTTTTGAAAGATGCTACCCCCTTGGATTTTGTTGATTCCCTTGAGGTACTTGAAAGTTTCTATCATTTCCCCCCTCTCCCTCCTTTCCTCGAGGCTATACATATTAAGCTCCATAAGCCTCTCTTCATATGTCTTCCAGTGCAGACCCTGCACCATTTTAGTTGCCCTTCTCTGGACAGCTTCCATCCTGTCTATGTCTTTGCGGAGATTGGGTCTCCAGAACTACACGTAGTACTCCAGATGGGGTCTCACCAACTGTCTGTACAGAGGGATAATAATTTCCTGTTTTCTACTGGTGATGCCTCTCCCTATGCATCCCAGTATCCCCCCAGCCCTCCTTGCTGCCCTCTCACATTGCTTGCCCACCTTTAGGTCATCTGATATGACTACCCACAGGTCCCTTTCCATTTTTGTTGTTGTTAGTATCTCATCCCCCATTGTGTACTATTCCCCTGGGTTTTTGTTTCCCAGGTGCATTACCTTGCACTTCTTAGCATTGAATCTAAGTTGCCATACATTTGACCATTCCTCTAACATTGCCAAGTCCCTTCTCATCCTTTCCACCCCACCTTGTGCATGAACTCTGTTGCAGATCTTTGTGTGGAGGCGGGCAGATGTGATTCCACTTCACAAAAGTGGGAGCAAGGCGAAGCAGGAAACTACAGACCTGTTAGTTTAACCTCAGTGGTAGGGAAAATGATGGAATCACTGCTGAAGGAAAGAATTGTTGAGTATCTAGAGGCCAGAGAAGCACAGGACCCTAGGCAGCATGGATTCACAGCGGAAAGGTCATGCCAGACAAATCTGATAGATTACTTTGACTGGGTGACCAAAGTAGTAGATCAGGGAGGGGCTGTGGACATGGCCTACCTAGACTTTAGCAAGGCATTTGACACAGTCCCACACAAAAGATTAATATACAAGTTAGCGAGCCTGGGAGTGGGTCCCAAGATGACAGCCTGGGTAAAGAATTGGCTGGAGAATAGGACACAGAGAGTAATAGTAAATGGAGTCCACTCTGAAGAAAGGGGTTACTAGTGGGGTACCGCAGGGTTCAGTATTAGGACCGGTCCTCTTCAATGTCTTTATAAGCGACATTGCAGAGGGACTGGAAGGAAAAGTAAGTCTCTTTGCAGATGACACAAAGATCTGCAACAGAGTTGATGCACAAGGTAGGGTGGAAAGGATGAGAAGGGACTTGGCAAGGTTAGAGGAATGGTCAAATGTATGGCAGCTTAGATTCAATGCTAAGAAGTGCAAGGTAATGCACCTGGGAAACAAAAACCCAGGGAAGAGTACACAATGGGGATGAGATACTAACAACAACAAAATGGAGCAGGACCTGGGGTAGTCATATCCAATGACCTAAGGTGGGCAAGCAATGTGAGAGGGCAGCAAGGAGGGCTGGGGATACTGGGATGCACAGGAGGCATCACCAGTAGAAAACAGGAAGTTATTATCCCTCTGTACAGACAGCTGGTGTGACCCCATGTGAGTACTGCGTGCAGTTCTGGAGACCCAATCTCACAAAGACATAGACAGAATGGAAGCTGTCCAGAGGAGGGCAACTAAAATGGTGCAGGGTCTGCACTGGAAGACATATGAAGAGACTTATGGAGCTTAATATGTATAGCCTCGAGGAAAGGAGGAGAGGGGAGAAATGATAGAAACTTTCAAGTACCTCAAGGGAATCAACAAAATCCAAGGGGGTAGCATCTTTCAAAAAAAGAGGTGTGCAAGAACAAGGGGACACAATTTGAAGATAGAAGGGGGCCGGCTCAGAGGTAACTTAAGGAAGTATTTTTTCACAGAGAGGGTTGTGGATGCATGGAACGGCCTTCCAGAGGAGGTTGTGGAGTAAAAAACAGTGGTGGACTTCAATCATGAATGGGACAGTCATAAGGCAATTCTAGGGTGTGGGGGTAGGAAGAAGTAGGCTGCTGGTTAACTAGGATCTGCAGCTTATCCATTAGGTAGCGAAATGGGCAGACTGGGTGGGCCAAGCGGTGCTTATCTGCAGTCAAATTCTATGTTTCTATGTAAGACAGTGGGCAGCAGTCTTGAATATGGAGCAGCAGGCAGGCGGCTTGTGGGGCAGGGGACAGGTGGCAGCAGCGTTCAGATACCTCAGCTGTGGAGGAGAGACACGATGCATCAGGATGCCATATAGTGTTTCTGTTTATTCACATACATGATGTATTTTCACACAGAAACCACCAAAGAACTGACATTTGTGAGTTCAGACAGTACATGTGCATGAAATAATAGAGTGTGACAGGCACCTGTTTGTCAATCTGACATGAAAAGAAGTTCTTACATGAATGTATTTATAAAGGCTACATCAAAGACACTATTTCTATGAATGAACACAATTTAGATTTATTTTAGATTCATTAAACAAACCTGTGTTTTAGTTAGAAAAAAGTCAGAGTTTTGATGAGAAAGAATAGAAAGCTGTAATACAGACCAGCTGATATCTCACAGAGAAAGATTTCCACTACTTCAATTCAGCACTGAAACTTAAATTATCAACTTTTATCAGAAAAGAATGAAAGATTGTAAGCTAATCTATTTAAAAACAAACCACATACTTAATTTATAAGAAACCCGGTGAGCAAACCATTAACTCTACAGCCTGCTCTGATTGGGAATCTGAAGCAGCAAGCTACAGTACTCCACAATGATAGAAACATAGAAACATAGAAACATAGAATTTGAAAGCAGATAAGGACCGCTTGGCCCACCCAGTCTGCCCATTTCCCTACCTAATGGATAAGCTGCAGATCCTAGTTAACCAGCAGCCTTCTTCTTCCTACCCCCCAGCCCCCAGAATTGCCTTATGACTATCCCATGCATGCTTGAATTCCACCACTGATTTTGACTCCACAACCTCCTCTGGAAGGCCATTCCATGCATCCACAACCCTCTCTGTGAAAAAATACTTCCTTAAATTACCTCTGAGCCACCCCTCTATCTTCAAATTGTGCCCTCTTGTTCTTGCACACCTCTTTTTTTGAAAGATGCTACCCTCTTGGACTTTGTTGATTCCCTTGAGGTACTTGAAAGTTTCTATCATGTCCCCCCTCTCCCTCCTTTCCTCGAGGCTATACATATTAAGCTCCCTAAGTCTCTCTTCATATGTCTTCCGGTGCAGACCCTGCACCATTTTAGTTGCCCTCCTCTGGACAGCTTCCATGCTGTCTATGTCTTTGCGGAGATTGGGTCTCCAGAACTGCACACAGTACTCCAGATGGGGTCTCACCAGCTGTCTGTACAGAGGATAATAACTTTCTGTTTTCTACTGGTGATGCCTCTCCTATGCATCCCAGTATCCCCCAGCCCTCCTTGCTGCCTTCTCACATTGCTTGCCCACCTTTAGATCATCTGATATGACTACCCCAGGTCCCTTTCCATTTTGTTGTTGTTAGTATCTCACCCCCATTGTGTACTCTTCCCTGGGTTTTTGTTTCCCAGGTGCATTACCTTGCACTTCTTAGCATTGAATCTAAGCTGCCATACATTTGACCATTCCTCTAACCTTGCCAAGTCCTTCTCATCCTTTCCACCCCACCCTGTGCATCAACTCTGTTGCAGATCTTAGTGTCATCTGCAAGAGACATACTTTTCCTTCCAGTCCTTCTGCAATGTCGCTTATAAAGACATTGAAGAGGACTGGTCCTATCTGAACCCTGCAGTACCCGCTAGTAACCCTCCTTTCTTCTGAGTGGACTCCATTTACTATTACTCTCTGTCCTATTCTCCAGCCAATTCTTTTACCCAGGCTGTCATCTTGGGACCCACTCCCAGGCTGGCTAACTTATATAATCTTTTGTGTGGACTGTGTCAAATGCCTTGCTAAAGTCTAGGTAGGCCATGTCCACAGCCCCTCCTGATCTACTACTTTGGTCACCCAGTCAAAGAAATCTATCAGATTCATCTGGCATGACCTTCCCGCTGTGAATCCATGCTGCCTAGGGTCCTGTGCCCTTCTGGCCTCTAGATATGTGACAATTCTTTCCTTTAGAAGTGATTCCATCATTTTCCCTATCACTGAGGTTAAACTAACAGGTCTATAGTTTCCTGCTTCTGCCTTGCTCCCACTTTTGTGAAGGGGAATCACATCTGCCCTCCTCCAGTCCTCGGGTACCACCCCATCCTCCCATGATTTGTTAAAGAGGGTAGTCAGTGGTGTCACTAGTTCTACCCTTAGTTCTTTTAGAATTCTGGGATGAATCCCATCAGGCCCCATTGCTTTGTCCACCTTCAGTTTTAAGAGTTCTTTCAGAACCCTTTCTTCTGTAAATGGGCTGGTATCAACTTCTGTATCCAGAGTGTTACTACTGTTTGTTTTATGTACCTCCCCTTCCTTTGTAAATACTGAGCAAAAATATTTGTTTAGTATCTCTGCCTTTTCACATTCTCCCTCTGCCCACCCTCTCTCCCCTTTATTAAGCCTCACTATCCCTCCCTTGGTCTTCCTTTGCTCCCTGATGTACCTATAAAAGGTTTTATTCCCCTTCTTAACTGAGTTGGCTATCTTTTCCTCAGTTTGGGCCTTTGCTGTTCTGACTGCCTTCCCAGCCTCCTTTTGCTTTAACTGATACAGTTCTCTGTCCTGCTCCTGCTGCGATTCCTTGTACTTCCTGAATGCTTTCTTTCTCTTGAACCTTCACTGCCACTTCCTTTGAGAACCATAGTGGTTTCTTACATCGTCTTGTTTTGTTTATTTGCTTCACACAAGGCTCGTTACCTCTGTGATGGCAGTTTTATTATTCCCATTGTTCTTCCACCCTCCTTCCGCCCATTTGCTAGTGCATTCCTTAGGCACTCACCCATTTAGCAAAGTCAGCCCTCCTAAAGTCCAGTACTTTTCTTTGTAAGCTTGACTCTATTGCTGTGTTTATTGTGAACCATACTGTTCGATGGTCGCTAGTTCCCAGATGGCTACCCACTTCTACATCTGTGATCCTCTCTCCATCTCCATTTGAGAGTATCAAGTCTAATATTGCTCCTCTCGAGTGGGCTCCAGTACTAGTTGTCTAAGGCATGCCCTGAGGGCATCTAGAATAACTGAACTCTTCAGTGACAGCTGCAACTGCGCTCCAGTTAACATCTGGCATATTCAGATCACCCATCAGCAATATCTCCCTTTTCTGCCATTCTAAGTATACTTTCTATCATTTCCTTGTCCACTTCCTCCCCTGGAGAAGGTCTGTATCTAACCCTATGCGGATTGTGGTGCCATTGCCTGTCTCCAAATTTACCCACAGTGCTTCTTCTCCTCCCTGTTTACCCTTTTGTTCTGTTGCTTTTATTCCTTCCCTTATGTAAGAACTACTCCTCCCTCTTTACCCTCCCTGTCCCTCCTGTAGATAGTGTATCCTGGTATGTTTACGTCCCAGTCATGGTTTGTGTGTACCATGTTTCTGTGACTGCCACGATATCCAGATGTTCCTCCTCCATCAAGGCCACTAATTCAGGAAGCTTGTTACCTAGACTACAGGCATTGGTACTCATTGATCTCCATTTTTGATGGCCTTACCTTCTGTTGCAGCATCCCCACTGACCGTTCTACCTTGGTCTTTTCTCATTTAGTACCCTGTTTTGTAGGGAGGCTGGGATTTTCTGCTTGTCCAGTGCCTCCCCATTGACTAGTTTAAAAGCTTGCCAATGAAGCATTTAAACCGATTGCTCAAAAGACTTGTTCCTTCCTGGACAGATGCAGACCATCCTGCCAGTATAGGCTGGTGTCCTCCAGGTGGAACCCCAGTCCCCAATGAAGCCAAACCCTGTGCTCCACACCATTTTTCAACCATTCATTAAACTGCATGGTGCCAATTACCCTCGCCTCCCCATGCCTTTGACAGGCAGCACCTCTGAGAAGGATACTGTGTTTGCTACTTGTCTTAGGCCCTCCCCAACTCTGCAATGTCCTCCTGCACTGCTCTAACCTCATGATGAGCCAAGTCATTTTGTCCCTAGGTGGACAATTACGTCAACTCAGAATCCTTGCAACTGTTGTTGTGATCCTGAGGATCGCTTCCTGTCCTCAAGCCATACCAGGCAGGCACCTTACTTCAGATTTCCCAGCTCCTCCCAGTTCTATCCCCTAATAATTGGAGTCCCCACCAGGAGTTGCTTCCTTTCCTTGTGGTGTCCTCTGCCTCCCTTCCTGTGGGCCTCCTTGTGACAGTTGTCCTCAGCCTCCTTAGTCTCCTCTGTGGGTGTATCTATAGGGAGCTATGCTCCCCAGAATGGCGTATGGTTGTGGTGTGTAACATCTGACTGGGTGTGCCTCTGTTTCACCATCCTCATCCTCCCTGAGCCCACTGTGGTCCAACTGCTGTGCTTTCTTTGCAACTTCTGAGGTAGTGGTGGTGGTTCTGGTGCTCCCTGGATGGGGGAGGTTCCCTTCCTACTGTCCATTGTGGCCTGGGGAAGGTCCCTGTACTACTGTCCAGTGTGGCCTGAGAGCAACTCTTCCCTCAGGGCAGACAGTTGTCTGCAAATAGAGGCAGCATCTCAGCCTCCAGAAAGACTCCCGGAAGACTGCTGCCCACAGCCATTACATTGCACTACTCCCACATTTTTTTTTGTGTGTGATTGGTTTGTAATGTAGAAATATATATTTATATTATACAATGTTTATGCTTATATTGTCAGTGCAGTGTGCTAGAGAGGATATGACAGTGACATGCACCTTGCACTCTTGAGAAATGATGTCAGAACCCCAGGTATAAAGGAACTATTTCCAGGGGTGGGTGGGGTGAGGGGTGGGAAGGGTTGGGCCTAAACTGTGCCCTCGCAAAAACAATCAGCTAGAAGCTCTGACCCACTGCTGCAATGAGTGCCTTCCTGTCAGGAAGATGCCCTACAACAATTTGATAGAGAAATACACTGCAATCAATCAGAGAAAATCCACACATCCAAGTCAGACACAGGTAAACCTTCCCAGCCCCAAAACAGGCCTGGTGGTTTGTGCTCTGAGAGCTGTCCGCCCAAAATAAGTCAGCTGTGCTTTAAACTCTTCCTGCACTGAAAATCTTAAGAATTGTAACAAACAAGCGTAAACCTTAATCCACCACCCTCTGTTGCTTGAAAGACCGTCTTTTCCTGTTTCACACTGCAGGTTTTTCTGTGACCACTCTTAACCCCAGTAACTCTGTTTAAAAGAGTTTAACCTATCACAAACTCCTACGCACCAGTAAATTATTTAAAATAGTTTCAGTCCCAAAAGCCTAGTAGTCAATCCAGCTACCCCAAGGGACAACCAGAATGAAGTATTTAAACACTTATGAGGTTACTTCCAAGATAAGCAGAGTTTGTAAGTTTCTTTTCAACTCCTCAGCCACCTGAAATTTAAAAATAGTTTAACTGTCAGCAAATCCTAGTGAACAATCTAGCTACCTCCAAGGACCTACCCAAATGCAGTATTTAAATCCTTCTGAAGTTACTAACAAGATAAACAGAGTTTACAAGCCCCTTCTTGGTTAAACCCTAAATAAATATGTGAATAAAAAGCAATTACCAAGGGTAGTTAGTTTCACCTCCCACAGAATTAAGCAAAAGTGCACGTTTGTTGCAGATATCAAGTGCAATATAGAATTTCTCACACAGCTCACAGTTGAAGAAAGCAGTATCCTTCCAGCTCCAGCAAATGTGCTTTGTGTAATCACTATCCAAACCTGACAGAGAGACAGAAATAACTTCACTGTTTTCAGCCACTGTAGAGCAAGATAATAAATGATGATTTAAAGAAAACCACAAAATAATCAAACAGCATAAAATGTTCAGGAAACTCTAATCATGACACTGGGACCTGAGTTCAAGCTTTATTTACAATATGCAAAAAAACTTTGTACATGATCTTTAAGTACTTGTTGTCTTCCAATCCCAGTTACTTTCCCTTTGCTGCAACAAGAGTTCGCTCCCAATTTCCCCTTAATACAGTCTTTACTCTCTCCTAATTACTTTTCCCTCTGTAAAGAGACAGAGCTTTCTTTCCCTTTCTCTTTGTAACTTCCCCCCTTAGTAAAGGCTGCTCATGCGCCTCTCATTTCCTTTCCCCTTAGTAAAGAACAACCCTTGCTGTCTGCTAGTTGCTTTACCATTTTGTCCCTTTTGGCTATCACCAAGAGTAGATTTGCCCATGGGCCACTAGACCAATTCTGTGCCCCAGTCATCCCAGGTGGCTGAACAAGGGAAGTTCAGGCTAATGGTCAGTGACCCCATGCCAAGCTGGGGGCTGGGTGATAGTTCCTGGGGAGGCAGAATCAATGCAGGCTTTAAAGGCTGGGACAGAAGAGGGTCACTCTCTTTTGTCTTGGCTGCCACAAAGGAAAAGAAGAAGGAGGGTCCCCTATATTACCTGATGGTATGAAAGGTGAGTTCTTCATTGGGTTCTAGGTGCAGGAATTGGTACAGGTGGCAGGGTCCCATTATCCTTTGGTAGGTATTGGCACAGTGATTGAGAGGCTGCCTCCTGCTAGGACATCAAGGACCTAGCATTGAAGGTGAGTGGGACAGCTGTTGCAGGCAACCTTTCTCTTATAGCTGGTGCTACAAATTTTTCCCCATCCCGTTGCCATCTCTGTTACCACAGGCACCTCCTTGTGGATTGGTTGCCATGCACACTGCCTGCAGTGGCCCCATAAGTGGTGGGGAGGGTGGGAGAATTTAGTGCTGTCAGGGATATTGCGGCTGCTTGGGTTCCATGGATCAGGGCTGCATCACGTTGGTCTGGCTGGCTCCTTGGGGTTGTGCAAAACTCTCAAAAAAAGAGAAGAAAGGAAAACAGAGAGGAAGCAGAGCTTTGATTGGCAGTGGGCTGTAGCTGCCCTGCTCTTTGTTGGTTACCCTCCATCTACCTGTCCTCATGGGCACATAGTCTCATGGAGAGTAGGCATTTAAAAAACAAAGAAATCAGGAAGCACTCATTATCAGGGACACATCACCCCACTCTTATCATCGATCAGCACTGAGTAATGGGGATATAGCACCCTGCTCTTTTCGGAAACTGCATAGTTCACCACCCCTACCCCCACTCTTAGCCACCTATTGTCCCTGCCCATTACAAGAAGAAAGAAAGAAAAAAAAGAAAGTCATTTGTTTTTGGCACGTTTCCATAAGAAACAAGCTATGCTAGCTAGGGCCCACAGAATGATGTGCGTGCTGGCACTGCTATATCAGAGAGCAGATGAGATTACACAGAATACAGTAAATCAAGTGCAAACCATACATGTAGGGTTGAAAATAGGAAGGAAGGTAAAAGCGCCAATAGTGCACAGTCAAAAGCCACAAAACAAGGATGAGCAAAGTAATTAAAACCATATAGGGTGTTTATTTGGAGGAAGCACTCTAGGATAAATTTATAGGTTTCCTGCATGACAAAGGTCATTAACTGCCACTTGATTCCAGGGTGTTCCTGCAGGACCACCCACAAATGGGGCTAGGTTCAGCTTCCAAGCATGTCCCTCCACCCCCACCCCTTGTTTCCCTACCCTTCTGTAGATCTCCACATTGCTTCTTGCCATTAGGCACAGCACAGCTGAGTGAGCGGCTGTACTACCTAATACAAATGGATCATGGGTGTTTGTCATGCTGTGTACCAGTTAGCCATCATGCACTAGTGTGGTAGTCTTATTTAAAGCGTGTTTAGTATTCCTCCTACTCAGACATTTGGATGTAGTGTACAGTCATTGGCCTTATTAAGGTCATTTGCAGCAGTTAGATTAAATTTTCTCCAGTGGTGTGCAACGGCATGCTATACAGTAAATTCTGTTGGGCAGAATTCTGGATGTCTCCTACTCAGATCTAGTGGATTTCTCTATGTGATGAAATATGGCAAACAATTAGATTAATTTTGAATGATAAGTAGGCCATGGCAAAGTATGGAAGCACAGTTTAGTTAAATGTTGTTACTTAGGCTGGTCAAGCAGTCACGCCCAGAGGTTGAGAGAAAGGAACAGTGAAGGTGCCTCGTAGATCCAGCAGAGCTGCATTTCATTCTCACAACCTCCACATGCGTACAGTGATTCTGACTAGGTCATGTAGCCCCTCCTCCCCATTCATCACCCCTGAAAAGGATGATTTGTGCCTAAAGGGCTTGGCCTGTTTACCAAAACAAATAAAATAAAAATAATCCCCTATAGCGCTTCAAATATCTTTACTTCATCTGCTTCACTCCTGTCAGTTCATGGGGTTTTGGTCCTTCAACCTTAATTCTAATTGCTCTGAAGTTTATCATTATTTTATCCATCAACCACTGGAAACACACTAAAAAAACTTGGATAACTTAAGACAGACTTTTTCATCTACCCCTCCCCTTCTCGTGGACTTGGAATTTAGTGAAAGAAACATTCTCACTCGTGCACATGTGGTGTGCAATGCCTTTATGCAGAAGGAGGTATTGAATATGCCATGTGGGAGACTTACAGTACAGGAGTTAGAGGTTAGCCAGTTAAGGACTGAGCAATACAATGTCCAGATACTAATAAAACTGCATGGTTACTTAGGAGGATTTGTTTCTATTTTGGTGCATCAATTCTTTGATTAAATATGTTTACTATTACTTGGTCAGATCAATGCAGTGGTCTAAGGGAATAGTCAAGTGGTGGTAGAATGTGTAATATGAGTCGCAAAGATGGACTTCTAATTCTCTCCCTTTCCCCATCTTTCCCTTTCCAAGACATTAATGATTAGGTAGGTTGTTAGTGATTTCTTGCTGTTGTGGGTATGCAACAAGAGTTACCATTCACATATACAATTTTTCTTTCTCCATTAGAGTAATTGGAGACAAATGGTACTTGCAGTTGCATTTCCCCCATGTGTCCCCTCTGGGTTGTCAATTCAGATCTGGGGACCTGCAAGCCAACCCTCTTATTTCTGATCCTCAGGTGGTCTGATATCTGTAACCAGCATTCCAATAACTCAGTAGCACCCGAATAAATTAGGAAGCTGCAATAAAGCTGAGCCTACTCCAACTTGGTGTGGGAAGGCTTCTAACCTGCCACTCACTCACACTGAGGAAGAGGCACCAGGATCGGGTACGTGCATCAAAGGGCTATCTGGAAAGACAGTGCAGATGCTGGCCGGCCAGAATAACTAGGGACAGGCCAAAGCACCCGAATGAGTCATTTGTTGAAGTTTATATCTAGAGATTCAAGGTTTTGAGCTAGTTATAAACGTGATGTATTAAATGCACACATCAGTAATAAATAGAGCATGGCCACAGTACAACAACAGGGATGTACTCCACCCCTTGGGACTCTTAGAGAACTGCCAGTAGAAAAGGACTTAAAAACTTCCATAATGTTTTGGTAACATTCTGGTCTAGTACCACCAGCAGGTCAATGGTTCATTACTCTGGAGAGGAACGTCATTTATCATTCAGTATCAACCACAATCAAGGGTTCAGTTGGGACAGGAGCCTACAGGAGCTCGGTTCCATCACCTCTTAAAAATAGTATGTCAGCTCCACCCCCATTGTCATCTTTTTGCACTAACTACTATAGGAGACTGTGCCACAAGAAAAAAAAGACAGTTCCACAACCTAAAAGTCTATCGGGCGGTTCCCCCATCCAAACATTTCCAATGGGACCACTGACCGCAATGCATTCATTGTTCAGGGACTTGATCAGAGTACATCTGCACTGAAAGCAATACACATAGCAACAGAGGATTGCCCCAGAAGGGATAGTAAGGCAAAAAAGAGAAGAAAGCCACTGTGGTTCACAAGAGAGGTGGCAACCAAAGTGAGGGAGAAAAGACAGGCTTTCAGAAAATTCAAGGAGTCCGCAAGAAAAGAGGACCATGAGAAATAAAGAAAAACTGAAGGAAGCAGGTAAAGAAATCAGAAAGGCAAAAGCTGAAACAGAACTGAGCATAATGCAAGGAGTAAAAAGGGGAGATGAGAAGCTTTTTAGATATATCAGAGAGAAGAGAAAACTTAAGGGAAGCATTATGAGACTCACAAATGAGGAGGGGAGAACAGTAGAGCAAGATAGTGAAAGGGCAGGGTTCTATGACACCAGCATGACAACAAATACACTGATGTCCTCAGCTGCGTTGGTAACCTGTCAACACCCCTGACCCTGACGCATCCCCGGAATGACCGTCAACATAGCAATGCCCCCCCCCACACCCACTTACTATAGATATCTAATGCCATGTTGCACAGACAGTGGAGTTAGATATTTACCCCCCATTGATGAATAGTCAAACAAAGTAAAATCACCATCGCTGCCGATATAGGCACAGTGGGGTGTTCACTGTCGGGATTTCAGTGTGCTGGTGTCACTGTAGTGATGTTACACCAAAAGGCAGAAGTCCTAAATAAGTATTTTTGCTCAGTTTTCACAGAGGAACAAGAGGGAACTGGACCTACTAGAATATCAAAAGAATTAACAAAATCAAGCATAGAGACACATCACTTCATAGTAGATCAAGGGCTAATAGGACAACAGACTAAAGGTGGATAAGGCCATGGAACCAGACGAAATCCACACAAGGGTATTACAGGAACTGGTGGCCCCTCTCGCGAAACTATTTACCAAGTACCTGATGACTGGGGTCATCCCATAGGAGTGGAAGAGGGCTACAGTTGTTCCTCTCCATAAATCAGGAAGCAAGGAGGAGGCAGGAAATTATTGGTCAGTCAGCCTCACATCAGTGGTGGGAAAACTGATAGATCACTGCTCAAGGAAAAGATGCAATAGTTTCTGGAAAAAAACAGGCAGCAGGACTCAAAACAGCATGGCTTCATGGCAGATAGATCATGCCAGAGAAACCTGATCGACTTCTTTGACTGAGTCACCAGGGCAGTATTTATTTATTTATATTTATTTGTTGTAAAATCAGAATTACAACCTTTGAGCTAAAAGCTCATTTACAAAGGATCCTCATCGAACAGAGGATGGGGGAACATCAAGTACATGGACAGTGGAGAAAAACAGAAACAGCTAGTAGGCATTGTCAGTTACACATCATTAAAAGGCTGTACAGCATTACAAATAGAAGGATGGGGAGAGACAGAATACATTGTAAAAGCAATCACTTATTTACGTAATACAGAGGAAAATACTCCCATAACAGATTAGGTAAATAAAGTGCAGATTCCAACTTTGTAAAAGTATGAGAATTCCCAGAATGCAGCTATAGAGATTAGATAGGTTCCCGGAGGAAACAATTAATGTGACCTCCGACAAGTACAGCCATTAAGGGAGAGTAGGCTACAGGCTAGACGGGTGAGGGAGAGAGCACAATGGTGGGCCAGGGAAGTGTGTTGGATATAGTATACCTGGACTTCAGTAAAGCATTAGACTCTGTCCTGCACAGGTGACTGATAAATAAGCTGGGAGGCATGGGAGCAGAGCAGAAGGTGCTAAATTGGGTAAGAAACTGGCTAAGTGGGAGGACACAGAGGGTGCAGGTAAACAGTGCCTTGTCTGAGGAGAGGGAAGAGACCAATGAGGTGTCCCAGGGATCAGTGATGGGACCTCTCCTCTTCAATGTTTTCATTAGTGACATTGTGGATGGGTTAGAAGGTATGATATATCTATTCACAGATGACATTAAGATTTGAAACAAGGTAGACATCCTGGGGGTGGAGAAAGACACACCGGGGGGATGGGCGGATCTAGAGAAGTTAGAAGCATAGTCAAGGGCACGGCAACTAAAATCCAGCATAAAAGTGTAAAGTCATGCACATATTCAAACGCAACACAACAAGGGAGTTCTACCTTGAAGGGGAAAAACTGGTAGTAACCTAATAAGAAAGGGACCTGGGAGTCATTATATCAGAGGATTTGAAGGTGACAAAACAGTGTAAAAAGGTGACACTAAAGGCCAGCGGCATGCTGAGGTGCATCAGAAGGGGCATTACAAGCAGACAGATGGAGATGGTACTGTCACTGTGTAAGTCCCTGGTGAGACCCCAGCTGGAGTACTGTGTCCAATTCTGGAGGCTGCACCTCAGGAAGGATATAGACAGATTGAGGCAAGTGCAGAGGAGGGCTACCAAGATGATAAAGGGACTACACCACAGGCCATGTGAGTAGAGACTTGAGTGAACTTAACTTGTACTCACTCAAGGAAAGAAGAGAAAGGGGAGATATGATTGAAACTTTCGAATACCTAAAGGATATAAACAACGTACAGGCATAGGACCTTTTTCAGACCAAAGATGGCACAAGAACCAGGGGGTACAACACGAGACTGAAGGGGGAAATTCAGGGGGAATACGAGGAAATTCTTTTTTACAGAGAGGGTGGTGGAACCCTGGAACTGTTTGCCCCAGGAGGTTGTGGAAACTAAAAATGGTTGGGGGATTCAAAACTGCATGGGACAGACACAAGGTGGCCATCAGAACAGAAGGCCTGAAGCGGTAGGGGTAGGAAACTGAGCAGACTAGATGGATCGTGAGGCCCCCGTCTGCCGCCACATTCTATGTTTCTATGTTTCTATGAGACGAGGCTTTTGGGAGAGTAAATCCTGTAAAATATTGCTTAATGAGTCCAACTGAAGAACTCTAGGACTTTCATAAATTCTTGCAAAAACATTTCGCTTCATATTTCTCCTATTCATTATTTCTCCATTGACCCTAATGGTCAAGAATCACATTCATTAGTCATATTTACACCAATCAGTGGTTCAGATTTGCTCCTCCCCTACAGCATTTAACCTCACCGTCTGACAGTGATGCAGTCCAGCCAGTCTGGTGCATATATGGCAAGAAAGACTCATGATACAAAACGCTCAGTTATGCAAATGCTGGGTAGAGAATACCAAGATTCTTTCTTTACACATAGGTAGGGCATACATGCATACTGTTCACCGGATTTCTGGAGCAAAAGGGTTCAGACACCTGGTAAGGAACTAAAAAGACAGCCAAGTATCTATGCAGACCCCAAGTGAGGTGCAGTGTGGCAAAGTGATAGAATTCACAGTGGGACCACACCACCTGTAATGTTAGGGCAGACATAACTGAAAGGGGTATGGAGTCAGGTTTCCTTTCGTATGTGTTTTTTTTCACTTTATGTAGTCAGTATTATATCATTGGCATACATTTAACCATGAAATGTCCTTCCTTATTTTGCATCTGGAACTGGGTCGTACTTCAATGGCACACTCTGAACTGAGTTCCACCAGTCCCCCCCCCCAACCATTTCTACTTCTGGAGATGGGACAGACAATCTGTCCAATTAAAATCCTTCCCAGTAAGCTGGCCCAGTGGCACAGAGGGCTGACATGCTGTACACTTTACCTGTCACCACGTCGTCGACCCATGCTCAGGAGCCAGCCCAGATTGCCAAGGGTTGGCCGGGGGGGGGGAGGGCTGGAAGTGGAGAGAATGGACACCAGGCAGCTCTCCTCTCCCAGATTGGGGAGGTAGGCCTTTCTGACTCTTGACTGCCACTGAAAAGGAGGCTCAGTGGTGGTACCAGAGCATTGGAGGGGCTGGCATTAGGCCAGTTGGGTGAACTGAGGCTGCGCTCAGTATCAGTGCGTATGCCTACCTACACACACTTGCACTGCTGTGAATGGCTGAGGTCTTGTGGATATAAAGGGGTGAAAACCAGGTGAAAAAAGAACCATCTGGAGGCAGGATGAAGACCAACCCCCTCCCACAGGCTCCATACTGGTGTCTGGGTACGCACCATAAATCCTGTGGCAGGGGACGCAGTTGTAAGATAAGTCCCAAAGGAGCCGGGTGATGTAGCTGGGGGAGGACTGGTCATATGGGGGCAGTCAGAGGAAAGGACAAAGAAATAATTAAAAAAATCCTTCCCGGTACAAAAAAAAAACAAACTTCTGACTGTAGTCTCTGCCATCCCCTAGGCACTGATTGTATGAGTCTAGAAAAACAACATTGTCTGATTACAGACACAATTAATTTCTGTAGGACCTAAGGGCCAGTTATGGAGCTGATTTCTAAAAATGCATTATAAATTTAAAGGGAGGGATGAAATAGATAGATATTAGAAATAGGTTATGGGTTTAGAGGGAGGAGGTGAGGTACATTATCCTGGGAAAGGATGTGATACTTTTTTTTTATCACAACACTATTTTTCCACCACCTCCACAGACCCTGCAGGAGCTGTGACCCCCAGATGGGTACATCCTCCAGCCCATCGGGGCCATCACGGGTCCTGACAGGTCCTGGTATGTTTTTCCTCTGGTTTTTCTACAGCCCCCGTGCCTGTGAAATAGGCACAGCAGCAGTCTCCATTCCATGGAGGCAGCCAAGCAACCTGGGTGTGGGTCAAACCCCTCCAGCTGTCCTGACACATGCAGCACAAACCCCCCTCCCTGAGGAAGGAGAGCAGTCCTTCAGACGCTCAATTCTTGCCTCCCCTGGCCGACCCCCAAACAACCTGTTTCCATTCCCGAATCCGGGTCGCTGGCATGATGCAACATGTGGCATCCAGTGCCTCAAACCTCAGCGCCACTGGGCCGGCAAGGATGTGATACTTAAAAATCACGTGCAAAGGTTTTTGCATATTGTTAATAAAGCTTGAATTCAAGCTCCTGTGTTATGATTAGTGTTTTTTGAAAATTTCATGCTATTTGGTTTTGTGGTTTTCTTTAAATTAGCATTTGTTAGCTTGCTCTTCAGTGGCTCAAAACTGTGGAATTATTTCTGTCTTCCTCAGTCAGGGTTGGAGAGTGATGACATTATCTTGGGATACTGTAGCTTGCTGCTTCAGATTCCCAATCACAGCAGGCTGTAGAGTTAATAGTTTGCTCACCAAGCTTCTTACAAACTCAGTCTGTGGTTTGTGTTTAGATAGATTAGTTTAACATCCATCATTTACTTAAGAAGGTTAAAACTTTAGAGAACATAATACACAAGTTTTTATGGAAAAGCGAAAAATCTATGTTAACTCTAAGGAAGTTAATGGCAAGGTACAACCAGGGAGGGTTGAAATTACTTAATCTTTGATGGTACCATCAGGCTGCAATAATAAGCCATAATTCAGAATATTCAGAACACCTCCCCTTTGGTGGACAGAAAGTGATGAATTAATACTTAAAAATGGGAGACGTTATCACCACTTATATAAATCATATGGAAGAAAAGAGATCAAGTACCCCTGGGCGGTCTGAAATGAAACTAAGCCCAGACTGCAAGTGGCTGTAACTTGTTTCAGTTAAAAAAGTTATAATCTGAAGCTAGAAACAAACAGGAAACTGAATCCTACTTGTTCGAAAGCCAATAATAAAAGAATTGGATGGACTCCTACCAAGGTTTCTTAGCTGGCTGCCTCTCTCCATCCAAGCCAGCAGAGCCACAGTCGGGGATGGATCTGAGAAGTCAAAACATGTCCTTCTTAGATACTGGTGCCCACACCTTAAGAATGACATCAACCTGATGGCTTCCTCACATGTTTGTATGTTTGTATGTTATGTTTGTTTTCCCATGAAGTAATAGTAGACCATTAACAATACACACAGTATGACCCCGATTGTGTTGCAAGTTGGATTTTTCAGTACAAACCACCATGAGAATACAAGCCACCATGCAGTACGAGCAGCAGCAGGCCAAAATCAAGGATCTAGGGTACTTCCTGTTTCTAAGGGAAGGGGATACAGATATAAACTGACTAATATTGAACCAGGTTAAGCTGTTGGTGTTTGTTTTTCAGCGAATAGGGACAATGTTGCCAGGACACAGAGAAATTCGCCTACTCATTTCAAGAGGTGCTGTAGTGTCTTTAATGTCTGCTTGAACAACAACAGGACCAGGCAACCAGGGCTCCAGTTTAACATCTCATCTGAAAGGTGGCACCCCTGAAAGCAGAGTCTTCCCCAAACCACATGCTGGGGCACCAGTATAGTTATGTTTTAACCAAGGGAAGTGTGTCCCCTGCAATGCTACCAGCATGACTTCCTGCAGCATGTGGTATTCACTGAGATCTCCTATCCTACTGTCAACCAGGCCCAACTCTGCTTAGCTTCTGAGATCTGATGGGATCAGGCTCCGGGCTCCAAGGTAATATTCCTGCAGACCTTCAGATTTTCAAGAGTCGACACTTGACAGGGCCTTGAACTCCAGCAGTGCCACACATTTCTGACTCAACAGGCCTGATTCACAGACAAAAGAGGATTGTATCTAAGGGATCAGAAAGCCATTAAGCAACAGCTAATTTCCACTTTATTGCAAAGAAACTAGTCATTTAGTTAATGTTCACACAGCAGTAATACAGTAAGATCCCTAAAACGTTTAGTACAACAGCTGTGTACAACGGTGATCACAGCCATTCATTTTTTTTGTTAGCATCATAACACATAATATATGGTACATCACAAACAATCCATAATAAAAAAAATAGATCAAAGATAGGAGAGATACTAATCTTATAATCATATTATCCAGATTCTGCTATAGTTTCTATTATGAAATAACTTCCCATTCATATTGTAAAACACATGGAGACCATCTGGGATATGGCAAGGAGTGGGCATGAAAAAGTCCTGCTCAACCATGTAAACAGTATGATGACCCTCACAAACCTAGACACTAAATTAAGGAGGTTCCCAGATGGTAGAATTGTTGCAGGCAGGTGGTGGGGTGGACATTCAGAACACTCAGTGAGCAACCTGATGAGGTAGTTTGCAAGGGAACAAGACTAAACTTATTCATAATGCTTTGAATTATAGAGATAGGTATAATTTTACATTACCTTGTTAGGAAAGTACTACAGTACCTAGAATCCATAAAAGGATGGAAGGAGGGAATAAATATCCAAATTGTTTGGCTTCTTGCAACCTGCCTCTGCAGTATGCTCACTTTGAGTTTTCTGAATACCTGTTGCCTTGGAGTTCCAATTTGACACTTGTCTAAGGCAAAGATCGCAGAACACTGGTGAGGACCAATAGGACAGAACATGTGTCTGTACTTCACCATTCTCAGCCAATACTGGAGCAGCCATACAAGCTTGTCTAAAACATGTCTGTTCTGCAGAAAGCCTTGTCAGCCTGACTTGCAGAAGGATTTTCACACCAATAATACCCTGCACTGGGACTGAACCACCCAGGCTGGTTGTGGGGGTATTACAACATTGTGACCAGGTAGGAGGGATTCATCAGAGGACCAGTTTCAGTATGGGACCAGATTCCTGAACCACCACAGTAAGAGAATGGGGTTGGGGGGTCCTCAGGATTCCAGAGATGTGACAGGGTATGGGGAGAGGCTGAGGATGATACCAGACCACCAGGGGAGTGAAGGTATGACCAGAACATTGCACTACATCACCTGCTGCACAGCATGCCCCAAGGATAGTGAATCTTGCTGTCAAGCCTTGGACTCCTACATGGCAGCATGACACACAACAGCTGGGCCATCATACCACCATCTTATAAGATATTCAAGGCTGCAGTGCAATTAAACTAGGCAAAAAATATGACCCTACCCTTTTTTCACCATAAAATATTCCAGGCACGTTCCAGTTTAATATGGTGCTAACATTTTCTAGTTCCACCAAAATCTGAATATTTCATAATTGTTTTCATTTATTTTTTTCTCAAGCAAAAAACATAGAAACATAGAAGTTAACAGCAGATAAGGACTGCAAGGCCCATCCAGCCTGAACAATTTGTCTACCTTATGAATGTGCCATAGACCTGTACTCTGTCAAAGGCCTATCTATTCATACTTATCTTTATTGCTCTCTTATGCCTGTCCCATACCTGTTTGAAGCCCTGCACTGTATTCATATCCACCATTTCCTGAGGCAGGCCTTTCCATGCATCCACCACCTTTTCTGTGAAAAAGAACTTCCTCACATTCCCCCTTAATCGGCCTCCCTCTAAACTCATGCTGTGTCCTCTTGTCTTGCTATTTTTCTTATATTGAAACATGTTAGACTCTATCAATTTCTTAATGCCCTTAAGATATTTGAATGTTTCGGTCATATCACTGCCCTCCCTCCTTTGCTCTAGGGTATACATATTGAGCTCTGTTAATCTGTTCTCATATGTTTTCTGATGCAGTCCGTGTACCATTTTGCTTGCCCTTCTCTGGACTGCCTGCATTGTGTTAATGTCCTTGTGCAGGTGCGGCCTCCAATACTGCATGCAATACTCCAGATGGTGCATAGCCAGTGTCTTGTAAAGGAGGATTATTACCTCCCTCTTATGACTTGTGATACCCCTACTAATACACCCCATCATCCCTCTAACCTTACCTACTGCTTTAGTGGTCTGCTTGGTTGATTTCTGGTCGTCTGTGATGATGATGATGCCTAAGTCTCTTTCTTCCCTTGTGATTGCCAGCAACCCCCCTCTCAACCTATAGGTGGCTTCAGGGTTTCTCTTTCCTATGTGCATGATCTTGCACTTCTTTGCATTAAATCCCAGTTGCCACTCTTCTGACCATTTTGCCAGTTTATCCAGATCTCGTCTCATTTTGCCCACCCAATCTGGATCATCTACTCTGTTACAGATCTTGAGGTCATCTGCAATGTCACTGATGAAGATATTGAAGACGACGGGCCCCAGAGCTGATCCCTGAGTTACCCTACTTGGAACTTGAATCACTTCTGACTGTATACCGTTTACTACCACTCTGTTTTCTGCCTGCCAACCAGTTTGCTACCCAGTTGACCAACTCCTGACCCAGCCCAAGCCTACTCAGCTTATTAGTCAATCTTCTATGTGGAAAAGTATCTAAAGTTTTGCTGAAGTCAAGGTAGGTGACATCAACTGCTCCCCCTTGGTCCACCACTCTGGTTACCCAGTCAAAGAAATCTAATAGATTAGTTTGACAGGACCTTCCCATGGTAAACCCATGCTGTCTTGGATCCTGTGCGCCTATGGATTCCAGGTGTTGCACTACTCTTTTCTTAAGGAGTGCCTCCATAATCTTGACCACTATTGAAGTAAGACTGACTGGTCTGTAGTTCCCTGCCTCCTCCCTGCTACCACTCTTGTGGAATGGGATCACATGAACCCTTCTCCAGCCATCTGGGACATCTCCTGTGCTCAGTGACTCATTAAAGAGTTTTGATAATGACTGTGCTAGTTCCACCCTTAGCTCCTGTAGTACCCTGGGATGTATGCCATCTGGTCCCATTGCCTTGTCCACCCTGAGCTTAGTGAGTTCTTGTAGGACCCTTTCTTTTGTGAAGGGACTAATGCACCTCCCTCCTCCTTGTGTCCATGGTGCTGAGCTGGGGGCCCTGCCCTACCTTTTCCTCAGTAAATACTGAGCAGAAGTATCTATTTAGGATAGAAGCTTTTCCTTGGTCCTCCTCCTCACACTCCCCCTTATCTCCTTTGATCTTAGCAATACCCTCTCTGGACTTTCTTCTTTCACTAATGTATCTATAGAAAGTCTTGTCACCTTATTTTACTGTTCGTCCTAGTGTTTCCTTGGTTTGGGCCTTTTCCTGCCTTACTGCCCTCCCTGCTTCCCTTAGGGAAGTTTGGTATGCCTCCCTATCTTTGTTCCACTGTGTTTCCTCATATTTCCTAATGGTCAGCCTTTTGGCTCTGACCTTTTCTGCTACTGTTCTTGAGAACCAAAGTGGTTTCCTTCTTCTTTTGCTCTTGGTTTTCTTTCTAACACAATGGGATGTTGCTTCAAGTATTGCACCCTTAATGCTTGCCCACTTTGCCTGTACCCCCTCACCTGTATTTCTTCTTGCCAGGGATAGCTTAACTTTGTTGGCCATCTTATCAAAGTCAGCTCCTCTGAAGTCCCAAATATTTGCCTTGGAATGGGAAGATTTAGTTCTAGTGACCAAATTGAACCATACCATGTGATGGTCACTGGCCCCCAGGTGACCTTCTACCTGGAGATCTCTCATTCTTTCCCCGTTAGTCAGTACTAGATCGAGGATAGCCCTGTCTCTTGTGGGTTGTTCTACCAGTTGTTTGAGGCCCTCTTTCTGCAGGGAATCCACAATGTGTCTAGTTCTGGCAGATGTTCCTAATCTGTTTCTGGCGTGCTGAAGTCTTCCATTATCAGTACCACCCCTTTAGCAGTCATGTTTTGTATATCTTCTAACAGTAATGTGTCTATGTCCTCACCCTGATCTGGAGGCCTGTAGACAACGCCAGTTCATATGGCAGTTCCATTTCATGTTTCCAGGGTGACCCACAGTTCTTCTTCTTTCTCCTTATGTGTATTCTGAATTTCTGTAGCTTTGATATTTTCATTGACATAAAGGGCCACTCCACCCCACATTTTTGAACCTCGGGTCTCTTCTGAGCAGTACATAGCTGGGTACTGAAGTCTCCCAGGTGTGATTACTGGTGAGCCAAATCTCACTAATGGCTACTATGTCCAGTTTAATCTCTGTCATTGTCGCCTCCAGGTCTGGGATCTTGTTTTTCCAGACTGCGAGTATTTGTGTACATGATTTTCCAATGGTCATATTTCGGTGTGTTACTTGTTGAGCGAGGTCTGGTATTTCCCCTGTGCATCATATGGGGAGCTTGACCCCTTTCCTTATCAAAAAAGATGATCGCTACATTTGGCTTAGAAATAGCATTGCACACCTGTCAAGCATTAGAGAGAGAAAATCAAAAAAACTTATGGTGAGCAGCATAGAAGATACCTAGAAAAGTAGATGTTACTGGAATGTTAATACTTTTGTTAATTGTAGTTAAAACAAGCTTTTAGGAAAAAAATATTTTTTATTGCACTCCTACTTCACAATAAAAGGCACAGCCTAGACATCTAATCAAAGATCAAATATTGGCTCCTGTATATGACTACAATGTACACCCAAACAAAACAAGAAACAACAACAAAGATTTAATTTGTCATGCTGGCAGTCTAGGATCGTGCCCGATCCTGGACATTGGGAGGGGAGGGGAGGCCAGCAGGGAGTGAGCTAAGAGATACTCTTGAGTGCTTCCTTCCAGGTGAATGGGTTGCTGCATGCCACTTCAACAGCAGCTCTTGACAGCGGCTTAGTGTAAGCATTCTTGGCAGTGTGGGTTATCACTCACTGCGAACACCCCCACCACATGTGGAGGCTGCATACAAAAGGAAGGTGGCTGGAACACCAGAAAAGAGGAAAATGGCTGCACCGTAGCTCCAGTTGATGGCCTTTGGTAGGCATCCTGCACTGTCCAGGCACACGGTGCACCACTTCTGCACCTCTCTAACCAATACCACCCAGGGTTAGTCAAGTCAGGGGCGTGCCTGACAGATCAGTAGCTCAGTGAGCCCTAATGGGTGACATGTGGCAGTAGGTGTTGCACAGAGATTGGAGGAAGTTGAGTTTGTGCCCAAAGGAGTGGAGTTGTGGAGAGTCTAGGTAGGTTGAAAAAAATATTTAATTTGTTACTGTATATGCTTTAGGGGTGGAAGGCTAATATTTATCTTATAAGGCAATGGTTGGAAATGGGGCACTCCGACTGGTTGGCAACATTCTCAAAGGGTTATAGACGGAAGCCATTATGTACAAAACAACAATTCAGATGTTAATCATAAAACATTCACTTTAAAAATACTGAACCCACCGGCCCAATGGGGCTAAGATACTGGACGCCTTACCTCATGCCATGCCGGCGACCTGTGTTCGGGAATGAGCATGGGCCACTGGGGGTTGGCAGGGGAGGAGAAGCATTGAGCATCCATTGGACTGCTCTCCTTCTCTGGGAAGGGGGGACACCAGCACTCAGTGCACTGCTGGCTCCTAGCGAAGGCTGGGGGCTGGTGGTCTGAGGCTACAGCAGGGGAAGGTGAGGCAGATGCTTGAAAGGAATGCATATGGGGGTCTGCACATTCATTCCTTGTGGTGTCATTGCACATTCATGGCTAGAGGGACAAAAACTGAGGAAAAGAAGTCCTGGCGCGCTTCATGGCGGTTGATCCCCGCAGGCGCCACCCCCGTGATAAGCAGCAACATGCCTCCATCACCAGATCCTTATGTGAGGTGGGTTAAGGGATCCCCACTGCCTCACCATGGGGGAAAGCCGTGGGACAGCTGGAGGATGAGCTGCGAGTGGGGGACGGTACTGGGGGATCTGACAGGAAGTACTGCCACCAGGGACTGGGAGGATAAATATAGTTATTAAAAAAATATATATATATATGGAACCATTTTAGCTTAATGATAGAGTTAAGGCACTCCAGGAGCTGGGTTACCTCTGTTCTTCTAACTTTAGAGGCTAAGGCCGTCCACTGCACCTCATGCCTCATGATCCCAGAGGGTTAGATTGGCTGGTGGTAACACATCCCCTGGTTGTTACTTTATGTGCTAAGAGGTTCTGCGATTCAGAAAGGTTCTGATAAGCCATGAAAGTTCTGATCCTTAGCCAAACCTTATCAGAACTTTCAGAACCTTTTAGTTAGAAGTACAGAACTGTTTATACCAGCATTGCTTACCATAAAGTTTTTGGCAGTAAGGGGAATGAATCTCAAAAAACTGAAGTACTACTAAATGTTTATATGCACAGTTCCAGCATCTCTTATGGTTATAAAGTGCCTTCTTTTATTTATTTATTGAAATGTTTCACCAGAAAGGCACACTGAACAACAAGTTGCTCATCTCTTGGTGCGACCGGGGGGAGGTGTACAATAGGATGTGAAATTTTGACGTACAATTGACATTTATCAGAACTGTGGAAAAACAAATACATTAGCATTTTAAATGATACATACATTATACATTTGTAGAGTGGCTTGCAGAATTAATATGCAACATGACTGAGAATTATACATATAGTAATATGAAATGCCTAGACTGGGCAGGAAGTACAATTATTCAGGTATGAGTATACTAATACCTATATAAGTGCTGAGAAGTACAGAGTCGGTGGGGGGAGGAGGGATGAGGAAAGTGGACTGGGAGGGTCAGGAATATCCCTAGAGCTAGCCCCTCCAGGATGCCGAGAATCCTACCAGGGGCTGAAGGGCATGGAGGCCTGGAGGTAAAAAAGGCAGAGGGGAGAGGGAGGGTAGGAGATTGGCCGGAGAAAGAAAGGGGAAATAGATTTGGTAAGCAGAGTGCAGAATAGGAGGATGGGGGTAGTGTTTGAGAGGGGAAGGAAAGAATCTTGCCTAATACTAATACTGGGCTCTCTAGGATGCTGAGAACCCTAGCAGAGGACTGATTAAGGGGGGCAAGAATTGGATAAGGAGCAGACTGGGGCTAGAGAAGGGGGGGAAGAGACAAACAGCCCAGTACTAGACCACTCCAGGATGCTGAGAACCCTGCCAGGGGACAATACAAGCATGGGTGAGCTTGGAATGGGGGTAGATGGGCAGAGGTAGAAAGAAGAGGGAGGGGAAACTTGAAAGTGGGAGCGCTGGGTAGAAACGCTGTGAGGGAAGGGAGGATTTGACAGGAGCATGTTGAATGAGTAGCAGAGCAGGCATGAAGGGGAACTTAGCAAGGGTTAAAACAGGGGCAGTTAACAGAAAGAAAGTTATGTAAGGCAGAGGTTAGGGAGAGAGAGAAGGAGGAATTTTGAATTGGGGGGTTCCAGATTGTAGGAAAGCAATGGGAAAAGCCTGGTTGATGGTTGGTACGATGGGGGAACCACAGAGTACAAGTCTCAGCGGATCTGAGGGAATGGGAAGGGAGGAGTGCAAGAGGAGAGGGAGCATGTGAGGTGAGGTAGGGTAGAAGTTCTCTTAGCCAGAATTTAGAAGTGAGTTTGGCACAATGTGCGAGGCATCTGCTAGCAAGTGGGGGAAAGGACAAGGCATGGTGAAGGTCACAATGATGAGTGCGTGGTGGAGCATCAAGTTCAAAGCAACAGATGGAGTTTAAGAGAGAGTCAAATCTGGTTAAGGAGGATTTGGGAGCTACATTACAGTAGTCAAAAATGGGGAGGATCATCTTCTGGAGAAGTTCATGCCATGCCATAGGAGGGGTGCACCATGTTTGGTGTGCATTTTTTTCAGAATGGCGTCAATGTGGCCAGAGAAGCTGAGATGCTGGTCCAGCCAAACCCTAAGGTATCTGAAGAGGAAGTGTCCTCAAGGATTGTCCCATTAAGAGTATGGAAAAATGGTAAAGGGTGGAGCCTAGATAGAGAGTCTCTGTCTAGTGCTGAAGGTCATGGAGACTGTTATTTTTGGCATGTAGGAATAGCTGATATGAGACAAACCAGAGCTGAACCTGGTGGAAGTCATGCTGAAGGGTGGTTACTACATCGATGGGGCATTTGCCAGTGGTGAACAGGATAGTGTCATTGACATACATGTGGATAGAAGATGAGGGGGATCAGGCTGTAGGAAGGTCACTGAGGAAGACGGAGAAGAGAATGGAACCAAGCACAGAACCCTGAGTGACTCCTGTTGAGATGGGGGGGGATTGCATACTGGATCTTGACTGATTGCATTCTGCTTGCAAGGTTGGCTCAAAAGCAGTTATGAGCAGGAGCACACAGATCAGCAGCCATAAGGGAGTCAAGAAGCAAGGCATGGAGGACTGTGTTGAAAGCCTTGGTGAGGTCGACAAAAATAGCAGAGGTGAAGATGCTGTTGTCCATCCCGGTAAGGATGGAGTCAGTGAGCCTAAGGAGGGAGGTGGTAGTAGAAACATAGAAACATAGAATTTGACGGCAGATAAGGACCGCTTGGACCACCCAGTCTGCCCATTTCCCTACCTGATGGATAAGCTGCAGATTCTAGTTAATCAATAGCTTACTTCCTCCTGCCTCCCACTAGAATTGCCTTATGCCTGTCCCATGCATTCTTGAATTCTCCCACTGTTCCTGACTCCACAACCTCCTCAGGAAGGCTGTTCCATGCATCTACAACTCTCTCTGTGAAAAAATACTTTCTAACATTACCTCTGAGCCATCCCCCCTCTACCTTCAAATTGTGCCCCCTTGTTCTTGCACATCTCTTCTTCTGAAAGATACTACCCTCTTGTACCTTGTTAATTCCCTTGAGATACTTGAAAGTTTCTATCATGTCCCCCCTCTCCCTCCTTTCCTCAATGGTATACCTATTAAGCTGCTTTAGACTCTCCTCGTATGTCTTCTGGTACGGACCTTGCACTATTTTGGTTGCCTTCCTCTGAACAGCCTCCACTCTGTCTATGTCTTTGCGTAGATGGGGCCCCAGAATTGCACACAGTACTCCAGATGGGGTCTCACTAACTGTCTGTAGAGAGGGATAACAACTTCCTGTTTTCTACTGTTGATGCCTCTCCCTATGCATCCCAGTATCCCCTCAGCCCTCCATACTGCCTTCTCACATCGCTTGCCCACCTTTAGGTTATCTGATATAATTACTCCTAGGTCTCTTTCAATTTTTTTTGTTGTTATTAACCTACCCCCCATTGTGTACTCTTCCCCTAGGTTTTTGTTTCCCAGGTACATTACCTTGCACTAGTGGAGTGGTTCTTCCAAAAACCAGATTGCACTGGAGTGAAAAAGGAAGAGTTAGCAAGAAAAGAGGTTAGTTGAGAGAGGACCAGGTGTTCTTGGAGCTTGGCAAGGGCAGGGAGGAGGGAGATTAGGCTGTAATTGGCAGGGGAGGAAGGGTCCCCACCCTTTGGGAGCAGGAGGACCACTGCATGTTTCCAGTATGAAGGGACAGAGTAGGACTTAAAGGAGAGATTTAGAATTAGGAAGAGAGGGTAGGCAGTAGCAGAGGCCAAAAGGTAAAGGAGTTTAGGGTCAAGGTCATCCGGTGAAGAGCCATTGGAAGAGTTGAGAGAGAGGAGGGCCATCAGAAGAGACAGGAGTGAAGGAGAAGGAAGGGTGGATATGGGAGGGTTGGGTGATAGAGGAGGGATGATAAGGTGAAGGGAGGACTGACGAGAGTGACTGTAGAAAGGGCTGAGGCACAGGAGGTGTAGTAGGAGTTAAATTCCTGAGCTACTAAGCATGGTTTGGACACTAATGTGTTGTTTCTGTTAAGCACTGGGGGTAGGGGGTGCAAAGGAGGGGAGAATGCAGAATGGACCACTTTCCAGAATTTAGAGGAGGAGTTAATATTGTTTAGGAAAGAGGATTTAAAATATTCAGACTTGGCTAATCTGGTAGCTTTTGTACAGGCATTTCTTAGACTGTGATATTTAGTATAGTCTGATGGGCTGGGAGGCCTTGTGTTTTCTCCAAGCTTTATCACGCTCCCTGAGGCAGGTTATTAACTCAGGAGTGACCCAGGGATGATGGTCACCATGAATTCTTGTGCATTTGAGAGGGGCATAGGAGTTCCAGGTATCTAGAAATTTATCCTTCAAGTAATCGAGGGCTTGGTCGACAGATGAGGCAGAGACAATTGGGGACCAGTTGAAGTTTTAATTCATTGAGGAGGGGGTTTAGGTTTAGGGAGCTGAAAGATCGAAGCTGCATGATTTTGTGTGACGGATTTGGCCTATGGACCTTCCTGACCATGAATATTGAATGAGGATCACTGAGGGCATCTGGCTTAATAACTCAGTATGAGAGGGAGGTGAGAGCTCAGTCTGACAGTGTGTGATTTAGGCTTTTATGATTTAGTCGGTGGGTTTCTGGATGAGTTGGGAGAGATTGAGCGCAATGATGTCATGTTGCATCTTGGAGGTAGTTGGTGATAACCAGTTTAGGTTTACATCACCTCATATGTATAACTCACCTTTGTGAGAGTGGGATGTTATAGAGGTAATGAGGCCCACTGTGTCAGAGGGCTTGATGCCAGGGTGGCAATAGATACCAGCAATAAAGATGGAGGAGGAGAAAGGCCATGTAATATTTACAACTGTGGCTTCATAGCTGGAGGGTAAGGAGGGCGAGAGGGTGGTAGCATACTGCAGTGAGGATAGGATAGGATATAGAAAGCCACACCACCTCCCCTGCCGGCCCTGTCCTGCCTATTTATGGCAGGTGATTCTCAAGTTCTTTGGGTGAAAGAACTGTGAAGCAAAGCTGGCAAGTTCTGGCACACAAAAGGCTTAAGAAGTCATTCTTATAACCATAAGAGATACTGAAAATATACATATAAACATGTCATCAATCATATTAAAAACCTCTGTTTTAAAAAATGGAGCTTGAATGTGCAATTAATTTGTTTTACTTTGTACAAAATAAGAGAAGCTCCTGTGTTGAAAATGAGCTGTGCCAGCGAAACCTAGAACTTCAGAATTTTAGAACTGTTTGCATTAGAGCCCCTCTTATAAGAGGTTATATGATCCTTTGGAATGATTAGAAATAAACAATTCTGACTGGCTGAAATATGATGTAATGCTTATATAATACAAGGACGACACAGTGATTAGTGTCATATAGCTAGTAAGTACTCCCTGTGTAACACCATGAACACTTAATACATCCTGGCTCATTGGGTCCTTTCTCCACCACCGGTCTTCTTCCTGAGTCTTTTTACTACTGTACCAGCACTAGCCTTCTTTACAGATACAAAGACCAGCTGGGGGAGTATATTAAACCCTAAACATTAAAGGATAAGAACCTGCATTACATTCTGATAAGGTTCTTAGAAAGAAAATGGTACTGGTTCTGGAAAGTTCTGGACATGGGTGCCAGGACATGAGGAAAAGTGTTTGTGTGTTGGGGGAGGGGGGCTGTAGTAATTATAAAAGGAAACCATAATTGCTTCCCATCTGACCTTGCATGCATTAAAGGAAAACTACACCCTCATATCGTCTCAATTTCATTTGTTTCCATGTCAACAGACAACTCTTTTCATGTAGCTGTTAGAGATGTATGCAACTGCCTAGTCTATTTTCACACTTCATACTAGGCCCTGTAACTGTCCTGTGAGGCTGCACTTCATGGCTATTGAAATCTTATTGTCCCTGAGAGCTGTATTAGCATATCAGAACATGATGCGTAATCAACCTTTAAACTCCCCAGTATGCCTGTCTCTTTAAAGGAAAACCACACCCTCACATCATTACAATTTTATTTGTTTCCATGTCAACAGACAACTTCTTTTCTGTAGCTGTTAGAGCTATGTGTGTTACCTTTAGCTTGTTTTCACTGCTCATGGTAGCCCCTGTAACTGCCCTGGGGGTCTCCATTTCATGGTTGTTAAAATCTGTGTCCACGAGAACTGCATTAGCATATGAGAATGTGATGTCAGATAAACCATTTATATCATGTATCTCTATGCTGAAGGAACAAATGCCATTCAAAAACTCTCTGGAAACACATAAACTGAATGGAGTTTAAAGGGTAAAACCCTGCATGTTGCATAATGCAGTTCTCATGGACAATGAGATTTGACAATGAGATTTCAACAACCATGAAATGGGGACCCCCAGGGCAGTCATAGAGGCTACCATAAGCAGCAAAAACAAACTAAACACACATTGCCCTAACAGCTACAAGAAAGGAGTTATCTGTTGGCATGGAAACAAAATTTAAATGATATGCGACTGCAGCTTTCCTTTGAAGGGCACCTTGAACACTTTGACCAGTACAAGTTACGCTAGATGTCTGAAGATTTTATCTATTATTTTAATATTTATTGATTTGCATGTGTTATATTGTTTGTTTGTGACCTGACCTGTTTTTATGTATGGTGCCAAGAACCATAAGGACTGGGTGCAGTATAAATCAAATTGCCTTGCCCTTGTCTTGCCTTGAATGCTTATGGGCAAAAGAGGGGGAGGGGGCTACTGCCCCCACCCCATAGGTTCCAGCAGCTATGGTTCTGGCATTATCCAACCAGTTCTCACATCCTTAATCTGGTCTCAATTTTGCAAGCTGTGAGGCTCAAGAAAACATTTATTTAAATTCTGTCCTTCATTACAAATTGCACTACAAAACTGGTTTGCTGGCACCATAGACTGGATATCATTAGAATAATAAGCTGCGAGTGAGCTTGGTACATCTGGGTTTGATTCCCACAACCTCCACTTGCATACTGTGTGACCCCAAGCAAGTCAGTGAACCTCCCCATTCATCCTGGGTGGCCCCTGAAAACAGGCCCTGGGCCCAGTGGACATTGCCTTGTTAGTAAAAGAATAAAAAAAAAACTGGTGATCTACTTGTGAAAACTGGAATGTTTTGCATCATTTGGAACCAGACAGAACTGAAATTATTCTTCATTTCATGGAACCTTAGTTCACTCTGAACTAACTAAATGTAATGCTGTTTTCCTACTGTAAATATCCTACTGGTGTGTTACCTACAAGCCACCCAGCCATTGACTCAAAGTTTTTTTGTCCCCCTTTAATTTCAAACTGTTAGTCTTAGTCCCACCCCACCTCCCAAGAGCTGAGGCTCTTAAATCCCTCAGTGATTCCTAATGAAACATCAGAGACTTGAGAAGGCAATAAATACCTCTGGATATTCTACGGCAGCACACACTATATACCCATACACCATACACCATATACCATACACTATGCACTATACAACATACACCATACACCATACACAATACACCCTACACTATACACAATTTTAAACAGTTTCTTTCAGACAGAACTCTATAATGAAACAGTGCTGGTTTAGGAGGTATGCAAATAAATACAGAACAACAAATAAATATGTAATAGCAATAAGTTCAAGGGAGTTTGCCACTGCAGCAAAGCCCGGAAAACTGGAGGAGACCTAGAGGAGTCACTGTACAATCCCTTTATAGGTAAGTTGTATAACAAAGTGTGTATGTGGTCAGAGGGATATACAAAAGCTTATTTTCATTTATTAACTATTTTTCTTAAATGATTGCAATGTAGCATTCAATGTCTTTAAGTTAATAATAAGAGCATATGAAACACTGTATTTAGAGCATTGACTTAAATGTACATGTTTAGAATGCTTTACCCTGCTGTATAATTTTAATAAATGATACTTTTGAAACATTGTGGACAGTGCATTGCAATATGTTTTATAATAATTCAGTTGTATCACTAAAGATCAAGGAAATTAACATTCGTACAAATTGGTCACTAGTTTTGAACAGCAGTAGTATTTTATTACAAAACAGCTTTCTGGGGACTTGTTAATAGAGATGCAGCAGAAATAGTCTGTCTCTTTAATTAAAGACTGATAGATGCATGCAGTAGGAGTGTCATCTCATGTATGTTTGGATGCAATGACTGAAAAGTGAAACTCAGAGGTTCTGGCTGCCTAAACATACATGAACTAATAACTTGCTACCGAAGAAACACACTGCAGAACACATTGGGCTGGATATTCAAAAGGGTTGCACCATGCGCAATAGGATTGCTCCTACACAAGTCTGACATTGCGTCATTCTGCGATATTCAGCAGGAGGCAGTTGCGCCCCCCCATGTCATGCTGAGCAACAGCACAATGCTAATGAAGGCTTGCTCAACCTGAGGGGGAGGAACCATGCATAAACTGCACAGCCCGATATTCAGCCACAACGTCTGTGAACTCAGCCAGCACCGTCGCTGTGGACCGCTCATTCTGGAAGCCATGTTGCTGGTCTATAAGTAAGTTATGCTCATCTAGGTGATCAGGCAGCTGTCAGAGAACACACTTCTCCAGCAGTTTGCTTGCAATAGCCAAGAGAGAAATCGGGCTATAATTTGACATGGCTAGCCTAACCCCTCCCCCCCCAATACAGGGATCACATCTGATTCTTTCCACAGTGAAGGAACCCGCCCCTCTTCCAAAGATAAATTAAACAGATATGTTAAAGGACTTTTTAATTGTTCAGCTGATAGTTTTAGTAGTTTGGGGGAGAGTTCATCCACAACCCCACACTTACTTTCTTTGAGACTTAGTAATTGTCTCAGAACCTCCTTTTCTTCTATTCTATTAAATGATAATGTGGTCCCCTTACTGTGCTGCATTATGTTACTAATAGTAATTCTTATTTAGCCATGGTGAGAATTTCCCTTTAACCCTCCATTTTGTTTCACTGGTGCATTTGTTACATAGCTGCTTAATATAAGTATTAAACTGCTCCACCTTTCCATCCAAGTTTGTCAAAGTCATAACCTTACCCCAGACTGTATGTTCTAGGTCCCTTTTGTAAGCTTCTATGTTTAACCTGTTAATAGATCTCTTGTTCATGAACCTGGGGCTGTTTTTTTGTTTTTGCTTTTTATGTGTACAGTAAATTGGACAGTGATCTGATATTGAATCTGACAATGCTTTGAGCCTTAATATATTATCAGGATGATTTTTGATTAACCAGTTTATTATGGTGTTATCTGTTTTGCAATTATAATGAGTAGGCAGTTCAATCAGTTGGGTAAAGTGGCCTGTTTCCATTTTTATTTTTAGTTTCCCTGTCTCTCTTTCCTCCAATCAGAGTTTTTGTCCCCTATTACAATGTGTTCCCTGTTATTTTTATGTGGACTAGCCCATCAATCAAACGTATAGCTTATATTTTGGAGGACAGTAAAAACAAGTAAGGTAATGATGTTTGCACCCCTTAGTACCCAGCCTAACCCTGACAGTAAGGTAATCAATCTTCCCATCTATGGGTCCCCTATCCACATCTTCAACTAACAGGTTGTCCTTAGTATAAAACAAAACCCTTCCCCCATTTTGTTTCCTTTTCTGTCCTGTCTAAAAATTGATTACCCATTTATTGAAATATGATTTGATTTAACATTATCTTTCAAACAAGTTTCACATATCCCCATTACATTGAATTTTCCTTGATCTACCCAAACTCTTATTTCATCAATGTGAGCTTGCAGACTCCTAACAATTAAGCGTACTATCTTCAGTCCTCATTCCCCATTTCTGCCTTGGTCCTCCTGTATATTCAGAGGGCTGTGGGTTATTTCCATATCTTCAGCAAGTAAGAGTAATGTCAGCTAGCACAAGTTAGTGATCTTGCATTACTTCATCCTGAGAATTGCACCTGGCCTTAGCCCCTTTAGTAATTTCCTGTTATGCACTACTACCCAGGAGGAATACATTTCATCAGTTAAAGTATTTCTCTGAGGGTTTGTATCAGATCTGGTTTATAATCTTTTCCCCAGGAAAGCCTTTTCCCTGCCAGATCTTCATTGTTTGTCTGTTTCCCATTCCTCCATACCTCCTTTTTATGTTTGCTTGCACGCATGTGCAAGAAACATTATGTGGTAGCTTAGGAGAGAAGCAAGGTCTTGGGGGTATGGCACTGTGGTGGCCAATGCTCCCAGTGCATTCTGGGGCTTAGCCATGTTTCCCCAATGTGGTGGCATGCTGCTGCTGACAGTAGTTCAGCAAGCATGCCACCAAGCTGAAACAAATTGGTCACTGCAATGAGGGAGCTACTCATCATTGCAGGGCATGCCTTGCCTGGTGTAACATTTCAACAAACATGATGGGCAGTGGTTCGCTGCCCGCTGCTCACTCACAGTCACTAGGAAGCCAACTTCAGGGGTGCCCAATCCCCCTGTCAGCATATGTGCCCTCCTTACGGTTGTGATCTGCCGAGGGGGTGCCCAATCCCCCTCACCATCATGTCCCCAAATACAGACATGCTTGCCGATGGGGGTGCCCAAGCCCCCTGTTTGCATGTTAACCCTCCCCCCATTTTCCTGGCACTGCCACACCCAATTGTGTGCCACACTGGGAGCCTACCGTAGTGTGGCTAACATGACCCCCCAAACAAATATGCCCCACTGGGAGCACACCTCAGTGTGGCCAAAACCTGTAAAAAAATGGAAAACGGTCCGTGGTGAATTTGTTAAATGTTTTTACCTGAAACAAAGGAAATGGTCCCTCGCCATCGTGTCCCCTCCCCCAGTCTGCACCCACCCTCATCACACTCTGCATCCCCACACACACACACACTCTCACCCCATACTTACCTTCGGAGCTTGGCGCGACAACTTTCGGTGGACCAGGAACACGTCTGCACTCTTTAAAGATGATCATGAACCGAAGAAATGCCAGTAAGCTGTATAACGGCATAAATGTGTTTTTTTTTCAACTTAGTAGGCTATCTCAGCCATTTTTGTGAATTTTTGCTTCAAATTTTCTACATGGAGTTCTTGGGACCCCACTTCATGAATTCAGTCACTGTCATTTCGTTATTTGGTCCCGAAAGGTGATTCTGCGATCATTGCATGGAATCAACTTTTGGGACTGAATAATGAAATGACAGTATCAGTGTTCATGAGTTGGGCTCCCAAAAAGCCTATGTTGCAAATTTGGTGGAAAAATTCCAAAAAATTACTGTGTTACGAGCTTACAGTCCATAGTTTCCATGCACTCTCATAACTTAGCGAATTTGTAATATTTTCACTCCAGATTTTCAACATTGGCATTTTTTGACACCTCCTTATGAACAGTACAGCTGTCCTTTTTCACATCCTGGCCCAAATGTGCTTTCAGACTTCCGGTGCAGAATAGAGCAGTCGCTGTGGGAAATCAGTGTTCAGGACACATTAAGAAAATCACAGTGACACTGTTCATGAGCAGAGGTCCTAAAATGCCTATGTTGAAACTTTGGTGACAAAAGTCTATAAAATGACTGTGTTATGAGCGTGCATTGCACAGTTTCCACGCACCCTCGTAACTCTACAAATTTGTTATATTTTCACAGCAGATTTTCAACATTGGCATTTTTTCACATCTCCTTATAAACAGTACAGCTGTTATTTTTCACATCCTGCCTGATATGTGTGTTTGTCATCTGGTGCACAATGGAACTCTCTCTGTGGGAAATCAATGTTCGGGACAGATTACAATAATCATAGTGACAATGCTCATGAGCAGAGGTCACAAAATGTCTATGCTAAAAATCTGGTGAGAACATTTCACAAAATGACTACATTACAAGCGTGCATTGTGCAGTTTCCATATATGCGCATAACTCTGATAATGTTTAATATTTTCACTCCAGATTTCCAGCATTGCCATTTTTTCACACCTCCTTATGAACAGTATAGCTGTCATTTTTCACATCCTTTCTGAAATGTGGCTTCACACATGTGGTGCACAGCGGCATGGTCACTGTGGGAAATCAGCATTCGGGGCAGATTATCAAAATCACAGTGACACTGTTCATGAGTGGAGGTCCCAAAATGCCCATGTTAAAAATTTGCTTAGAACATTTCGCAAAATGATTGTTTTATGAGCGTCCATTGTGCAACTTCCATGCACGCTTGTAACTTGAAACTTTTAATATTTTCCTCCAGATCTTCAACATTGGCATTTTTCACACCACTTATGAACAGGATATCTGATATTTCTCACATGCTGCCCAAACTGTGTTTTCATACAACTGGTGCAGAATGGCCCGTTCCCTGTAGCAAATCAACATTCGAGGTAGAGTAACTCAATTGCAGTGCCACTGTACATGAACAGATATACCAAATGCTTTCATGAGTTGGGGGTCACAAAAAGGCCATGTTGAAAATTTTTAGTGCAAATACCAACAAACACCCAGGGCATTATGGTTTCTAACCATAACATCCCACCCTGTACAGGCTGACAGGCATAAGGGGTGTGCCTTTATATCGCTAGCTGTACTGCTCATGCCATTCCACCCCCCTCCTGCAGCTAGTGACAGACGTCGAGGTGTGTCTTGGACTCTCTGGCCCCAGAGTTCACGCCATTCTCCTATACTGCACCCATTTCAGCATATGTTCTTACGTAATGGGATGACTGTAAAGCCGAACAGCCCAAGACACACAGCAACACTTGTTGATGTCTGCAGAATAGGGTCCGGTGAAATGACGTGATCGTTATGCGCAACGACCCAAAGGCATACCCCAATGCCTGTCCATCTCTGCAGGGTGGAGATGGGGTTTACATGAAGTTCAATATTTCACTGCCATTCCTGTTCTGCATCTGTCTAACTCTTGCACTTCCAATGCTAATACCAGCAAGCAAACATTCAGCATTGACAAATACTTGTTTGTAATGGTGTCCTCCACTGGCCTGTACTAAACAATCCCCCTTATTAACAAAAACATATAATCCCAGCACTGTTGTACAGTTTGTTAAGACCTGAGCCATGTTGACCTGCTAAACATTCAAATAAATAATAATTAAAATTTCCCTGCTAACAATCAAGTCACTTACTAAGTATCATTGTTAACCCAGCATGATTTCAGTCTGGTTTCTCAGCCGAGTGGTGCTCCACTCAGTCGCTCATGCTAATGCTTGCGAGTGGCGTGGGTTTTTATCTGACTAGCTCCGCCCCCCCAAGACCTTTCCTGGCAGCCAGCTCTGCAGAGCCCCCACACACTGGACCTATCACAGTTCGAGGACAATGTCTCAGACCTGAAGCTACAGCACAGTCTCAGTTCAGGTGTGCAAAAAATAGCTGGTGAGTTTTAACTGCAGTCAGTTTAGTGACACAGAAACACTGGATGTAAACGTTGGTGTCCTCTGAATCTGGAACAACAGGACATGCTTCTTCCACTACTGCTTCCTCACGTCGGCTCTTAGATGATGTGAGTGGCACGGACTTTTATCTGACTAAACCTGCCCCTTGGGGACCTTTCCTAGATGCCCGCTCTGCTGAGCCCCCACTCACTGGATCAATCACGGTCTGAGGGCAATGTCCCAGACCTGAAGCAACAGCACTCTCTCAGTTCAGGAGTGCAAAAAATAGCTAGTGAGTTTCAACTGCAGGCAGTTTAGAGACACAAAAACACTGGATGTAAACGTTGGTGTCCTCTGAAGCTGGAACAACAGGACACGTTTCTTCCATTACTGCTCCCTCAGGTCGGCTCAGTCAGGACAAGAGTACTATTTACAAAGTCATCCTGTCAGTGATATCTCATTACAGAATAAACAATTGGTTACAATATAATAATAACATAATTAATACAACTCCAATGGCAGCCAATAAATACAAACAAAATTAGATGAACAGCATATTCAGGTTCATGAAATATACTACACAGCACCAAAAAAATTAACATGTTCATTCTTTTAATGTAAATGATGGCGATCTTTAAGAGGAGGGGCTTGCTAGCAGCACAAAATGTTATGGAAAGGTACTGTAATGAAAGCTAAAATGGCAACATCTGCTAATAGTATCCCTGTCACACACCCACTCAGCAGGTCAGGCCCTCTGCTCCCACAGTGCCAACCTCCAAGCGCAGTCTTGTGAACAGTTAACAGAACAAGGTAACCCTCCTGTCTGTTTTTTGGGTTTGAATGAAACTTTGGTCTCAAGTTCTGGAGGGATTCAAACTGTGAAACTCTTGCTAGTGTACCCAATGTACAGGTTCATATAATTTTGCTCTTCAGGGGGACCAGATATCTTTTGCCTAGGGGCACCTAACCAGACATACAAAATGAACCCTTGAAACTCTATTAATGACCTCAGAATAAACTCTTACCTTTTCCCAGTTTGGTAAAACCAGTAAAATTTGTACAGTGTCAACTTTTACCAAGTATGCTTCACTTGTCAAGAAAAAGAATTTCAAAGGCACACCAAGAAGTCTCTAAAGTAGAGGTTTACTTAAAAATAGATAAAAAATGTAAAATGTAAATACAGACCTACGTATCACAAAAACATACAATCATTTAAAAGAACAAGGGTTAAAAAAAGCGCAAAATTCCTACCAGACAATTAGACTTATAAACCTAATGTACCTCTTCTAATATTGCTGATAAACAGATGTTGTTGTCAAGAGAGTCCAAACACATGTGTCTTTGCAGGTCACTCACAAAAGCAATAATACCCGACAGGGTGGGCAGTATTGCCCAATACCGCCCACCCTGGAGGGCATCATTGCACTTAGAAAATGGACAAACTGTATTAAAAAAATAATTTTCGTGCTGAAAAGTTAAAATTCTTAACTCTTATATGTTTTTGAAATAAAATAGTTCCTCCGCTTGGATTATAATGCTTTTTTTTTTTAGTTGGGGTCTATTGTGCTGTGTGAGCCTCTGTAGCCTGTTGCCATAGTTAAATTAGTAAGTTGCCTGCAAAACAGGAAAATAATAAGAGACAGAGAGATCGGTATCTCTGGAAGCAGCAGTGTGTATTAGACAAAAATGATTTTTCCTGCTTTTCATGTAGGGTTCGATCATGGTTGTTGAGACCTGCAAAGTGAAGTGCTTTGTAAAGGCAGTAGGACATTCCAAGAAACTTAGAAGGAATGGGTTTCCTGTGTATTTTTATTTGTTTTTGGGTGATGGCTATTTTGTGGCAAGCTGCATTTGCAATTATAACTTGTAAGGAGAGGAGCGCGCTGCCCTTTTAAAATCACGATGTCCAGAACCGGTTGCATTAAGCTGGAGGGACTGACTGCTTCGTTTTTCTTTCTTTCCTCTTTTTGTTTTAAATGTGTGGCTATTGTCTCCTGCAAATAAGGCAGACTCAAAGTGGGGAAGGGGGATTAATGCTACATTTAGAGCTTACGGTTCTCCCTCCCAACACTGTACTCCCGAGTGACTACCCATAGTACTGTCATTGTTTTTTTTTTTTTTTTTTGAGAAGGTAAAGGACATTTTAAAATGGGCTAGCTCTTTGCTGCCAGTTCTCTTTATTTATTTAAAATTTTAACCAGGAAGGCACAGTGAGCTGAGTTACTCTTTTCCAGTTGCGTCCTCTTTCCCTACCCAGGAGTTGCTGCCAGCATTTCTTTCCCTTTCGGCACCACATAGTTTGCAAGTGTGATCCCTTTCCAAAAGGACTGGAGGTTTTCTAAGGATTTGCTGCCCAATTTTTCAACTGTGGTGCTAGTGTCCAAGTGTTAAGGATAGCTTTTTTTCTGTTCAGTGCTGTGAGGAGCGGCTACATGAAAAAAAGGTGGTTTCTACCTGCCCACATCAGTTTGCACTCTGCAGTTCCAGTCACGATGCTGCATTTGCAGTTACCGTAACAGCAAATGGTTGAAGGGATGCTAGCCAACGTGATTTGTCAGGTACAGGAAGGGGGAAAAATGTTAATTCACTATTTAAAAAACATTAACATTATGAGACAGAGACTGCAGTTGTTGGATGGGGTGGCCATCTTAGAAACTTGTTCGCGCAGCAACGGAAAAAAACAGTGGCTGCTGTTCATTTTTTAAATTCTATGGGCCCAATGATTTTAGAACGTAATCAGGCAACAGAGACTGGTGCTTATTTTTTCCCGGTCTTTGTTGCCTGATACCGGACCGGCTGGTTGGTGGCCTAAACCAATCAGAAGGAAGATTTCTCCCTGCCCATTTTCTAAAGCTTAATTAAAACACTGCCTTGAGCCTGCCTTATCCACGATGTCACCCAGCTCCTCCTCTGTTTATTAAAAATTATACAATCAGGATATCATCACTCAGAAGGTAAATTAAATAAGGTTAATTTCTAAGTCCTTCTTTTATCCATGAGTAACATTCTGCTTTTACAGACATTAGAGGAACATTTATGACTTTGCACCAGTGTGACATAACCTGGTTTTCCTCCTCTAAACATCATAAAATGGATATTTTCTATCCTGTCAGCTGACAAGCTACACTTAAGCTAGATAAACAGGAGATGCTTAATTTAGGCCCCTTCTAGCCTGTAATTGTCTCCTGGCCTTCCAGGTAACACCTTGTAGCTAAAAACTTGGGGGGGTCATTTCAAAGGCTGTTTCAGCATGTCTCATGAGAGACACTCAATGACACATTTTTATATTGCAAAAATCATAGATTAATCAGAACCAGCTGTCTGAGTGTTACAGTTTCTCCCTACCTAGACTGAATTTGGGGGCTCTATCCCCTGCATGAGATAAGCTCCCAAATCAGTTCACTCCTCGTAGACACAAGACAGCCCATCGCAGTTCTGATTTTTGGCTCCTGCCCTATGTAATGCAGTATTGTCATATCATACCCTTGCAAAGCAAGACTCTATTTTAGCAATCTACAATTGTTTTTTCCCATCTGTGACAGCCAAATCAGGGGGTTGTGGTCAGTCTGTACCACAAAATGCAGCCCATACAAGTATGGATCTAATTTCTTTAGGGACCACACTATGACAAGACACTCCTTTTCCACCGTGGAGTATCCCTGCTCCCTGGGAAGTAACTTTTTACTCAGGTATGCTATTGGGTGAGCCCTCCCTTGGCTGGATGTCTGACTCAGTACTGCTCCAATACCCACGCCTGAGGTGTCAGTCTGAAATATAAAGGGTCTGCTATAGTCAGAACTTGTCAAAACAGGAGCACTGCACAGTGCCTCTTTCAATCTGGTAAAGGCTTTTTCACAGGTTGGTCCCCAGGTAATTTTTTTTGGCATCTTTTTCTTTACCAGGTCAGATAGGGGAACAGCCAGGGCACTGTAATTGGGTACAAATTTTCTATAGTACCCTGCTGTCCCATGAAAACTCCTAACCTGCTTCTGCAGTTCTGGTCTGGGCCATGCCCAGATTACCTGTATCTTTAATTGGTTAGGATGGAGCTGTCCTCAACCTACCACATGCCCACGGTATGCCACCTCTCCCACGGCCACCTGGCACTTTCCAGCTTTGACAGTGAGCCTGGCCCTCTGTATCCTGCCCAGCACTACCCTAAGGTGGGATAGGTGTTCCTCCCAGCTGGTACTAAAGATGGCAATGTCATCCAGGTATGCCATGGTGTACTCCTTAGCACCATTTAACACCTGGTTCACCAACCTTTGGAAAGTAGCCGGGGCGTTCTTCATTCTGAAGGGTATTACTTTAAATTCAAATAAGCCTATCAGAGTGATGAAGGCTGACCTATTCCTAGCTCTGTCCATCAACTCTACCTGCCAATACCTCTTGGCCAGGTCAATGGTCGTAAGGTAGGTCACCCCTCCCAACTTCTCCAGGAGTTCATCTGTCCAGGGCATTGGGTGGGCGTCTGACTTTGTGACTGCATTCAGTCCATGATAGTCCACACAAAAACAAGTACAGCCAACAAGGACTATGAGTGAGGCCCAGGGGCTGTGGGATCTCTGGATTACCCCTAAATCCAGCATCTCCTCCACTTCCCTCCTAATGTACTTCTGGACAGTCTCTGACACCCGATATGCTGTCCGCCATATGGGTGTCTGTGTCCCTGTCTCCACATCGTGAGTCACTAAGAGGGTTAGTCCAGGCTTGGCGTTAAACAATGGGACAAAGTCTGCTAAAACCTCCCTGACTTCCTGGATCTCATCTGGGGCCAGCTGGGGAGACATTTTTGCTGCCTACACAGAGGACTTCCATTTGTTTTCTTCCAGCAAGTCCAGAAGGGGGTCTCCTTCGTCTGTCCCCTCACCAGGACTACACACTGCAAACATCATGTCAGCCCTATCTGCATATGGCTTCATCATGTTGACATGGTACATCCTTTCTGTCTGTCTTCTGTCAGGTAACTCTATAAAATAGTTCACATCATTTACCTTCCTAACCACTTTGTACGGTCCCGGACACTCAGCCTTCAGCTTGTCTTTCCAGACCAGATTAAGGACCATGACTTCCTGACCCACCATGTATGAGTGAGCTCTGGCTCTGCGGTCATACCACACTTTTTGTTTCTGTTGGGCAGCTGCCAGGTTGCCCTGGGCTGTCCCCATAAGTGCCTTCAGCCTTTCCCTAAAACTATGGACGTAATCCACAATGAGAGTTCCCTGGGTGGTGTGCTTGCCTTCCCAGTCCTCCCGGATCAAGTCTAGGGGCCCATGTACCCGGCGTCCATATAAGAATTTGAAGGTGGAAAATCCTGTTGACACTTGGGGCACCTCCCTGTATGCAAACAACAGGTGGGGAAGGTATTTCTCCCAGTCCCTCCCAAGCTGTTCAGCAAATGCATGGAGCATTCACTTCAGGGTACCACTGAATCTTTGGCTTGTGGATGATACAGTGTCGTGCATCTCTGCACCACCCCACACTTCTCCCATAAACATTTCATCAGGTCCAACATGAAGGAACCTCCTAGATTGGTGATAACCTCCTGTGGAAACCCAACATGGGTGAAAATCCCAAGTAAAGCATCTACCACTTTGTCTGTCCTCAGTGAGGATAGGGTGACTGCCTCTGGGTACCAGGTGGCATAATCCACCACAGACAGGAAGAATATATTCCCTGAGGAGCTGGGGTTATTTAAAGGCTCCACAATATCCATTCCCACCCTCTGGAATGGCTCCTCCACTATGGGCAATGGAATCAGGGTGGCTTGGGTTTTCTTGTCTGCCTTCTCTATTTCTTGGCACTGGTGACAAGAGCTGCAATACTCCTTCACCTGCTGGGTGAAGTTACGTCACTAGAAATTCTGGGCCAACTACTGCATAGTGCACGTGATTCCCAGATGATCAGACAAGGAAATATCATGTGCAAACTTGAGCAACTGCTCACGATACCCCTGGGGAATGACAAGCTGCCTGCCTAGCACCCCTCCCTCTGTATGCACAGCCTGAGTATACATAAGTCCATTTTCCCAATAAACCTTATGTCTGCCATCACCTCCCTGTGCTCTGTCAGTGTCTTCCCAAGCCCTCAGCTTCTCTAGACTAGGGTCACTTCTCTGAGCACCTGCAAACCCCTCACATATTCCCAAGGCATGGGACAGGTTCCCTTCAGTCACTAAACTAGGGTCCCTAGCACTAGCATCAGGGCAGTCAGGATCACTGTCAATCCCAACCCTCTGACAATGAGTCACCCCTCCCTCTCTGGCGTAACCCTCCATAGCTGTGTGGTTAACTGCTACTGGGGAAATTTCTACCCCCTTTTCGTTAGTCTCCATATCAGGAGGCACTGGCTGGGGAACCAGCCTCCCAGTGGTTTTCACAATGGCTTCTATGGGGTTCAGGGAACTACAATTTTCCCTTGCCACTTGGCTATGGGTAACTGCACACACCATCCCTTGTTTGAGATTGTTGCCCAGGATCACATCCACTGCTAAGGTTTTGGCTACAGCCACCTGTTGCATAGTTCCCCCTGTTTCACCCCAGTCCAGGAGAACACTAGCCAGTGGCAATGTTTTCTCTTCACCAGTAAAGTCCTGTACAGTGACATATTTATTGGGTATAAGCTGACCCAGCTCTACTAAATCCCCTTTTACCAATGTCAAGGATGCCCCTGTGTCCCTTAACCCTTGTGCCTGTAGATCATTTGCCATGACTGGGTGCATGTGTTCCCTTATGTTCACAGGCTTGCATCCAGGGACTCTCAAACAACCCACTTCCTTCCTAGCACCACCTTGCATATTATTGCTCATCTGTTTGGGACACTGTCTGGCAATATGCCAGTATCTTTACACAACCAACATTCATTTCTTCTCTCAGAGTAATATTTTCTCTGAAACCTGGGGCTAACTGGTTTCAGTGGAGGCAGTGAGGGTTTTAGCTGCCCTGAAGGCATGCTTTTCCCTTTCTGCGCTGCCACACCTGCCCCATTTGCTCTCAGAGCAGGTCTGCTCTTAGCATAGTGGTCCGAGAGTTCAGCAGCCTCTTGCACTGTTTTGGCATCTCAGTCCACCAGACAGGTTTTCAGCTATGCTGGGCAAGAAAAACTGTTCTAACAAAATCGTATTTTTAATTTTATCAACAGAGTTTGCTGCAATTCCTTCCCACCAATGTTTTAATAACCGATGTTGTTTTATGGCTAGCTCCTCGTAGCTCATGTCAGGGCTTCTCCTGAGCTTACTGAGTTTAGCTCTGTATGATTCTGAGTACTTCTGGATCCAGGATACTGGTGACCTTCACCTGCTGCTGTGACCCTTCACTGACAGTGGCCCTGTTGCCCTCCTCATCAGATCTGGACACTGCACTGGCTGCTAGCCCTGCCACATTCAAGGTTTGGTCCTTTTCAGTCACTGTCTGTGACTTGATGCTTTGGGTATCTGCTACCATCAGGGCATCCACTAGGTTCTGTTTGCTGGCTTTCACCTTGAATGGGACTCCTCTGCACCTGCACAACTGCTTTAAGTAGTCTACAGTGTGCCTGCTGTAGTTGGAAGACATCTTCTTCCCTAACTACGGCTACTCTGACTTGCACTTTAGAAAAAAAATTAAACAGTTAGGAACTTGACTGTACGCCAAGTGATATAGTTCTGTCTTCTTATTTTAAATATAAATCACTGCCATTTTCTTTCTTTGCAAGTGAGCTTATGGTCTCAAACTGACACACTGAACAATAAAAACTTGTAATACCAGAATTTATCACACTGCTGCCAACCAATCTGTCACAAACCCACTCAGCAGGTCAGGCTCTCTACTCCCACAGTGCCAACCTCCGAGCGCAGTCTTGTGAACAGTTAACAGAACAGGGTAACCCTCCTGTCTGATTTGTGGGTTTGAATCAAACTTTTGTCTCAAGTTCTGGAGGGATTCAAACTGAGAACCTCTTGCTAGCATACCCAATGTACAGGCTCAGATAATTCTGTTCTTTGGGGAGCCAGATATCTTTTGCCTACTGGCACCTAACAAGGTGTACAAAATGAACCCTTAAAACTCTATTAAAGACCTCAGAATAAACTCTTACCATTTCCCAGTTTGGTAAAACCAGTAAGCTTAGTACAGAGTCAACTTTAACCAAGTATGCTTCACTTCTCAAGAAAAATAATTTCAAAGGCACACCAAGTAGTCTCTAAAGTAGAGGTTTACTTAAAAATACACAAAAAATATAAAATGTAAATAGAGAACCATATATCACAAAAACATACAATCATTAAAAAGAATGTGTTCAAAAAAGTGCAAAGTTCCTACCAACAGACAATTAGACTTATAAATCTAATGTACCACTTCTAATAGTGCTGATAGACAGATGTTGTTGTCAAGAGAGTCCAAACATGTTTGTCTATATAGGTCACTCACAGCATAATTAAAGCACTGTCTTGAGCCTGCCTTTTCCAGGATGTCACCCAGCTCCTTCGCTGTTTATTAAAAATTATACAATCAGGATGTCATCACTCAGAAGGTAAATTAAATAAGGTTAATTTCTAAGTCCTTCTTTCATCCATGAGCAACATCCTGCTTTTACAGACATCAGAGGAACATTTATGACCTCGCACCAGTGTGACATAACCTGGTTTTCCTCCTCTAAACATCATAAAATTGATATTTTCTAGCTTGTCAGTTGACAAGCTACACTTCAGCTAGATAAACAGGAGATGCTTAATTTAGGCCCCATTCTAGCTTGTAATTATCTCCTGGCCTTCCAGGTAACACCTTGTAGCTAAAACCTGGGGTTGGGGGGGGTCATTCCACAAGCTGTTTCAGCATGTCTCATGAGAAACACTCAATAACACATTTTATATTACAAAAATCATAGATTAATCAAAACCAGCTGTCTGAGTGTCACAATCCCTACTTAATAAAATAAACGTTTGTAGTTGGTCAGTGTATACAGTAGTTCCGTGGATGTTTTTGCTAATAGTACATTGTATGTCACATAAATATGACGATTTCACAATGTTATACATGTCACAAACAAAAATAATATATTAGATGTGTAATATGTTGTACCTAACCAAGGGTGGGGGGGTTAAACAATTCATGATGACATCAACAGAGTGTTACAGGTAGGCAGCATTCTAAGCTAAGCAGCAAAGTAAAAAAAAATAGTTCAAATCCAAACCTATCCAGTTTACATCTAAAGAGGTTCTGTGTGACTGGAATGATGCAAAAGACAGCGTTGTTTTTTTTTTCTTTGCAATGTTAAATTATTCATTGTATTCATTTTGTTGTATTGTGTGGCACTGTATTTAATAATTTCAGTAAAATTTACTATAGTCTAGATAGTTAAATTCCTGAAAAGAAAATATTTAATTTGAAGGATTTACATTTTCATATCTGACAGTGTGAAAGGAACTGGGCGTATAATGACCAGACCCAAAACTAGTAACAGGAGAATCACAGAAAGGTTCAGATAAGCCATGAACGGTTTTGATAGTTATAGTTACTCAAGCTTTATCAGAATTTTCAGAACATTTTAGTTTAAAGTACAAAAAACAGTTGAAACCATTATTTTCCACCCTTAAGCTATTGTCAGTTAAAAGAAATTAAAGTCAGCTTGGTTTGGTACTACAGAAAATGTAATTAATGGCACAAACAGTAGGTACTGAAGAAGGTATCCTTTCTTTACAGCACTGAAAATAAGATCTTGTGATATAGACATGGCTTACAGGGTGTGAATAATGCCAGTTGGCCTGGATGATGTCACACACACACCACACACACACACACACACACACACACACACACACACACAGAAGAGGGGGAAGAGAGGGTATAGTAAAATCAAAACTTTCAATATCAAAAAATAATCTACATTAATTGCAGCAACCTGGTAACATAGTGTAAATTACAGTACAGGAATACAATGTTTTAATAGTGTAAAAGGGACAAAATGTTAAAGGATAGAGTACAGAAATGGTTCTTTATCTGCTCTGGCTGCTTGTCATACATGGCATCACAGCCCTCTGCTTATGACATCACAATCTGTTGTGGTGGAAAAAAGTACGATACTAACATTGGGTTATGATATTACATGTAGATAATTGGGCTGGGAAGATGAAAATATGAGGACTGTGATCCCATTTTGCATGCTAATGTTATTGTTTATTTTTTAAAAGGAAAACTGCACTCAGAAAATAATAGATTAGCACAGTAAAACCACTTTAGTCTGGATTCTTTGGGTATTTTAAAGTTAAATTGTGATTTTCAGATGCCTGCACCTCAACTGTTCCTCCACAGAATTACACAGCATTTTGAAAGTATGTATTCCGAAAAATAATCTCTTGATCTGCTAATGTTGGTGAAATTTGGTTAATTTTTTTTTTTACTAAGAAGTTGTAAAATACATAAAACAAAAATTTCCAAATTGACCCTGATAAGATTGTTTCACATTGCATTGCTTCTCACATGCCCACAACAAACAGTGTCACGTCAATTAGCCTTCTTAGGGCTATGGATCAAACAGAGAAACCGCCATTGCTGTTTTCTCATGATACCGGCCATCAGGAGTGCAGTCTCACTTCAGGTAATGTCACTAGCATTGCATCTCTCTCCCTTTCCCTCAGTCAGGCATTGACAACCATTTTGTTTTTAAAGTTACAGATACAGAAAACTCAATTCCAGCGTAGGAGTGCTGTAAATGTTATCTCACAAGCAAAGTTGATGCCAAGTTGGCAGCTTCATGCATTGCTTGGGGGACGAAGTTCCCAAATGCACTCCCTACTTCACGTGGAAGGTTTTTAAATAAACAACCATATTAAATACATACCCCCACCCACTGTGACATAGAGTGCTCACGCCTTCAACCACCCATACCTTTGAGTTTACATTCCCCACCCTTCCGACCTCATCTCCTCCTACCTCTCTTCCCACAGTAACAGATATGTTTTATTTATAAATTCAGAAAACAATAAGGTACTTTTAGCAGAATCCTTCCCCAAACCCATGGCACATAAGTAACTCCATTACTCACCCCCCAGCTTGTCCACGTTGCTGAGCCACAGAAATAGCTACCATGACCACACCATGCCATTCTCTAGTGCCAATGCTTCCTCCTCCTCCCCTACAACCCCTAAAGTAGCAAAGCATACAGAGAAATCTTTAAAACAAGAAAGAAAGCCATCCTGCTCTGGACTGAGCATGCTCACTCCTCAGCGTTTTGCTGCAGAATGAATGAAAATGACATCCTAACCTATAATGAAATCTGATTAGCTTATGAACAGCCAGTCAGGTTTTACTATAGGTGAGGACATCATTGAACATTCATTCTTCAGCAAGACACTGAAGAGTGAGCATACTCACCCCAGCTTGAGATGGTTTTCTTTTCTCAACATGTAGCTCTGTATCCTTAGCTATTTTGGGGGCTCAGGAAGAGAGAACTTGGATGCTAGACGACTACAGGATGGCACTGTAGGGTGATGTGCTTACCTCAGTCTCCAAATGCCATAATGTAGCTCCTGAACTGTGGTTGTTTCATTAGGGGAAATCATGTTCAGCTGCCTCCCCTCAGCTCTTCTAAGTGGGAAGACAGAGTTAGCAATTGGTGTGGGAGGGCCTGAGAGCACTGGGCTTCATCCTCCTTGCTGTAGGGTTTTCCACTTGCTGGTTCCACTCCAGGGGTGCAGTTAACTTGGGCTCCAATGTGTGCATGTTCACATATGTGCATGAGTATGTACTGGAGCCAGACAGTGTGCCCCCCAACTCATCACCCATCCATATACCACTCATAAAATAGCAGGCATATTTTTAGGCTCATGCCATATCCAGCATTTATCTTTATATAGAATTCATCATTGGCTAAAATATATTACTTATCTGCTAGGTTTGCCTGTCCCCTACTCTGAATAAATTATCTTGCCATGGTGTCTGTGTGTGCACATGTGTGCGTGTATACATATGTGTTACTGACTACTTCTTGAGTATTGAAACATATCATTAAAAAAAATTGTGCTCTGTGGATTATATTAATTTCACAATCAAAATCCCATTTAATGAAAACAAAAGCTGTGTGCTATATGTGTTTAATCTACTATTATTTTTAACCCATCAGGAACCAGTACCAATATGAATGCCCCTACTTTGCAGTTAACCATGGAAGAACAGAATCAAACAGCTTTCCATATTTCACACTTCATAATTGTTGGTTTTTCTGGACTGCAGGATGGTCTGTCATGGAGTATCCTCTTCTCAGTTTTCCTTGTGGCTTACATCATTACAATTGTGGAAAACCTCCTTTTTATATCTGTTATTATGCTGGACATCGGCCTACACTCACCAATGTACAGTTTCATTTGCAGTTTGGCAGTCTTAGATCTGCTGATCCCTTCTGCTACCATTCCTGAAATGCTGTACTATTTAGCATCTAACGACAACTCAATTAACTATGGGCCATGCCTGTTCCAAATGTCTTTTTATCTCACTGTTAATATAACAGAAGGGTTCACTATTGCACTCATGGCTTATGATCGTTACCAAGCCATATGTAACCCTCTCCATTATCCCACTAAAATGACCAACAACCTTGCTGTCAGAATGATAATTTTCTCCTGGTTGCCAGGGACTATATTTGCACTACTTCATATCTACCTTATTCACACTGTACCCTTTTGTGGGCCAAATAGAATTATGAGTTATTTTTGTGACTACTCCATGATAATAGAGTTAACTTGTGCTGATGTTAGTTTCCCGGTTAATATTTCCACATTTCTGAGTTTGATTTTTCTGTCTGTTTTGATCTGCAGTATCGTCTTTTCTTACGTAAAGATACTTATGTCAGTATTCAAAATTACATCTTCAGAAGGGCACTGGAAAGCCTTTTCAACCTGTACCAGCCACCTATTGGTGATTGCTGTGCACATGTTGGTGGCGGTTTTTGGTATTATTGCCTACAGAATTCCAGGGTTTTCTGCTGATGTTCTCACTTTAGCATCTATGTTACAGAATGTTCTTCCTTCACTGGTTAATCCCATGATTTACTGTCTAAGGACAACAGAAATCCGAGCCAGCATCGTCAAAGTCATTAAAAGAAATGTAATCACGAATAAAGAATATTAAGAAGGATTTAGCTACTAAAATGAAATGCATAAAACTAGGATTGGATGAATTTTTTTAACTTACGAAATTCCACAAAAAATATTTTCTGCTTACATTTTATAGTTTCACAGAAATTGGTGCAGACTATTGCAAAATGTTTCTCCATCAACACTTTTACTTGTGGGACAAAAATAATTTATTGCAGAATTTTTTATTCATGGAAAAAATCTTCTACGAAATCTGCAGGGAACAAAGTAACCATCTCATCAATTGGTTTATCATGCACGTTTTTAATATTTTAATGTTTCTAATTTGTTTTGTAAACTAATTCACAAAATGCATAATTTCATATAATTATTTTCCATGTTCCACAAATGTTGCAAATGCTGAGTATGGCGATGCCCCACAGACCTTCTTAAGGGCATCATATTTATACTTTTCTGTTTAACTTTAGTGAGTTCTTGCTTTGTTTTGGGTTGATTGGATCATGCCTGTTCAGATTCAAATATTTTAGACCATGTTAACAACAGCATCTATGGATCCAGAGTGGATAAGGATTTGTCAGAACACTTACATAATCTGGAAGACTTGATAATTAATTAATTTAGTTAGTTTAGTGGTTAGTTCACTTTTGTTGACAAGAAAAGAGTGCAAGACAATACTACTTTCAGACTTGTCCTGGGGGGAAGTGAAAATACTGATACAAATTATCTGAAATTGAACCAGATTTTAGTGAATGGGGAAAACTGGCCAAGACAGCAAGGAAGATCCCAGCTCTTTTCACTTGAAAGCTCCATCTACCAAACAGGCCTTTGAAGTCTTGAAAGCTTGTGAGTAAGAAAACAAACAGTGTGGTTAACAAAAAGTATTATTGGAAAACTACACAAAAATTACTGTTGAACAAATCATTTACTTAGATACATAATTCTGTTATAGACAACAAAGAGCCAGGAAATTTTAGGAGGAGGTCACATGGGAGAGAGAGAAGCCTGAAAAACTCAAAAACAATTCAAAGGAGCTGCAAACTGACACATGACAAAATGTCTGGCAAAAGCACAAATCCACAATAAATGGTTTGATACCTTTTAGTGAACCAACAAGGATGTTACAAAAAGAATAAAGAGCTTAAGCTTTCAGACCAAAAAGTCCTTCTTCAGAAGCCTAATGAGAGTTATTTAGAAAATCCCATATTATGAACACTTAGAACATGCAGAAAAAAAGCACAGTTTTTTCTCTCAAACAGCTGTATCCAGCTGTATATAAGGGCCATCTCAGAAACATACAACATTTCTGGGTAACTCCTGAGGAAGAAGCTCTGCGGACAAAGAATGTTGGGTATTTCTGGCATTTATTCATGGTTGGATGTGGCTGTTTCAGAATGGGTCTGTGCTGATCCAGAACCCAGATCACATAATGGAAGTGTATCAGAGTCAATGGCCTGGGGCAATTGTCTATTTACCTGTGTAGTTTGTAGGCATGAACAATGATTCCCACTCTTGCATCCCCCTAATTTCATCCTAATTTAAATATAAATGAAGTTGCTGCATTTTGTTTTTTGCTAGTATGAAAATGTGTTTGTCTCCATTGCAAGGGTCATAACCGTGCTTATTCAACTCATCATGGGAGCCGATAATGCATATCTACACTGTCCAGCAGATGTTATACTCTCGGTCAGGTCTGTTACATGCCTTGTGAAGTCCTTGTATTCTTTAGAAGCATTTTTCCTAACTCAGATACACTTTAAACTACCTTGAAAAGTTTCATGACCAACTTAAGAAAAGAACATAGGAACTGCTAGAGCATTAATGCAGTATAACTACAGCAAGCTTCACTAAAACATCATACAATTACAGCATGCCTTACGTGAATCAGGTCATGACCTTTGCAGTGGAGCCAAGGAGGTTTTCACACCAGACTTGAGTAACTTTATTTACATTTAAATCTTGATTTTATTAGGAGGGTGCAGTAGTAGCAATCATTGTTCATGCCTACAAACTACATGAATAAACATAATTAAAGGCTGAAGGGACCTTCGCTTTAGCCTCCTGGAGCTTCTGTTTACCCATCCACAGAAATGAGAAGAAGCAGGATGCAGCTGAGAACAAAATGTTACATCTCAGCTGGACTGTCCCGTGTATATAAATTGTACAAAATAGAGATTGCTAACTCTACCGCCCATTAAAAATTTGCCATGAACCTACTGCAAAACTCCTACAGAAAGAAGGAAACTAGACACATGTGAAGAGCCTGTAGCAGTTTTCAGTTCAACAATAGCAGTGCAGGAAGTGGCCATCACGATGGGCCAGTGGGCCTTTCCTTTTGACTGATTCTATGTTTCTGTGTAAACCTATCAAACATTAATCCTCGAAGCATTGTTAAACAAACCATTCAGTTCAAGCAAGCAGTTACCCTGTGATTAAAACATGCCTAATTATAGCAAGCAATAACTAATGCAGTAAGTGTGAAAACACACACAATGTCAGTCTTCAAAGAAGTGCTCTCTTTACTTAGAACAAGCATTTGTCAATGACTAATGTTTGCTTGTTTGTATTTACTGTGTAGTTGTTGAGCATAGATAGTGCAGAGGCAAAAACTAACAAATACGTAAGCATTAAGGACTGAGACAGGATGTCATTTCCCAGGAATTAATGCATGGTTGAAGGGTGCATGAGGACACAGGCAGAGTGCGTCCCTCCACCCAACCATGCATTAATTCCTCGTGAAATGATCTCTCGAGGTGATTAATGCACTTAGAATATGGAAGCTACAGAAATTGACTGCCAACATTGTTATTTAAAATGGAAAGAGAGATGCACATTTTTGTTTCAGTTACTGTACTCTACTCAACTCAATATGTTTCGAATGTCTAAGATCAGTTCATATTGTGGCTGCTACAAGTTCAACATTTATATTGCTGAAGTGTACTGTTATTCAGCCCATGTCTCACTGTCGGCTAAGATGCCATTTGCGCTGCTGCTCAAAACTGCATAAGTATCGTCACAGCTCAGTGAGTGACTCGAAACTGTCTCTTTGTGTGGTCAGGTAGCGCTTTTTGTGTGGACAGTGTCTATACTACAAAATGAAGTGATCATTTCTAGGGAATTAATGACCACTTCATTTTGTACCACCTGGTGTGTTTCCACCTATCATTATGCCGGATTCATGGCACACATTATTTGCAATGTTACAACACTAGTTACGATAGTTTTATGAGCAGCTAACTGTTCTTTTTCTGACCCAACAATCAAGTTAATTATAAAATATACATATCCTTATCAGTTAGACACAATGGGGGTTTCTCAGTGATGAAGTCATCAAAGTCTAGGTATCTTTTTTTAACCGTTTGTTTCTCCTTTTTCTCCTCCCTACTGGCCCCCTCCTGATGGCAACCGCAGCCCCATCACCCAACATTGCGGGGCTTACTCCATCTTCTTACTGTACCTACCCCCATGGATGAATTGGAGCCACTGGGGGTGGTGTGGACCCTGCAGAGTCCTCCCAGGTCGAACTATTTTTCTCCCTGAATCTCCTTGTTGCCTAGGTCAGCTTGCATGCTGCGGTATGAACCACACACTGTTCCCCATCCCTGAAGGAGAGGAGCAGTCAGTGGATACTCCTTCTTCCTTCCCCCTCCTGGCCCCCCAATGTAACCTTTGTTTATTCCCAAAACCAAGGTCACCAGTGTGGTAGACAGTAATCCTGCTTGTCTGCCATGGTACTGTGCCGGCTAATGCTAATGTATAGGTACTGAGTTAGCTGTAATCCTGCACAGACCAGGTACTGGTAAAAACCAGACAGCCAGACCCAAAACTGTAATACTTGGTGCAAGTCTCAACAGGTCCAGTCAGAACAGTTGGTCCGGTTTTTATTGTTTTGGGTCCGCTTCAGGGATCTGGATTTCACCCATTCCCATTCAGTAACTGGACATGATCCCAGTTCACATGGCTCTTTCTGTTCTCCTGTCCATACCTATGAGACCTGGAGATTGATGTGTCCTCCATCACCTCCTCTCCTGCCTGTTACTGCCGCTGCTGCTCCTCCTCTGCTACCTACTCCCCCAGTACTGTGGCTGCCCCAAGCTACCATCTTTCTCACTCTCTTTCTGTTTTCTGTCTGCCAACCCACGCTACTCATTCTGGCCTTGCTGCCACAAAACATGACCTGCAGCCTGCCTTTATGCTTCAGTCCCTCAAAACTTGATTGCTGCAATGAGACACTGACAGGCAATCCTAAAATCAGCTGCTTGGAGCACCAGGTGGGAACTGAGCCCAGCCTCCGTTCTCACAAACAGCTGCAGCTTCAAAGCAAATTTGCACCCTCAGCCCCCATGACTGCTTGGTGTGGGTACCTGAATATAGCGGTTCTGAAAAAGCGCATGAATAACCATGCAATCTGAAGTGCATAGTGCAGTACAGCAACAGGGATATAATAACAGTAGGAAACTACCACTACCCCTGTCACGCAATAGGAAGTGGAGGAAGGAGTAAACATGCCAGATGTGCTGTGCCTGGTCAAGCTGCTCCCATGTGGAGTAGCTAAGGAATAAGCATGTGGCATAGTGGAAACCTGGGGATTGGGGTTTGATTTCCCATCTCCCAATATTTTGATTAGGTTTAAAAAAAAACTAAGTTCCCCACTCCCGAATTTGCCTTTTGCCCCTTCAGTCCACATCCCCCTCAGAATTTGTTAATTTAGTTGGAGGGTGTGGTGGGGGGGCAAAGATTTTAGCATTGCTGCCAATGGTGTGCGCTATGTTGGTCAGGTCAGCACTGTGTCCCAACCTTATTTTGCCGCACGTCGTTTTGCATGCAGCATTGTTGTATTTACGATTTCATCTGCAACATAATGACCCCATGCCCTTGGTGTGGCTGAGAAGAGATGAAAAGCACCATCCAAGCATCACTGCAGTGCTCCTTGATTCCAGTACAGACAGTGAGGATGGGAAAAAAATGGGAAATAATGCTGGTGTCCGGAGTGCTTTCACGCAAGTGGGGAATCTCCCACTATAAAACTGGGCTAAAAAAACACACCTACAACCTTAGGATAAAGTTTAAGAGATTGTGAGCACCCACCAAAAAAGTCACCAGGCAACAACGGTTCATATTTAATTTACCATGTTTTTTAATTTTATAAATGTCCATTAAGATAGTCACCTCACCAGAAACTTCCATTTACATGTTCAGCAGCAGTTCAGAGTGGCAGATTCTCTTAAACTGCATGCTAAGTATTTTTGTAGCACCACCAAATCCTGGTGCTCATTACTTTTCTTTACTGAACCTTAGGATAAGCAGTGTGATTAGGGAAAACATGGAAAATATTGCCTGACACGGGTTTAGGCACTCTCATCAGCTTGAATTCTTCCCCTTTTTGTGAGTTGCACTCATCTTCATGCCTTGGTTGTATCCCACTGTACTGATAATGAGCAGAGAAGGGTGAGGGCAGGGTCTGTTTAACATAACAGGGAGATATAATAATAATAATAATACTTTTCATTTATATAGCGCATCTCTAGTATCAAAGCGCTGCACATAAAAACACTTCACAAATAATTTAAAAGTCTTACTCAGTTTCAACTTCAACTTAAAAACTTCCCCAATCATAAATATCAATCATTAAAAGCCTGTTGGAAAAGATGTGTTTTCAGGCTGGTTTTAAAGCTCTCCACGGTCCTGCACTCTCTAATCTGACAAGGTAGAGAGTTTCACAGGGATGGTGCCACAAACATGAATGCCGGGCCCCAGCTGTTTTCAAACCCACCCTGGGAACCTCTAACAACTCCTCATCAGATGAGCGGAGAGGACGGCTGGCACTGTAGGGAACCAGGAGCTCTTGTAGATAACTCAGTCCCTGCACATGCAGGGCTTTATAGATCAGGAAACCAACCTTAAAAGTGATCCGCCACTGTATAGGCAGCCAGTGCAGAACACACAGTACAGGAGTAGTATGACTAGAGCGTAAAAACCCCGTCAACATATGATATGAGCAAAGCTAGGACGTCGCTATACAAACCAGTTATAAATAAGACAAATTCCCTACTCCTGCTGCTCTCTACCCTTCTGTACCCCCAGTTCACTGAATCTTACCCTGCCTGATACTCCCTCGTTCCTGCACTCCTCCAGTTAGCCCCTGATGTTAAGTGCAGAGTTGATAATTAACAAATTAATAACACAAGTTAATGTAGTGAAATTGTAATGACTGGGAAATAAAGAGGTTCACATATAACATTGTCGTTTGCTTAGATTTTGACCTTGAATTTTTCAAAAATGAGAAGGTAATATAGCACAGTGGTTTAAGGCTCTGAGCTGCAAATCTGGAGACCTGGATTTGAATCCCACAGCCCCACTTGCATACTGTGTGACCCTGAGTAAGTCACTTAACTTCTTTGTGCTCCCAGGTTACACTTGTAAACAAGCTTCAGCTTAGTGTGTCTCTCTCGGTCAAAACAAAAAAATGCTGGTTTTCATTCAGTATAAACTTTGAAAGCTCTCTCTCTGCCTCAATTACTGTCCCCTCCAAACTAGTCACCCTTGCTTTCACAGTTACTTTCTCCAGCAGTAATTGCAGTCCACACTTTCTCCAAATATTGTCCCCCCTCAATACTAGATCATGTGCAAAGGTTTTTGCATATTGTTAATAAAAGCTTGTATTCAAGTCCCTGTGTCATGATTAGGGTTTCCTGAAAGTTTCATGCTGTTTGGTTTTGTTTTTTTCTTTAAATCAGCATTTGTTAACTTGATTTATTGTGGCTGAAAACAGTGAAGTTATTTCTGTCTCTCTCAGTTGGGCTTGGAGAGCGACGACATCATTGTGGAGTGCCACAGCTTGCTGCTTCAGATTCCCAGTCAGAGCAAGCTGTATAGTTAATGGTTTGCTCACCAGGTTTCTTGTAATCTCAGTCTGTAGTTTGTGTTTGGATAGATTAGCTTAAATCTGTCATTCTCTAATGCTGGCCCACCAGTGCAGTGGTTTGATTTCTGCTTGCAGCGCTGGTGACCCGGGTTCGGGAACGGACTAAGATCATTGGAGGGCCAGCTGGGGGAGAAAGACTGAACGTCTTATGACTGCTCTCATTCTATGGGGGGGAGGGGGAGGGATGTCATCGGTGCATGAGGGACCCCTGGCGGAGGCCAGGAGTGCCACAGCAGCTGACATCCACAAGGAACTCTGGGGCAGGGACCGACGCAGGATGTCATTGCACGTCCCAGCCCCAGTTTACAGGGGAAAAAAATTCTCTGCCCGGCAGTCTCCATGATGCCCTGTCCCTCGGCCTCAATTAGCCACCCAGCTGGCTCTCCCAACCAGTCACTAGGAGCATGGCACTGGTGCCCAGCGGTGCCGTGACCCCACCCTCTAGGGGGGTAAGCCAGGGGTAACCAGGAGAGTGCAGGCAGATATGTGTGGTGGAGGATCAAGGGATGCCATGACCAGAGCTGAGATCGACCTCCGAGGCAGGGACAAAAAGACTAAAATTGAAAAAAAAAAGCTGTCATTCTCTTCTTATGAAAGAAGATAATTTGAGTTTCAGTGCTGAATTGAAGTAGTGGTAATCTTTCTCTGTGAGAGATCTGCTAGTCTGTATCACAGCTCTCCATTCTTTCTCACCAAAACTCTGATTTTTTTTCTAACTATATAACACAGGTTTGTTTAATGACTATAAAATAAATCTAAACTTTGTTCATTCATAGAAATAGTTTGTCTTTAATGTAGTCTTCATAAATACATTCATGTAAGAACATTTTTTTATGTCAGATTGACAAACAGGTGCCTGTCACATTCTATTTCAAGCACATGTCCTGCCTGAACTCACAAATTTCAGTCCTTTGGTGGTTTCTATGTGAAAATACATCATGCATGTGTATAAACAGAAACACTATATGGCATCCCAATGCACCATGTCTCCTTCCCACAGTTGAGGCAGCTGCAGTCTGCTGCAACCTGTCCCCTGCCCCACAAGGCGCCCTGGCTTCTGCATCCCACTGCCTACTGTCTTCTCCCACACAATCAGGGATTGTGCACCCTGCTGCCCTCTGTCTTCTCCCACACAGTCAAGGATTGTGCACCCTGCTGCCTCCATCTCCTGCCTAAAGAATCAGGCCTGCTGCACCCAGCCCAAACAGTTGGGGTTGCTGCAACCTGCTGACTTCCCCCCCACAGTCAGGGACACAGCACCTGTTGCCCCCTGTTCCTGTTTCCACAGTCAGGACCGCTGTGCAATGCTAAGTCCCAGAGTCGTAGGTCCCCCTGCCTCCGCAGCTGGGTCTGCTGTACTATGCCGCCCTAGGACACCTAAGGTGGGGCTTTTGCTATACCCTGCTACCAACTTGCATTGCCCCAAATGGTCAGGGCTGCTGCACCACACACACCATCTCAGAGTGAGGGCTGCTGCACCTTGATATCCCCCTGTGTCCTGCCCCACAGTTGAGGCTTCTGCACCATGCTGTTCTCTGTCCCCTGTCACCACAGCCAGGGCTGCTGCACCCTTCTCCTGTCTACACAGTTGGGGTTTCTGTGGTCTGCTCTGCCCTAGAGCCCCATGCCACTGCAGTTAGGGCTGCTGCACCATGCTGCTACTTCCCACAAGAGTCAGGGCTTTTGCTGCACCCTGTTGTGTGCCTCCACAGTTGAGTAAGTTGCACCCTGCTGCCCCCATCTCCTGAGTCAGATCCTCTGCTACACCCTGCTGCCCACATCCCTTGTCACAAACAGGCATGGCTGCTATAACCTGCCCCACAGTTTGGGCTGCTGTTCCCTGATTACATCCCTATCTTCTGGCCAAACAGTTGCGGCTGCTGCACCCTCTGCCCTCTTTCCCCACCCCCTCAGTCATGTCCATGGTAACCTTTTGCCCCCTGTTCCTATAGTAGGGAGCATAGTGGTGGCAGGGGACAGAGGACAGCATGGTGCAGAAGCCTTGAATGTTGGTTAGGACACAGGTGGGCATCGGGGTACAGCAGCCCTGACTGTGGCACAGGGTGCATATGGTGCAGCAGCCCAGACCATTTGGGGCAATGGATGTGTGTGGCAGGCTTCAGCAGCCTGAACTTTGGAGGCATGGGGCTTCAGACTTTGGGGTATAACACAGCATAGCCCTGACTGTGGAGACAGGAACAGTGGGCAACAGGGTGCCATGGCTGTGACTGTGGGGGTGGGGACAGAGGGCAGCAGGGTTCAGCATTCCCAACTGTTTGGGTAGAAGATAGGTGTGGCATCAAGGTACAAAAGTCCAAAATGAGAGACAGGGTACAGAAGCCATCCTTGCTTGGGAAAAGGGATGTGGGCAGCATGGTGTTGCAAAGGGTGTAACACTGGTAACAGGGGGGCAGGAGGGTGCAACTGCCTCAACTGTGGAGGCACACAACAGAGTATAGCAAATGCCCTGACTCTTGTGGCAAGTGGCAGCATAGTGCAGCAGCCCTAACTGCAGTGATATAGGCTCTAGGGCACAGCAAGCCACAGCAACCCACAGCAACCCAAACTGTGTAGACAGCATGGTGCAGCAGCTCTGACTGTGGTGACAGGGGACAGAGGACAGCATGGTGCAGATGCCTCAACTTTGGGGATGGACTACAGGGGGGCATCAGGGTGCAGCAGCTCTGACTGTGAGATGGGGAGTGTGTGTTGCAGCAGCCCTGCTCATTCAGAGCAATGGAAGTGGAAGCAGTGTGCAGCAAATGCCCCAACTCAGGTGACCTAGGGTAGCATGGTGCAGCTGGCCTCATTGTGGAGGCAGAAGGACCTGGGACTCTAGGGTTTAGCAGAGCACAGCTGCCCTGACTGTGGAGACAGGAACAGGGTGTAACAGAAGCAGAATCCTGGACTGTGGGGGAGAGAGGTCAGCAGTGTGCAGCAACATCAACTCTTTGGGTGGGGGCATCAGGGTGCAGCAACCCTGATTTTTCAGGCAGGGGATGGAGGCAGCAGGGTGCACAATCCCTGATTGTGTGTGAGAAGACAGTGGGCAGCAGTCTTGAATATGGAGCAGAAGCAGGCGGTTTGTGGGGCAGGGGACAAGTGGCAGTAGCATTCAGATGCCTCATCTGTGGAGGAGAGACACGATGCATCAGGATGCCATATGGTATTTCTGTTTATACACATACATGATGTATTTTCACACAGAAACCACCAAAGAACTGACATTTGTGAGTTCAGACAGTACATGTGCTTGAAATAATAGAGTGTGACAGGTACCTGTTTGTCAATCTGACATGAAAAGAAGTTCTTACATGAATGTATTTATGAAGGCTACATCAAAGACACTATTTCTATGAATGAACACAATTTAGATTTATTTTAGATTCATTAAACAAACATATGTTTCAGTTAGAAAAAAGTCAGAGTTTTGATGAGAAAGAATGGAGAGCTGTAATACAGACTAGCTGATATCTCACAGAGAAAGATTTCCACTACTTCAATTCAGCACTGAAACTTAAATGATCAACTTTTATCAGAAAAGAATGATAGATTGTAAGCTAATCTATTTAAAAACAAACCACAGACTTAGTTTATAAGAAACCCGGTGAGCAAATCATTAACTCTACAGCCTGCTCTGATTGGGAATCTAAAGCAGCAAGCTACAGTACTCCACAGTGATGTAATCGCTATCCAAGCCTGACAGAAATAACTTCACTGTTTTCAGCCACTGTAGAGCAAGATAACAAATGATGATTTAAAGAAAACCACAATATAATCAAACAGCATAAAATGTTCAGGAAACTCTAATCATGACACTGGGACTTGAGTGCAAGTTTTATTAACAATATGCAAAAACCCTTGTACACGATCTTTAAGTACTTGTTGTCTTCCAATCCCAGTTACTTTCCCTTTGCTGCAACAAGTGTTCGCTCCCATTTTCCACTTAGTACAGCCTTTACTCTCTCCTAATTACTTTTCCCCCTGTAAAGAGACAGATCTTTCTTTCTCTTTGTAACTTCCCCCCTCAGTAAAGGCTGCCCATGCTCCTCTCATTTCCTTTCCCCTTAGTAAAGATCAGCCCTTGCTGTCTGCTAGTTGCTTTACCATTTTGTCCCTTCTAGCTATCACCAAGAGTAGATTTGCCCATGGGCCACTGGACCAATGCTGTGGCCCCGTCATCCCACATGGCTAAACCAGGGAAGTTCAGGTTAATGGTCAGTGGCCCCATGCCAAGCTGGGGCCTGGGTGATAGTCCCTAGGGAGGCAGAATCAATGCAGGCTTTAAAAGCTGGGACAGAAGAGGGTCACTCTCTTTTGTCTTGGCTGCCACAAAGGAAAAGAAGAAGAAGAAGGACCCCCCCCCCCATCTTACCTGATAGGATAAAAGGTTCATTCGTCATTGAGTTCTAGGTGCAGGAATTGGTCCAGGTGGCAGGGTCCCATTATCCTTTGGTAGGTATTGGCACAGTGACTGGGAGGCTGCCCCCTGCTAGGACATCAAGGACCTAGCATTAAAGGTGAGTGGGACAGCTGTTGCAGGCAGCCTTTCTCTTACAGCCGGTGCTGCAACTTTTTCCCCATCCCGTTGCCATCTCTGTTACCACAGGTACATCCTTGTGGCTTGGTTGCCATGCACACTGCCTGCAGTGGCCCCATAAGTAGTGGGGAGGGTGGGGGAATTTAGCGCTGTCAGGGAGATTGTGGCTGCAAGGGTTCCATGGATCAGGACTGGGTCACAGTGGTCTGGCTGGCTCCTTGGGGTTGCACAAAACTCTCAAAAAAAGAGAAGAAAGGAAAACAGAGAGGAAGCAGAGCTCTGATTGGCAGTGAGCTGTAGCTGCCCTGCTCTTTGTTGGTTGCCCTCCATCCACCTGTCCTCATGGGCATATAGCCTCATGGAGAGTAGCCATTAAAAAAACAAAGAAATCAGGAAGCACTCATTATCAGGGACACATCACCCCACTCTTATCATCAATCAGCACTGAGTAATGGGGATATAGCACCCTGCTCTTTTCGGAAACTGCATAGTTCACCACCCCTACCCCCACTCTTGACCACCTATTGTCCCTGCCTATTACAAGAAGAAAGAAAGAAAGAAAGAAAGAAAGAAAGAAAGAAAGAAAGAAAGAAAGAAGGGAAGGAAGGAAGGAAGGAAGGAAGGAAGGAAGGAAGGAAGGAAGGAAGGAAGGAAGGAAAGTTAGTTAGTTGTTTTTGGTGAGTTTCCATAAGTAACAAGCTATGCTAGCTAGCTCCCACAGAATGATGTGCATGCTGGCACTGCTATATCAGAGAGCAGATGAGATTACACAGAATACAGTAAATCAAGTGCAAACCATACATGTAGGGTTGAAAATAGGAAGGAAGGTAATGCACCAATAATGCACAGTCAAGAGCCACAAAACAAGGATAAGCAAAGTAATTAACACCATATAGGGTGTTTATTTGGAGGAAGCACTCTAGGGATAAATTTGTAGGTTTCCTACATGACAAAGGTCATTAACTGCCATTTGATTCCAGGGTGTTCCTGCAGGACCACCCACAAATGGGGCTAGGTTCAGCTTCCAAGCATGTCCCCCCACCCCCACCCCTTGTTTCCCTACCCTTCTGTCGATCTCCATAATGCTTCATGCCATTAGGCATGGCACAGCAGAGTAAGCGGCCATACTAACTAATACAAATGGATCATGGGTGTTTGTCATGCTGTGTACCAGTTAGCCATCATGTGCTAGTGTGGTAGCCTTATTTAAAGCATGTTTAGTATTCCTCCTACTCAGACATGTGGATGTAGTGAACAGTCATTGGCCTTATTAAGGTCATTTGCAGCAGTTAGATTAAAGGTTCTGCTGTGGTGTGCAATGGCATGCTATATAGTAAATTCTGTTGGGCAGGATTCTGGATGTCTCCTACTCATATCTAGTGGATTTCTCTATGTGATGAAATATGGCAAACAATTAGATTAATTTTTAATGATAAGTAGGCCATGGCAAAGTATGGAAGCACAGTTTAGTTAAATGCTGTTACTAAGGCTGGTCAGGCAGTCTCGCGCACAGAGGTTGAGACTAAGGAACAGTGAAGGTGCCTGGTAGATCCAGCAGAGCTGGGTTTGATTCTCACAACCTCTACATGCGTACAGTGATTCTGACCAGGTCATGTAACTCCCCCCACACCCCCCGTTCATCACCCCTGAAAAGGATGATTTGTGCCTAAAGGGCTTGGCCTGTTTACCAAAACAAATAAAATAAAAATAATCCCCTATAGCGCTTCAAATATCTTTACTTCATCTGCTTCACTCCTGTCAGTTCATGGGGTTTTGGTCCTTCAACCTTAATTCTAATTGCTCTGAAGTTTGTCATTATTTTATCCATCAACCACTGGAAACACACTAAAAAAACTTGGATAACTTAATTAAGACAGACTTTTTCATCTACCCCACCCATTCTCATGGACTTGGAATTTGGTGAAAGAAACATTCTCACTTATGCACATGTGGTGTGCAATGCCTTTATGCAGAAGCAGGTTTTGAATATGCCATGTGGGAGACTTACAGTGCAGGAGTTAGAGGTAGCCAGTTAAGGACTGAGCAATACAATGTACAGATGCTAATAAAACTGCATCGTTACTTAGGAGGATTTGTTTCTATTTTGGTGCATCAATTCTTTGATTAAATATGTTTATTATTACTTGGTCAGATCAATGTAGTGGTCTAAGGGAAAAGTCAAGTGGCGGTAGAATGTGTAATATGAGTCGCAAAGATGGACTTCTAATTCTCTTCCTTTCCCCATCTTTCCCTTTCTGAGACATTAATGATTAGGTAGGTTGTTAGTGATTTCTTGCTGTTGTGGGTATGCAACAAGAGCTACCATTCACATATACAATTTTTCCTTCTCCATTAGAGTAATTGGAGACAAATGGTACTTGCAGTTGCATTTCCCCCATGTGTCCCCACTGGGGTGTCAATTCAGATCTAGGGACCTACAAGCCAACCCTCTTATTTCTGATCCTCAGGTGGTCTGATATTTGTAACCGGCATTCCAGTAACTCAATAGCACCCAAATAAATCAGGAAGCTGCAATAAAGCTGAGCCTACTCCAGCTTGGTGTGGGAAGGCTTCTTAGCCTGCCACTCACTCACACTGAGGAAGAGGCACCAGGATCGGGTACATGCATCGAAGGGATATCTGGATAGACAGTACAGATGCTGACTTGCCAGAATAACTAGGGACAGGCCAAAGTGCCTGAATGAGTCATTTGTTGAAGTTTACATCTAGAGATTCAAAGTTTTGAGCTAGTTATAAACGTGGTGTATCAAATGCACACATCAGCAATAAACAGAGCATGACCACAGTACAACAACAGGAATGTACTCCACCCCTTGGGACTCTTAGAGAAATGCCAGTAGATAAGGACTTAAAAACTTCCATAATGTCTTGGTAATGTTCTGGTCTGGTACCACCAGCAGGTCAATGGTTCATTACTCTGGAGAGGGACGTCATTTATCATTAGTATCAACCACAATCAAGGATTCAGTTGGGACAGGAGACTACAGGAGCTCAGTTCCATCACCTCTTAAAAATGGTATGTCAACTCTACCCCCATTGTCATCTTCTTGCACTGACTACTATAGGAGACTGCGCCACAATTAAAAAAAGACAGTTCCACAACCTAAAAATCTATCAGGGGCAGTTCCCCCATCCAAATATTTCCAATGGAACCGCAGACCGCAATACATTCATTGTTCAGGGACTTGATCAGAGGACATCTGCACTGAAAGCAATACACATAGCAACTAAGGATTGCCCCAGAAGGGTTAGTAAGGCAAAAAAGAGAAGAAAGCCACTGTGGTTCACAACGGAGGTGGCAACCAAAGTGAGGGAGAAAAGACAGGCTTTCAGAAAATTCAAGGAGTCCGCAAGAAAAGTGGACCATGAGACATAAAGAAAAACTGAAGGAAGCAGGTAAAGAAATCAGAAAGGCAAAAGCTGAAACAGAACTGAGCATAGCGCAAGGAGTAAAAAGGGGAGATGAGAAGCTTTTTAGATATATAAGGGAGAAGAGAAAACATAAGGGAAGCATCATGAGACTCACAAATGAGGAGAGGAGAACAGTAGAGGAGGACAGTGAAAGGGCAGAGTTCCGTGACACCAGCGTGACAACAAATACACTGACATCCTCAGCCGCGTTGGTAACCTGTCAACACCCCTGACCCTGACGCATCCCCAGAACAACCGTCAACATGGCAATGCCCCCCCCACACCCACTTACTATAGATATCTAATGCCATGTTGCACAGACAGTGGAGTTAGATATTTACCCCCCATTGATGAACAGTCAAACAAAGTGAAAGCCCCATCACTGCCGATATAGGCACGATGGGGGGTTCGCTGTCGGGATTTCAAGGTGCCGGTGTCACTGTAGCGATGTTATACCAAAAGGCAGAAGTCCTAAATAAGTATTTTTGCTCAGTTTTCACAGAGGAACAAGAGGGAACTGGACCTACTAGAATAGCAAAATAATTCACAAAATCAAGCATAGAGACACACCACTTCATAGTAGATCAAGGGCTAATAGGACAACAGGCTAAAGGTGGATAAGGCCATGGGACCAGACGAGATCCACACAAGGGTATTACAAGAACTGGTGGCCCCTCTGGCAAAACTATTTACCAAGTACCTGATGACTGGGGTCATCCCATAGGAGTGGAAGAGGGCTACAGTTGTTCCACTCCATAAATCAGGAAGCAAGGAGGAGGCAGGAAATTATTGGCCAGTCAGCCTCACGTCAGTGGTGGGAAAACTGATAGATCACTGCTCAAGGAAAAGATACAACAGTTTCTGGAAAAAAACAGGCAGCAGGACTCAAAACAGCATGGCTTCATGGCAGGTAGATCATGCCAGAGAAACCTGATCGACTTCTTTGACTGAGTCACCAGGGCAGTATTTATTTATTTATTGTAAAATCAGAATTACAACCTTTGAGCTAAAAGCTCATTTACAAAGGATCCTCATCGAACAGAGGGTGGGGGAACATCAAGTACATGGACAGTGGAGAAAAACAGAAGCAGCTGGTAGGCATTGTGAGTTACACATCATTAAAAAGGCTATACAGCATTACAAATAGAAGGATGGGGAGAGACAGAATACATTGCAAAAGCAATCACTTAATTACATAATACAGAGGAAAATACTCCCATAGCAGATTAGGTAAATAAAGAGCAGATTCCAACTATGTACAAAGTATTAGAATTCCCAAAATGCAGCTATAGAGCTTAGATAGGTTCCCAGAGGGAACAATTAATGTGACTACTGACAAGTACAGCCATTAAGGGAGAGTAGGCTACAGGCTAAATGGGTGAGGGAGAGAGCACAATGGTGGGCCAGGGAAGTGTGTTGGATATAGGATACCTGGACTTCAGTAAAGCATTCGACTCTGTCCTGCACAGGTGACTGATAAATAAGCTGGGAGGTATGGGAGCAGAGCAGAAGGTGGTAAACTGGGTAAGAAACTGGCTAAGTGGGAGAACACAGAGGGTGCAGGTAAACAGTGCCTTTTCTGAGGAGAGGGAAGTGACCAATGAGGTGCTGGTAATGTTAGGGCAGACATAACTGATAGCGGTATGGAGTCATGTTTCCTTTCATATGTGTTTTTTTTTCACTTTATGTAGTCAGTATTATATCATTGGCATACATTTAACTATGAAATGTCCTTCCTTATTTTGCATCTGGAACTGGGTCGTACTTCAATGGCACACTCTGAACTGAGTTCCACCAGTACCCCCTTCAACCATTTCCACTACTGGAGATGTGACAGACACTCTGTCCAATTAAAATCCTTCCCAGTGAGCTGGCCCAGTGGCACAGAGGGCTGACGTGCTGTACACTTTACCTGTCACCACGCCGTCGACCGTTGTTCAGGAACAAGCCCGGATTGCCAGGGGTTGGCCTGGGGGGCTGGAAGTGGAGAGAACGGCTACCAGGCAGCTCTCCTCTCATCTCCCAGATTGGGGAGGTGGGCCTTTCTAACTCTTGACTGTCACAGAGAGGAGGCTCAATGGTGGTATCAGAGCATTAGGCCAGTCGGGTGAACTGAGGCTACGCTCAGTACCAGTGCGCATGCATGCCTCCACACACTTGCACTGCTGTAAATGACTGAGGTCTTGGGGATATAAAGGGGTGAAAACCAGGTGAAAAAAGAACCCTCTGGAGGCAGGATGAAGACCAACCCCCCGACAGGCTCCATACTGGTGTCTGGGTATGCACCATAAATCCTGCGGCAGGGGACACAGTTGTAAGATAAGTCACAAAGTTGCTGGGTGATGTGGCTGGGGGAGAGCTGGTCAGATAGAGCAGTCAGAGGAAAGAAGAAAGAAATAATAAAAAAAATCCTTCCCAGTACAAAAAAAACAAAAAACTTCTGACTGTAGTCTCTGCCATCCCCTAGGCACTGATTGTATGAGTCTAGAAAAACAACATTGTCTGATTACAGATACAATTAATAATTTCTGTAGGACCTAAGGGCCAATTCTGGATCTGATTTCTAAAAATGCATTATAAATTTAATGGGATAGATGAAATAGATAGATATTAGAACTAGGTTATGGGTTTAGAGGGAGGAGGTGAAATACATTATCCTGGGAAAGGATGTGATACTTTTTTTTAATCACAACACAATTTTTCCACCACCTCTGCAGACCCTGCAGGAGCTGTGACCCCCCCCCAGACGAGTACGTCCTCCAGCCCATCGGGGCTATCAAGGGTCCTGACTGGTCCCAGTATATTTTTCCGCTGTTTTTTCTATAGCCCCTTTGCCCGTGCAATAGGCACAGCAGCTGTCTCCACTCCATGGAGGCAGCCAAGCAACCTGGGTGTGGGTCAAACCCTCCAGCTGTCCTGACACATGCAGCACAAACCCCCCTCCCAGAAGAAGGAGAGCAGTCCTTCAGATGCTCAATCCTTGCCTCCCCTGGCCAACTCCCAAACAACCTGATTCCATTCCCGAACCTGGGTCACCGGCATGGCGCGACATGTGGCATCCAACGCCTCAAACCTCAGTGCCACCAGGCCGGCAAGGATGGGATACTTAAAAATCACGTGCATAGGTTTTTGCATATTGTTAATAAAGCTTGAATTCAAGTCCCTGTGTCATGATTAGTGTTTTTTGAAAATTTCATGCAGTTAGGTTTTGTGGTTTTCTTTAAATCAGCATTTGTTAGCGTGCTCTTCAGTTGCTCAAAACAGTGGAATTATTTCTGTCTCTCTCAGTCAGGGTTGGAGAGTGATGACATCATCTTGGGATACTGTAGCTTGCTGTTTCAGAATCACAATCACAGCAGGCTGTAGAGTTAATAGTTTGCTCACCAAGCTTCTTACAAACTCAGTCTGTGGTTTGTGTTTAGATAGATTGGGTTAACATCCATCATTTATGTAAGAAGGTTAAAACTTTAAAGAATATAATACATAAGTTTTTATGGAAACGTGAAAAACCTATGTTAACTCTAAAGAAGTTAATGGCAAGGTACGACCAGGGAGGGTTGAAATTACTTAATCTTTGGGAGTACCGTCAGGCTGCAATAATAAGCCATAACTCAGAATATTCAAAACACCCCCCTTTGGTGGACAGAAAGTGATGAATTAATACTTAAAAATGGGAGAAGTTATCACCACTTGTATAAATCATATGGAAGAAAAGAGATCAAGAAAACATCTAATTGTTGCCTGAATCCAAACACAATTAAGTTTCTATAGGACCTGGGCACAAGATCTGGAGCTGATTTCTGAAAAAGCCTTATAAGCTTAATGGGAGAGTGGGAATCAATAGATTTGAGAAATAGGTTATAGGTTTAGAGGGTGGGTTGAGGTACATTATCCGGGGTAAGGATGTGATACAATCTCGAGGAATTGATTGGAATATCTGTTGTAACTCCAGGACCAGCTTGGAAAAGAGTATTCTGAAACCAGAGAAGAAAAATAAGAAATCTAAGGATGGAGTGCTACCGCGGTGGGGGGGGGGGTCTGGGTAGCATCAACAGAGGAGGAGAAGGATCTGGGAGTGATGATCACTAGCAATCTGAAACACTCCACACACTATAAAAAAGCAGCAGCAAGGGCAAACAAGATGGTGGGGTGTATAGCAAGAGGAATCACCAGTAGGCAGAAGGAGGTTATACAGCCCATGCACAGGTTGCTGGTGAGGCCATATCTAGCATATTTATTTATTCATTTATTTTTTGTTGACTGGATAAGTGCACTAAACAATAACATTGTCTATTTTCAGGCATGACCCGGGAGAGTTTCAGACAAAGCCAGAGTATTACAATGGGAGTTCTAGACAGCATACAGCTCAGTAAACAGTGGGGTACACTATAAACACATGGTATACAAATACAATGAATAGACACAGAGAGTACAAGGAATGCAACAGGCAATCATCGCTGTAAGGGAAAAAAATAACACATGCAAGTACAGAGGGTACCATGAAACAGAGGGTGGGAAGAATTACCCAGAGGACTAATAGTGAAGTAAAGGGTAAGTGACCAGCAGCTTGTTTCTAAGAGCAGTGTGCTGGGATAGGGGAGTCCCAGAAGTGCTAGAGGTGCCTTGGGGAGAGACAAGAATCAGGTAAGTACTCCATATAGTTTAGGGGAAAGAGCATTTGTCCTTGATTTGTAGGATACTTTTGAGGCCATTTATAAAGTTATGGGGCCTTAAGCAAGAATGATCGGGAAGTACTCGCTGGAGGCACGTATACCATCTGTGTAGGTCCACACCTGGACAGGTGTGCACCCCTGGGTATGCACAACAGATACACACCTGTCCATGGGCCCACCTCCAAAGGGCACACAGGACTACACAGGGTGGCCAGGAGCAGAGCTGTGGTCCTGGAGAGGTATCCAATCGGATGCCCAACCCGGGACACAAGTGACTCCCTTGCAAGGGGTGGTGCTGTTCTGCATGCATAAATACCTACCACAGGCAACCGGACCTGCACACCAATGCCCTGTGAAAGACCTCTGAGGGGCCCCCTCCTGCCACACAGCTGACCCACATCCTAGACAGGCATGTGAGCCACTCCACCAGATGCCCCTGTATACTGCTGACTGTACCCCATCCCAAAACCCAGCGATTGGAACCACTGGTACCCCCCCATGTCCCCATTCTATGGCACTGTACCCCCTGGTGCCCACACTTGTGATCCAGTGCCACTCCTGAGATGGCCAATGGCACTGGCCTCCAGACACCTCCACGGCCACCGGCCATCTGGCATATGTGGGCGTCCATCAGCTGCATGCCCCTGCATATATCAGACAGCCAGCAGCTGTGGCAGTGAGTAGAGGGCAGTGCCACTGGCTGTCTCAGGAGCAGCACTGGTGCACAGGTATGGGCACCGGGTGGGTGGGGCGTGTGGTGCTGCCGTGGGGGTTAGCGGGATGTCATGGCAGGGAGGCATTACACTGGGGTCTGCGGGCATTTACTGCATGAGTTGAGGGGCTTAGAATCTTGTGTTCCTAAATAAATTCTTTCATTATTGGCTTTAGAACAACTAGGATTCAGTTTCCTGTTTGATTCTAGCATCAGATTATAACATTACAATGCTCATTTCTTGCCTAAGCTGAATAGCATGTGGTGCAGTTTAAATTTATGGCACAAAACACACTTGAATTTAAACTGCACCCCATCTAGTCAGGCTAGGCAAGGTATGAGAATTGTAATGCTAGAAATCTGAGTGAAGGGAAGTTTGGAAGTACCGCTGGGTAGTCTGAAATGAAACTAAGCACAGACTACAATTGGCTGTAACTTGTTTCAGTTAAAAAAAAGTTATAATCTGAAGCTAGAAACAAACAGGAAACTGAATCCTAGTTATTCTAAAGCCAATAATAAAAGAATTGGATGGACTCCTACCAAGGTTTCTTAGCTGGCTGCCACTCTCCATCCAAGCCAGCAGAGCCACAGTCGGGGATGGATCTGAGAAGTCAAAAAACATCCCTCTTAGATACTGGTGCCCACACCTTAAGAACAACATCAACCTGATGGCTTCCTCAAATGTTTGTAAGTTTGTATGTTATGTTTGTTTTGCTATGAAGTAAAAGTAGACCATTAACAATATACATGGTACAACCCCAATATTGAACTAGGTTAAGCTGTTGGTGTTTGTTTTTTAGCGAATAGGGACAATTTTGCCAGGACACAGAAATTCTCCTACTCATTTCAAGAGGTGCCATAGGATCTGTAATGTCTGCTTGAACAACAACAGGACCAGGCAACCACAACCTCAGTTTAACATCTCATCTGAAAGGTGGCACCCTTGAAAGCACAGAGTTCCCCAAACCACATGCTGGGGTACCAGTATAGTTATGTTTTCACCAAGGGAAGTGTGTCCCCTGCATCGCTACCAGCATGACTTCCTGCAGCATCTGGTATTCACTGAGATCTCCTATCCTACTGCCGAGCAGGTCCAATCCTGCTTAGCTTCTGAGATCTGATGGGATCAGGCTCTGGGCTCCAAGGTAATACACCTGCAGACCTTCAGTTTTTCAGGAGTCGACACTTGACAGGGCCTCGAACTCCAGCAGTGCCACACATTTCTGACTCAACAGGCCTGATTCACAGACAAAAAGGGATTGTACCTAAGGGATCAGAAAGCCATTAAGCAACAGTTAATTTCCACTTTATTGCAAAGAAACTAGATATTTAGTTAATGTTCACACAGCAATAATACAGTGAGATCCCTAAAACATTTAGTACAACAGCTGTGTCCAATGGTGATCACAGCCATTCATTGTTTATGTTAGTATCATAATATATAATATATAGTACATCACACACAATCCATAATAAAAAAAAATAGATCAAAGATAGGAGAGACACTAATCTTATAATCATATTATCCAGATTCTGGTATGGCTTCTATTATGAAGTAACCTGCCATTCATATTGTAAAACACATGGAGACCATCTGGGATATGACAAGGAGTGGGCATGAAAAAGTCCCGCTCAACCATGTAACAGTATGATGACCCTCACAAACCTAGACACTAAATTAAGGAGGTTCCCAGCCGGTAGAATTGTTGCAGGCAGGTGGTGGGGTGGACATTCAGAACACTCAGTGAGCAACCTGGTGAGGCAGTTTGCAAGGGAACAAAATTAAACTTATTCATAATGCTTTGAATTATAGAGATAGGCATAATTTTACATTACCTTGTTAGGAAAGTACTACAGTACCTAGAATCCATAAAAGGACGGAAGGAGGGAATAAATATCCAGATTGTTTGACTTCTTGCAACCTACCTCTACAGTATGCTGACTTTGAGTTTTCTGAATACCTGTTGCCTTGGAGTTCCAATTTGACACTTGTCTAAGGCAAAGATCACAGAACACTGGTGAGGCCCAATAGGACAGAACATGTGTCTGTACTTCACCATTCTCAGCCAATACTGGAGCAGCCATACAAGCTTGTCTAAAACATGCCTGTTCTGCAGAAAGCCTTGTCAGCCTGACTTGCAGAAGGATTTTCACACCAATAATACCCTGCACTGGGGCTGAACCACCCAGACAGGTAGTGGGGGTATTACAATATTGTGACCAGGTAGGAGGGATTCATCAGACGACCAGTTTCAGCATGGGACCAGATTCCTGACCCACCACAGTGAGAGAATGGGGTTGGGGGGTCCTCAAGATTCCAGAGATGTAACAGGGGAAGGGGAGAGAGTGAGGATGATACCAGACCACCAGAGGAGTGAAAGTATGACCAGATCATTGTGCTATATCACCTGCTGCATAGCATGCCCCAAGGATAGTGGGTCTTGCTCTCAAACCTTGGATTCCTACATGGCAGCATGACACGCAACAGCTGGGCCATCATACCACCACCTTATAAGATATTCAAGGCTGCAGTGCAATTAAACTAGGCAAAAAATATGACCCTACCCTTTTTTCACCATAAAATATTCCAGGCACGTTCCAGTGTAATATGGTGGTAACATTTTCTAGTTCCACCAAAATCTGAATATTTCATAATTGTTTTCATTTATTTTTTTCTCAAGAAAAAAACATAGAAACATAGAAGTTAACAGCAGATAAGGACTGCAAGGCCCATCCAGTCTGAACAATTTGTCTACCTTATGAATGTGCCATAGACCTGTACTCTGTCAATGGCCTATCTATTCATACTCATCTTTATTGCTCTCTTATGCCTGTCCCATGCCTGTTTGAAGCCCTGTGCTGTATTCATATCCACCATTTCCTGAGGCAGGCCTTTCCATGCATCCACCACCCTTTCTGTGAAAAAGAACTTCCTCACATTCCCCCTTAACCAGCCTCCCTCTAAACTCATGCTGTGTCCTCTTGTTCTGCTATTTTTCTTATATTGAAACATGTTAAACTCTATCAACTTCTTAATGCCCTTAAGATATTTGAATGTTTTGATCATATCACTGCGTCCCTCCTTTGCTCTAGGGTATACATATTGAGCTCTGTTAATCTGTTCTCATATGTTTTCTGATGCAGTCCCTCTACCACTTTGCTTGCCCTTCTCTGGACCGCCTACATTTTGTTAATGTCCTTGTGCAGGTGCAGCCTCCAGTACTGCATGCAGTTCTCCAGATGGGGCTTAGCCAGTGTCTTGTAAAGAGGGATTATTACCTCCCTCTTATGACATGTGATACCCCTACTAATACACCCCATCATCCTTCTAGCCTTACCTACTGCTTTAGTGGTCTGCTTGGTTAAATTCAGGTCGTCTTTCCTCCCTTGTGATTGCCAGCAACTCCCCTCTCAACCTATAGGTGGCTTCAGGGTTTCTATTTCCAATGTGCATGATCTTGCACTTCTTTGCATTAAACCCTAGTTGCCTCTCTTCTAACCATTTTGCCAGTTTATCCAGATCTCGTCTCATTTTGTCCACCCCATCTAGATCATCTATGCCGTTGCAGATCTTGGTGTCAACTGCAATGTCACTGATGAAGATATTGAAGACGATGGGCCCCAGGGCTGATCCCTGATTTACCCTACTTGGAACTTGAATCTCTTCTGACTGTATACCATTTACCACCACTCTTTGTTTTCTTCCCGCCAACCAGTTTGCCTCCCAGTTGACCAACTCCTGACCCAGCCTGAGCCTACACAGTTTATTAGTCAATCTTCTATGTGGAACAGTATCGAAAGCTTTGCTGAAGTCATGGTAGGAGACATCAACTGCTCCCCCTTGGTGCACCACTGTGGTTACCTAGTCAAAGAAATCTATGAGATTAGTTTGACAGGATCTTCCTGTTGTAAACCCATGCTGTCTTGGATCCTGTGTGCCTATGGATTCCAGGTGTTGCACTATCCTTTTCTTAAGGAGTGCCTCCATAATCTTGCCCACTATTGAGGTAAGACTGACTGGTCTGTAGTTCCCTGCCTCCTCCCTGCTACCACTGTTGTGGAATGGGATCACATGAACCCTTCTCCAGTCTTCTGGGATGTCTCCTGTGCTCAGTGACCCATTAAAGTGTTTTGATAATGGCTCTGCTAGTTCCACCCTTAGCTCCTGTAGTACCCTGGGATGTATGCCATCTGGTCCCATTGCCTTGTCCACCCTGAGCTTAGTGGGCTCTTGTAGGACCCTTTCTTTTGTGAAGGGACTAATGCACACCTCCCTCCCCCATGTGTCCATGGCGCTGAGCTGGGGGCTCTGCCCTACCTTTTCCTCAGTAAATACTGAGCAGAAGTATCTATTTAGGATAGATGCTTTTCCTTGGTCCTCCTCCTCACACTCCCCCTTATCTCCTTTGATCTTAGCAATACCCCCCTCTGGACTTTCTTCTTTCACTAATGTATCTATAGAAAGTCTTGTCACCTTCTTTTACTGTTTGTCCTAGTGTTTCCTTGGTTTGGGCCTTTTTCTGCTTTACTGCCTTCCCTCCTTCCCTTAGGGAAGTTTGGCATGCCTCCCTATCTTTGTCCCACTGTGTTTCCTTATATTTCCTAAAGGCCAGCCTTTTGGCTCTGACCTTTTCTGCTACTGTTCTTGAGAACCAAAGTGGTTTCCTTCTTCTTTTGCTCTTGGTTTTCTCTCTAACACAATGGGATGTTGCTTCAAGTATTGCACCCTTAATGCTTGCCCACTTTGCCTGTACCCCCTCACCTGTATTTCTTCTTGCCAGGGATAGCTTAACTTTGTTGGCCATCTTATCAAAGTCAGCTCCTCTGAAGTCCCAAATTTTTGTCTTGAAATGGGAAGATTTAGTTCTAGTGACCAAATTGAACCATACCATGTGATGGTCACTGGCCCCCAGGTGACCTTCTACCTGGAGATCTCTCATCCTTTCCGCGCTAGTCAGTACTAGATCTAGGATAGCCCTGTCTCTTGTGGGTTGTTCTACCAGTTGTTTGAGGCCCTCTTTCTGAAGGGAATCCACAATGTGTCTAGTTTTGGCAGATGTTCCCAATCTGTTTCTGGCGTGCTGAAGTCTTCCATTATCAGCACCTCCCCTTTAGCAGTCATGTTTTGTATATCTTCTAACAGTAATGTGTCTATGTCCTCCCCCTGGTCTGGAGGCATGTAGACAACCCCATTTCATATGGCAGTTCCATTTCATGTTTCCAGAGTGACCCACAGTTCTTCTTTCTTCTTATGTGTATTCTGAATTTCTGTAGCTTTGATATTTTCATTGACATAAAGGGCCACTCCACCCCCCCCCTTTGAACCTCGGGTCTCTTCTGAGCAGTACATAGCTGGGTACTGAAGTCTCCCAGGTGTGATAACTGGTGAGCCAAGTCTCGCTAATGGCTACCATGTCTAGTTTAACCTCTGTCATTGTCGCCTGCAGGTCTGGGATCTTGTTTTTCCAGACTGCGAGTATTTGTGTACATGATTTTCCAATGGTCATATTTCGGTGTGTTACTTGTTGAGCGAGGTCTGGTATTTCCCCTGTGCATCATATGGGGATCTGGACCCTTTTCCTTACCTAAAAAGTTGATTGCTACATTCGGCTTAGAAATAGCATTACACACCTGTCAAGCATTAGAAAGAGAAAATCAAAAAACTTCTGGTGTACAGCATAGAAGATACCGAGAAAAGTAGATTTTACTGGAACATTAATACTTTTGTTAATTGTACTTAAAATCAGTGTAACCCCTAGATGGCGCTATCCCAAGGGCTACTACCCCTGCCTGATTTGCCACTAACAGGTTAAGGGGCCTGGATCCGATGGCGGGTGCCTCCACCCAGAGGTCAGGGTTTGCAATAGTTAAACTAACTTGGTCACAGTCCTCTGGGACACTGCGACCCCATTTTCTTCCCACTAGTGGCCCACGCAATATATCAGAATTACCTTCACAGTATACACTTACCCCCAGGACTGGTTCAGGCAGTGTGACTCCTGGACTCCCTGTAAAATAAGATGATACAGCGCAAAAACCACAGTACAATACTTTAACAGAGACGAATACCTCAGGCAGTGTAACTTTGCTGAAACAAACAGATCTGATTTATTTAGGGGAATATAACAAGGACAGGGGGAAATCAGGTTAATTAGTTTAAACGCATTAATAATCACAGTACTGTACACATATTTCAGAATCCCAAATGTCCCTAATGTCACTCTTATTGGGTACCCAGGCAATAATAGGCTAGCCTATTTGATGCAGCTGGTTGGAGCCCTGAAGATGGAAAATGCATGCACAATACCCAAATTGTAATCCGGAGCCGGTAGGCTCAGTTCGTGGAGAAAGAAAGGAAAAGTAATCAGATGGAACACTTGCAATTAGATGATGGCAGGGAGCTACCCTGATTTGTACTCACAAATTCAATGCTGAAACTGAATGGAAGGCAGATTGTCCTGGATTGCCAGGCGGAGCAGACCATGTGGACAAGGTCCTTGTGACTGGACCCCAAGCCAATTCAGAGCAAATGGATGTAGTCTGGATTAAGCTGGGGTTTACTTACAGCTTCATGCACTCAATTCACTGTACAGGAGATTTGAAATGTGAGTCCCCACTAGCACTACACACATTTATATGGAAAAAGAAAGTACTATACCAGGCAGGCTGCTTCTCTATCCGGATCGCAATTACTGCACAGTACCCGGGAGAACACACAGCAGATTCAGTTCCTGACAGACTGAGCGCGATTCAGCAATTTCTCCAGTCTTCTACAGGGTGAGCCTGGTTTCTACTTTTCAGATCTCCTTGATTCTCTTCACAGGTCAGATGCAGTCCAAACAAGCACTTGCACAAGCTGCAGACCGAAACTTGGGGCCTTACACGCGTTTCCCAACTAAAACAGCGCACCAAAGGAGCACAGGGCTCCTTCCCTCTTCACTGTCAGAGCTAAACTGAAAACTCCAGTAGACAAAACCGGGCACTTCCTTTTAGTTTCTCCCAGTTCTTGGCTGGATTGGCTGTCACTCACAATAGCCTCCCCCTGTTGGTGTAAAAAGGCGGCGAAGTGCAAACTACATTTCCCAGAGTCACTGCCCATATAATCCTCTTGTGGCTGGCTCAGATTACGAGTCCAAGTTCTGATTCGTCCACAGGCACCATTTTAGAGCTACCTTAACCCACACTGATTGGTCCAGTTCAGCAGTTCAAAACTAGAATGGGGAACTAGGCAAACACAGTTCTGATTGCAAAGAAAAGCAGGTTAGACAAACTATTTTCATTATTACTCTAAATGATTTCTGGCAAAGTTACATCTTTCAGATAGATTCCCTTTGCACTCCTAGTGACTGCAAAAACGGAGTGAATTGGCAGCAGCTCAAGTGGGACTCAAGCAGAGAAACACACAGTCCCCCCATACAAACTAATTATGTCTGCAAACAGACAGCTCTTAAAGAGACAGCACCAGTGGCTCTAATAACACTCACAGATAAATGGCTTAAACGTCAAACACCATTCAGGCTCGGAGCATTCAAGCAAGCTCCTGGAAGTCTTTTGGGAACCCCCATTTGCAGGGGGGTTACACCAGCTTTTAGGAAAAATTATTTTTTATTGCACTCCTACTTCACAATAAAAGGCACAGCCTAGACATCTAATCAAAGATCAAATATTGGCTCCTGTATATGACTACAATGTACACCAAAGCAAAACAAGAAACAACAACAAAGATTTAATTTGTCATGCTGGCAGTCTAGGATCGTGCCCGATCCTGGACATCGGAAGGGGAGGCCAGCAGGGAGGGAGCTAAGAGAGACCCTTGAGTGCTTCCTTCCAGGTGAATGGGTTGCTGCATGCCACTTCAACAGCAGCTCCAGACAGTGGCTTAGTGGAGACATTCTTGGCAGTGTGGCTTATCACTCACTGCCGAACACCCCAACCACATTGGAGGCTGCATGCAAAAGGAAGGTGGTTGGAACACCAGAAAAGAGGAAAATGGCTGCACCGTAGCTCCAGTTGATGGCCTTTGGTAGGCCTCCTGCACTGTCCAGGCACACAGTGCACCACTTCTGCACCCCTCTGACCAATACCACTCAGGGGTTAGTCAGGTCAGGGGTGTGCCTGACAGATCAGTAGCTCAGTGAGCCCTAATGGGTGACATTTGGCAGTAGGTGTTGCACGGAGATTGGAGGAAGTTGAGTTTGAGCTCAAATGAGTGGAGTTGTGGAGAGTCTACAGTAGGTTGGTTGAAAAAAATATTTAATTTGTTACTGCATATGCTTTAGGGGTGGAAGGCTAATAATTATCTTATAAGGCAATGGTTGGAAATGGGGCACTCCAACTGGTTGGCAACATTCTCAAAGGGTTATAGACGGAAACCATTATGTACAAAACAACAATTCGGATGTTAATCATAAAACGTTCACTTTAAAAATATTGAACCCACCGGCCCAATGGTGCTAAGGTACTGGATGCCTTACCTCACACCATACTGGTGACCTGTGTTCGGGAATGAGCACGGGCCGCTGGGGGTTGGCAGGGGAGGAGAAGGATTGAGCATCCATTGGACTGCTCTCCTTCTCTGGGAAGGGGGTACACCTGCACTTGGTGCACTGCTGGCTCCTAGCTGGAGGCTGGGGGCTGGTGCGCAGAGGCTACAGCAGGGGAAGGTGAGGCAGATGCTTGAAAGGAATGCATATGGGAGTGTACACATTCGTTCCTTGTGGTGCCATTGCACGTTCTTGGCTAGAGGGACAAAAATGGAGGAAAGGAAGTCCTGGCCCACTTCATGGCGGTTGATCCCCGCAGGAGCCGCCCCAGTGATAAACAGCAACATGCCTCCATCACCGGATCCTTATGTGAGGTGGGTTAAAGGATCCCCACTGCCCCACCATGGGGGGCAAGCCATGGGGCAGCTGGAGGATGAGCTGCAAGCGGGGGACAGTGCTGGGGGATCTTACAGGAAGTACTGCCACCAGGGACTGGGAGGATAAATAAACTTACAGTCGTGGCCAAAAATATTGGCGCCCTTGCATTTTTTTCTAATAATGCACCCTTCCTTCCAGAAAATTGTTGAAATTAAAAAATATTTTGATATCCACATATGTATTTCTTTGGTTTGCAGTGGAATAAAACACAAAAAGCAGAAAAATGTACTAAATCTTAGCTTATTCCACACAGAAATCCTTAAATGGCCCGGGCAAAATTATTGGCACCTTTTAGAAGTAGTTAGAAATAATTAGGTTTGAAGCAGGTGATTCTCCTTCACTTTGGAATTGAACTCACCTGTGGTGAGTTGCAGGTGCCTGCAATATAAAAATCACACATTCAGCCAGTCTGAATAGAGAAAAGGACACATTCTCCTGTTTTGTGTCACTGTGTGTACCACAATGAGCATGGAGAAATGAAAGACAGCCAGAGAATTGTCTGAGGAGGTCAGACAAAAGATTGTAGCCAAGCATGGACAATCTCAAGGCAATCTCCAGAGACCTTGATGTTCCTGTTTCCACCGTACGTAATGTTATCAGGATGTTTAAGGCCCATGGCACTGTAGCCAACCTCCCTGGACGTGGCCGCAAGAGAAAACTTGATCGAAGATTGCAGTGCAGGATTGTTCGAATGGCGGAGAAAACACCTCGATCAACTGCCAAACAGATTCAAGCTGACCTTCAGACACAAGGTACGACAGTTTCAACTCGCACCATCCATCGCCAACTCAATGAAAGGGGGTTATATGGTAGGAGGCCCAGGAGGACCCCACTGCTGAGAGAGAGACATAAGAAAGCCCGACTGGGGTTTGCCAAAACACAGCTGAACAAGCCAAAATCCTTCTGGGAGAATGTTCTGTGGACAGATGAGACCAAATTAGAGCTTTTTGGTAAAGCACATCATCTCTATGTTTACAGAAAACAAAATGAAGCCTTCAAAGAAAAGAACACCTTCCCTACAGTCAAACATGGAGGAGGTTAAATGATGTTTTGGGGTTGCTGTGCTGCCTCTGGCACTGGGTGCCTTGAACATGTGCATGGCATCATGAAATCTGGAGATTACCAGGCCATTTTGGAGCGCAATGTTGAACCCAGTGTCAGAAAGTTGGGTCTCCGTCAAGGTCATGGGTCTTCCAGCAGGACAATGACCCCAAACACACTTCAAAAGCACCCAGGAATGGTTCAAGACAAGACGCTGGACTGTTCTGAAGTGGCCAAGCAATGAGTCCAGATCTAAATCCCATTGAAAACCTGTGGAGAGATCTGAAAACAGCAGTTGGGAGAAGGCACCCTTCAAATCTGGGAGAACTGGAGCAGTTTGCACAAGAAGAGTGGACCAAACTGCCAGTAGAGAGGTACAGGAAGCTCATCCATGGCCATAGAAAGTGGTTGATTGCAGTTATTTTGACCAAAGGCTGTGCTACCAAATATTAAGTCTAGGGTGTCAATAATTTTGTCAATGCTATTTCTTTTCATTTTCTGATTTAAAAGGATATATTAAATTCTGAATCAAAAATAAAGGTTCTGTAATATTAACAGAGAAATAAAGAATTGTGGAGACCAAATACTGTTGTTAATTTCTTAGCTTAATGATAGAGTTAAGGCACTCCAGGAGCTGGGTTACCTCTGTTCTTCGAACTTTAGAGGCTAAGGCCATCCACTGCACCTCATGCCTCATGATCCCAGAGGGTTAGATTAGCTGGTGGTAACACATCCCCCTGGTTGTTACTTTATGTGCTAAGAGGTTCTGAGATTCAGAAAGGTTCTGATAAGCCATGAAAGTTCTGATCCTTAGCCAAACCATATCAGAACTTTCAGAACCTTTTAGTTAGAAGTACAAAACTGTTTATACCAGCATTGCTTACCATAAAGTTTTTGGCAGTAAAGGGGAATGAATCTCAAAAAAACTAGAAGTACTACTAAATGTTTATATGCACAATTCCAGCATCTCTTATGGTTAGAAGAGTGCCTTCTTTTTTTTATTTATTTATTGAAATGTTTCACCAGAAAGGCACACTGAACAACAAGTTGCTTGTCTCTTGGTGCGACCGGGGGGGGGGAGGGGGTGTACAATAGGATGTGAAATTTAGACGTACAATTGACATTTATCAGAACTGTGGAAAAACAAATACATTAGCATTTAAAATGATACATACATTATACATTTGTAGAGTGGCTTGCAGGATTAATATGCAACATGACTGAGAATTATACATATAGTAATATGAATTGCCTAGACTGGGCAGGAAGTACAATTATTTAGGTATGAGTAAACTAATACCTATATAAGTGCTGAGAAGTACAGAGTCAGGGGGGGAAGAGGGGATGAGAAAAGTGGACAGGGAGGGTCAGGAACATCCCTAGAGCTAGCCCTTCCAGGATGCAGAGAATCCTACCAGGGGCTGAAGTGCATGGACACCTGGAGGAAAAAAGGCAGAGGGGAGAGGGAGGGTAGGAGATTGGCCGGAGAAAGAAAGGGGGAAATAGATTTGCTAAGCGGAGTGCAGAATAGGAGGATGGGGGTAGTGTTTGAGAAGGGAAGGAAAGAATCTTGCCTAATACTAATACTGGCCTCTCTAGGATGCTGAGAACCCTAGCAGAGGACTGATTAAGGGGGGCAGGAATTGGATAAGGAGCAGAGTGGGGCTGGAGGAGGGGAAGAGGCAAATAGCCCAGTACTAGACCACTCCAGGATGCTGAGAACCCTTCCAGGGGACAATACAAGCATGGGTGAGCTTGGAATGGGGGTAGATGGGCAGAGGTAGAAACAAGAGGGAAGGGAAACTTGAAAGTGGGAGAGCTGGGTAGAAAGGCTGTGGGGGAGGGAGTATTTGACAGGAGCATGTTGAATGAGTAGCAAAGCAGGCATGAAGGGGAACTTAGGGAGGGTTAAAACAGGGGCAGTTAACAGAAAGAAAGTTATGTAAGGCAGAGGTTAGGGAGTGAGGGGAGGAGTAATTTTGAATTGGGGGGGTTCCAGATTTTAGGAAGGCAATGGGAAAAGCCTGGTTGATGGTTGGTATGACGGGGGAACCACAGAGTACGAGTGTCAGCATATCTGAGGGAGTGGGAAGGGAGGAGTGCAAGATGAGAGGGAGCATGAGAGGTAGGGAGGAAGTTCTCTTAGTCAGAATTTAGAAGTGAGTTTGGCACAATGTGCGAGACATCTGCTAGCAAGTGGGGAAAGGACAAGGCATGGTGAAGGTCACAATGATGAGTGTGTGGTGCAGCATCAAGTTCAAAGCAATAGATGGAGTTTAAGAGAGAGAGTCCAATCTGGTTAAGGAGGATTTGGGAGCTACATTACAGTAGTCAAAATTGGGGAGGATCATCTTCTGGAGAAGTTCATGCCATGCCGTAGGAGGGACGCACCATGCTTGGTGTACAGTTTTTTCAGAATGGCGTCAGAGTGGCCAGAGAAGCTGAGGTGCTGGTCCAGCAAAACCCTAAGGTATCTGAAGAGGAGGTGTCCTCAAGGATTGTCCCATTAAGAGTATGGAAAAAGGGTAAAGGGTGGAGCCTAGATAGTGAGTCTCTGTCTAGTGCTGAAGGTCATGGAGACTGTATTTTTGGCATTTAGGAATAGCTGATACGAGACAAACCAGAGCTGAACCTGGTGGAAGTCATGCTGAAGGGTGGTTGCTACACCGATGGAGCATTTGCCAGAGGTGAACAGGATAGTGTCATCAACATACATGTGGATAGAAGATGAGGGGGATCAGGCTGTAGGAAGGTCACTGAGGAAGATGGAGAAGAGAATGGAACCAAGCACAGAGCCCTGAGTGACTCCTGTTGAGATTGGGAGGGGGGGAGAGATTGCATCCTGGATCTTGACTGATTGCATTCTGCTTGCAAGGTTGGCTCAAAAGTAGTTATGAGCAAGAGCACACAGATCAGCAGCCATAAGGGAGTCAAGAAGCAGGGCATGGAGGACTGTGTTGAAAGCTTTGGTGAGGTCGACAAAAATAGCAGAGGTGAAGAGGCTGTTGTCCATCCCGGTAAGGATGGAGTCAGTGAGCCTAAGGAGGGAGGTGGTAGTAGAAACACAGAAACATAGAATTTGATGGCAGATAAGGACCGCTTGGCCCACCCAGTCTGCCCATTTCTCTACCTGATGGATAAGCTGCAAATTCTAGTTAATCAATAGCTTACTTCCTCCTGCCCCCCACTAGAATTGCCTTATGCCTGTCCACGCATCTACAACTCTCTCTTGGAAAAAATACTTTATAACATTACCTCTGAGTTATCCCCCCTCTATCTTCAAATTGTGCCCTCTTGTTCTTGCACATCTCTTCTTCTGAAAGATACTACCCTCTTGTACCTTGTTAATTCCCTTGAGATACTTGAAAGTTTCTATCATGTCCCCCCTCTCCCTCCTTTCCTTAAGGGTATACATATTAAGCTACTTTAGTCTGTCCTTGTATGTCTTCTGGTACAGACCTTGCACTATTTTGTTTGCCCTCCTCTGAACAGCCTCCACTCTGTCTATGTCTTTGCATAGATGGGGTTTCCAGAATTGCACGCAGTACTCCAGATGGGGTCTCACTAACTGTCTGTAGAGAGGGATAACAACTTCCTGTTTTCTACTGTTGATGCCTCTCCCTATGCATCCCAGTATCCCCCCAGCCTTCCTTACTGCCTTCTCACATTGCTTGCCCACCTTTAGGTTACCTGATATAATTACTCCTAGGTCTCTTTCAATTTTTGTTGTTATTAACTCACCCTCCATTGTGTACTGTTCCACTAGGTTGTTGTTTCCCAGGTGCATTACCTTGCACTAGTGGAGTGGTTCTTCCAAAAACCAGATTGCAATGGAGTGAAAAAGGAAGAGCTGGCAAGAAAGGAGGTTAGTTGAGAGAGCTCCAGGTGTTCTTGGAGCTTGGCAAGGGCAGGGAGGAGGGAGATTAGGCTATAATTGGCAGGTGAGGAAGGGTCCCCACCCTTTGGAAGCAGGAGGACCACCGCATGTTTCCAGTGTGAAGGGACAGAGTAGGACTTAAAGGAGAGATTTAGAATTAGGAAGAGAGGGTAGGCAATAGCAGAGGCCAAAAGGTAAAGGCGTTAGGGTCAAGGTCATCCGGTGAAGAGCCGTTGGAAGGGTTGAAAGAGAGAAGGGCCATTAGTGTCTCCTCAGGAGAGACAGGAGTGAAGGAGAAGGAAGGGTGGATATGGGAGGGTTGGGTGATAGAGTAGGGATGATAAGGTGAAGGGAGGACTGACGAGAGTGACTGTAGAAAGGCAGAGGCACAGGAGCTGTAGTAGGAGTTAAATTCCTGAGCTACTAAGCATGGTTTGCACACTAATGTGCTGTTTCTGTTAAGCGCTGGGGGTAGGGGGTGCAAAGGAGGGGAGAATAGAGAATGGACCACTTTCCAGAATTTAGAGGGGGAGTTAATGTTATTTAGGAAAGAGGATTTAAAATATTCAGACTTGGCTAATCTGGTAGCTTTTGTACAGGCATTTCTTAGACTGCGATATTAAGTATAGTCTGATGGGCTGGGAGGCCTTGTGTTTTCTCCAAGCTTTATCATGCTCCCTGAGGCAGGTTATTAACTCAGGAGTGACCTTGGGATGATGGTTACCACAAATTCTTGTGCATTTGAGAGGAGAATAGGAGTTCCAGGTATCTAGAAATTGATCCTTGAAGTAATCGAGGGCTTGGTCGACAGATGAGGCAGAGACAATTGGGGACCAGTTGGAGTTTTAATTCATTGAGGAGGGGGTTTAGGTTTAGGGAGCTGAAAGATCGAAGCTGCAGGATTTAGTGTGATGGATTTGTTCTATGGACCTTCCTGAGCATGAATATTGAATGAGGATTACTGAGGGCATCCGGGAGGATGCCTGACTTAATAACTCAGTGTGAGTGGGAGGTGAGAGCCCAGTCTAACAGTGTGTGATTTAGGCTTTTGTGATCTAGTCAAGTGGGTTCCTGGATGAGTTGGGAGAGATTGAGCGCAATGATGTCATGTCGCATCCTGGAGGTATTTGGTGATAACCAGTTTAGGTTTACATCACCTAATATGTATAGCTCACCTTTGTGAGAGTGGGATGTTATAGAGGTAATGAGGTCCATTGGGTCAGAGGGCTTGATGCCAGGGTGGCAATAGATAACAGCAATAAAGATGGAGGAGAAAAAAGGCCATGTAATGTTTACAACTAGGGCTTCATAGCTGGAGGGTAGGGAGGGTGAGGGGGGGTAGAATACTGGAGTGAGGATAGGATAGGATATAGAAAGCCACACCACCTCCCCTGCTGGCCCTGCCCTGCCTGTTTATGGCAGGTGATTCTCAAGTTCTTTAGGTGAGAGAACTGTGAAGCAAAGCTGGCAAGTTCTGGCACACAAAAGGCTTAAGAAGTCATTCTTATAACCATAAGAGATACTGAAAATATGCATATAAACATATCATCAATCATATTAAAAACCTCTGTTTTTAAAAATGGAGCTTGAATGTGGAATTAATTTGTTTACTTTGTACAAAATAAGGAAGCTCCTGTGTTGAAAATGAACTGTGCCAGCTAAACCTAGAACTTCAGAATTTTAGAACTGTTTGCATTAGAGCCCCTCTTATAAGAGGTTATATGATCCTTTGGAATGATTAGAAATAAACAATTCTGACTGGCTGAAATATGATGTAATGCTTATATAACACAGGGACGACACAGTGATTAGTGTCATATAGCTAGTAAGTACTCCCTGTGTAACACAATGAACACTTAATACATCCTGGCTCATTGGGTCCTTTCTCCACCACCAGTCTTCTTCCTGAGTCTTTTTACTACTGTACCAGCACCAGCCTTCTTTATAGATACAAAGACCAGCTGGGAGAGTATATTAAACCCTAAACATTAAAAGATAAGAACCTGAACTACATTCTGATAAGGTTCTTAGAAAGAAAATGGTATTGGTTCTGGAAAGTTCTGGACATGGGTGCCAGGACATGAGGAAAAGTGTTTGTGTGTTGGAGGGGGGGCTGTAGTAATTATAAAAGGGAACCATAATTGCTTCCCATCTGACCTTGCATGCATTAAAGGAAAACTACACCCTCATATTGTCTCAATTTCATTTGTTTCCATGTCAACAGACAAGTCTTTTCATGTAGCTGTTAGAGATGCATGCAACTGCCTAGTCTATTTTCACACTTCATACTAGGCCCTGTAACTGTCCTGTGAGGCTACACTTCATGGTTATTGAAATCTTATTGTCCCTGAGAGCTGTATTAGCATATCAGAACATGATGTGTAATCAACCTTTAAATCAACCTTTAAACTCCCAAGTATGCCTGTCTGTTTAAAGGAAAACCACACCCTCACATCATTAAAATGTTATTTGTTTCCATGTCAACAGACAACTCCTTTTCTGTAGCTGTTAGGGCTATGTGTGTTACCTTTAGCTTGTTTTCACTGCTCATGGTAGCCCCTGTAACTGCCCTGGGGGTCTCCATTTCATGGTTGTTAAAGTCTCATTGTTCACGAGAACTGCATTAGCATATGAGAATGTGATGTCAGATAAACCATTTATATCATGTATCTCTATGCTGAAGGAACAAATACCATTCAAAAACTCTCTGGAAACACATAAACTGAATGGAGTTTTAAGGGTAAAACTCTGCATGTTGCATAATGCAGTTCTCATGGACAATGAGAATTGACAATGAGATTTCAACAGCCATGAAACGGGGACCCCCAGGGCAGTCATAGAGGCTACCATAAGCAGCAAAAAGAAACTAAACACACATTGTCCTAACAGTTACAAGAAAGGAGTTATCTGTTGGCATGGAAACAAAATTTAAATGATATGCGAGTGCAGCTTTCCTTTAAAGGGCACCTTGAACACTTTGACCAGTACAAGTTACACTAGATATCCGAAGATTTTATCTATTATTTTAATATTTATTGATTTGCATGTGTTATATTGTTTGTTTGTGACCTGACCTGTTTTTATGTATGGTGCCAAGAGCCATAAGGATTGGGTGCAGTATAAATCAAATTGGCTTGCCCTTGTCTTGTCTTGAATGCTTATGGGCAAAAGGGGGGCTACTGCACCCCACCCCATAAGTTCCAGCACCTATGGTTCTGGCATTGTCCAACCAGTTCTTTCATCCTTAATCTGGTCTCTATTTTGCAAGCTGTGAGGCTCAGAAAACATTTATTTAAATTCTGTCCTTGATTACAAATTACACTACAAAACTGGTTTGCTGTCACCATAGACTGGATATCATTAGAATAATAAGCTGTGAATGAGCTTGGTACATCTGGGTTTAATTACAACAACCTCCACTTGCATACTGTGTGACCCCAAGCAAGTCACTGAACCTCCCCATTCATCCTGGGTGGCCCCTGAAAACAGGCCCTGGGCCTAGTGGACATTACCTTGTTAGTAAATGAATAAAAAAAACACTGGTGATCTACTTGTGAAAACTGGAATGTTTTGCATCATTTTGAACCAGACAGAACTGAAATTATTCTTCATTTCATGGAACCTCAGTTCACTGTGAACTAACTAAATGTAATGCTGTTTTTGTACTGTGAATATCCTACTGGTGTGTTACCTACAAGTCACCCATCCCTTGACTCAAAGTTTTTTTCCCCCCTCTTTAATTTCAAACTGTTAGTCTTGGTCCCACCCCACCTCCCAAGGGCTGAGGCTCTCAAATCCCTCACCAATTCCTAATGAAACATCAGAGACTTGAGAAGGCAATAAATACCTCTGGATCATCTACGGCAGCACACACTATACACCATACACTATACACAATACACCATACACTATACACCATACACAATACACCATACACAATACACCATACTCCATACACAATACACTATACACTATACACCATACACTATGCACTATACACCATACACCATACACGATACACCATTTTAAACAGTTTCTTTCAGACAGAACTCTATAATGAAACAGTGCTGGTTTAGGAGGTATGCAAATAAATACAGAACAACAAATAAACATGTAATAGCAATAAGTTCAAGGGAGTTTACCACTGCAGCAAAACTCAGCAAACTGGAGGAGACCTAGAGGAGTCGCTGTACAATCCCTCTATAGGCAAGTAGTATAACAAAGTGTGTATGTGGTCGGGGGGATATACAAAAACTTATTTTCATTTATTAACTATTTTTCTTAAATGATTGCAATGTAGAATTCAATGTCTTTAAGTTAATAATAAGAGAATATGAAACACTGTATTTAGAGCATTGACTTAAATGTACATGTTTAGAATGCTTTACCCTGCTGTATGATTTTAATAAATGATACTTTTGAAACATTGTGGACAGTGCATTGCAATATGTTTTTGTAATAATTCAGTTGTATCACTAGAGATCAAGGAAGTTGACATTCATGCAAATTGGTCACTAGTTTTGAACAGCAGTAGTATTTTATTACAAAACAGCTTTCTGGAGATTTGTTAATAGAGATGCAGCACAAATAGTCTGTCTCTTTAATTAAAGACTGATAGATGCATGCAGTAGGAGTGTCATCTCATGTATGTTTGGATGCAAGGACTGAAAAGTGAAACTGAGAGGTTCTGGCTGCCTAAACATGCATGAACTAATAACTTGCTACTGAAGAAAACACACTGCAGAACACATGGTGGCTCCATAAAGGAAAGCTGTCATTTGCAGGGGCTCCCATCTCATCAAAGCTTATCCTCCTGTTTAGCTTCTGTCAGAAAAGAGGCTTTTTTCTCCTGCCACAAAGCAGCTTAATTTAATTCTAAAAAGTCCACTACCTGGAAGTATGGCGGATGCAGGGACAGATCCATTATTTGCAAAGGTGTGGCACCGCACCATGCACTTCAATACCAATGCATTGAAACGCATGGTGCAGCACTGCACCTTTACAGTTAATGGACCCACTCCAGCATCTGTAATACTTCTGGGTAGCGGACTTTTCAGAATTAAATTAAGATACTCTGTGGCATGAGAAAAAAGCCGCTTTTCTGCCAGAAGCTAAACGACAGGGTAAGCTTTGCAGGGGCTGGAGCCCCTGTAAATGATAGCTTTCCTTTAAAAATCTGCCACTTGGGTAATGCTGCATCTAATAGAGATACTACATAGTGATAATTTGTGCCCTGCATTTTACTGCCTAGATCACATAATCAATTATCTATCTGAGTCATTCTACAGGAAACCAGTTAGCCAGTTGATCTGTTGTTCCTATTCAAATGCAGCCATTATCTGGGATTATACAGTGTACCTTAACACGTTTTCAGTAAGCTAAAAGAGCTGCCAGAATCCTAACTACTGTAGATAGACAATTTTTGTTTATCTCGCTAGTACAATATGTCACAGCTGTTTATCTGTTTAGTGAGGTATGGCACTCTGTGTACCTACCATTTTTTATTTTTTTATTTTATTCTTTTGATAACCAAATAAGGCCCACTAGGCATAGGTACCGTTTTCAGGGGTGACTCGGGAGCACTAGGGAGGTTAAGTGACTTGCTCAGAGTCACACAGCATGCAAGTGGAGGTTGTGGGAATCAAACCCATGTCTATCTGCTGGATGTATTAAGCTCATTCACACCTCGTTGCTCTAACCTCTAAGCCATACTGCCAGCCCTGTGCCTCGTGCTCTGCTAAACCATAAGATAGTGTGAGGACAGTCTTTAACCATGTGGTATCTGCAGTTAGAGTGACATAAGCTGGCACCAACAAAAGATCCTTTTCTTAAATTGTTTTTTTTTAAATGCTAATAAAAATAGAATAAACCTCACATATAACGGGCAGCTATGAGATATTAATTTTGTCTTCATTAGTGGTCAGTGATCTCTTGTACACTCTTAACTTCACCACTTGTGAGGGTTAAGAGGTTACTGACCAAACACGAAGATAAAAATGATATCTCATAACAGCCCATCACATATCCCATATCTAACTGTCCAAATATAGATTCCTTAGCAACCTCAAGTCAACACACAGTTTATTATACTCATAACATCGGTCAGTCAAATAAAACAATTTAAAATATATATTTTTTTTAATTTCACTTTTTATTACCTTATTTAGTATATTAAGATTTCACTTACAGCATATCAGTAAGAAAAAAGAAAAACCATAGTGCATAACAATCTTTTTAGCATCTTTCCATACAAACATTTTCAGGTAGGATATATTTCGAGATAAATATGATATTATCTGCTAAATTCCATTATATGACAGGTACATATAAAGCATATTTTAAATAATAATTTCAAAATAGGTCAAAATTAATTCTTATATGTGTTCACATGGCAAGACATGGGATTGTTACCTCCCCTCTAATACTCAATGTTAGTATCCTGATATATAATACAAGTTCCTAGCTTTCCGGCTATATATATTGTGTAGATGGTATTTTTTCCTACGGGACAAAGTCTGGGTAATGATCCAACTGATAAGAAACCCACCTCCTCCACTGCTCTTCGAATTTATCCATTGAATCTATCATTTTGGCTGAGATGCGTTCGAGGGCATATATGTCCATTGATAGAAGTAACCAGGCTTCTTTAGTAGGTGGTTTGTTTGTAAGCCACAATCTGGTTATGGTTTTATGAGCTGCCGTTACAAGTTTGACAGTTTGTTTAAGCAACTTTCTATCTATTCATAGACCTGCTGGTTTAATAAAGATCATAATGAATGTAGGTGTAAATAGATCTGCAGTTTCATATATTGCTTTCATCTCACCCAGAACCTCAGCCCAGTATTGTGCTATCTTTGGGCAAGACCAAAGAATATGAGTCTGGTTTGCCATCTCTTCCCCACATTCCCTGCAGCATTTTTCCTCTCCCATCTCCCCCATCTTCACCAATATTGCCGGTGTTTGAAAGAATCTGGTTCGAAGTTTCCATATGTACTCCATCCAGTATGGAGAGGTGAAGGTTTTTATGGCTGGTAGGGCAAATTCATTCCACACCAACCCAGTTATGTCCACTCCCAGTTCCTCTGCCGATCTAAGCCTAATTGATTCTGTGGAGTCTCCACATTTCTCTCCCAGAGCTCCATATATTTTACTGATCAAGTGGTTCATGGGAGTATTCTTAATATGGGCTTGAATCAATTGCATTAGTGGAGATGTTTTCTCCATGATTTCTGATAGTCCCTCTTCATAAGACTGTAAGCGGGACCTAAGATGCAGGTATGAGATAAAATATTTATGAGGTATTTAATGTTCTCATTGCAGAGCAACAAAAGGTAGCAGGCCAGTCCTCCCCACCAGCTGATAGACAAATGTCGCCCCATAGCCCTGCCACTGTTCCAAATATGAATTTAGGGATTTTACTCCTTGCTCCCCCTGGTGGCTTATGAGCCTTAATGACAGTCACACCAATTTAAAGTTAGTTTAGAAACTCTTATACATTCTTAATATATTAATATAATCTACATATAAAAAATTTAAACGAATTGAGCAAAACACAAATAAAAATCAACCAGTTGATAAACTTTCATTATTTGGTTTCTAATTTGGAGGTCAGTTCTATTACTGTTTTTTGCACATCTTAAATTATTTCCTCTCTGTCTGTAAGACTGAGTAGAAAAATCATGGTCATATCTTGATCTTCTTATTCCCATTTTCAGTAATCTATTTAAAAATGTTGCCCTTTTTCATAGTAGTAGTAGTAAAAACCTTTATTTTTATACAGAAAAGTTGTTGACATTTTACATCATTAGGAAATAGTCCTATTTACAAGATGCTCCTGTTGTATAAAAATTTGTTTGTTAAAAAAAACTAGGCAATTTAGAATAAAATGTTTAAAATTGGTTACATCTCTTCTGAAAAACAGACATGACTCTGCTTCTGTTCCAGATCAAAAACCAAGGCTATCTTGTACCCATGGGCAATGGTCCATAGAATAAGAGTTTCTCACATAAAGGGGGAACCAAGCCCTCCAATTGGAAAGGTATGTCCCTTCATTAAGCAATAAGGCATCACTGGGGTGCATTATGGTGGGATAATAGCCCACCCTCAGGTGGGTTGAAGCACGAGGCAAACTTGATTGCTTCCACCATCCAAGAAGCGCTGTTAGCCCACCATAACACACTCCCTGGAGTGCCTTATTGCAGTTATTAAATGGCTCCTTTTTAGCAAATTTTGTGTATTTTTTAAACACATTTTTGTTGATATACTTTCAGCTGCTGGAATAATGACCCAGCTGAAATTACCTCTTGACCAATCAGGAGCCAGCATTGTTTCTATCAATTTCATGATCTATAATAATGATTTATAATATTAAATATTACGAAGGAGGGGTTCTGATACACCTTCATTTCATTCATGGGATAGACAGGCAGAGACATAGATAGATAGATAGATAGATAGATAGATAGATAGATAGATAGATAGATAGATAGATAGATAAAAATAGTTATGTTCATACAGGATAAAGACTGTTTTTTTTAATTATTTTTTAACCAGGAGCTTGGCTGGGAACAGCCCTTTTTCAGCCAAGTCTGACAAATAACAAAGAATTACAAAGGCATAAAGGACATATAAATTCAAAACACATTACAAACATCTATAAACATTCTTACAGTGCAACAATTTGGTCACCGGTTGTTTAAAGTGCTTTGTGCAGCTCTGAATACCAAATTCATTCAGAATTGAAGCAGCAAACCATGAATAAGCATTTGTCAATGCTGAATGTTGTCCTGTCAGCTGGCAAGCTACACTTAAGCTAGATAAACAGGAGATGCTTAAGTTAGGCCCCTTCTAGCCTGTAATTATCTCCTGGCCTTCCAAGTAACACCTTGTAGCTAAAACCTGGGGGGAGGGGTCATTTCCAAGGCTGTTTCAGCATGTCTCATGAGAGACACTCAATAATACATTTTTATATTACAAAAATCATAGATTAATCAGAACCAGCTATCTGAGTGTCACAATTTCTCCTCACCTAGACTGAATTTGGGGGCTCTATCCCCTGCATGAGATGAGCTTCCCAAATCAGTTCACTCCTCGTAGACATGAGACAGCCCGTCAGAGTTCTGATTTTTGGCTCCAGCTCTATGTAATATTGTTATATCATACCATTGCAAAGCAAGACTCCATCTTAGCAATCTACCATTGTTATTTCCCATCTGTGACAGCCAAACCAGGGGGTTGTGGTCAGTCTGTACCACAAAATGCTGCCCATACAAGTATGGCTCTAATTTCTTTAGGGCCCACACTATGGCAAGACACTCCTTTTCCACTGTGGAGTATGCCTGCTCCCTGGGAAGTAACTTTTTACTCAGGTATGCTATTGGGTGATCCCTCCCTTGGCTGGATGTCTGACTCAGTACTGCCCCAATACCCACGTCTGAGGCGTCAGTCTGAACTATAAAGGGTCTGCTATAGTCAGGACTTGTCAAAACAGAAGCACTGCACAGTGTTTCCTTCAATCTGGTAAAGGCTTCTTCACAGGCTGGTCCCCAGGTAATTTTCTTTGGCATCCTTTTCTTTACCAGGTCAGATAGGGGAGCAGCCAGGGCACTGTAATTGGGTACAAATTTTCTATAGTACCCTGCTGTCCCAAGAAAACTTCTGACCTGCTTCTGCAGTTCCGGTCAGGGCCATGCCCAGATTACCTCTATTTTTATTTGGTTAGGATGGAGCTGTCCTCGGCCTACCACATGCCCGAGGTATGCCACCTCTCCCATGGCCACCTGGCACTTTCCAGCTTTGACAGTGAGCCTGACCATCTGTATCCTGCCCAGCACTTCCCTAAGGTGGGATAGGTGTTCCTCCCAGCTGGTACTAAAGATGGCAATGTCATCCACATACGCCATGGTGTACTCCTTAGCACCATTTAACACCTAGTTCACCAACCTTTGGAAAGTGGCCGGGGTGTTCTTCATTCTGAAAGGCATTACTTTAAATTCAAATAAGCCTATCAGAGTGATGAAGGTCAACCTATCCCTAGCTCTGTCCATCAACTCTACCTGCCAGTACCCCTTGGTCAGGTCAGTGGTCGTAAGGTAGGTTGCCCCTCCCAACTTGTCCAGGAGTTCATCTGTCCGGGGCATTGGGTGAGCGTCTGACTTTGTGACTGCATTCAGTCCATGATAGTCCACACAGAAACAAGTAGAGCCAACAAGGACTATGGGTGAGGCCCAGGGGCTGTGGGATCTCTGAATTACCCCTAAATCCAGCATCTCCTCCACTTCCCTCCTAATGTACTTTTGGACAGTCTCTGACACCCGATATGCTGTCCACCATATGGGTGTCTTTGTCCCTGTCTCCACATCATGAGTCACTAAGGGGGTTAGTCCAGGCTTGGCGCTAAACAATGGGACAAAATCTGCTAAAACCTCCCTTACTTCCTGGATCTCATCTGGGGCCAGCTGGGGAGACATTTTTACTGCCTCCACAGAGGACTCCCACTTGTTTTCTTCCAGCAAGTCCAGAAGGGGGTTTCCTTCGTCTTTCCCCTCACCAGGAATACACACTGCAAACACCATGTCAGCCCTCTCTGCATATGGCTTCATCATGTTGACATGGCACATCCTTTCTGTCTGTCTTCTGTCAGGTAACTCTATAAAGTAGTTCATGTCATTCATCTTCCTAACCACTTTGTACGGTCCCACACACTCAGCCTGCAGCTTGTCTTTCTGGACCAGAATAAGGACCATGACTTCCTGACCCACCATGTATGAGTGAGCTCTGGATCTGCGGTCGTACCACACTTTTTGTTTCTGTTGGGCAGCTGCCAGGTTGCTCTGGGCTGTTCCCATAAGTTCCTTCAGCCTTTCCCTAAAACTATGGACGTAATCCACAATGGGAGTTCCCTGGGTGGTGTGCTTGCCTTCCCAGTCCTCCCGGATCAAGTCTAGGGGCCCATGTACCCGGCGTCCATATAAGAGTTCAAAGGGGGAAAATCCTGTTGACACTTGGGACACCTCCCTGTATGCAAACAACAGGTGGAGAAGGTATTTCCCCCAGTCCCTCCCATGCAGTTCAGCAAATGCCTGGAGCAATGACCTCAGGGTACCATTGAATCTTTTCGCAAGCCCATTGGCATGTGGATGATACAATGTTGTGCATCTCTGCACCACCCCACACTTCTCCCATAAACATTTCATCAGCTCCAACATGAAGGAACCCCCTAGATTGGTGATAACCTCCTGTGGAAACCCAACATGGGAGAAAATCCCAAGTAAGGCAAGGTGACTGCCTCCGGGTTCCAGGTGGCATAATCCACCACAGACAGGAAGAATGTCTTCCCTGAGGAGCTGGGGGTATTTAAAGGCCCCACAATATCCATTCCCACCCTCTGGAATGGCTCCTCCACTATGGGCAGTGGAAACAGGGTGGCTTGGGTTTTCTTGTCTGCCTTCTCTATTTTTTGGCACCGGTGATGAGAGCTGCAATACTACTTCACCTGCTGGGTGAAGTTAGGCCAATAGAAATTCTGGGCCAACTGCTGCAAAGTGCACACGATTTCCAGATGATCAGACAAGGGAATATCATGTGCAATCTTGAGCAACTCCTCACAATACCCCTGGGGAATGACAAGCTGCCTGCCTAGCACCCCTCCCTCTGTATGCACAGCCTGAGTATACATAAGTGCATTTTCCCAATAAACCTTATGTCTGCCATCACCTCCCTGTGCCCCGTCAGAGTCTGCCCAAGCCCTCAGCTTCTCTAGACTAGGGTCACTTCTCTGAGCACCTGCAAACCCCTCACATATTCCCAAGGCTTGGGACAGGTCCCCTTCAGTCACTAAACTAGGGCCCCAAGCACTAGCGTCAGGGCAGTCAGGATCACTGTCAATCCCAACCCTCTGACAATGAGTAACCCTTCCCTCTTCAGAGTAACTCTCCATAGCTGTGTGGTTAACTGCTACTGGGGAAATTTCTACCCCCTTTTCATTAGTCTCCATATCAAGAGGCACAGGCTGGGGAACCAGCCTCCCAGTGGTTTTCACAATGGCTTCTGTGGGGTTCAGGGAACTACAATTTTCCCTTGCCACTTGGCTATGGGTAACTGCACACACCATCCCTTGTTTGAGATTGTTGCCCAGGATCACATCCACTGCTAAGGTTTTGGCTATCGCCACCTGTTGCATAGTTCCCCCTGTTTCACCCCAGTCCAGGAGAACACTGGCCAGTGGCAATGTTTTCTCTTCACCAGTAAAGTCCTGTACACTGACATATTTATTGGGTATAAGATGACCCGGCTCTACTAAATCCCCTTTTACCAATGTCAGAGATGCCCCTGTGTCCCTTAACCCTTGCGTCTGCAGACCATTTGCCATGACTGAGTGCTTGTGTTCCCTCATGTTCACAGGCATGCTTCCAGGGACACACAAACAACCCACTTCCTTTCTAGCACCACCTTGCATATTATTGCTCATCTGTTTGGGACACTGTCTGGCAATATGCCCAGTATCTTTACACAACCAACATTCATTTCTTCTCTCAGAGAAATCTGTTCTCTGAAACCCGGGGCTAACTGGTTTTCATGGAGGCAGTGAGGGTTTTAGCTGCCCTGAAGGCATGCTTTTCCCTTTCTGCGCTGCCACACCTGCCCCATTCACTCTCAGAGCAGGTCTGCTCTTGACATAGCGGTCCAAGAGTTCAGCAGCCTCTTGCACTGTTTTGGGATCTCGGTCCTCTAGACAGGTTTTCAGCTCTGCTGGGCAAGAAAAACTGTTCTAACGAAATCACATTTTTAATTTTATCAACAGAGTTTGCTTCAATTCCTTCCCACCAATGTTTTAAAAACTGACATTGTTTTATGGCTAGCTCCTCATAGCTCATGTCAGGTCATCTCCTGAGCTTACGGAATTTAGCTCTGTATGATTCAGCAGTTAATTCCAATTTCTTTAACAGTGCAGCTTTAAGTTTGCTGTAATCATCACTGTCCTCATTTTCCATTTGACCCAATACATCCCGAGCTTTCCCGTTAAGTAGCAGGGATAGCTGGAAGCTCAAGGACTCCCTAGGAACTTTAGCCTGAATACAAACTTTTTCAAAAGAATTTAAAAAGGCATCCATATCCTCCCCCTCTTTAAATTCGGCTATCAATTTGGAATTCAATTTGTAACCCAGTCCAGTAGTCCCAGTTAAACCCAAGCCACTTACCTGCTCTGGTGCCGCTGGTTGGAGTCATAGCTTCTCCAGTTCGTATAGCCTCTGGCACTCATGCTCCTCACGGTCTGCATCTCAGTGTTCTCGCTCTGCCACATGGTCTGCCTCCCACTGTTCATGGTCCCTCTCTCTCTGGAACTCCAGCTCCATTCTGCACAACTCAGTTTGCAGCCTGAGTACTTCTGGATCCAGGATACTGGTGACCTACCCCTGCTGCTGTGGCCCATTGCTGACAGTGGCCCTGTTGCCCTCCTCATCAGATCTGGACACTGCACTGGCAGCTAGCCCTGCCACACTCAAGGTTTGGTCCTTTTCAGTCACTGTCCATGACTCGATGCTCTGGGTATCTGCTACCATCAGGGCATCCATGAGGTTCTGTTTTCTGGCTTACACCTTGAATGGGACTCCTCTGTCCCTGCACAACTGTTTTAAGTAGTGTACAGTGTGCCTGCTGTAGTTGGAAGCCATCTTCTTCCCTAACTATGGCTACTCTGACATGCACTTTAGAAAAAGAAATTAAACAGGTAGGAACTTGACTGTACGCCAAGTGATCTAGTTCTGTCTCCTTTTTCTAAATATAAATCACTGCCATTTTCTTTCTTTGCAAGTGAGCTTACGGTCTCAAACTGACACACTGAACAATAAAAACTTGTAATACCAGAATTTATCACACTACTGCCAACCAATCTGCTACAAAACCACTCAGCAGGTCAGGCCCTCTACTCCCACAGTGCCAACCTCTGAGCGCAGTCTTGTGAACAGTTAACAGAAAAGGGTAACCCTCCTGTCTGTTTTGTGGGTTCAAATCAAACTTTAGTCTCAAGTTCTGGAGGGATTCAAACTGAGAACCTCTTGCTAGCATACCCAATGTACAGGCTTAGATAATTCTGCTCTTCAGGGGAGGCAGATATCTTTTGCCTACTGGCACCAAACCAGGAGTACAAAACGAACCCTTAAAACTCCATTAAAAACCTCAGAATAAACTCTTACCTTTTCCCAGTTTGGTAAAACTAGTAAGCTTTGTACAGAGCCAACTTTAACCAAGTATGCTTCACTTGTCAAGAAAAAGAATTTCAAAGACATACCAAGTAGTCTCTAAAGTAGAGTTTTACTTAAAAATACATAAAAAATTTAAAATGTAAATAGAGAACCATATATCACAAAAACATACAATCATTTAAAAGAATAAGGGTTAAAAATAGTGCAAAATTCCTACCACCAGACAATTAGACTTATATATCTAATGTACCTCTTCTAATAGTGCTGATAGGCAGATGTTGTTGTCAAGAGAGTCCAAACATGTTTGTCTTTATAGGTCACTCACAGCATAATTAAAACATTGTCTTGAGCCTGCCTTTCCAGGATGTCACCCAGCTCCTTCTCTGTTTATTAAAAATTATACAATCAGGATGTCATCGCTCAGAAGGTAAATTAAATAAGGTTAATTTCTAAGTCCTTCTTTTATCCATGAGCAACATCCTGCTTTTACGGACATCAAAGGAACATTTATGACTTCGCACCAGTGTGATATAACCTGGTTTTCCTCCACTAAACGTCATAAAATTGATATTTTATATCTAGTCAGCTGGCAAGCTACACTTAAGCTAGATAAACAGGAGATGCTTAATTTAGGCCCCTTCTAGCCTGTAATTATCTCCTGGCCTTTCAGGTAACACCTTGTAGCTAAAACCTGGGGGGGGGGGTCATTCCACAGGCTGTTTCAGCATGTCTCATGAGAAACACTCAATAACACATTTTATATTACAAAAATCATAGATTAATCAAAACCAGCTGTCTGAGTGTCACAATCCCTACTTAATAAAATAAACGTTTGTAGTTAGTCAGTGTATACAGTAGTTCCATGGATATTTTTGTTAATAGTATATTGTATGTAACTGCCTAACTTAACCTTGTTTCTCCACTTCCCTTTCTGCTCTAGTTGCCCCCCCCCCACTAGATTCTACCCTCTCATCTTGGTATACCCAATGCTGCACTTTTCACCCTCTTCCCACCCTTCCTACATTCCTTCTCCTCCCCCCCACTCCCCTCTTCCCTCTCCCTATGACTCTGGCACTTCTTATCTGTTGTCTATTTTCTCTCACAAATGCCACTGGCTGCCTTGTTACAATGCTACCCTTGAATTGTATTAATCTGTACTCTGTTTGCAATGTCCACATTGTTGTAATGTCTGTCTTGATGTTCCCCATAATTTGTATTTCTCTGACGTGGAACCTTTGTAAAAGAGCCAAGGCTCAAAGGTATTTGTAATCCTAGACTTGATAAACAAAAATAAACAAAATAAAGTATGTCACATAAATATGATGGTTTCACGATGTTATACATGTCACAAACAAAAATAATATATTAGATGTGTAATATGCTGTACCTAACCGGGGGGGGGGGGGTTAAACAATTCATGATGACATCAACAGAGTGTTACAGATAGGCAGCATTCTAAGCTAAGCAGCAAAGTAAAAAAAAAATAGTTAAAATCCAAACCTATCCAGTTTACATCTAAAGAGATTCTGAGTGACTGGATTGATGCAAAAGACAGCGTTGTGTTTTTTTTTCTTTGCAATGTTAAAGTATTTATTGTATTCATTATATTTTATTGTGTTGTATTGTGTTGCATTGTATTTGATAATTTCAGTAAAATTTACTATAGTATAGATAGTTAATTTTTTAAAAACAAAATATTTAATTTGAAGGATTTACATTTTCTAATCTGACAGTGTGAAAGGAACTGGGTGTATAATGACCAGACCCAAAATTAATAACAGGAGAATCAGAGAAAGGTTCAGATAAGCCATGAAAGGTTTTGATAGTTATAGTTATTCAAGCTTTATCAGAACTTTCAGAACATTTTAGTTTAAAGTACAAAAAACAGTTGAAACCATTATTTTCCACCCTTAAGCTATTGTCTGTTAAAAGAAATTAAAATCATCTTGGTTTGATACTACAGAAAATGTAATTAATGGCACAAACAGTAGGTACTGAAGATGGTATCCTTTCTTTACAGCACTGAAAATAAGATCTCATGATATAGACATGGCTTACTGGGTGTGAACAATGCCAGCTGGCCTGGATGATGTCACACACACACACACACACACACACACACACACACACACACACACACACAGAAGAGGGGGAAGATGGGGTATAGTAAAAGCAAAACTTTCAATATCAAAAAATAATTTACATCAATAGCAGTAACCTGGTAACATAGTGCAAATTACAGTACAGGAATCAAATGTTTAAACAGTGTAAAAGGGGCAAAATGTTAAAGGATAGAATACAGAAATTGTTCTTTATCTGCTCTGACTGCTTGTCACACATGGCATCACAGCCCTCTGCTTATAACATCACAATCTGTTGCTGTGGAAAAAAGTACGATACTAACATTGGGTTATGATATTACATGTAAATAATTGGGCTGGGAAGATGAAAATATGAGGACTGTGATCCCATTTTGTATGCTAATGTGCATTGTTTATTTTTTAAAAGGGAAAACTGCACTCAGAAAATAATAGATTAGCACAGTAAAACCACTTTAGTCTGGATTCTTTGGGTATTTTAATGTTAAATTATGATTTTCAGATGCCTGCACCTCCACTGTTCCTCCACAGAATTACACAGCATTTTTTGAAAGTATGTATTCAGAAAAAGGATCTATTGATCTGCTAATGTTGGTGAAATTTGGCTAATTTCTGTTTTTCAGGTAAGAAGCTGTAAAATACATAAAACAAAAATTTCCAGATTGACCCTGATAAGATTGTTTCACATTCCATTCCCTCTCACATGCGCACAACAAACAATGTCATGTGAATTAGCCTTCTTAGGGCTATGGATCATACAGAGAAACTGCCATTGCTGTTTTCTCATGATACCGGCCGTCAGGAGTGCAGTCTCACTTCAGGTAATGTCACTAGCATTGCATCTCTCTTCCTTTCCCTCACTCAGGCATTTGACTACCATTTTTTTTTAAAGTTGCAGATACAGAAAACTCAATTCCAGCATAGGAGTGCTGCAAATGTTATCTCACAAGCAAAGTTGATGCCAAGTTGGCAACTTCATGCAGTGCTTGGGGGGTGAAGTTCCCAAATGCACTCACAACTTCACATGGAAAGTTTTTAATTAAACAACCATATTAAATATACATACTCACCCCCACCCACTGTGACGTAGAGTGCTCACCCCTTCCAACCACCTAGACCTTTGAGTTTTACATTCCCCCACCCTTCCGACCTCTATCCTCCTACCTCCCTCTTCCCCCCACAGTAACAGAGATGTTTTATTTATAAATTCAGATAACAATAAGGTACTTTTAGCAGAATCCTTCACAAACTCATGGCACATAAGTAACCTCCACTACTCACCTCCCCAGCTTGTCCACGTTACTGAGTCACAGAAATAGCTACCATGACCACACCATGCAATTCTCTAGTGCCAAACCTTCCTCCTCCCCTCCAACCCCTAAAGTAGCAAAGCATACGGAGAAATCTTTAAAACAAAAAAGAAAGCCATACTGCTTTGGACTTGGCATGTTCACTCTTCAGCGTTCTGCTGCTGAAGGAATGAAAATGACATCCTAACCTATAATGAAATCTGATTAGCTTATGAACAGCCAGTCAAGTTTTACTATAGGTGAGGACATCAGTGAACATTCATTCTTCAGCAAGATACTGAAAAGTGAGCATATTCACCCCAGCTTGAGATGGTTTTCTTTTTTCAACATGTAGCTCTGTATCCTTAGCTATTTTGGGGGCTCAGGAAGACAGAAATTGGATGCTAGACAACTACAGGGTGGCACTGTAGGGTGATGTGCTTACCTCAGTCTCCAAATGCCATAATATAGCTCCTGAACTGTGGTGGTTTCATTAGGGGAAATCATGTTCAGCTGCCTCCCCTCAGCTCTTCTAAGTGGGAAGACAGAGTTAGCAATTGTTGTGGGAGGGCCTGAGAGCACTGGGCTTCATCCTGCCTGCTGTTGGGTTTTCCACTTGCTGGTTCCACTCCAGGGATGCTGTTAACTTGGGCTCCAATGTGTGCATGTTCACATATGTGCATGAGTGTGTACAATAGCCAGACAGAGCCCCACCCCACTCATCACCCACCCATATACCACTCATAAAATAGCAAGCATATTTTTAGGCTCATGCCATATCCAGCATTTATCTTTATATAAAATTCATCAGTGGCTAAAATATATTACTTATCTGCTAGGTTTGCCTCTCGCCTACACTGTATAAATTATGTTGCCATGGTGTCTGTGTGTGCACATGTGTGCATGTATACATATGTGTTACTGACTGCTTCTTGAGTATTGAAACATATCATTAAAAAAAATTGTGCTCTGTGGATTATATTAATTTCACAAGCAAAATTCCATTTAATGAAAACAAAAGCTGTGTGCAATATGTGTTTAATCTACTATTATGTTTAACCTATCAGGAACCAGTACTCATATGAATGCCTCTTCTTTGCAGTTAACCATGGAAGAACAGAATCAAACAGCTTTCCATATTTCACACTTCATAATTGTTGGTTTTTCTGGACTGCAGGATGGTCTGTCACGGAGTATCCTCTTCTCAGTTTTTCTCGTGGCTTATGTCATTACAATTGTGGAAAACCTAATTTTTACATCTGTTATTAGACTGGACAGTAGCCTACACTCACCAATGTACAGTTTCATTTGCAGTTTGGCCCTCTTAGATCTGCTGATCCCTTCTGCTACCATTCCTGAAATGCTGTACTGTTTAGCATCTAATGACAACTCAATTAACTTTGGGCCATGCCTGTTCCAAATGGCTTTTTTTCTCACTGTTAATATAACAGAAGGGTTCACTATTGCACTCATGGCTTATGATCGTTACCAAGCCATATGTAACCCTCTCCATTATCCCACTAAAATGACCAACAACCTTGCTGTCAGAATGATAATTTTCTCCTGGTTGCCAGGGACTATATTTGCGCTACTTCATATCTACCTTATACACACTGTTCCCTTTTGTGGGCCAAATAGAATTATGAGTTATTTTTGTGACTATGCCATGATAATAGAGTTAACTTGTGCTGATGTTAGTTTCCCGGTTAATATTTCCACATTTCTGGGTTTGATTTTTCTGTCTGTTTTGATCTGCAGTATCATCTTTTCTTACGTAAAGATACTTATTGCAGTATTCAAAATTACATCTTCAGAAGGACGCTGGAAAGCCTTTTCAACCTGTGCCAGCCACCTCTTGGTGATTGCTGTGCACATGTTGGTGGCAGTTTTTGGTATTGTTGCCTACAGAATTCCAGGGTTTTCTGCTGATGTTCTCACATTAGCATCTATGTTACAGAATGTTCTTCCTTCACTGGTTAATCCCATGATTTACTGTCTAAGGACAACAGAAATCCGAGCAAGTTCTTAAAAGAAATGTAATCACAAATAAAGAATATTAAGAGGGATTTAGCTACTAAAATGAAATGCATAAAACTAGGATTGGATGATTTTTTTTTATTTACGAAATTCCACAAAAATTATTTTCTGCTTACATTTTATAGTTTCACAGAAATTAGTGTAGACTATTGCAAAATGTTTCTCTGTCAACACTTTCACTTGTGGGCCAAAAATAATTTATTGCAGAATTTTTTATTCATGGAAAAAATCTTCTATGAAATCTGCAGGGAACAAAGTAACCATCTCATCAATTGGTTTATCATGCAAGTTTTTAATCTTTTAATGTTTCTAATTTGTTTTGTAAACTAATTCACAAAATGCATAATTTCATAGAATTATTTTCCATGTTTCACAAATGATGCAAATGTTGAGTACGGCAATGCCCCACAGACCTTCTTAAGGGCATCATATTTATACTTTTCTGTTTAACTTTAGTGAGTTCTTGTTTTGTTTTGGGTTGCGTGGATCATGCCTGTTCAGATTCAAGTATTTTAGACCGTGTTAACAACAGCATCTATGGATCCAGAGTGGATAAGGATTTGTCAGAACACTTAGATATTCTAGAAGACTTGATAATTAATTAATTCAGTTAGTTTAGTGGTTAGTTCACTTTTGTTGACCAGGAAAAGAGTGCAAGACAATACTACTTTCAGACATGTCCGGGGGTACTGTTACAAATCATCTGAAATTGAACCAGATTTTAGTGAATGGGGAGAAAACTGGCCAAGACAGCAGGGAAATTCTCTGCTCTTTTCACATGCAAGCTGTATCTACCAAACAGGCCTTTGAAGTCTTGTGAGTAAGAAAAAAAACAGTGTGGTTAGACTAACAAAAAGTCTTATTGGAAAACTACACAAAAATTACTGCTGAACAAATCATTTATTTAGATATATAATTCTGCTATAGACAACAAAGAGCCAGTAAATTTTAGGGGGGAGGTCACATGGGAGAGAGAGAGAAGCCTGAAAAACTCAAAAACAATTCAAAGGAGCTGAAAACTGACACATGCCAAAATTTCTGGCAAAAGTACAAACCACAACAAATAGTTTGATACCTTTTATTGAACCAACAAGGATGTTACAAAAAGAATAAAGAGCTTTAGCTTTCAGACCAACAAGTCCTTCCTCAGAAGCCTAATGAGAGTTATTTAGAAAATCCCATATTATTAACACTTAGAACATGCAGAAAAAAGCAGTTTTTTTCCTCAAACAGCTGTATCCAGTTGTATATAAGGGCCATCTCAGAAACATACAACATTTCTGGGTAACTCCTGAGGAAGAAGTTCTGCGGTCAAAGAATGTTGGGTATTTCTGGCATTTATTCATGGTTGGATGTGGCTATTTCAGAATGGGTCTGTGTGGTCTAGTGGACAGAGCACTGGTCCAGCACCCAGATCACACATTGGAAGTGTACCAGAGTCAAAGACCTGGGGCAATTGTCTGTATACCTGTGTAGTTTGTAGGCATGAACAATGATTCCCACTCTTGCATCCCCCTAATTTCATCCTAATTTAAATATAAATGAAGTTGCTGCATTCGGTTTTTTGCTAGTGTGAAAATGTGTTTGTCTCCATTGCAAGGGTCATGACCGTGCTTATTCAAGTCATCATGGGAGCTGATAATGCATATCTACACTGTCCAGCAGATGTGATACTCTCAGTCAGGTCTGTTACATGCCTTGTGAAGTCCTTGTATTCTCTAGAAGCATTTTTCCTAAATCAGACACACTTAAACTACCTTGAAAAGTTTCATGACCAACATAAGAAAAGAACATAGGGACTGCTAGAGCATTAATGCAGAATAACTACAGCAGGCTTCACTAAAACATCATACAATTACAGGATGCCTTACATGAATCAGGTCATGACCTTTGCAGTGGAGCCAAGGAGGTTTTCACACCAGACTTGAGTAACTTTATTTACATTTAAATCCTGATGAAATTAGGAGGGTGCAGTAGTAGCAATCATTGTTCATGCCTACAAACTACATGAATAAACATAATTAAAGGTTAAAGGGATCTTTGCTTTAACCTCCTGGAGCTTCTGTTTACCCAGCCATAGAAATGAGTAAAAGCAGGATGCCACTGAGAACAAAATGTTACATCTTAGCTGGACTGTCCTGTGTTTATAAACTGTACAAAATAGAGATTGCTAACTCTACCACCCATTAAATATTTCCCATGAACCTACTGCAAAACTCCTACAGAAAGAAGGAAACTAGACACATGTGAAGAGCCTGTAGCGGTTTTCCATTCAACAATAGCAGTGTAGGAAGTGGCCATCACGATGGGCGAGTGGACCTTTCCTATTGACAGCTTCCATGTTTCTGTGTAAACCTATCAACCATTAATCCCCGAAGCATTGTTAAACAAACCATTCAATTCAAGCAAGCAGTTACCCTGTGATTAAAACATGCCTAATTATAGCAAGCAATAACTTATGTAGTAACTGTGAAAACACACGCAATGTCAGTATTCAAAGAAGTGCTCTCTTTACTTAGAACAAGCATTTGTCACTGCTGAATGTTTGCTTGTTTGTATTTACTGTGTAGTTGTTGAGCACAGATAGTGCAGAAGCAAAAACTGACAAATAAGTAAGCATTAATCACTGAGACAGGGGGTAATTTCCCAGGAATTAATGCATGATTGGGGTGCATAAGGCCACAGGCCGAGTGCTTCCCTCCACCCAACCATGCATTAATTCCTGGGAAATTACCTCCTCTCGAGGTGATTAATGCACTTGTAATATGGAAGTGGTACAGAAATTGACTGCCAGCATTGTTATTTAAAATGGAAAGAGAGATGTGCATTTTTGTTTCAGTTACTGTACGCTACTCAACGCAATATGTTTTCGAATGTCTAAGATCAGTTCATATTGTGGCTGCTACAAGTTCAACATTTAGATTACTGATGTGTACTGTTATTCAGCCAATGTCTCACTGTCGGGTAAGATGCCATTTGCGCTGCTGCTCAAAACCACATGAGTATCTTCACGGCTCAGTGAGTGACTCGAAACTGCCTCTTTGTCTGGTCAGGTAGCGCTTTTCATGAGGACGGTGTTTGTACTACAAAATGAAATGATCATTTCTAGGGAATTAATGACCACTTCATTTTGTACCACCGGGTGTGTTTCCACCTTTCGTTATGCCGGATTCATGGCACACATTATTTGCCATGTTACAACACTAGTTATGTTAGTTTATGAGCAGCTAACTGTTCTTTTTCTGACCCAAAAATCAAGTTAATTATAAAATAAACATATCCTTATCAGTTAGACACAATGGGATTTTCTCAGTGATGAAGCCATCAAAGTCTAGGTATCTTTTTTTTTTAACCATTTGTTTCTCCTTTTTCTCCTCCCTACTGGCCCCCTCCTGATGGCGACCCCCAGACCCATCATCCAACAATGCAGGGCTTACTCCATTTTCTTACTGTACCTACCACCATGGATGAATTGGAGCCACTGGGGGGTGCTGTGGACCCTGCAGGGTCCTCCCAGGTCGAGGTATTTTTCTCCCTGAATATCTTTGCCCCCTAGGTCAGCTTGCATGCCGTAGTATGAAACACACACTGTTCTCCCTCCCTGAAGGAGAGGAGCAGTCAGTGGATACTCCTTCTTCCTTCCCCCTCCTGGCCACCCCAAGCAACCTTTGTTTATTCCCAAATCCAAGGTCACCAGTGTGGTAGACAGTAATCCTGCTTGTCTGCCATGGTACTGCGCCGGTTAATGCTAATGTATAGGTACTGAGTCAGCTGTAATCCTGCACAGACCAGGTACTGGCAAAAACCAGAGAGCCAGACCCAAAACTGTAACACCTGGTGGAAGTCTCACCAGGTCCAGTCAGAACTGTTGGTCTGGTTTTTATTGTTTTGGATTCGCTCCAGTGATCTGGATTTCACCCATTCTCACTCAGTAACTGGACATGATCCCAGTTCACATGGCTATTTCTGTTCTCCTGTCCATACCTATGAGACCTGGAGATTGATGTGTCCTCCATCACCTCCTCTCCTGCCTGTTACTGCTGCTGCTACTTTGCTACCTACTCCCCCGGTACTGTGGCTACCCCAAGCTACCATCTTTCTCATTCTCTTTCTGTTTTCTGTCTGCCAACCCACACTACTCATTCCAGCCTTGCTGCCACAAAACATGACCTTGGGCCTGCCTTTATGCTTCCATCCCACAGAACTTGATTGCTGCAATGAGACACTGACAGGCAATCCTAAAATCAGCTGCTAGGAGCACCAGGTGGGAACTGAGCCCAGCCTTTGTTCTCACAAACAGCTGCAGCTTCAAAGCAAATTTGCACCCTTGACCCCCATGACTGCTTGGTGTGGGTACCTGAATATAGTGCTTCTGAAAAGGCGCATAAATAACCATGCAGTCTGAAGTGCATAGTGCAGTACAGCAACAGGGATATAATAACAGTAGGAAACTACCACTACCCCTGTCACACAATAGGAAGTGGAGGAAGGAGTAAACATGCCAGATGTGCTGTGCCTGGTCAAGCTGCTCCCATGTGGCGTGGCTAAGGAACAAGCACGTGGCATAGTGGAAACCTGGGGACTGGGGTTTGATTCCCCATCTCCCAATATTTTGATTAGGTTTAAAAAAAAACTAAGTTCCCCACTCCTGAATTTGCCTTTTGCCCCCTCAGTCCACATCCCCATCAGAGTTGATTCATTTAGTTGGAGGGTGTGGTGGTGGGGGCAAAGATTTTGGCATTGCTGCCAATGGTGTGCGCTATGTTGGTCAGGTCAGCATTGTGTCCCAACCTTATTTTACTGCACATCGTTTTGCATGCAGCATTGTTGTATTTGCGGTTTCATCTGCAACATAATAACCCCATGCCCTTGGTGGGGCTGAGAACATATGAAAAGCACCATCCAAGCATCACTGCAGTGCTCCTTGATTCCAGTACAGACAGTGAGGATGGGGAAAAAATGGGAAATAATGCTGGTGTCCGGAGTGCTTTCACACAGGTGGGGAATCTCCCACTATAAACCTGGGCTGAAAAAACACACCTACAACCTTAGGATAATGTTAAAGAGTTTGTGAGCACCCACCAAAAAAGTCATCAGGCAACAATGGTTCACATTTAATTTACCGTGTTTTTTTATTTTATAAACGTCCATTAAGATAGTCACCTCACCAGAAACTTCCATTTACATGTTCAGCAACGGTTCAGAGTGGCAGATTCTCTTAAACTGCATGCTAAGTTTTTTGTAGCACCACCAAATCCTGGTGCTCATTACTTTTCTTTACTGAACCTTAGGATAAGCAGTGAGGTTAGGGAAAACATGGAAAATATTGCCTGACACGGGGCAAGGCATTGTCATCAGCTTGAATTCTTCCCCTTTTGTGAGTTGCACTCATCTTCATGCCTTGGTTGTATCCCACTGTACTGATAATGAGCAGAGAAGGGTGAGGGCAGGGTCTGTTTAACATAACAGGGAGATATAATAATAATAATAATAATAATAATACTTTTCATTTATATAGCACATCTCCAGTATCAGAGCGCTGCACATAAAAACACTTCACAAATAATTTAAAAGTCTTACTCAGTTTCAACTTCAATTTAAAAACTTCCCCAACCATAAATATCAATCATTAAAAGCCTGTTGGAAAATACATGTTTTCAGGCTGGTTTTAAAGCTCTCCACGGTCCTGCACTCTCTAATCTGACGAGGTAGAGAGTTCCACAGAGATGGTGCCACAAACATGAATGCCTGGGCCCCAGCTGTTTTCAAACTCACCCTGGGAACCTCTAACAACTCCTTGTCAGATGAGCGGAGAGGATGGCCGGGGCTGTAGGGAACCAGGAGCTCTTGTAGTTAACTAGGTCCCTGTACACGCAGGGCTTTATAGGCCAGCAAACCAACCTTGAAAGTGATCCGCCACTGTATAGGCAGCCAGTGCAGAACACACAGCACAGGAAGAATATGACTAGAGCGCAACAACCCAGTCAACATATGATATGAGCAGAGCTAGCATGTCGCTATACAAATCAGTTATAAATAAGATAGATTCCCTACTCCTGCTGCTTCCTCCCTTCTGTACCCCCAGTTCATTGAATCTTACCCTGCCTGATACTCCCTCATTCCTGCACTCCTCCAGTTAGCCCCTAACATTAAGTGCAGAGTTGATAATTAACAAATTAATAACACAAGTTAATGTAGTGAAATTGTAATGACTGGGAAATGAAGAGGTTCACATGTAACATTATTGTTTGCTTAGATTTTGACCTTGAATTTTTCAAAATGAGGAGGCAGTATAGCGTAGTAGTTTAAGGCTCTGAGCTGTAAACCTGGAGACCTGGGTTTGAATCTCACAGCCCCATTTGCATACTGTGTGACCCTGAGTAAGTCACTTAACTTCTTTGTGCTCCCAGGTTACACCTGTAAACAAGCTTCAGCTTAGTGTGTCTCTCTTGGTTAAAACAAAAAAATGTTGGTTTCCATTCAGTACAAACTTTGAAAGCTCTCGCTCTCTCTCTCTCTCTCTCTCTCTCTCAATTACTGTTCCCTCCAGACTAGTCACCCTTGCTTTCTCATTTACTTTCCCCAGCAGTAATCGCAGTCCACACTTTCTCCAAATATTGTCCCCCCTCAATACTAGATCATGTGCAAAGGTTTTTGCATATTGTTAATAAAGCTTGAATTCAAGTCCCTGTGTCATGATTAGAGTTTCCTGAAAGTTTCATGCTGTTTAGTTTTGTTGTTTTCTTTAAATCAGCATTTGATAACTTGACCTATAGTGGCTGAAAACTGTGAAGCTATTTCTGTCTCTCTCAGTTGGACTTGGAGAGCGATGACATCATTGTGGAGTGCCGTAGCTTGCTGCTTCAGATTCCCAATCAGAGCAGGCTGTATAGTTAATGGTTTGCTCACCAGGTTTCTTGTAATCTCAGTCTATGGTTTGTGTTTGGATAGATTAGCTTAAATCTGTCATTCTCTAATGCTGGCCCACCGGTGCAGCAGTTGGATTTCCGCTTGCGGCGCCGGCAACCTGGTTCGGGAACGGACTCAGATCATCGGAGGGCCGGCCGGGGCAGAAGGACTGAACGTCTTATAACTGCTCTCTTTCTCCGGGGTGAGGAGGGTGAGGGATGTCATCAGTGCATGAGGGACCCCTGGCGGAGGCCAGGAGTGCCACAGCAGCCGACATCCACAAGGAACTCTGGGGCAGAGACAGACGCAGGATGTCATTGCACGTCCCAGCCCCAGCCCCAGCTTACAGGGAAAAAATACTCTGCCCGGCAGTCTCCATGATGCCCTGTCCTTCGGCCTCAATTAGCCGCCCAGCTGGCTCTCCCAACCAGTCACTAGGAGCACGGCACTGGTGCCCAGCGGTACCGTGACCCCACCCTCTGGGGGGTAAGCCAGGGGTAACCAGGAGAGTGCAGGCAGGTATGTGTGATGGAGGCTCAAGGGAGGCCATGACCAGGGCCGAGATCGATGACCGAGGCAGGGACAAAAAGACTAAAATGGAAAAAAAAAGCCGTCATTCTCTTCTTATGAAAGTTGATAACTTGAGTTTCAGTGCTGAATTGAAGTAGTGGAAATGTTTCTCTGTGAGAGATCAGCGTCTGTATCACAGCTCTCCATTCTTTCTCACCAAAACTCTGATTTTTTTCTAACTATATAACACAGGTTTGTTTAATGAATATAAATTAAATCTAAATTTTGTTCATTCATAGAAATAGTTTGTCTTTAATGTAGCCTTCATAAATACATTCATGTAAGAACATTTTTTTGTGTCAGATTGACAAACGGGTGCCTGTCACATTCTAATATTTCAAGCACATGTCCTGCCTGAACTCACAAATTTCATTCCTTTGGTGGTTTCTATGTGAAAATACATCATGTATGTGTATAAACGGCTGCCCGACTCCTCTCCCATAAGCATGATTCGGCCTCTGCCTCTCTTCACTATAGCACTTCTCACGCTCGCAGCTGCTCGACACCTATCCCACTAGCTGAATTCAGCCTCTGCCTCTCCCCATCATAGCACTTCCCACTCTCCTCTGACAGGCATCCCCTACCCACTAGCTCCCTCCCTTATAACATCTTGAAGTCCGCACGCTATTTTTTGACCTGCCCCCTGGGCATGCAACTGGATTGAGCAGTTCTCTCCCTGCAGTTTGAGCCTTACTCCGCCGGGGTTGTCCCCCAGGTTGTGTTCCTCCCCCTCTCCGCACCCACTAGTTACTCTCCTCCCTGCCTGTTTCTTGACACACACCTGGACTGTTCACTGATCCTGCTCCCCCCTTACTTACCTGTACGTGTAGTCTCCTACCTCCTTGTTACCTTATTGGGTTTACGTATTTGAGTTGTAGTTGTACTCATGTTTGCTAGCTCTGTCTCTGTACCATGTCTATATACTGTACTTCTGGCCCCACCTGTGTGTGGGTGAGTATGTCACTCTGTCTTTGCACCATGTTCCCTGTACTGAATTCTCTCCGGCCCACCTGTATTGTGGGCTTGTATGCTACCTTGACTATGTACCATGTTTTTCTGTATTGTACCCTCCCGGGTCGCACTTGAAAATAGGCACTTGTTGTCTAGTGTGCTTACCTGGTTAACAAAAATAAATAAATAAATAAATAATAAATAAACAGAAACACTATATGGCATCCCAATGCACCATGTCTCCTTCCCACAGTTGAGGCAGCTGCAGTCTGCTGCAACCTGTTCCCTGCCCCACAAGCCCCCCCTTGCCTTCTGCTTCACATTCAAGGCTGCTGCACCCTGCTGCCCACTGTCTTCTCCCACACAATCAGGGATTGTGCACCCTGCTGCCCACTGTCTTCTCCCACACAGTCAAGGATTGTGCACCCTGCTGCCTCCATCCCCTGCCTAAAGAATCAGACCTGCTGCACCCAGCCCAAACAGTTGGGGTTGCTGCACTCTGCTGACCCCCCCCCCACAGTCATGGATGCTGCACCCGTTGCCCCCTGTTCCTGTTTTCACAGTCAGGACCGCTGTGCTCTGCTAAGCCCCAGAGTCCTAGGTCCCTCTGCCTCCGCAGCTGGGTCTGCTGCACCATGCTGCCCTAGGACACCTAAGGTAGGGATTTTGCTGCACCCTGCTACCAACTTCCATTGCCCCAAATGGGTAGGGCTGCTGCACCACCCACCATCTCACAGTCAGGGCTGCTGCACCCTGATATCCCCCTGTGTCCTGCCCCACAGTCGAGGCTGCTGTACCGTGATGTCCTCTGTCCCCTGTCACCACAGGCAGGGCTGCTGCACCCTGCTCCTGTCTACACAGTTGGGGTTGCTGTGGTCTGCTGTGCCCTAGAGCCCCATGCCACTGCAGTTAGGGCTGCTGCGCGATGCTGCCACTTCCCACAAGAGTCAGGGCTTTTGCTGCACCCTGTTGTGCGCCTCCACAGTTGAGGCAGTTGCACCCTGCTGCCCCCCTGCCATCTGAGTCAGATCCTTTGCTACACCCTGCTGCCCACATCCCTTGTCACAAACAGGCATGGCTGTTATATCCTGCCCCACAGTTTGGGCTGCTGCTCTCTAATTACATCCTTATTTTCTAGCCAAACAGTTGTGGCTGCTGCATCCTCTGCCCTCTTTCCCCACCCCCTCAGTCATGTCCATGGTACCCTTTTGCCCCCTGTTCCTGTAGTGGGGTGCAGCAGGGCACAGTGGTGGCAGGGGACAGAGGACAGCATGGTGCAGAAGCCTTGAATGTTGGGTAGGACACAGGTGGGCATCGGGGTACAGCAGCCCCGACTGTGGCATAGGGTGCACATGGTGCAGCAGCCCAGCCCATTTGGGGCAATGGAGGTGTGTAGCAGGCTTCAGCAGCCCGAACTCTGGAGGCACAGGGCATCGGACTCTATGGTGTAACACAGCATAGCCCTGACTGTGGAGACAGGAACAGGGGGCAACATGGTGCCATGGCTGTGACTGTGGGGGTGGGGACAGAGGGCAGCAGGGTTCAGCATCCCTAATTGTTCTGGTAGGAGATAAGTGTGGCATCAAGGTACAAAAGTCCAAAATGAGAGACAGGGTGTAGAAACCGTCCTTGCTTGGGAAAAGGGATGTGGGCAGCACGATGTAGCGGAGGGTCTAACACTGGTAATGGGGGGGCAGAAGGGTGCAACTGCCTCAACTGTGGAGACACAGAACAGAGTATAGCAAATGCCCTGACTCTTGTGGCAAGTGGCAGCATAGTGCAGCAGCCCTAACTGCAGTGATATGGGGCTTTAGGGCACAGCAATCCACAGCAACCCAAACTGTGTAGACAGCATGGTGCAGCAGCTCTGGCTGTGGTGACAGGTGACAAAGGACAGCATGGTGCAGAAGCCTCAACTGTGGGGATGGACTACAGGGGGGTATCAGGGTGCAACAGCCCTGACTGTGAGATGGGGAGTGCATGTTGTAGCAGCCCTGCCCATTTGGGGCAATGTAATTGGGAAGCAGTGTGCAGCAAAAGTCCCAACTCAGGTGACCTAGGGTAGCATGGTGCAGCTGGCCTCACTGTGGAGGCAGAGGTACCTGGGACTCTAGGGCTTAGCAGAGCACAGCAGCCCTGACTGTGGAGACAGGAACAGGGTGTAACAGGTGCAGCATCCTGGATTGTGGGGGTGGAGTAGAGAGGTCAGCAGGGTGCAGCAACATCGACTCTTTGGTCAGGGGGCAGCAGGGTGCAGCAACCCTGACTGTGAGACGGGGAGTGCGTGTTAAAGCAGCCCTGCCCATATGGGGCAATGGAAGTGGGAAGCAGTGTGCAGGAAATGCCCCAACTCAGGTGACCTAGGGTAGCATGGTGCAGTTGGCCTCACTGTGGAGGCAAAGGGACAGCAGCCCTGACTGTGGAGACAGGAACAGGGTGTAACAGGTGCAGCATCCTGGACTGTAGGGGTGGGGGAGAGAGGTCAGAAGGGTGCAGCAACATCAACTCTTTAGGCGGGGGCAGCAGGGTGCAGCAACTCTGATTTTTACAGACTAGCTGATATCTCACAGAGAAAGATTTCCACTGATTTAGTTCAGCACTGAAACTTAAATTATGTGTGGTTCATAGCTCAGTGCTTATGTAACATAGTTGAATGATGAACATGATTGGTGGATACAGAGGCCAGTATAGAGAACAATGATTACTGAGTAATGTATTGTGCTTAGGTACTTGGATGCTTGAGAGAGAGTTTGATAATATTTGAGGGTTTTGGCTTTTCTCTGTATCCCACCTGCAGGAAGGGGCTTGATTAGAATTGTAGAGCCCCCGGTGGGATAAGAGTGCCGGAGAAAGAGGAGGTGTCAGGGAGGATGGTGGGTGAATGCGACTCGCTCTAATCAGAGCTGGAGGCATATGCCTCATTTAAATAGGCTGTGGGGGAGGAGCTCTTCCCCCACATAATCCCGGTTACTTCTACAATTATCAACTTTTATCAGAAGAGAATGATAGATTGTAAGCTAATCTATTTAAAAACAAACCACAGACTTAGTTTATAAGAAACCCAGTGAGCAAACCATTAACTCTACAGCCTGCTCTGATTGGGAATCTGAAGCAGCAAGCTACTGTACTCCACAGTGATGTAATTGCTATCCAAGCCTGACAGAGAGACAGAAATAACTCCACTGTTTTTAGCCACTGTAGATAACAAATGATGATTTAAAGAAAACCACAAAATCAAACAGCATATCTCTCAACCTCTTGCCTTGTGAATCAGGGACAAGGCTTAAAAAATCAGGGACAAAGACCCCAAATGATTGACACATCTTAAAAAACTGCTACTATTCAGTTAGAAAGCTGCTAAAATAAGGGGATTTGTGTTAAGATGCATTTTCTGAAGAAGATCAAGTCAGTTACTTTAATGTTTGACATTATTCTGTGTTTTTAATCACCGCTGTTCTGTCACAAAAACACAAATTTTACGAGGGACAGAGGAAAATTTTGAGGCTAAATCAGGGACGTCTCTGAAAATCAGGGACAGTTGAGAGGTATGTCAAACAGCATAACACTTTCAGGAAACTCTAATCATGACACTGGGACTTGAGTTCAAGCTTTATTAACAATATGCAAAAACCCTTGTACATGATCTTTAAGTACTTGTTGTCTTCCAATCCCAGTTACTTTCCCTTTGCTGCAACAAGAGTTCGCTCCCATTTTCCACTTAGTACAGCCTTTACTCTCTCCTAATTACTTTTCCCTCTGTAAAGAGACAGATCTTTCTCTCTTTGTAACTTCCCCCCTTAGTAAAGGCTGCCCATGCTCCTCTCATTTCCTTTCCCCTTAGTAAAGAACAGCCCTTGCTGTCTGCTAGTTGCTTTACCATTTTGCCCCTTCTGGCTATCATAAAGAGGAGATTTGCCCATGGGCCACTTGACCAATGCTATGGCCCAGTCATCCCAGGTGGCTAAACCAGTGAAGTTCAGGTTAATGGTCAGTGACCCCATGCCAAGCTGGGGGCTGGGCGATAGTCCCTGGGGAGGCAGAATCAATGCAGGCTTTAAAGGCCAGGACAGAAGACAGTCACTCTCTTTTGTCTTGGCTGCCACAAAGGAAAAGAAGGAGGAAGACCCCCCATCTTACCTGATGAGATAAAAGGTGAGTTCTTCATTGGGTTCTAGGTGCAGGAATTGGTCCAGGTGGCAGGGTCCCATTATCCTTTGGTAGGTATTGGCACAGTGACTGGGAGGCTGCATCCCTCTAGGACATCAAGGATCTAGCATTAAAGGTCAGTGGGACAGCTGTTGCAGGCAGCCTTGCTCTTGCAGCCGGTGCTGCAACTTTTTCCCCATCCCGTTGACATCTCTGTTACCACAGGTACCTCCATGTGTCTTGGTTGCCATGCACACTGCCTGCAGTGGCCCCATAAGCGGTGGGGAGGGTGGGGGAATTTAGTGCTGACAGGGATATTGTGGCTGCATGGGTTCCATGGATCAGGGCTGGGTCATGGTGGTCTGGCTGGCTCCTTGGGGTTGCACAAAACTCTCAAAAAAAGAGAAGAAAGGAAAACAGAGAGGAAGTAGAGCTCTGATTGGCAGTGAGCTGTAGCTGCCCTACTTTTTGTTGGTTGCCCTCCATCTACCTGTCCTCATGGGCACATAGCCTCATGGAGAGTAGGCATTTAAAAAACAAAGAAATCAGGAAGCACTCATTATCAGGGACACATCACCCCACTCTTATCATCGATCAGCACTGAGTAATGGGGATATAGCACCCTGCTTATTTTGGAAACTGCATAGTTCACCACCCCCACCCACACTCTTGGCCACCTATTGTCCCTGCCTATTGCAAGAAGAAAGAAAGAAAGAAAGAAAGAAAGAAAGAAAGAAAGAAAGAAAGAAAGAAAGAAAGAAAGAAAGAAAGAAAGAAAGAAAGAAAGAAAGAAAGACAGTTAGTTGTTTTTGGCGAGTTTCCATAAGTAACAAGCTATGCTTGCTAGCTCCCACAGAATGATGTGCGTGCTGGCACTGCTATATCAGAGAGCAGATGAGATTACACAGAATACAGTAAATCAAGTTCAAACCATACATGTAGGGTTGAAAATAGGAAGGAAGGTAATGCACCAATAATGCACAGTCAAGAGCCACAAAACAAGGATAAGCAAAGTAATTAACACCATATAGGGTGTTTATTTGGAGGAAGCACTCTGGGATAAATTTGTAGGTTTCCTGCATGACAAAGGTCATTAACTGCCACTTGACTCCAGGGTGTTCCTGCAGGACCACCCACAAATGGGGCTAGGTTCAGCTTCCGATCATGTCCCCCCACCCCTTGTTTCCCTACCCTTCTGTATATCTCCACAATGCTTCTTGCCATTAGGCAAGGCACAGCTGAGTGAGCGGCCATACTAGCTAATACAAATGGATCATGGGTGTTTGTCAAGCTGTGTACCAGTTAGCCATCTGGTGCTGGTGTGGTAGTCTTATTTAAAGAATGTTTAGTATTCCTCCTACTCAGACAGTTGGATGTGTTGAACAGTCATTGGCTTTATTAAGGTCATTTGCAGCAGTTAAATTACATTTTCTCCAGTGGTGTGCAATGGAATGCTATATAGTAAATTCTGTTGGGCAGGATTCTGGATGTCTGCTACTCAGATCTGGTGGATTTCTCTATGTGATGAAATATGGCAAACAATTAGATTAATTGTGAACGATAAGTAGGCCATGGCAAAGTATGATAGCACAGTTTAGTTAAATGCTGTTACTAAGGCTGGTCAGGCAGTCTCGCCCAGAGGTTGAGACTAAGGAACAGTGAAGGTGCCTGGTAGATCCAGCAGAGGGGGGGTTTGATTCTCACAACCTCCACATGCATACAGTGATTCTGACCAGGTCATGTAACACCCCCCCAAGTGCTTCAGAGTCACCCCTGAAAAGAAGGATTTGTGCCTAAAGAGCTTGGCCTGTTTACCAAAAAAACCAAAATAAAAATAATCCCCTACAGCACTTTAAATACCTTTACTTCATCTGCCTCACTCCTGTCAGTTCATGAGGTTTTGGTCCTTCCATCTTAATTCTAATTGCTCTGAAGTTTATCATTATTTTATCCATCAACCACTGGAGACACACTAAAAAAATTGGATGGTTTAATTACGACAGACATTTTCATCTCCCCCTCCCCTTCTTGTGGACTTGGAATTTGATGAAAGAAACATTCTCACTTATGCACATGTGGTGTGCAATGCCTTTATGCAGAAGGAGGTTTTGAGTATGCCATGTGGGAGACTTACAGTGCAGGAGTTAGCGGTTAGCCAGTTAAGGACTGAGCAATAGAATGTCCAGATACTAATAAAACTGCATGGTTACTTAGGAGGATTTGTTTCAATTTTGGTGCATCAATTCTTTGATTAAATATGCTTATTATTACTTGGTCAGATCAATGCAGTGGTCTAAGGGAATAGTCAAGTGGCGGTAGGATGTGTTATATGAGTCGCAAAGATGGACTTCTAATTCTCTCCCTTTCCCCATCTTTCCCTTTCTGAGACATTAATGATTAGGTAGGTTGTTAGTGATTTCTTGCTGTTGTGGGTATGCAACAAGAGCTAATATTCACATATACAATTTTTCCTTCTCCATGAGAGTAATTGGAGACAAATGGTACTTACGATTGCATTTCCCACATGTGTCCCCATTTGGATGTCAATTCAGATCTGGGGACCTACAAGCCAACCCTCTTATTTCTGATCCTCAGGTGGTCTGATATCTGTAACCAGCATTCCAATAACTCAGTAGCACCCGAATAAATCATGAAGCTGCAATAAAGCTGAGCCTACTCCAGCTTGGTATGGGAAGGATTCTAACCTGCCACTCACTCACACTGAGGAAGAGGCACCAGGATTGGGTACGTGCATCAAAGGGCTATCTGGAAAGACAGTGCAGATGCTGGCTGGCCAGAATGGCTAGGGACAGGCCAAAGTGCCCGAATGAGTCATTTGTTGAAGTTTATATCTAGAGATTCAAGGTTTTGAGCTAGTTATAAATGTGGTGTATCAAATGCACACATCAGCAATAAACAGAGCATGGCCACAGTACAACAACAGGAATGTACTCCACCCCTTGGGACTCTTAAAGAACTGCCAGTAGATAAGGACTTAAAAACTTCCATAATGTCTTGGTAACATTCTGGTCTAGTACTACCAGCAGGTCAATGGTTCTTTACTCTGGAGAGGGACGTCATTTATCATTCAGTATCAACCACAATCAAGGGTTCCGTTGGGACAGGAGCCTACAGGAGCTCGGTTCCATCACCTCTTAAAAATGGTATGTCAGCTCCACCCCCATTGTGATCTTTTTACACTAACAACTATAGGAGACTGTGCCACAAGAAAAAAAAGACAGTTCCACAACCTAAAAATCTATCAGGGGCAGTTCCCCCCATCCAAATATTTCCAATGGGACCACTGACCGCAATGCATTCATTGTTCAGGGACTTGATCAGAGGACATCTGCACTGAAAGCAATACACATAGCAACAGAGGATTGTCCCAGAAGGGTTAGTAAGGCAAAAAAGAGAAGAAAACTACAGTGGTTCACAAGAGAGGTGGCAACAAAGTGAGGGAGAAAAGACAGGCTTTCAGAAAATTCAAGGAGTCCGCAAGAAAAGAGGACCATGAGACATAAAGAAAAACTGAAGGAAGCAGGTAAAGAAATCAGAAAGGCAAAAGCTGAAACAGAACTGAGCATAATGCAAGGAGTAAAAAGGGGAGATGAGAAGCTTTTTAGATATTTCAGGGAGAAGAGAAAACATAATGGAAGCATCATGAGACTCACAAACGAGGAGGGGAGAACAGTAGAGGAGGACAGTGAAAGGGCAGTGTTCTATGACACCAGCATGACAACAAATACACTGATGTCCTCAGCCGCGTTGGTAACCTGTCAACACCCCCGACCCTGACGCATCCCCGGAATGACCATCAACATAGCAATGCCCCCCTCCCACACTCCCACTTACTATAGATATCTAATGACATGTTGCACAGACAGTGGAGTTAGATATTTACCCCCATTGATGAAGAGTCAAACAAAGTGAAATCCCCATCGCTGCCGATATAGGCACAGTGGGGTGTTTGCTGTCAGGATTTCAGTGTGCCGGTGTCACTTTAGCGATGTTACACCAAAAGGCAGAAGTCCTAAATAAGTATTTTTGCTCAGTTTTCACAGAGGAACAAGAGGGAACTGGACCTACTAAAATAACAAAAGAATTCACGGAATCAAGCATAGAGACACACCACTTCATAGTAGATCAAGGGCTAATAGGACAACAGGCTAAAGGTGGATAAGGCCATGGGACCAGACGAGATCCACACAAGGGTATTACAGGAACTGGTGGCCCCTCTCTCGAAACTATTTACCAAGTACCTGATGACTGGGGTCATCCCATAGAAGTGGAAGAGGGCTACAGTTGTTCCTCTCCATAAATCAGGAAGCAAGGAGGAGGCAGGAAATTATTGGCCAGTCAGCCTCACATCAGTGGTGGAAAAACTGATGTATCACTGCTCAAGGAAAAGACACAATAGTTTCTGGAAAAAAACAGGCAGCAGGACTCAAAACAGCGTGGCTTCATGGTAGGGAGATCATGCCAGAGAAACCTGATCGACTTCTTTGACTAAGTCACCAGGGCAGTATTTATTTATTTATATTTATTTATTGTAAAATCAGAATTACAGCCTTTGAGCTAAAAGCTCATTTACAAAGGATCCTCGTCGAACAGAAGGTGGGAGAGCATCAAGTACATGGACAGTGGAGAAAAACAGAAACAGCTAGTAGGCATTGTCAGTTACACATCATTAAAAAGGCTAAACAGCATTACAAATAGAAGGATGGGGAGAGACAAAATACATTGTAAAAGCAATCACTTAATTAAGTAATACAGAGGAAAATACTCCCAAAACAGATTAGGTAAATAAAGTGCAGATTCCAACTATGTACAAAGTATGAGAATTCCCAGAATGCAACTATAGAGATTAGATAGGGTCCCAGAGGGAACAATTAATGTGACCACCGACAAGTACAGCCATTAAGGGAGAGTAAGCTACAGGCTAAATGGGTGAGGGAGAGAGCACAATGGTGTGCCAGGGAAGTGTGTTGGATATAGGATACCTGGACTTCAGTAAAGCATTCGACTTTGTCCTGCACAGGTGACTGATAAATAAGCTGGAAGGCATGGGAGCAGAGCAGAAGGTGGTAAACTGGGTAAGAAACTGGCTAAGTGGGAGGACACAGAGGGTGCAGGTAAACAGTGCCTTGTCTGAGGGGAGGGAAGTGACCAATGAGGTGCCCCAGGGATCAGTGCTGGGACCTCTCCTCTTCAATGTTTTCATTAGTGACATTGTGGATGGGTTAGAAGGTATGATATGTCTATTCACAGATGACATTAAGATTTACAACAAGGTAGACATTCTGGGGGGGAGAAAGACACACCGAGGGGGGTAGAAAATGGAAGCGAATCTAGAGAAGTTAGAAGCATAGTCAAGGGCATGGCAACTAAAATTCAATGCAAAAAAGTGTAAAGTCATGCACATATTCAAACGCAACACAACATGGGAGTGCTACCTTGAAGGGGAAAAACTGGTAGTAACCAAAGAAGTAAGGGACCTGGGAGTCATTATATCAGAGGATTTGAAGGTGGCAAAACAGTGTAAAAAGGTGACACTAAAGGCCAGCGGCATGCTGAGGTGCATCATAAGGGGCATTACAAGCAGACAGATGGAGATGGCACTGTCACTGTATAAGTCATTGGTGAGACCCCAGCTGGAGTACTGTGTCCAATTCTGGAGGCTGCACCTCAGGAAGGATATAGACAGATTGAGGCAAGTGCAAAGGAGGGCTACCAAGGTGATAAAGGGACTGCACCACAGGCCATGTGAGGAGAGACTGAGTGAACTTAACTTGTACTTACTCGAGGAAAGAAGCGAGACGGGAGATAGGATAGAAACTTTCAAATACCTAAAGGATATAAACAACGTACAGGCACAGGACCTTTTTCAGACCAAAGATGGCACAAGAACCAGGGGGTACAATATGGAACTGAAGGGAGGAAATTCAGGGGGAATACGAGGAATTTATTTTTTACAGAGAGGGTGGTGGAACCCTGCAACAGTTTGCCCCAGGAGGTTGTGGAAACTTAGAATGGTTGGTGGATTCAAAACTGCATGGGACAGACACAAGGCGGCCATCAGGACATAAGGCTGAAGCGGTAGGGGTAGGAAACTGAGCAGACTAGATGGATCGTGAGGCCCCCATCTGCCGCCACATTCTATGTTTCTATGTTTCCATGAGACAAGGCTTTTGGGAGAGTAAATCCTGTAAAAAATTGCATAATCAGTCCAACTGAGGAACTCTAGGACTTTTATAAATTCTTGCAAAAACATTTCACTTCATATCGCTCCTATTCATTATGTCTCTATTGACCCTAATGGTCAAGAATCACATTCGTTAGTCATATTTACACCAATCAGTGGTTCAGATTTGCTCCTCCCCTACAGCATTTAACCTCACCATCTGACAGTGATGCAGTCCAGCCAGTCAGGTGCATATATGGCAAGAAAGACTCAAGATACAAAACGCTCAGTTACGCAAATGCTGGGTAGAGAATACCAAGATTCTTTCTTTACACCAAGGTAGGGCATACATGCATACTGTTCACCAAATTTCTGGAGCACAAGGGTTCAGACACCTGGTAAGGAACTAAAAAGACAGGCAATTATCTATGCAGACCCCAAGTGAGGTGCAGTATGGCAAAGTGATAGAATTCACAGAGGGACCCCACCACCTATAATGTTACGGCAGACATAACTAATAGGAGTATGGAGTCATGTTTCCTTTCATATGTGTTTTTTTTTTCACTTTATGTAGTCAGTATTATATCATTGGCATACATTTAACCATGAAATGTCCTTTCTTATTTTGCATCTGGAACTGGGTCGTACTTCAATGGCACACTCTGAACTGAGTTCCACCAGTCCCCCCCCCCCAACCATTTCCACTACTGGAGATGTGACAGACAATCTGTCCATTTAAAATCCTTTCCAGTAAGCTGGCCCAGTGGCACAGAGGGCTGGCGTGATGTACACTTTACCTGTCACCACGCCATTGACCCATGTTCAGGAGCGACCCCGGGTTCTCAGGGGTTGGCCTGGGGGGGGTGGGCTGGAAGTGGAGAGAACGTCCACCAGGTAGCTCTCCTCTCCCAGATTGGGGAGATAGGCCTTTCTGACTCTTGACTGCCACTGAGAGGAGGCTCAGTGGTGGTATCAGAGCATTGGAGGGGCTGGCATTAGGCCAGTTGGGTGAACTGAGGCTGCGCTCAGTACCAGTGTGCATGCATGCCTCCACATATTTGCACTGCTGTGAATGGCTGAGGTCTTGGGGATATAAACGGGTGAAAACCAGGTGAAAAAAGAACCCTCTGGAGGCAGGATGAAGACCACCCCCCCCACAGGCTCCATACTGGTGTATGGGTATGCACCATAAATCCTGTTGTAGGGGACGCAGTTGTAAGATAAGTTCCAAAGGATCCGGGTGATGTGGCTGGGGGAGAGCTGGTCATATGGGGCAGTCAGAGGAAAGGAGAAAGCAATAATAAAAAAAATCCTTCCCGGTACAAAAAAAACAAACTTCTGACTGTAGTCTCTGCCATCTCCTAGGCACTGATTGTATAAGTCTAGAAAAACAACATTGTCTGATTACAGATACAATTAATAATTTCTGTAGGACCTAAGGGCCAAATCTGGATCTGATTTCTAAAAATGCATTATAAATTTAATGGGAGGGATGAAATAGATAGATATTAGAAATAGGTTATGGGTTTAGAGGGAGGAGGTGAGGTACATTATCCTGGGAAAGGATGTGATACTTTTTTTTATCACAACACTATTTTTCCACCACCTCCGCAGACCCTGCAGGAGCTGTGACCGGATGGGTATGTCCTCCAGCCCATCGGGGCCATCATGGGACCTGATGGGTCCCCGGTATGTTTTTCCTCTGGTTTTTCTACAGCTCCCGTGCCTATGCAATAGGCACAGCAGCCGTCTCCTCTCCATGGAGGCAGCCAAGCAACCTGGGTGTGGGTCAAACCCCTCCAGCTGTCCTGACACATGCAGCACAAATCCCACTCCCTGAGGAAGGAGAGCAGTCCTTCAGACACTCAATCCTTGCCTCCCCCGGTGACCCCAAATGACCTGAATCCATTCCCAAACCCGGGTCGCCGGCATGGCATGACATGTGGCATCCAAAGCCACAAACATCAGCACCACCAGGCCGGCAAGGATGTGATATTTAAAAATCATGAGCAAAGGTTTTTTGCATATTGTTAATAAAGCTTGAATTCAAGTCTCTGTGTCATGATTAGTGCTATTTTGAAAATGTCATGCTGTTTGGTTTTGTGGTTTTCTTTAAATCAGCATTTGTTAGCTTGCTCTTCAGTGGCTCAAAACAGTGGAATTATTTCTGTCTCTCTCAGCCAGGGTTGGAGAGTGATGACATCATCTTGGGATATTGTAGCTTGCTGCTTCAGATTCCCAATCACAGCAGGCTGTAGAGTTAATAGTTTGCTCACCAAGCTTCTTACAAACTCCGTCTGTGGTTTGTGTTTAGATAGATTAGTTTAACATCCATCATTTATATAAGAAGGTTAAAACTTTAGAGAATATAATACACATGTTTTATAGAAAAGTGAAAAACCTATGTTAATTCTAAGGAAGTTAACGGCAAGGTACAACCAGGGAGGGCTGAAATTACTTAATCTTTGGTAGTACCATCAGGCTGCAATAATAAGCCATAACTGAGAATATTCAGAACACCCACCCTTTGGTGGACAGAAAGTGATGAATTAATACTTAAAAATGGGAGAAGTTATCACCACTTATATAAATCATATGGAAGAAAAGAGTTCAAGAAAACATCTAATTGTTGTTTGAATCCAAACACAATTAAGTTTCTATAGGCCTGGGCACAAGTTCTGGAGCTGATTTCTGAAAAAGCCTTATAAGCTTAATGGGAGGGCGGGAATAGATAGATATGAGAAATAGGTTATAGGTTTAGAGGGTGGGTTGAGGTACATTATCCGAGGAAAGGGTGTGATACAATCTTGAGGAATTGATGGGTATATCTATGGTAACTCCAGGACAGCTTGGAAAAGAGTATTCTGAACCCGGAGAAGAAAAATAAGAAATCTAAGGATGGAGTGCTACCGCTGGGGGTCTGGGTAGCAGCAACAGAGCAGGAGAAGGATCTGGGAATGATAATCCCTAGCAACCTGAAACACTCCCCACAGTGTAAAAAAGCAGCAGCAAGGGCAAACAAGATGCTGGGGTGTATAGCCAGAGGAATCATCAGTAGGCAGAAGGAGGTTATACAGCCCTTGCACAGGTTGCTGGTGAGGCCATATCTAAAATATTTATTTATTCATTTATTTTTTGTTGACTGGATAAGTGCACTAAACAACAACATTGTCTATTTTCAGGCATGACCCGGAAGAGTTACGGACAAAACCAGCATATTACAATGGGAGTTCTAGACAGCAATTAATATACACAGAGAGTACAAGAAATGCAACAGGCAATCATCGCTGTAAGGGAAAAAATAACACATGCAAGTACAGAGGGTACCATGAAACAGAGGGTGGGAAGAATTACTCAGAGGACTAATAGTGAAGTAAAGGGTAAGTGGCCAGCAGCTTATTTCTAAGAGCAGTGTGCTGGGATAGGGGAGTCCCAGAAGTGCTAGTGGGGACTTGGGGAGTGACAAGAATCAGGTCAGTGCTACATATAGTTTAGAGGAAAGAGCAGTTGTCTTTGATTTGTAGGATACTTTTGAGGTCATTTTTAAAGATATGGGGCCTTAAGCAAGAATGACCGTGAAGTACTCGCTGGAGGCACGTATGCCATCTGTGTAGGTCTGCACCTGGACAGGTGTGCACCCCAGGGTATGCACAACAAATGCACACCTGTCCATGGGCCCACCCCCAAAGGGCACACAGGACTACACAGGGTGGCCAGGAGCAGAGTTGTGGTCCTGGGCAGGCATCCAATCGGATGCCCAACCCGGGACAAAAGTGACTCCCTTGCAAGGGGTGGTGCTGTTCTGCATGCATAAATACCTACCACAGGCAACCAGACCTGCACACCAATGCCCTGTGAAAGACCTCCGAGGGCCTCTCTCCTGTCACACAGTTGACCCACATCCTAGACAGGCATGTGAGCCACCCCACCAGAAGCCCCTGTATACTGCTGACTGTACCCCATCCCGGTACCCCAACGATTGGAACCGCTGGTGCCTCCCCATGTCCCCATCCCATGGCACTGCACCCCCCCAGTGCCCATACTTGTGATCCAGTGCCATTCCTGAGATGGCCAATGGCACTGGCCTCCAGACACCTCCATAGCCACCGGCCATCTGACATATGCGGGTGTCCATCAGCTCCATGCCCCTGCATATATCAGACAGCCAGCAGCTGTGGCAGTGAGTGGAGGGCAGTGCCACTGGCTGTCTTAAGAGCAGCACTGGTGCACAGGTATGGGCACCAGGCGGGTGGGGCATGTGGTGCTGCCGTGGGGGTTAGTGGGATGTCATGGCAGGAGGCATTACACTGGGGTCTGCAGGCATTTGCTGCATGAGTTGAGGGGCTTAGGATCTTGTGTTTCTAGATCAATTCTTTCATTATTGGCTTTAGAACAACTAGGATTCAGTTTCCTGTTTGTTTCTAGCATCAGATTATAACATTACAATGCTTATTTCTAGCTTAAGCTGAATAGCATGTGGTGCAGTTTAAATTCAAGGCACAAGACACACTTGAATTTAAACTGCACCACATGCTAGTCAGCCTAGGCAAGATATGAGAATTGTAATGCTAGAAATCTGAGTGAAGGGAAGTTTGGAAGTACCCCTGGGCAGTCTGAAATGAAACTAAGCACAGACTGCAAGTGGCTGTAACTTGTTTCAATTAAAAAAAAGTTATAATCTGGAGCTAGAAACAAACAGGAAGCTGAATCCTAGTTGTTCTAAAGCCAATAATAAAAGAATTGGATGGACTCCTACCAAGGTTTCTTAGTTGGCTGCCGTTCTCCATCCAAGCCAGCAGAGCCACAGTTGGGGATGGATCTGAGAAGTCAAAAAATGTCCTTCTTAGATACTGGTGCCCACACCTTAAGAATGACATCAACCTGATGGCTTCCTCACATGTTTGTATGTTATGTTTGTTTTGCCATGAAGTAAAAGTAGACCATTAACAATATACACAGTATGACCCCGGTTGTGTTGCAAGTTGGATTTTTCAGTACAAACCACCCTGAGAATACAAGCCACCATGAAAAACGAGCAGCAGCAGGCCAAAATCAAAGATCTAGGGTACTTCCTGTTTCTAAGGGGAGGGGATACAGATGTAAACTGACTAATATTGAACCAGGTTAAGCTGTTGGTGCTTGTTTTTTAGTGAACGTGGAAAATTTTGCCAGAGAAATTCTCCTACTCGTTTCAAGAGGTGCCATAGGATCTTTAATGTCTGCTTGAACAACAGCAGGACCAGGCAACCAGGGCCTCAGTTTAACATCTCATCTGAAAGGTGGCACCCCTGAAAGCACAGAGTTCCCCAAACCACATGCTGGGGCACCAGTATAGTTATGTTTTCACCAAGGGAAGTGTGTCCCCTGCAATGCTACCAGCATGACTGCCTGCAGCATCTGGTATTCACTGAGATCTCCTATCCTACTGCTGACCAGGTCCAATCCTGCTTAGCTTCTGAGATCTGATGGGATCAGGCTCCGGGCTCCAAGGTAATATTCCTGCAGACCTTTAGTTTTTCAAGAGTCAACACTTGACAGGGCCTCAAACTCCAGCAGTGCCACACATTTCCGACTCAACAGGCCTGATTCACAGACAAAAGGGGATTGTACCTATGGGATCAGAAAGCCATTAAGCAACAGTTAATTTCCACTTTATTGCAAATAAACTAGACATTTAGTTAATGTTCACATAGCAATAATACAGTAAGATCCCTAAAACATTTAGCACAACAGCAGTGTCCAATTGTGATCACAGTCGATCATTTGTTTTTTTTGAATCATGATACACAATACATTGTACATCACACACAATCCATAATAAAAAAGAAAATAGATCAAAGATAGGAGAGACACTAATCTTATAATCATATTATCCAGATTCTGCTATAGTTTCTATTATGAAGTAACTTGCCATTCATATTGTAAAACACATGGAGACCATCTGGGATATGGCAAGGAGTGGGCATGAAAAAGTCCCACTCAACCATGTAAACAGTATGAGGACCCTCACAAACCTAGACACTAAATTAAGGAGGGTCCCAGCCGGTAGAATTGTTGCAGGCAGGTGGTGGGGGGGACATTCAGAACACTCAGAGTGAGCATCCTGATGAGGCAGTTTGCAAGAGAACAAGACTAAACTTATTCATAATGCTTTGAATTATAGAGATAGGTGTAATTTTACATTACCTTGTTAGGAAAGTACTACAGTACCTAGAATCCATAAAAGGACGGAGGGAAGGAATAAATATCCAAATTGTTTGACTTCTTTCAACCTGCCTCTGCAGTATGCTCACTTTGAGTTTTCTGAATACCTGTTGCCTTGGAGTTCCAATCTGACACTTGTCTAAGGCAAAGATCGCAGAACACTGATGAGGCCCAATAGGACAGAACATGTGTCTGTACTTCACCATTCTCAGCCAATACTGGAGCAGCCATACAAGCTTGTCTAAAACATGTTTGTTCTGCAGAAAGCCTTGTCAGCCTGACTTGCAGAAGGATTTTCACACCAATAATACACTGCACTGGGACTGAACCACCCAGGCTGGTTGTGGGGGTATTACAATGTTGTGACCAGGCAGGAGGGATTCGTCAGAGGACCAGTTTCAACATGGGACCAGATTACTGAACCGCCACAGTGAGAGAATGGAGTTGGAGGGGTCCTCGGGATTCCAGAGGTGTAACAGGATACGGGGAGAGAGTGAGGATGATACCAGACCACCAGGGGAGTGAAGGTATGACCAGAACATTGCGCTACATCACCTGCTGCATAACATGACCCAAGGATAGTGGGTCTTGCTGTCAAACCTTGGACTCCTACATGGCAGCACGACACACAACAGCTGGGCCATCATACAACCACCTTTTAAGATATTCAAGGCTGCAGTGCAATTAAACTAGGCAAAAAATATGACCCTACCCTTTTTTCACCATAAAATATTCCAGGCACGTTCCAGTTTAATATGGTGGTAACATTTTCTAGTTCCAGCAAAATCTGAATATTTCATAATTGTTTTCATTTATTTTTTTCTCAAGAAAAAAACATAGAAACATGGAAGTTAATGGTAGATAAGGACCGCAAGGCCCATCCAGTCTGAACAATTTGTCTACCTTATGAATGTGCCATAGACCTGTACTCTGTCAATGTCCTATCTATTCATACTCATCTTTATTGCTCTCTTATGCCTGTCCCATGCCTATTTGAAGCTCTGCACTGTATTCATAGCCACCATTTCCTGAGGCAGGCCTTTCCATGCATCCACCACCCTTTCTGTGAAAAAGAACTTCCTCACATTCCCCCTTAATCGGCCTCCCTCTAAACTCATGTTGTGTCCTCTTGTTCTGCTATTTTTCTTATATTGAAACATGTTAGATAAGATTAGCTAATGCCCTTAAGATATTTGAATGTTTCGGTCATATCACTGCCCTCCCTCCTTTGCTCTAGGGTATACATATTGAGCTCTGTTAATCTGTTCTCATATGTTTTCTGATTCAGTCCCTGTACCATTTTGCTTGCCCTTCTCTGGACTGCCTACATTTTGTTAATGTCCTTGTGCAGGTGCGGCCCCAATACTGCATGCAGTACTCCAGATGGGGCACAGCCAGTGTCTTGTAAAGGGAGATAATTACCTCCCTCTTATGACTTGTGATACCCCTACTAATACACCCCATCATCCCTCTAGCCTTACCTACTGCTTTAGTGGTCTGCTTGGTTGATTTCAGGTTGTCTGTGATGATGATGATGCCTAAGTCTCTTTCTTCTCTTGTGATTGCCAGCAACTCCCCTCTCAACCTATAGGTGGCTTTAGAGTTTCTCTTTCCTATGTGCATGATCTTGCACTTCTTTGCATTAAATCCCAGTTGCCACTCTTCTGACCATTTTGCCAGTTTATCCAGATCTCGTCTCATTTTGCGCACCCCATCTGGATCATCTACTCTGTTACAGATCTTGATGTCATCTGCAATGTCACTGATGAAGATATTGAAGACAACGGGCCCCAGGACTGATCCCTGAGTTACCCTACTTCGAACTTGAATCTCTTCTGACTGTATACCGTTTACCAACACTCTGTTTTCTGCCTGCCAACCAGTTTGCCACCCAGTTGACCAACTCCTGACCCAGCCCGAGCCTACTCAGCTTATTAGTCAATCTTCTATGTGGAACAGTATCGAAAGCTTTGCTGAAGTCAAGGTAGGCGACATCAGCTGCTCCCCCTTGATCCACCACTCCGGTTACCCAGTCAAAGAAATCTATGAGATTAGTTTGACAGGACCTTTCCGTTGTAAACCCATGCTGTCTTGGATCCTGTGTGCCTATGGATTCCAGGTGTTGCATTATCCTTTTCTTAAGAAGTGCCTCCATAATCTTGCCCACTATTGAAGTAAGACTGACTGGTCTGTAGTTCCCTGCCTCCTCCCTGCTACCACTCTTGTGGAATGGGATCACATGAACCCTTCTCCAGTCTTCTGGGACATTTCCTGTGCTCAGTGACTCATTAAAGAGTTTTGATAATGGCTGTGCTAGTTCCACCCTTAGCTCCTGTAGTACCCTGGGATGTATGCCATCTGGTCCCATTGCCTTGTCCACCCTGAGCTTAGTGAGTTCTTGTAGGACCCTTTCTTTTGTGAAGGGACTAATGCACACCTTCCTCCTCCTTGTGTCCATGGTGCTGAGCTGGGGGCCCTGCCCTACCTTTTCCTCAGTAAATACTGAGCAGAAGTATCTATTTAGGATAGATGCTTTTCCTTGGTCCTCCTCCTCACACTTCCCCTTATCTCCTTTGATCTTAGCAATACCCCCTCTGGACTTTCTTTGTTTACTAATGTATCGATAGAAAGTCTTGTCATCTTCTTTTACTGTTCGTCCTAGTGTTTCCTTGGTTTTGGCCTTTTCCTGCCTTACTGCCTTCCCTGCTTCCCTTAGGGAAGTTTGATATGCCTCCCTATCTGTGTCCCACTGTGTTTCCTTATATTTCCTAAAGGCCAGCCTTTTGGCTCTGACCTTTTCTGCTACTGTTCTTGGGAACCAAAGTGGTTTCCTTCTTTTTTTGCTCTTGGTTTTCTTTCTAACACAATGGGATGTTGCTTCAAGTATTGCACCCTTAATGCCTGCCCACTTTGCCTGTACCCCCTCACCAGTATTTCTTCTTGCCAGGGATAGCTTAACTTTGTTGGCCACCTTATCAAAGTCAGCTCCTCTGAAGTCCCACATTTTTGCCTTGGAATGGGAAGAGTTAGTTCTAGTGACCAACTTGAACCATACCATGTGATGGTCACTGGCCCTCATGTGACCTTCTACCTGGAGATCTCTCATCCTTTCCCTGTTAGTCAGTACTAGATCTAGGATAGCCCTGTCTCTTGTGGGTTGTTCTACCAGTTGTTTGAGGCCCTCTTTCTGCAGGGAATCCACAATGTGTCTAGTTCTGGCAGATGTTCCCAATCTGTTTCTGGCGTGCTGAAGTCTTCCATTATCAGTACCATCCCTTTAGCAGTCATGTTTTGTATATCTTCTAACAGTAATGTGTCTATGTCCTCCCCCTGGTCTGGAGGCCTGTAGACAACCCCAATTCATATGGCAGTTCAATTTCATATTTCCAGGATGACCCACAGTTCTTCTTTCTCCTTATGTGTATTCTGAATTTCTGTAGCTTTGATATTTTCATTGACATAAAAGGCCATTCAACCCCCCCTTTTTGAACCTCGGGTCTCTTCTGAGCAGTGCATAGCTGAGTTCTGAAGTCTCCCAAGTGTGGTTACTGGTGAGCTAGATCTCGCTAATGGCTACTGTGCCCAGTTTAGCCTCTGTCATTGTCACCTGCAGGTCTGGGACCTTGTTTTCCCAGACTGCAAGTATTTGTGTACATGATTTTCCATTGGTCATATTTTGGTGTGTTACTTGTTGAGCAAGGTCTGGTACTTCCCCTGTGCATCATATGGGGAGCTGAACTCTTTTCCTTACCTAAAAAGATGATCGCTACATTTGGCTTAGAAATAGCATTCCGCACCTGTCAAGCATTAAAGAAAATCAAAAAACTTCTGGTGTACAGCATAGAAGATACCTAGAAAAGTAGATTTTACTGGAACATTAATGCTTTTGTTAATTGTAGTTAAAACCAGCTTTTAGGAAAAAAATATTTTTTATTGCACGCCTACTTCACAATAAAAGGCACAGCCTAGACATCTAATCAAAGATCAAATATTGGCTCCTGTATTCGACTACAATGTACACCAAAGCAAAACAAGAAATAACAACAAAGATTTAATTTGTCATGCTGGGAGTCTAGGATCGTGCCCGATCCTGGACATCAGGAGGGGAGGCCAGCAGGGAGGGAGCTAAGAGAGACTCTTGAGTGCTTCCTTCCAGGTGAATGGGTTGCTGAATGCCACTTCAGCAGCAGCTCCTGACAGCAGCTTAGTGTAGGCATTCTTGGCAGCGTGGGTTATCACTCACTGCCGAACACCCCCACCACATGTGGAGGCTGCATACAAAAGGAAGGTGACTGGAACACCAGAAAAGAGGAAAATGGCTGCACCATAGCTCCAGTTGATGGCCTTTGATAGGCTTCCTGCACTGTCCAGGCACACGGTGCACCACTTCTGCACCACTCTGACCAATGCCACCCAGGGGTTAGTCATGTCAGGGGTGTGACTGACAGATCAGTAGCTCAGTGAGCCCTAATGGGTGACATGTGGCAGTAGGTGTTGCACAGAGATTGGAGGAAGTTGAGTTTGAGCCCAAAAGAGTGGAGTTGTGGAGAGTCTAGGTAGGTTGAAAAAAATATTAAATTTGTTACTGTATATGCTTTAGGGGTGGAAGGCTAATAATTATCTTATAAGGCAATGGTTGGAAATGGGGCACTCTAACTGGTTGGCAACATTCTCAAAGGGTTGCAGATGGAAACCATTATGTACAAAATAACAATTCAGATGTTAATCATAAAACATTCACTTTAAAAATACTGAACTCCCAATGGCGCTAAGGTACTGGACGCCTTACCTCATGCCATGCAGGCGACCTGTGTTCGGGAATGAGCATGGGCCGCTGGGGGTTGGCAGGGGAGGAGAAGGATTGAGCATCCATTGGATTGCTCTCCTTCTCTGGGGAGGGGAGACACCAGCACTCAGTGCACTGCTGGCTCCTAGCGGAGGCTGGGGGCTGGTGCTCTGAGGCTACAGCAGGAGAAGGCGAGGCAGATGCTCAAAAGGAATGCATATGGGGGTGTGCACATTCATTCCTTGTGGTGTCATTGCACATTCTTGGCTAGAGGGACAAAAACGGAGGAAAAGAAGTCCTGGCGCACTTCATGGCAGTTGATCCCCGCAGGTGCCACCCCCGTGATAAGCAGCAACATGCCTCCATCACTGGATCCTTATGTGAGGTGGGTTAAGGGATCCCCACTGCCCCACCATGGGGGGAAAGCCGTGGGGCAGCTGGAGGATGAGCTGCGAGCAGGGGACGGTGCTGGGGGATCTGACAGGAAGTACTGCCACCGGGGACTGGGAGGATAAATAAAGTTATTAAAAAAAAATGTATATATATGGAACCATTTTAGCTTAATGATAGAGTTAAGGCACTCCAGGAGCTGGGTTACCTCTGTTCTTCGAACTTTAGAGGCTAAGGCCATCCACTGCACCTCATGCCTCATGATCCCAGAGGGTTAGATTAGCTGGTGGCAACACATCCCCTGGTTGTTACTTTATATGCTAAGAGGTTCTGCGTTTCAGAAAGGTTCTGATAAGCCATGAAAGTTCTGATCCTTAGCCAAACCTTATCAGAACTTTCAGAACCTCTTAGTTAGAAGTACAGAACTGTTTATACCAGCATTGCTTACCATAAAGTTTTTGGCAGTAAGGGGGAATGAATCTCAAAAAACCTGAAGTACTACTAAATGTTTATATGCACAGTTCCAGCATCTCTTATGGTTATAAGAGTGCCTTCTTTTTTTATTTATTTATTGAAATGTTTCACCAGAAAGGCACACTGAACAAAAGTTGCTCATCTCTTTGCGCGACCGGGGAGGTGTACAATAGGATGTGAAATTAGACGCACAATTGACATTTATCAGAACTGTGGAAAACAAATACATTAGCATTTTAAATAATACATACATTATACATTTGTAGAGTGGCTTGCACAATTAATATGCAACATGAATGAGAATTATACATATAGTAATATGAAATGCCTAGACTGGGCAGGAAGTACAATTATTCAGGTATGAGTATACTAACACCTATATAAGTGCTGAGAAGTACAGAGTCGGGGGGGAGGAGGGATGAGGAAAGTGGACAGGGAGGGTCAAGAATATCCCTAGAGCTAGCCCCTCCAAGATGCCGAGAATCCTACCAGGGGCTAAAGGGCATGGAGGCCTGGAGGTAAAAAAGGCAGAGGGAAGGGGGAGGGTAGGAGATTGGCCGGAGAAAGAAAGGGGGAAATAGATTTGGTAAGCAGAGTGCAGAATAGGAGGATGGGGTAGTGTTTGAGAGGGGAAGGAAAGAATCTTGCCTAATACTAATACTGGCCTCTCTAGGATGCTGAGAACCCTAGCAGAGGGCAGATTAAGGGGGGGGCAAGAATTGGATAAGGAGCAGACTGGGACTAGAGGAGGGGGGGAAGAGACAAACAGCCCAGTACTAGACCACTCCAGGATGCTGAGAACCCTGCCAGGGGACAATACAAGCATGGGTGAGCTTGGAATGGGGGTAGATGGGCAGAGGTAGAAAGAAGAGGGAGGGGAAACTTGAAAGTGGGAGCGCTGGGTAGAAACGCTGTGGGGGGAGGGAGGATTTGACAGGAGCATGTTGAATGAGTAGCAGAGCAGGCATGAAGGGGAACTTAGTGAGGGTTAAAACAGGGGCAGTTAACAGAAAGAAAGTTATGTAAGGTAGAGGTTAGGGAGTGAGGGAAGGAGGAATTTTGAATTGGGGGGTTCCAGATTTTAGGAAAGCAATGGGAAAAGCCTGGTTGATGGTTTGTATGACGGGGGAACCACAGAGTACAAGTCTCAGCAGATCTTAGGGAGTGGGAAGGGAGGAATGCAAGAGGAGAGGGAGCATGTGAGGTAGAGTGGAAGTTCTCTTAGCCAGAATTTAGAAGTCAGTTTGGCACAATGTGCGAGGCATCTGCTAGCAAGTGGGGGAAAGGACAAGGCATGGTGAAGGTCACAATGATGAGTGCGTGGTGGAGCATCAAGTTCAAAGCAACAGGTGGAGTTTAAGAGAGAGTCCAGTCTGGTTAAGGAGGATTTGGGAGCTACATTACAGTAGTCAAAATTGGGGAGGATCGTCTTCTGGAGAAGTTCATGCCATGTAATAGGAGGGATGCAACATGCTTGGTGTGCATTTTTTTCAGAATGGTGTCAATGTGGCCAGAGAACCTGAGGTGCTGGTCCAGCCAAACCCTAAGGTAGCTGAAGAGGAAGTGTCCTCAAGGATAGTCCCATTAAGAGTATGGAAAAAGGATAAAGGGTGGAGCCTAGATAAAGAGTCTCTGTCTAGTGCTGAAGGTCATGGAGACTGTTATTTTTGGCATTTAGGAATAGTTGATACAAAACAAACTAGAGCTGAACCTGGTGGAAGTCATGCTGAAGGGTGGTTGTACATCAATGGGGCATTTGCCAGTGGTGAACAGGATAGTGCCATTGACATACATGTGGATAGAAGATGAGTGGGATCAAGCTGTAGGAAGGTTACTGAGGAAGACGGAGAAGAGATTGGGACCAAGCACAGAACCCTGAGTGACTCCTGTTGAGATGGGGGGGGAGAGATTGCATCCTGGATCTTGACTGATTGCATTCTGCTTGCAAGGTTGGCTCAAAAGCAGTTATGAGCAGGAGCACACAGATCAACAGCCATAAGGGAGTCAAGAAGCAGGGCATGGAGGACTGTGTTGAAAGCCTTAGTGAGGTCGACAGAAATAGCAGAGGTGAAGATGCTGTTGTCCATCCCGGTAAGGATGGAGTCAGTGAGCCTAAGGAGGGAGGTGGTAGTAGAAAGATAGAAACATAGAATTTGACGGCAGATAAGGACCGCTTGGACCACCCAGTCTGCCCATTTCCCTACCTGATGGATAAGTTGCAGATTCTAGTTAATCAATAGCTTACTTCCTCCTGCCTCCCACTAGAATTGTCTTATGCCTGTCCCATGCATTCTTGAATTCTCCCACTGTTCCTGACTCCACAACCTCCTCAGGAAGGCTGTTCCATGCATCTACAACTCTCTCTGTGAAAAAATACTTTCTAACATTACCTCTGAGCTGTCCCCCCATCTTCAAATTGTGCCCCCTTGTTCTTGCACTTCTCTTCTTCTGAAAGATACTACCCTCTTGTACCTTGTTAATTCCCTTGAGATACTTGAAAGTTTCTATCATGTCCCCCCTCTCCCTCCTTTCCTCAACGGTATACCTATTAAGCTGCTTTAGTCTCTCCTCGCATGTCTTCTGGTATAGACCTTGCACTATTTTGGTTGCCTTCCTCTGAACAGCCTCCACTCTGTCTATGTCTTTGCATAGAAGGGGCCTCCAGAATTGCACGCAGTACTCCAGATGGGGTCTCACTAACTGTCTGTAGAGAGGGATAACAACTACCTGTTTTCTACTGTTGATGCCTCTCCCTATGCATCCCAGTATCCCCCAGCCCTCCATACTGCCTTCTCACATCGCTTGCCCACTTTTAGGTTATCTGATATAATTACTCCTAGGTCTCTTTCAATTTTTTTTGTTGTTATTAACTCACCCCCCATTGTGTACTCTTCCCCTAGGTTTTTGTTTCCCAGGTGCATTACCTTGCACTAGTGGAGTGGTTCTTCCAAAAACCAGATTGCACTGGAGTGAAAAAGGAAGAGTTAGCAAGAAAGGAGGTTAGTTGAGAGAGGACCAGGTGTTCTTGGAGCTTGGCAAGGGAAGAGAGGAGCGAGATTAGGCTATAATTGGCCGGGGAGGAACTGGTCCCCACCCTTTGGGAGCAGGAGGACCACTGCATGTTTCCAGGGTAAAGGGACAGAGTAGGACTTAAAGGAGTGATTAAGAATTAGGAAGAGAGGATAGGCAGTAGCAGCGGCCAAAAGGTAAAGGAGTTTAGGGTCAAGGTCATCCGGTGAAGAGCCGTTGGAAGGGTTGAGAGAGAGGAGGGCCACTAGTATCTCCTCAGAAGAGACAGGAGTGAAGGAAAAGGAAGGGTGGATATGGGAGGGTTGGGTGATAGAGGAGGGATGATAAGGTGAAGGGAGGACTGACGAGAGTGACTGTAGAAAGGGCTGAGGCACAGGAGGTGTAGTAGGAGTTAAATTCCTGAGCTACTAAGTATGGTTTGGACACTAATGTGTTGTTTCTGTTAAGCACTGGGGGTACGGGGTGCAAAGGAGGGGAGAATACAGAATGGACCACTTTCCAGAATTTAGAGGGGGAGTTAATGTTATTTAGGAAAGAGGATTTAAACTATTCAGACTTGGCTAATCTGGTAGCTTTTGTACAGGCATTTCTTAGACTGTGATATTTAGTATAGTCTGATGGGCTGGGAGGCCTTATGTTTCCGCCAAGCTTTATCACGCTCCCTGAGGCAGGTTATTAACTCAGGAGTGACCCAGGGATGATGGTCACCATGAATTCTTGTGCATTTGAGAGGGGCATAGGAGTTCCAGGTATCTAGAAATGTATCCCTCAAGTAATCGAGGGCTTGGTTGACAGATGAGGCAGAGACAATTGGGGACCAGTTAGAGTTTTAATTCATTGAGGAGGGGGTTTAGGTTTAGGGAGCTGAAAGATCAAAGCTGCAGGATTTTGTGTGACGGATTTGGCCTATGGACCTTCCTGACCATGAACATTGAATGATGATCACTGAGGGCATCCAGGAGGATGCCTGACTTAATAACTCGGTGTGAGTGGGAGGTGAGAGCCCAGTCTAACAGTGTGTGATTTAGGGATTTATGATTTAGTCAGGTGGGTTCCTGGATGAGTTGGGAGAGATTGAGTGCAATGATGTCATGTTGCATCTTGGAGGTAGTTGGTGATAACCAGTTTAGGTTTACATCACCTAATATGTATAACTCACCTTTGTGAGAGTGGGATGTTACAGAGGTAATGAGGCCCACTGTGTCAGAGGGCTTGATGCCAGGGTGGCAATAGATACCAGCAATAAAGATGGAGGAGGAGAAAGGCCATGTAATGTTTACAACTAGGGCTTCATAGCTGGAGGGTAAGGAGGGCGAGAGGGTGGTAGCCTACTGCAGTGAGGATAGGATAGGATATAGATAGCCACACCACCTCCCCTGCCGACCCTGTCCTGCCTATTTATGGCAGGTGATTCTCAAGTTCTTTGGGTGAAAGATCAGTGAAGCAAAGCTGGCAAGTTCTGGCACACAAAAGGCTTAAGAAGTCATTCTTATAACCATAAGAGATACTGAAAATATACATATAAACATATCATCAATCATATTAAAAACCTCTGTTTTTAAAAATGGAGCTTGAATGTGCAATTAATTTGTTTTACTTTGTACAAAATAAGAAAAGCTCCTGTGTTGAAAATGAGCTGTGCCAGCAAAACGTAGAACTTCAGAATTTTAGAACTGTTTGCATTAGAGCCCCTCTTATAAGAGGTTATATGATCCTTTGGAATGATTAGAAATAAACAATTCTGACTGGCTGAAATATGATGTAATGCTTATATAACACAGGGATGACACAGTGATTAGTGTCATATAGTTAGTAAGTACGCCCTGTGTAACACCATGAACACTTAATACATCCTGGCTCATTGGGTCCTTTCTCCACCATCGGTCTTCTTCCTGAGTCTTTTTACTACTGTACTAGCACTAGCCTTCTTTAGAGATACAAAGACCAGCTGGGGCAATATATTAAACCCTAAACATTAAAGGATAAGAACCTGAACTACATTCTGATAAGGTTCTTGGAAAGAAAATGGTATTGGTTCTGGAAAGTTCTGGACATGGGTGCCAGGACAGGAGGAAAAGTGTTTGTGTGTTGGGGGGGGGGGGCTGTAGTAATTATAAAAGGAAACCATAATTGCTTCCCATCTGACCATGCATGCATTAAAGGAAAACTACACCCTCATATCATCTCAATTTCGTTTCCATGTCAACTGACAACTCTTTTCATGTAGCTGTTAGAGATGCATGCAACTGCCTAGTCTATTATCACACTTCATACTAGGCCCTGTAACTGTCCTGTGAGGCTGCACTTCATGGCTATTGAAATCTTATTGTCCCTGAGAGCTGTATTAGCATATCAGAACATGATGCGTAATCAACCTTTAAACTCCCCAGTATGCCTGTCTCTTTAAAGGAAAACCACACCCTCGCATCATTAAAATTTTATTTGTTTCCATGTCAACAGACAACTCCTTTTCTGTAGCTGTTAGAGCTATGTGTGTTACCTTTAGCTTGTTTTCACTGCTCATGGTAGCCCCTGTAACTGCCCTGGGGGTCTCCATTTCATGGTTGTTAAAATCTCATTGTCCACGAGAACTGCATTAGCATATGAGAATGTGATGTCAGATAAACCATTTATATCATGTATCTCTATGCTGAAGGAACAAATATAATTCAAAAACTCTCTGGAAACACATAAACTGAATGGAGTTTAAAGGGTAAAACCCTGCATGTTGCATAATGCAGTTCTCATGGACAATGAGAATTGACAATGAGATTTCAACAACCATGAAATGGGGACCCCCAGGGCAGTCATAGAGGCTACCATAAGCAGCAAAAACAAACTAAACACATATTGCCCTAACAGCTACAAGAAAGGAGTTATCTGTTGGCATGTAAACAAAATTTAAATGATATGCGAGTGCAGCTTTCCTTTGAAGGGCACCTTGAACACTTTGACCAGTACAAGTTACACTAGATGTCTGACGATTTTATCTATTATTTTAATATTTATTGATTTGCATGTGTTATATTGCTTGTTTGTGACCTGACCTGTTTTTATGTATGGTGCCAAGAGCCATAAGGACTGGGTGCAGTATAAATCAAATTGCCTTGCCCTTGTCTTGCCTTGAATGCTTATGGGCAAAAGGGGGAGGGGGCTACTGCCCCCACCCCATAGGTTCCAGCAGCTATGGTTCTGGCATTATCCAACCAGTTCTCACATCCTTAATCTGGTCTCTATTTTGCAAGCTGTGAGGCTCAGAAAACATTTATTTAAGTTCTGTCCTTCATTACAAATTGCACTACAAAACTGGTTTGCTGTCACCATAGACTGGATATCATTAGAATAATAAGCTGCGAGTGAGCTTGGTACATCTGGGTTTGATTCCCACAACCTCCACTTGCATACTGTGTGACCCCAAGCAAGTCTCTGAACCTCCCCATTCATCCTGGGTGGCCCCTGAACACAGGCCCTGGGCCTAGTGGACATTGCCTTGTTAGTAAAAGAATAATAAAAAACTGGTGATCTACTTGTGAAAACTGGAATGTTTTGCATCATTTGGAACCAGACAGAACTGAAATTATTCTTCATTTCTTGGAACCTTAGTTCACTGTGAACCAACTAAATGTAATGCTGTTTTCCTACTGTGAATGTCCTGCTGGTGTGTTACATACAAGCCACCCAGCCCTTGACTCAAAGTTTTTTTTTCCCCTTTAATTTCAAACTGTTAGTCTTGGTCTCACCCGACCTCCCAAGGGCTGAGGCTCTCAAATCCCTACCTGATTCCTAAAGAAACATCAGAGACTTGAGAAGGTAATAAATATCTCTGGATCATCTACGGCAGCACACACTATATACCATACACCATACACCATATACCATACACTATGCACTATACAACATACACCATACACCATACACCCTACACCATACACCATTTTAAACAGTTTCTTTCAGACAGAACTCTATAAAGAAACAGTGCTGGTTTAGGAGGTATGCAAATAAATACAGAACAACAAATAAATATGTAATAGCAATAAGTTCAAGGGAGTTTACCACTACAGCAAAGCCCAGAAAACTGGAGGAGACCTAGAGAAGTTGCTGTACAATCCCTCTATAGGTAAGTTGTATAACAAAGTGTGTATGTGGTCGGAGGGATATACAAAAGCTTATTTTCATTTATTAACTATTTTTCTTAAATGATTGCAATGTAGAATTCAATGTCTTTAAGTTAATAATAAGAGAATATGAAACACTGTATTTAGAGCATTGACTTAAATGTACATGTTTAGAATGCTTTACCCGGCTGTATGACTTTAATAAATGATACTTTGGAAACATTGTGCATTGCAATATGTTTTATAATAATTCGGTTGTATCACTAAAGAAAAAGGAAATTAACATTCATACAGATTGGTCACTAGTTTTGAACAGCAGTAGTATTTTACTACAAAACAGCTTTCTGGGGACTTGTTAATAGAGATGCAGCAGAAATAGTCTGTCTCTTTAATTAAAGACTTATAGATGCATGCAGTAGGAGTGTCATCTCATGTATGTTTGGATGCAATGACTGAAAAGTGAAACTGAGAGGTTCTGGCTGCCTAAACATACATGAACTAATAACTTGCTACCGAAGAAACACACTGCAGAACACATTGGGCTGGATATTCAAAAGGGTTACGTCATGCTCAATAGGATTGCTCCTACACAAGTCTAACATTGCTTCATTCTGCGATATTCAGCAGGAGGCAGTTGCACTCCCCAAGTCATGCTGAGCAACAGTGCAATGCTAATGAAGGCATGCTCAACCTGAGGGGGAGAAACCATGCATAAACTGCACAGCCCGATATTCAGCCACAACGTCTGTGAACTCAGCCTGCACCATTGCTGTGGATACATACATACATAGATACATAGACAGTGTCGGCAGATAAGGGCCAATGGCCCACCCAGTCTGCCCATTTAAGTTTGTAAGTTCAGTTTATGTTTTCCAGGAAGTCTGTTGCCCCTTACCCCTGATCTCCAGAATTCCTTTATGTCTATCCCATGCATTCTTAAATCCCGTGATTGTTTCAGCCCCCACCACTTCCTCTGGCAGGGTGTTCCACTTGTCCACCACCCGCTCTGTGAAGAAATTCCTCCACGTTTCCTCTGAATTGTCTTCCTCCAACTTCATCCCATGCCCTCTAGTCCTGGAACATCTTTTCACTTAAAATAGTGCATTCCTGCACCCTGTTCCTCCCTGTAAGATACTTGTATGTCTCTATTATCCCTCTCCTCCTTCCTCCTCCAGGGAGTACATGTTCAGTGCCTTCAACCTGTCCTCATAGGACTTTGATACAATCCATGCACCATCTTTGTTGCCCTCCTCTGAACCTTCTCTACCCTGTCTATGTCCTTACGTAGGTAAGGTCTCCAGAACTGCACAGTGTACTCCAGGTGCAGCCTCACTAGTGTCTTGTATAGTGGAATTATGACCTCCTTTTCCTGCTGGTGATGCCCTGCCTATGCATCCCAGCATCCTATTTGCTTTAACCTGCTGCCTTGTCACACTGTTTCCCTGCCTTGAGGTCATCAGAGATGATAACTCCAAGATCTCTTTCCTGCTTGGTGCATGCTATATCCTCACCCCCAACTGATATGTTGTGCCAGGGTTTTTGTGCCCCATATGCATTATCTTGCACTTCCTTGCATTGAATTTCAACTGCCAAACCCCTGACCATTCTTCAAATTTCTGCAGGTCCCTTCTCATTCTGTCTACACCCTCTGGTGTGTCTACTCTGTTACCGCTCATTCTGGAAGCAAAGCTGCTGGTCTATAAGTAAGTTATGCTCAACTAGGTGATCAGGCGGCTGTCAGAGAACACACTTCTCCAGCAGTTTGCTTGCAATAGCCAGGAGAGAAATCGGGCTATAATTTGACATGGCTAGCCTATCCCCACCCCCACCCCTCATATACAGGGATCACATCTGATTCTTTCCACAGTGAAGGAACCCGCCCCTCTTCCAAAGATAAATTAAACAAATATGTTAACGGACTTTTTAATTGTTCAGCTGATAGTTTTAGTAGTTTTGGGGAGAGTTCATCCACAACCCCACACTTACTTTCTTTGAGACTTAGTAATTTTCTCAGAACCTCCTTTTCTTCTATTCTATTAAATGACAACGTGGTCCCCTTACTGTGCTGCATTATTTTACCAATAGTAATCTACACAGAGACAGCAGTGTCAGAAACCCAGCAGACTATCACAGCAAACTGTTGATTTTGTCGCTGTGATGGTGTTTTCTGTTTTCCCATCACTGTTCCAACATGACACTGGCTTGTGAATGATATTCTGATTGTGCCCTAATTGTTTTCTTCTTAACTTTATTCCTTGCTGTTTTATACTGTCTTAAATTTTCTACAACCTTCCTTCTTTCCTTTGTACAGTCTCCATAATGCTTCCCTTGTTTTAATTAGTACCCTTAGGTTCTTATTTAGCCATGGTGAGAATTTCCCTTTTAACCCTCCATTTTGTTTCAGAGGTGCATTTATTCCATAGCAGCTTAATATAAATATTAAACTGCTCCACCTTTCCATCCAAGTTTGTCGAAGTCATAACCTTACCCCAGACTGTATGTTCTAGGTCCCTTTTGTAAGCTTCTACGTTTAACCTGTTAATACATCTCTTGTTCATGAACCTTGGCCTGTTTTTTTGTTTTTGCTTTTTACGTGTACAGTAAATTGGACAGTGATCTGATATTGAATCTGATAATGCTTTAAGCCTTAGTGTATTATCAGGATGATTTGTGATTAACCAGTCTATTATGGTGTTATCTGTTTTGTAATTATAATGAGTAGGCAGTTCAATCAGTTGAGTAAAGTGGCCTGTTTCCATTTTTATTTTTAGTTTCCCTGTCTCTCTTTCCTCCAGAGTTTTTGTCCCCTATTACAATGTGTTCCCTGTTATTTTTATGTGGACTAGCCCATCAATCAAACACTGGATAGTCATCTAGCTTATATTTTGGAGGACAGTGAAAACAAGTAAGATAATGATGTTTGTACCCCTTAGTACCCAGCCTAACCCTGACAGTAAGGTAATCAATCTTCCCATCTATGGGTCCCCAATCCACATCTTCAACTAACAGGTTATCCTTTGTATACAACAAAACCCTTCCCCCTTTTTGTTTCCTTTTCTATCCTGTCTAAAAATTGATAACCCATTTATTGAAATTTGATTTGATTTAACATTATCTTTCAAACAAGTTTCACATATCTCCATTACATTGAATTTTCCTTGATCTACCCAAACTCGTATTTCATCAATGTGAGCTTGCAGACTCCTAACAATTAAGCGTACTATCTTCAGTCCCCATTCCCCATTTCTGCCTTGGTCCTCCTGTATATTCAGTGGGTTGGGGGTTATTTCATGTCCTCGGCAAGGGACAGTAATGTCAGCTAGCACAAGTTAGTGATCTTGCATTGCTTCATCCTGAAAACTGCACCTGGCCTTAGCCCCTTTAGTAATTTCCTGTTGTGGACTACTACCCAGGAGGAATAAACTGCATCAGTTAAAGTATTTCTCTGAGGGTTTGCATCAAATCTGGTTTATAATCTTTTACCCAGGAAAGCCTTTTCCCTGCCAGATCATCATTGTTTGTCTGTTTCCCATTCCTCTATACCTCCTTTTTATGTTTGCTTGCACGCATGTGTATGAAACATTATGTGATAGCTTAGGAGAGAAGCAAGGTCTTGGAAGTATGGCACTGTGGTGGCCAATGCCCCCTGTGCATTCTGGGGCTTAGCCATGTTTCCCCAATGTGGTGGCATGCTGCTGCTGACAGTAGTTCAGCAAGCATGCCACCAAGCTGAAACAAATTGGCCACTGCAATGAGGGAGCGACCCATCATTGCAGGGCATGCCTTGCCTGGTGTAACATTTCAACAAACATGATGGGCAGTGGTTCACTGCCCACTGCTCACTCACAGTCCCTAGGAAGCCAACTTCAGGGATGCCCAATCCCCCTGTCGGCATATGTGCCCCCTTTACTGCTGTGATCTGCTGAGGGGGTGCCCAATCCCCCTCAGCATCATATCCCCAAACACAGACATGCTTGCCGATGGGGTGTCCAATCCACCTGTTGGCATGTTAACCTTCCCCCCATTTTCCTGGCACTGCCACACCCAATTGTGTGCCACACTGGGAGCCTACCATAGTGTGGCCAACATGACCCTCCAAACGAATGTGCCCCACTGGGAGCACACCTCAGTGTGGCCAAAACCTGTAAAGAAATGGAAAACGGTCCACGGTGAATTTGTTAAATGTTTTTATCTGAAACAAAAGAAATGGACCCTCGCCATGGTGTCCCCTCCCCCAGTCTGCACCCACCCTCATCACACTCTACATCCCCACACACACACACACTCTCACCCCATACTTACCTTCAGAGCTTGGCGCGATAATTTTCGGTGGACCAGGAACACGTCTGCACTGTTCAAAGACGATCATGAACTGAAGAAATGCCAGTAAGCTGTATAATGCAGAAATGTTTTTTTTTTCAACTTAGGAGGATATCTCAGCCATTTTTGTGAATTTTTGCTTCAAATTTTCAACATGGAGTTCTTGGGACCCCACTTCATGAATTCAGTCACTGTCATTTCGTTATTTGGTCCCAAAAGGTGATTCTGCAATCATTGCATGGAATCAAATTTTGTGACTGAGTAATGAAATGACAGTATTAGTGTTCATGAGGTGGGCTCCCAAAAAACCTATGTTGCAAATTTGGTGGAAAAATTCCAAAAAATGACTGTGTTACGAGCGTACAGTCCATAGTTTCTATGCACTCTCATAACTTCATGAATCTGTAATATTTTCACTCCAGATTTTCAACATTGGCATTTTTTGACACCTCCTTATGAACAGTACAGCTGTCCTTTTTCACATCCTGGCCCAAATGTGTTTTCACACTTCCGGTGCAGAATAGAGCAGTCGCTGTGGGAAATCAGCGTTCAGGACACATTAAGAAAATCACAGCGACACTGTTCATGAGCAGAGGTCCTAAAATGCCTATGTTGAAACTTTGGTGACAAAAGTCTATAAAATGACTGTGTTATGAGCGTGCATTGCACAGTTTCCATGCACCCTCGTAACTCTGCAAATTTGATATATTGTCACACCAGATTTTCAACATTGGCATTTATTCACATCTCCTTATAAACAGTACAGCTGTTATTTTTCACATCCTGCCCGATATGTGTGTTTGCCATCTGGTGCACAATGGAACTCTCTCTGTGGGAAATCAATGTTCGGGACAGATTACAATAATCATAGTGACAATGCTCATGAGCAGAGGTCACAAAATGTCTATGCTAAAAATCTGGTGAGAACATTTCACAAAATGACTACATTACAAGCGTGCATTGTGCAGTTTCCATATATGCGCATAACTCTGATAATGTTTAATATTTTCACTCCAGATTTCCAGCATTGCCATTTTTTCACACCTCCTTATGAACAGTATAGCTGTCATTTTTCACACCCTTCCTGAAATGTGGTTTCACACATGTGGTGCACAGTGGCATGGTCACTGTGGGAAATCAGCATTCGGGGCAGATTATCAAAATCACAGTGACACTGTTCATAAGTGGAGGTCCCAAAATGCCCATGTTAAAAATTTGCTTAGAACATTTCGCAAAATGGTTTTATGAGCGTCCATTGTGCAACTTCCACGCACGCTTGTAACTTTGAAACGTTTTAATATTTTCACTCCAGATCTTCAACATTGGCATTTTTTCACACCACCTTATGAACAGGATATCTGATATTTCTCACATGCTGTCCAAACTGTGTTTTCATACAACTGGTGCAGAATGGCCCGGTCCCTGTAGCAAATCAACATTCGAGGTAGAGTAACTCAATTGCAGTGCCACTGTACATGAACAGATATACCAAATGCTTTCATGAGTTGGGGTTCACAAAAAGGCCATGTTGAAAATTTGTAGTGCAAATACCAACAAACACCCAGGGCATTATGGTTTCTAACCATAACATCCTGCCCTGTACAGACTGACAGGGATAAGGGGTGTGCCTTTATATTGCTGGCTGTAATGCTCATGCCATTCCACCCCCCCTCCTGCAGCTAGTGACAGACGTCAAGGTGTGTTTTGGACTCTCTGGCCCCAGAGTTCACCCCATTCTCCTATACTGCACCCATTTCAGCATATGTTCTTATGTAATGGGATGACTGTAAAGCCGAACAGCCCAAGACACACCGCAACACTTGTTGGTGTCTGCAGAATAGGGTCCAGTGAAATGGCGTGATCATTATGCTCAACAACCCAAAGGCATACCCCAATGCCTGTCCATCTCTGCAGGGTGGAGATGGGGTTTACATGAAGTTCATTATTTCACTGCCATTCCTGTTCTGCATCTGTCTAACTCTTGCACTTCCAATGCTAATACCAGCAAACAAACATTCAGCATTGACAAATACTTGTTTGTAATGGTGTTCTCCACTGGCCTGTGCTAAACAATCCCCCTTATTAACAAAAACCCAGCACTGTTATACAGTTTGTTAAGACCTGAGCCATGTTGACTTACTAAACATTCAAATAAATAATAATTAAAATTTCCCTGCTAACAATCAAGTCACTTACTAAATATCACTGTTAACCCAGCATGATTTCAGTCTGGTTTCCCAGCAGAGTGGTGCTCCCCTCAGTCGCTCATGCTAATGCTTGCGAGTGCCGTGGGTTTTTATCTGACTAGCCCCGCCCCCCTCAAGACCTTTCCTGGCAGCCAGCTCTGCAGAGCCCGTGCACACTGGACCTATCACAGTTTGAGGACAATGTCTCAGACCTGAAGCTACAGCACAGTCTCAGTTCAGGTGTGCAAAAAATAGCTGGTGAGTTTTAACTGCAGTCAGTTTAGTGACACAGAAACACTGGATGTAAACGTTGGTGTCCTCTGAATCTGGAACAACAGGACATGCTTCTTCCACTACTGCTTCCTCACATCAGCTCTTAGATGATATGAGTGGCACGGGCTTTTATCTGACTAAACCTGCCCCCTCGGGCCCTTTCCTAGATGCCCGCTCTGCTGAGCCCCCACTCACTGGATCAATCATGGTCTGAAGGCAATGTCCCAGACCTGAAGCAACAGCACTCTCTCAGTTCAGGAGTGCAAAAAATAGCTAGTGAGTTTCAACTGCAAGCAGTTTAGAGACACAAAAACACTGGATGTAAACGTTGGTGTCCTCTGAAGCTGGAACAACAGGACACGTTTCTTCCATTACTGCTCCCTCAGGTCGGCTCAGTCAGGACAAGAGTACTATTTACAAAGTCATCCTGTCAGTGATATCTTATTACAGAATAAACAATTGGTTACAATATAAAATTAACATACTTAATACAACTCCAATGGCAGCCAATAAATACAAACAAAATTAGATGAACAGCATATTCAGGTTCATGAAATATACTACACAGCACCAAAAAAATTAACATGTTTATTCTTTTATTGTAAATGATGGCAATCTTTAAGAGGAGGGGCTTGCTAGCAGCACAAAATGTTATGGAAAGGTACTGTAATGAAAGCTAAAATGGCAACATCTGCTAATAGTATCCCTGCCACACACCCACTCAGCAGGTCAGGCCCTCTGCTCCCACAGTGCCAACCTCCAAGCGAGTCTTGTGAACAGTTAACAGAACAAGGTAACCCTCCTGTCTGTTTTTGGGTTTGAATGAAACTTTGGTCTCAAGTTCTGGAGGATTCAAACTGTGAAACTCTTGCTAGTGTACCCAATGTTCAGGTTCATATAATTTTGCTCTTCAGGGGACCAGATATCTTTTGCCTAGGGCACCTAACCAGACATACAAAATGAACCCTGAAACTCTATTAATGACCTCAGAATAAACTCTTACCTTTTCCCAGTTTGGTAAAACCAGTAAAATTTGTACAGTGTCAACTTCTACCAAGCATGCTTCACTTGTCAAGAAAAAGAATTTCAAAGGCACACCAAGAAGTCTCTAAAGTAGAGGTTTACTTAAAAATAGATAAAAAATGTAAAATGTAAATACAGACCTATGTATCACAAAAACATACAATCATTTAAAAGAACAAGGGTTAAAAAAAAGTGCAAAATTCCTACCAGACAATTAGACTTATAAATCTAATGTACCTCTTCTAATATTGCTGATAAACAGATGTTGTTGTCAAGAGAGTCCAAACATATGTGTCTTTGCAGGTCACTCACAAAAGCAATAATACCCGACAGGGTGGGCAGTATTGCCCAATACTGCCCACCCTGGAGGGCATCATTGCACTTAGAAAATGGACAAACTGTATTAAAAAAATAATTTTCATGCTGAAATGTTAAAATTCTTAACTCTTATATGTTTTTGAAATAAAATAGTTCCACCGCTTGTATTATAATGCTTTTTTTTTTTGAGTTAGGGTCTATTGTGCTATGTGAGCCTCTGTAGCCTGTTGCCATAGTTAAATTAGTACATTGCCTGCAAAACAGGAAAATAATAAGAGACAGAGAGATCGGTATCTCTGGAAGTAGCAGCGTGTATTAGACAAAAATGATTTTTCCTGCTTTTCGTGTAGGGTACGATCATGGTTGTTGAGACCAGCGAAGTGAAGTGCTTTGTAAAGGCAGTAGGACATTCCGAGGAACTTAGAAGGAATGGGGTTCCTGTGTATTTTTATTTGTTTGTGGTTGATGGCTATTTTGGGGCAAGCTGCATTTGCGATTATAGCTTGTAAGGAGAGGAGCGTGCTGCCCTTTTAAAATCACGATGTCCAGAACCGGTTGTATTAAGCTGAAGGGACTGACTGCTTCGTTTTTCTTTCTTTCCACTTTTTGTTTAAATGTGTGGCTATTGTCTCCTGCAAATAAGGCAGACTCAAAGTGGGGAAGGGGGATTAATGCTACATTTTAGAGCTTACGGTTCTCCCTCCCAACACTGTACTCCCGAGTGACTACCCATAGTACTGTCATTGTTTTTTTTTTTTTGAGAAGGTAAAGGACATTTTAAAATGGGCTAGCTCTTTGCTGCCAGTTCTCTTTATTTATTTAAAATTTTAACCAGAAAGGCACAGTGAGCTGAGTTACTCATTTCCAGGTGCGTCCTCTTTCCCTACCCAGGAGTTGCTGCCAGCATTTCTTTCTCTTTCGGCACCACATAGTTTGCAAGTGTGATCCCTTTCCAAAATGACTGGAGGTTTTCTAAGGATTTACTGCCGAATTTTTCAACTGTGGTGCTAGTGTCCAAGTGTTAAGGATAGCTTTTTTTTCTGTTCAGTGCTGTGAGGAGCGGCTACATGAAAAAAAGGTGGTTTCTTCGTGCCCACATCAGTTTGCACTCTGCAGTTTCAGTCACGATGCTGCATTTGTGGTTACCGTAACAGCGAATGGTTGAAGGGATGCTAGCCAACATGATTTGTCAGGTACAGGAAGGGGGAAAAAATGTTAATTCACTATTTAAAAAACATTAACATTATGAGACAGAGACTGCAGTTGTTGGATGGGGTGGCTATCTTAGAACTTGTTCGCTCAGCAATGGAAAAAAACACTGGCTGCTATTCATTTTTTTTAATTCTATGGGCCCAATCATTATAGAACATAATCAGGCAATAGAGACTGGTGCTTATTATTTCCCAGTCTCTGTTGCCTGATACCGGACCAGCTGGTTGGTGGCCTAAACCAATCAGAAAGAATATTTCTCCCTGCCCATTTTCTAAAGCATAATTAAAACACTGTCTTGAGCCTGCCTTATCCATGATGTCACCCAGCTTCTTCTATGTTTATTAAAAATTATACCATGGACATAAGTGAACAGCCAATGAAATGGTCAGGCTGGCAGTTTACCACCGGTGTAAATCCTATGATAATCACTGGCTGGTGAGAAAATAAAGAAGCTCAGCCATATCCAGATCATCTGCAGCCCAGGAATAAATAGAATAAAAATAAAAACACAATCAGCCTCTTTAAAAGTTGTATTTTATTATTGTAAAAGAATGAATCTTGGTATAATCGCAATAAGCCACTCTGAGGATGTGGGTTATTGGGGAATTTACCATGGCTGGAGAGGATTTACCCACTCGGCTGCGCCTCGTGGGCAAACCACTCCAGCCGTGGTAAATCCCCCGATAACCCACACCCCCTCGTGGCTTATTGCTTAATTATACAATCAGGATGTCATCACTCAGAAGGTTAATTAAATAAGGTTAATTTCGAAGTCCTTCTTTCATCCATGAGCAACATCCTGCTTTTACAGACATCAGAGGAACATTCATGACTTTGCACCAGTGTGACATAACCTGGCATTCCTCCTCTAAACATCATAAAATTGATATTTTCTATCTTGTCAACTGGCAAGCTACACTTAAGCTAGATAAACAGGATATGCTTAATTTAGACCCCTTCTAGCCTGTAATTATCTCCTGGCCTTCCAGATAACTCCTTGTAGCTAAAACCTGGGGAAGGGGGTGTCATTCCATAGGCTGTTTCAGCATGTCTCATGAGAAACACTCAATAACACATTTTATATTACAAAAATCATAGATTAATCAAAACCAGCTGTCTGAGTGTCACAATCCCTACTTAATAAAATAAACGTTTGTAGTTGGTCAGTGTATACGTAGTTCTGTGGATATTTTTGTTAATAGTATATTGTATGTCACATAAATATGACGGTTTCATGATGTTATATATGTCACAAACAAAAATAATATATTAGATGTGTAATATGCTGTACCTAACTGGGGGGGGAAGGAGTTAAACAATTCATGATGACATCAACAGAGTGTTACAGATAGGCAGCATTCTAAGCTAAGCAGCAAAGTAAAAAAAAATAGTTAAAATCCACACCTATCCAGTTTACATCTAAAGAGATTCTGAGTGACTGGATTGATGCAAAAGACAGTGTTGTTTTTTTTCTTTGCAATGTTAAAGTATTTATTGTATTCATTATATTTTATTTTGTTGTATTGTGTTGCATTGTATTTGATAATTTCAGTAAAATTTACTATAGTCTAGATAGTTAAATTCTTAAAAAGAAAATATTAATTTGAAGGATTTACATTTTCAAATCTGACAGTGTGAAAAGAACTGCGCGTATAATGACCAAACCCAAAATTAATAACAGGAGAATCACAGAAAGGTTCAGATAAGCCATGAATGGTTTTGATAGTTATAGTTATTCAAGCTTTATCAGAACTTTCAGAACATTTTAGTTTAAAATACAAAAAACAGTTGAAACCATTATTTTCCACCTTCAAGCTATTGTCTGCTAAAAGAAATTAAAATCAGCTTGGTTTGGTACTACAGAAAATGTAATTAATGGCACAAACAGTAGGTACTGAAGATGGTATCCTTTCTTTACAGCACTGTAAATAAGATCTCATAATATAGACATGGCTTACTGGGTGAGAACAATGCCAATTGGCCTGGGTGATGTCAAGCACATACACACACACACACACACACAGAAAAGGGGAAAGAGGGGGTATAGTAAAAACAAAATTTTCAATATCAAAAAATAATTTACAGGAATAGCAGTAATCCGGTAACATAGTGCAAATTAAAGTACAGGAATAAAATGTTTAAACAGTTTAAAAAGGGCAACATGTTAAAGGATAGAGTACAGAAATGGTTCTTTATCTGCTCTGGCTGCTTGTCATACATGGCATCACAGCCCTCTGCTTATGACATCACAATATGTCGGTGTGGAAAAAAATATGATACTAACATTGGGTTATGATATTACATGTAGATAATTGGGCTGGGAAGATGAAAATATGAGGACTGTGATCCCATTTTGTATGCTAATGTGCATTGTTTATTTTTTAAAACGGAAAACTGCACTCAGAAAATAATAGATTAGCACAGTAGAACCACTTTAGTCTGTATTCTTTGGGTATTTTAATGTTACATTGTGATTTTCAGATGCCTGCACCTCAACTGTTCCTCCACAGAATTACACAGCATTTTTTGAAAGTATTCAAATTGACCCTGATAAGATTGTTTCACATTCCAATGCTTCTCACTTGCGCACAACAAACACTGTCACGTGAATTAGCCTTCTTAGGGCTATGGATCAAACAGATAAGCCGCCATTGCTGTTTTCTCATGATACCGGCAGTCAGGAGTGCAGTCTCACTTCAGGTAATGTCACTAGCATTGCATCTCTCTCCCTTTCCCTCACTCAGGCATTTGACAACCATTTTATTTTATAGTTGCAGATACAGAAAACTCAATTCCAGTGTAGGAGTGCTGCAAATGTTATCTCACAAGCAAAGTTGATGCCAAGTTGGCAATTTCATGCAGTGCTTGGGGGGCGAAGTTCCCAAATGCACTACCTAATTCACATGGAAGATTTTTAATTAAACAACCATATTAAATATACATACTCCCCCCCCCACTCACTGTGACATAGAGTGCTCACCCCTTCCAACCACCCAGACCTTTCAGTTTAACATTCCCCCACCCTTCCAACCTCTATCCTCCTACTCCCCTCTTCCCCCCACAGTAACAGATAGGTTTTATTTATAAATTCAGTTAACAATAAGGTACTTTTAGCAGAATCCTTCCCCAAACCCATGGCACATAAGTAACCTCCACTACTCACCCCCCCCCAGCTTGTCCATGTTGCTGAGTCACAGAAATAGCTACCATGACCACACCATGCCATTCTCTAGTGACAAACCTTCCTCCTCCCCTCCAAACCCTAAAGTAGCAAAACATACAGGGAAATCTTTAAAACAAAAAAGAAAGCCATCTTGCTCTGGACTGGGCATGCTCACTCCTCAGCGTTCTGCTGCAGAATGAATGAAAATGACATCCTAACCTATAATGAAATCTGATTAGCTTATGAACAGCCAGTCAGGTTTTACTATAGGTGAGGACATCAGTGAACATTCATTCTTCAGCAAGATACTGAAGAGTGAACATATTCACCCCAGCTTCAGATGGTTTTCTTTTTTCAACATGCAGCTCTGTATCCTTAGCTATTTTGGGGGCTCAGGAAGAGAGAAATTGGATGCTAGACAACTACAGGGTGGCACTGTAGGGTGATGTACTTACCTCAGTCTCCAAATTCCATAATGTAGCTCCTGAACTGTGGTGGTTTCATTAGGAGAAATCATGTTCAGCTGCCTCCCCTCAGCTCTTCTAAGTGGGAAGACAGAGTTAGCAATTGGTGTGGGAGGGCCTGAGAGCACTGGGCTTCATCCTGCTTGCTGTAGGGTTTTCCACTTGCTGGTTCCACTCCAGGGGTGCTGTTCACTTGGCCTCCATTGTGTGCATGTTCATGCATGTGCATGAGTAAGTACTGGAGCCAGACAGTGCCCCCCCCCCACTCATCACCCACCCATATACCACTCATAAAATAGTAGGCATATTTTAGGCTCATGGCATACCCAGCATTTATCTTTATATAGAATTCATCAGTGGCTAAAATATATTACTTATCTGCTAGGTTTGCCTGTCCCCTACTCTGAATAAATTATGTTGCCATGGTGTCTGTGTGTGCACATGTGTGCATGTATACATATGTGTTACTGACTGCTTCTTGAGTATTGAAACATATCATTCAAAAAAAATTGTGCTCTGTGGATTATGTTAATTTCACAATCAAAATCCTATTTAATGAAAACAAAAGCAGTGTGCAATATGTGTTTAATCTACTATTATTTTTAACCCATCAGGAACCAGTACCAATATGAATGCCCCTTCTTTGCAGTTAGCCATGGAAGAACAGAATCAAACAGCTTTCCATATTTCACACTTCATAATTGTTGGTTTTTCTGGACTGCAGGATGGTCTGTCACGGAATATCCTCTTCTCAGTTCTCCTCGTGGCTTACATCATTACAATTGTGGAAAACCTCCTTTTTACATCTGTTATTAGACTGGACAGCGGCCTACACTCACCAATGTACAGTTTCATTTGCAGTTTGGCCCTCTTAGATCTGCTGATCCCATCTGCTACCATTCCTGAAATGCTGTACTATTTAGCATCTAACGACAACTCAATTAACTTTGGGCCATGCCTGTTCCAAATGGCTTTTTTTATCACTGTTAATCTAACAGAAGGGTTCACTATTGCACTCATGGCTTATGATCGTAACCAAGCCATATGTAACCCTCTCCATTATCCCACTAAGATGACCAACAACCTTGCTGTCAGAATGATCATTTTCTCCTGGTTGCCAGGGACTATATTTGCACTACTTCATATCTACCTTATTCACACTGTACCCTTTTGTGGGCCAAACAGAATTATGAGTTATTTTTGTGACTACTCCATGATAATAGAGTTAACTTGTGCTGATGTCAGTTTCCCGGTTAATATTTCCACATTTCTGAGTTTGATTTTTCTGTCTGTTTTGATCTGCAGTATCATCTTTTCTTACGTAAAGATACTTATGTCAGTATTCAAAATTACATCTTCAGAAGGACGCTGGAAAGCCTTTTCAACCTGTGCCAGCCACCTCCTGGTGATTGCTGTGCACTTGTTGGTGGCGGTTTTTGGTGTTATTGCCTACAGAATACCAGAGTTTTCTGCTGATGTTCTCACATTAGCATCTATGTTACAGAATGTTCTTCCTTCACTGGTTAATCCCATGATTTACTGTCTAAGGACAACAGAAATCCGAGCCAGCATCATCAAAGTTCTTAAAAGAAATGTAATCATGAATAAAGAATATTAAGAGGGATTTAGCTACTAAAATGAAATGCATAAAACTAGGATTGGATGAATTTTGTTTACTTACGAAATTCCACAAAAATTATTCTCGGCTTACATTTTGTAGTTTCACAGAAATTGGTGCAGACTATTGCAAAATGTTTCTCCGTCAACACTTTCACTTGTGGGACAAAAATAATTTATTGCAGAATTTTTTATTCATGGAAAAAATCTTCTACGAAATCTGCAGGGAACAAAGTAACCATCTCATCAACTGGTTTATCATGCAAGTTTTTTATCTTTTAATGTTTCTAATTTGTTTTGTAAACTAATTCACAAAATGCAAAATTTCATAGAATTATCTTCCATATTCCACAAATGTTGCAAATGCTGAGTATGGCGATGCCCCACAAACCTTCTTAAGGGCATCATATTTACACTTTTCTGTTTAACTTTAGTGAGTTCTTGTTTTATTTTGGGTTGCGTGGATCATGCCTGTTCCGTTTCAAATATTTTAGACCGTGTTAACAGCAGCATCTATGGATCCAGAGTAGATAAGGATTTGTCAGAACACTTAGATATTCTGGAAGACTTGATAATTAATTAATTTAGTTAGTTTAGTGGTTAGTTCACTTTAGTTGACCAGGAAAAGAGTGCAAGACAATACTACTTTCAGACATGTCCTGGGGTGATACTGATCAAATCATCTGAAATTGAACCAGATTTTAGTGAATGGGGAAAATACTGGCCAAGCAGCAGGGAAATTCCCTGCTGTTTTCACATGCAAGCTGTATCTATCAAACAGGCCTTTGAAGTCTTGAAAGCTTGTGAGTCAGAAAAAAAACAGAGTGGTTAGTCTAACAAAAAGTGTCATTGGAAAACTACACAATTACTGCTGTATAAATCATTTATTTAGATATATAATTCTGTTACAGGCAACAAAGAGCCAGGCAATTTTAGGGGGAGGTCACACAGGTGAGAGAGAAGCCTGAAAAACTCAAAAACAATTCAAAGGAGCTGCAAACTGACGCATGCCAAAATTTCTGGCAAAAGGACAAATCCACAATAAATGGTTTGATACCTTTTACTGAACCAACAAGCATGTTACAGAAAGGATAAAGAGCTTTAGCTTTCAGACCAACAAGTCCTTCCTCAGAAGCCTAATGAGAGTCATTTAGAAAATCCCATATTATTAACACTTAGACCATGCAGAAAAAAGCACCGTTTTTTTCTTCAAACAGCTGTATCCAGCTGTATATAAGGGCCATCTCAGAAACATACAACATTTCTGGGTAACTCCTGAGGAAGAAGCTCCGTGGTCAAAGAATGTTGGGTATTTCTGGCATTTATTCATGGTTGGATGTGGCTGTTTCAGAATGGATCTGTGTGGTCTAGTGGACAGAGTGCTGATCCAGAACCCAGGCCACATATTGGAAGTGTACCAGAGTCAATGGCCAGGGGCAATTGTCTATACACCTGTGTAGTTTGTAGGCATGAACAATGATTCCCACTCTTGCATCCCCCTAATTTCATCCTAATTTAAATATAAATGAAGTTGCTGCATTTTGTTTTTTGCTAGTGTGAAAATGTGTTTGTCTCCATTGCAAGGGTCATGACCGTGCTTATTCAAGTCATCATGGGAGCTGATAATGCATACCTGCACTGTCCAGCAGATGTTATACTCTCAGTCAGGTCGGTTACATGCCCTGTGAAGTCCCTGTATTCTCTAGAAGCATTTTTCCTAACTCAGAAACACTTTAAACTACCTTGAAAAGTTTCATGACCAACATAAGAAAATAACATAGGGACTGCTAGAGCATTAATGCAGTATAACCACAGCAGGCTTCACTAAAACATCATACAATTACAGGGTGCCTTACGTGAACCAGGTCATGACCTTTGCAGTGGAGCCAAGGAGGTTTTCACACCAGACTTAAGTAACTTTATTTACATTTAAATTTTGATGAAATTAGGAGGGTGCAGTACTAGCAATCATTGTTCGTGCCTACAAACTACATGAATAAACATAATTAAAGGCTGAAGGGACCTTCGTTTTAACCTCCTGGGGCTTCTGTTTACCCAGCCACAGAAATGAGAAGAAGCAGGATGCCACTGAGGACAAAATGTTACATCTCAGCTGGACTGTCCTGTGTATATAAATTGTACAAAATAGAGATTGCTAACTCTACAGCCCATTAAAAATTTGCCATGAACCTACTGCAAAACTCCTACAGAAAGAAGGAAACTAGACACATGTGAAGAGCCTGTAGAGGTTTTCCATTCAACAATAGCAGTGTAGGAAGTGGCCATCACGATGGGCCAGTGGGCCTTTCCTTTTGACAGATTCTATGTTTCTGTGTAAACCTATCAACCATTAATCCACGAAGCATTGTTAAACAAACCTTTCAGTTCAAGCAAGCACTTACCCTGTGATTAAAACATGCCTAATTATAGCAAGCAATAACTTATGTAGTAACTGTGAAAACACACACAATGTCTTCAAAGAAGTGGTCTCTTTACTTAGAACAAGCATTTGTCAATGCCGAATGTTTGCTTGTTTGTATTTACTGTGTAGTTGTTGAGCATAGATAGTGCAGAGGCAAAAACTGACAAATAAGAAAGCATTAAGGACTGAGACAGGAGGTAATTTCCCAGGAATTAATGCATGGTTGGAGGGTGCACGAGGACATAGGCCGAGTGCTTCCCTCCACCCAACCATGCATTAATTCCTGGGAAATGACCTCCTCTCGAGGTGATTAATGCACTTGTAACATGGAAGTGCTACCGAAATTGACTGCCAACATTGTTATTTAAAATGGAAAGAGAGATGCGAATTTTTGTTTCCGTTACTGTACGCTACTCAGTGCAATATGTTTTTGAATGTCTAAGATCAGTTCATATTGGGCCTGCTATGAGTTCAACATTTAGATTGCTGATGTGCACTGTTATTCAGCCCATGTCTCACTGTCGGGTAAGACGCCATTTGCGCTGCTGCTCAAAACCGCATAAGTATAGTCATGGCTCAGTGAGTGACTCGAAACTGTCTCATTGTCTGGTCAGGTAGCACTTTTCATGTGGACAGTGTTTGTACTACAGAATGAAATGATAATTTCTAGGGAATTAATGACCACTTCATTTTGTACCACCAGGTGTGTTTCCACCTACTGTTATGCCGGATTCATGGCACACATTATTTGCCATGTTACAACACTAGTTATGATAGTTTATGAGCAGCTAACTGTTCTTTTTCTGACCCAAAAATCAAGTTAATTATAAAATATACATATCCTTACCAGTTAGACACAATGGGGTTTTCTCAGTGATGAAGCCATCAAAGTCTAGGTATCTTTTTTTTTTAACCATTTGTTTCTCCTTTTTCTCCTCCCTACTGGCCCCCTCCTGATGGTGACCCCCAGCCCCATCACCCAACATTGCAGGGCTTACCCCATCTGCTTACTGTACCTACCCCCATGGATGAGTTGGAGCCACTGGGGGTGGTGTGGACCCTGCAGGGTCCTCCCAGGTCGAGGTATTTTTCTCTCTGAATCTCCTTGTCCCCTAGGTCAGCTTGCATGCCGCGGTATGAAACACACACTGCTCTCCCTCCCTGAAGGAGAGGAGCAGTCAGTGGATACTCCTTCTTCCTTCCCCCTCCTGGCCACCCCATGCTTCCTTTGTTTATTCCCAAACCAAGGTCACCAGTGTGGTAGACAGTAATCCTGCTTGTCTGCCATGGTACTGTGCCGGCTAATGCTGATGTATAGGTACTGAGTCAGCTGTAATCCTGCACAGTCCAGACCAGGTACTGATAAAAACCAGAGAGCCAGACCCAAAACTGTAACACTTGGTGCAAGTCACACCAGGTCCAGTCAGAACAGTTGGTCTGGTTTTTATTGTTTTGGATCCGCTCCAGGGATCTGGATTTCACCCATTCCCACTCAGTAACGACATGATCCCAGTTCACATGGCTCTTTCTGTTTTCCTGTCCATACCTATGAGACCTGGAGATTGGTGTGTCCTCCATCACCTCCTCTCCTGCCTGTTACTGCCGCTGCTGCTCTGCTACCTACTCCCCCGGTACTGTGGCTTCCCCAAGCTACCATCTTTCTCGTTCTCTTTCTGTTTTCTGTCTACCAACCCACGCTACTCATTCTGGCCTTGCTGCCACAAAACATGACCTGGGGCCTGCCTTTATGCTTCAGTCCCCCAAAACTTGATTGCTGCAATGAGACACTGACAGGCAATCCTAAAATCAGCTGCTAGGAGCACCAGGTGGGAACTGAGCCCAGCCTCCGTTCTCACAAACAGCTGCAGCTTCAAAGCAAATTTGCACCCTCAGCCCCCATGACTGCTTGTGTGGGTACCTGAATATAGTGCTTCTGAAAAAGAGCATGAATAACCATGCAGTCTGAAGTGCATAGTGCAATACAGCAACAGGGATATAATAACAGTAGGAAACTTCCACTACCCCTGTCACACAATAGGAAGTGGAGGAAGCAGTAAACACGCCAGATGTGTTGTGCCTGGTCAAGCTGTTCCCATGTGGAGTGGCTAAGGAATAAGCATGTGGCATAGTGGAAACCTGGGGATTGGGGTTTGATTCCCCATCTCCCAATATTTTGATTAAGTTTAAAAAAAAACTAAGTTCCCCACTCCTGAATTTGCCTTTTGCCCCTCAGTCCACATCCCCTCAGAATTGGTTAATTTAGTTGGAGGTGTGGGGGGCAAGTTTTAGCATTGCTGCCAATGGTGTGCGCTATTTTGGTCAGGTCAGCATTGTGTCCCAACCTTATTTTACCGCACATCGTTTTGCATGCAGCATTGTTGTATTTATGGTTTCGTCTGCAACATAATGATCCCATGCCCTTGGTGTGGCTGAGAACAGATGAAAAGCACCATCCAAGCATCACTGCAATGCTCCTTGATTCCAGTACAGACAGTGAGGATGGGGAAAAAATGAGAAATAATGCTGGTGTCCGGAGAGCTTTCATGCAAGTGGGGAATCTCCTACTATAAACCTGGGCTGAAAAAACACACCTACAACCTTAGGATAAAGTTTAAGACAATGTGAGCACCCACCAAAAAAGTCATCAGGCAACAACGGTTCACATTTAATTTACCATGTTTTTTATTTTATAAACGTCCATTAAGATGGTCACCTCACCAGAAACTTCCACTTACATGTTCAGCAACAGTTCAGAGTGGCAGATTCTCTTAAACTGCATGCTAAGTTTTTTTGTAGCACCACCAAAATCCTGGTGCTCATTACTTTTGTTTACTGAACCTTAGGATAAGCAGTGTGGTTAGGGAAAACATGGGAAATATTGCCTGCAATGCGGCAAGGCACTGTCATCAGCTTGAATTCTTCCCCTTTTTGTGAGTTGCACTCATCTTTGTGCCTTGGTTGTATCCCACTGTACTGATAATGAGCAGAGAAGGGTGAGGCAGGGTCTGTTTAACATAGTAGGGAGATATAATAATAATAATAATACTTTTCATTTATATAGCGCATTTCCAGTATCAAAGCACTGCACATAAAAACACTTCACAAATAATTTAAAAGTCTTACTCAGTTTCAACTTCAATTTAAAAACGTCCCCAATCATAAATATCAATCATTGAAAGCCTGTTGGAAAAAATGTGTTTTCAGGGTGGTTTTAAAGCTCTCCATGGTCCTGCACTCTCTAATGTGACAAGGTAGAGAGTTCCACAGGGATGGTGCCGCAAACATGAATGCCGGGCCCCAGCTGTTTTCAAATGCACCCTGGGAACCTCTAACAACTCCTCGTCAGATGAGCAGAGAGGACGGCCGGGGCTGTAGGGAACCAGGAGCTCTTGCAGATAACTCGGTCCCTGTACATAGAATCATAGAAACATAGAGTTTGACGGCAGATAAGGACCGCTAGGCCCATCTAGTCTGCCCATTTCCCTACCTACAGGATAGGCCGCAGAGCCTAGTTAACCAACAGCCTATATCTTCCTGCCCCCCTCAAGAATTGCCTTATGTCTGTCCCATGCATTCTTGAATTCTCCCACAGTTTTAGACCCCACAACTTCCTCAGGAAGGCTGTTCCATGCATCCACTACCCTCTCTGTGAAATAATACTTCCTCACATTGCCCCTGAACCGCCCTCCTTCTATCTTTAAATTGTGTCCCCTTGTTCTTGCAAGTCTCTTTTTCTGAAAGATGCTACATGCAGGGCTTTATAGGTCAGGAAACCAACCTTAAAAGTGATCCGCCACTGTATAGGCAGCCAGTGCAGAACACACAGCACAGGAGCAGTATGACTAGAGCGAACAACCCAGTCAACATATGATATGAGCAAAGCTAGGACGTCGCTATACAAATCAGTTATAAATAAGATAGATTCCCTACTCCTGCTGCTTCCTCCCTTCTGTACCCCCAGTTCACTGAATCTTACCCTGCCCGATACTCCCTCATTCCTGCACTCCTCCAGTTAGCCCCTAATGTTAAGTGCTGAGTTGATAATTAACAAATTAATAAAACAAGTTAATGTAGTGAAATTGTAATGACTGGGAAATGAAGAGGTTCACACATAACATTATTGTTTGCTTAGATTTTGACCTTGAATTTTTCAAAATGAGGAGGCAGTATAGCGCAGTAGTTTAAGACTCTGAGCTGTAAACCTGGAGACCTGGGTTTGAATCCCACAGCACCACTTGCATACTGTGTGACCCTGAGTAAGTCACTTAACTTCTTTGTGCTTTCAGGTTGCACCTGTAAATAAGCTTCAGTTTAGTGTGTCTCTCTTGGTTAAAACAAAAAAATGCTGGTTTCCATTCAGTACAAACTTTGAAAGCGCTCTCTCTCTCTCTCTCTCTCAATTACTGTCCCCTCCAGACTAGTCACCCTTGCTTTCTCAGTTACTTTCCCCAGCAGTAATCGCAGTCCACACTTTCTCCAAATATTGTCCCACCTCAATACTAGATCATGTGCAGAGGTTTTTGCATATTGTTAATAAAGCTTGAATTCAAGTCACTGTGTCATGATTAGAGTTTCCTGAAAGTTTCATGCTGTTTGGTTTTGTTTTTTCTTTAAATCAGCATTTGTTAACTTGATCTATAATGACTGAAAACAGTGAAGTTATTTCTGTCTCTCTCAGTTGGGCTTGGAGAGCGATGACATCATTGTGGAGTGCCGTAGCTTGCTGCTTCAGATTCCCAATCAGAGCAGGCTGTATAGTTAATGGTTTGCTCACCAGGTTTCTTGTAATCTCAGTCTGTGGTTTGTGTTTGGACAGATGAGCTTAAATCTGTCATTCTCTAATGCTGGCCCGCCGGTGCAGTGGTTGGATTTCCGCTTTCGGCGCCTGTGACCTGGGTTCGGGAACGGACTCAGATCATCGGAGGGCCAGCCAGGGGAGAAGGATTGAACGTCTTATAACTGCTCTCTTTCTCCGGGAGGGTGGAGGGTGAGGGATGTCATCAGTGCATGAGGGACCCCTGGTGGAGGCCAGGAGAGCCACAGCAGCCGACATCCACAAGGAACTCTGGGGCAGAGACAGACGCAGGATGTCATTGCACGTCCCAGCCCCAGCTTACAGGGAAAAAATACTCTGCCCGGCAGTCTCCATGATGCCCTGTCCTTCGGCCTCAATTAGCCACCCAGCTGGCTCTGCCAACCAGTCACTAGGAGCATGGCACTGGTGCCCAGTGGTACTGTGACCCCACCCTCTGGGGGGTAAACCAGGGGTAACCAGGAGAGCGCAGGCAGGTATGTATGGTGGAGACTCAAGGGAGGCCATGACCAGGGCTGAGATCGATGACCAAGGCAGGGACAAAAAGACTAAAACTGAAAAAAAAAGCCGTCATTCTCTTCTTATGAAAGCTGATAATTTGAGTTTCAGTGCTGAATTGAAGTAGTGGCAATCTTTCTCTGTGAGAGATCAGCATCTGTATCACAGCTCTCCATTCTTTCTCACCAAAACTCTGATTTTTTTCTAACTATATAACACAGGTTTGTTTAATGAATATAAAATAAATCTAAATTTTGTTCATTCATAGAAATAGTTTGTCCTTAATGTAGCCTTCATAAATACATTCATGTAAGAACATTTTTTTTATGTCAGATTGACAAACAGGTGCCTGTCACTTTCTACTATTTCAAGCACATGTCCAGCCTGAACTCACAAATTTCAGTCCTTTGGTGGTTTCTATGTGAAAATACATCATGTATGTGTATAAACAGAAACACTATATGGCATCCCACTGCACCATGTGTCCTTCCCACAGCTGAGGCAGCTGCAGTCTGCTGCAACCTGTCCCCTGCCCCACAAGCCCCCCCTGCCTTCTGCTTCACATTCAAGACTGCTGCACCCTACTGCCCACTGTCTTCTCCCACACAATCAGGGATTGTGCACCCTGCTGCCCACTGTCTTCTCCCACACAGTCAAGGATTGTGCACAATGCTGCCTCCATCCCCTGCCTAAAGAATCAGGCCTGCTGTACCCAGCACAAACAGTTGGGGTTGCTGCACCCTGCTGACCCCCCCCTCACAGTCAGGGATGCTGCACCTGTTGCCCCCTGTTCCTGTTTCCACAGTCAGGACCACTGTGCAATGCTAAGCCCCAGAATCCTAGGTCCCTCTGCCTCCGCAGCTGGGTCTGCTGCACTATGCCACCCTAGGACACCTAAGGTGGGGCTTTTGCTGCACCCTGCTACCAACTTCCATTGCCCCAAATGGGCAGGGCTGCTGCACCACACACCATCTCACAGTCAGGGCTGCTGCACCCTGATATCCCCCTGTGTCCTGCCCCACAGTCCAGGCTTTTGCACCATGCTGTCCTCTGTCCCCTGTCACCACAGCCAGGGTTGCTGCACCCTGCTCCCGTCTACACAGTTGGGGTTGCTGTGGTCTGCTGTGCCCTAGAGCCCCATGCCACTGCACTTAGGGCTGCTGCGCCATGCTGCTACTTGCCACGAGAGTCAGGGCATTTGCTGTACCCTGTTGTGTGCGCCTCCACAGTTGAGGTAGTTGCACCCTGCTGCCCCCCTGCCACCTGAGTCAGATCCTTTGCTACACCCTGCTGCCCACATCCCTTGTCACAAACAGGCATGGCTGCTATATCCTGCCTCACAGTTTGGGCTGCTGTTCCCTGATTACATCCCTATTTTCTAGCCAAACAGTTGTGACTGCAGCACCCTCTGCCCTCTTTCCCCACCCCCACAGTCATGTCCATGGTACCCTTTTTCCCCCTGTTCCTGTAGTGGGGTGCAGCAGGGCACAGTGGTGGCAGGGGACAGAGGACAGCATGGTGCAGAAGCCTTGAATGTTGGTAGGACACAGGTGGCATCGGGGTACAGCAGCCCCGACTGTGGCACAGGGTGCACATGGTGCAGCAGCCCAGCCCATTTGGGGCAATGGAGGTGTGAAGCAGGCTTCAGCAGCCTGAACTCTGGAGGCACAGGGCATCGGACTCTATAGTGTAACACAGCATAGCCCTGACTGTGGAGACAGGAACAGGGGGCAACATGGTGTCATGGCTGTGACTGTGGGGGTGGGGACAGAGGGCAGCAGGGTTCAGCATCCCCAACCGTTCTGGTAGGAGATAAGTGTAGCATCAAGGAACAAAAGTCCAAAATGAGAGACAGGGTGCAGAAGCCAACCTTGCTTGGGAAAAGGGATGAGGGCTGCACGGTGTAGCGAAGGATCTAACACTGTTAACAGGGGGGCAGGAGGGTGCATCTGCCTCAACTGTGGAGGCACACAACAGAGTATACCAAATGCCCTGACTCTTGTGGCAAGTGGCAGCATAGTGCAGCAGCCCTAACTGCAGAGATATGGGCTTTAGGGCACAGCAAGCCACAGCAACCCAAACTGTGTAGACAGCATGGTGCAGCAGCTCTGGCTGTGGTGACAGGGGACAGAGGACAGCATGATGCAGAAGCCTCAACTGTGGGGATGGACTACAGGGGGGCATCAGGGTGCAGCAGCCCTGACTGTGAGATGGGGAGTGCGTGTTGCTGCAGCCCTGCCCATTTGGGGCAATGGAAGTGGGAAGCAGTGTGCAACAAATGCCCCAACTCAGGTGACCTAGGGTAGCATTTTGTCGCTGGCCTCACTGTGGAGTCAGAGGGACCTGCGACTCTAGGGTTTAGCAGAGCACAGCAGCCCTGACTGTGGAGACAGGAACAGGGTGTAACAGGTGCAGCATCCTGGGCTGTGGGGGTGGGGGAGAGAGGTCAGCAGGGTGCAACAACAACTACTCTTTGGGCGGGGGCAGCATGGTGCAGCAACCCTGATTTTTCAGGCAGGGCATGGAGGCAGCAGGGTGCACAGTCCCTAACTGTGTGGGAGAAGACAGTTGAGCAGCAGTCTTGAATATGGAGCAGAAGGCAAATGGCTTGTGGGGCAGGGGACAGGTTGCAGCAGCGTTCAGATGCCTCAACTGTGGAGAAGAGACATGATGTATCAGGATGCCATACAGTGTTTCTGTTTATACACATACATGATGTATTTTCACACAGAAACCACCAAAGAACTGACATGTGTGAGTTCAGACAGTACATGTGCTTGAAATAATAGAGTGTAACAGGCACCTGTTTGTCAATCTGACATGAAACGAAGTTCTTACTTGAATGTATTTATGAAGGCTACATCAAAGACACTATTTCTGTGAATGAACAAAATTTAGATTTATTTTAGATTCATTGAACAAACCTTTGTTATTGTCAGAAAAAAGTCAGAGATTTGATGAGAAAGAATGGAGAGCTGTAATACAGACTAGCTGATATCTCACAGAGAAAGATTTCCACTACTTCAATCCAGCACTGAAACTTAAATTATCAATTTTTGCAGAAAATAATGATAGATTTTAAGCTAATCTATTTAAATCAAACCACAGACTTAGTTTATATGAAACCCGGTGAGCAAACCATTAACTCTACAACCTGCTTTAATTGGGAATCTGAAGCAGCAAGCTACAGTACTCCACAATGATGTAATCGCTATCCAAACCTGACAGAGAGACAGAAATAACTCCACTGTTTTCAGCCACTGTAGAGCAAGATAACAAATGATGATTTAAAGAAAACCACAAAATAATCAAACAGCATAAAATTTTCAGGAAACTCTAATCATGACACTGGGACTTGAGTTCAAGCTTTATTTACAATATGCAAAAACCTTGTACATGATCTTTAGCACTTGTTGCCTTCCAATCCCAGTTACTTTCCTTTGCTGCAACAAGTGTTTGCTCCCATTTTCCACTTAGTACAGCCTTTACTCTCCTAATTACTTTTCCCCTGTAAAGAGACAGATCTTTCTCTCTTTGTAACTTCCCCCCTCAGTAAAGGCTGCCCATGCTCCTCTCATTTCTTTTCCCCTTAGTAAAGATCAGCCCTTGCTGTCTGCTAGTTGCTTTTCCATTTTGTCCCTTCTGGCAATCACCAAGAGTAGATTTGCCCATGGGCCACTGGACCAATGCTGTGGCCCAGTCATCCCAGGTGGCTAAACCAGGGAAGTTCAGGTTAATGGTCAGTGACCCCATGCCAAGTTGGGGGCTGGGTGATAGTCCCTGGGGAGGCAGAATCAATGCAGGCTTTAAAGGCCGGGACAGAAGAGGGTCACTCTCTTTTGTCTTGGCTGCCACAAAGGAAAAGAAGAAGAAGGGGAACCCCCCCCCATCTTACCTGATGGGATAAAAGGTGAGTTCTTCATTGGGTTCTAGGTGCAGGAATTGGTCCAGGTGGCAGGGTCCCATTATCCTTCGGAAGGTATTGGCCCAGTGACTGGGAGACTGCCTCCTGCTAGGACATCAAGGATCTAGCATTGGAGGTCAGTGGGACAGCTGTTGCAGGCAGGCGTGCTCTTGCAGCTGGTGCTGCAACTTTTTCCCCATCCGGTTGCCATCTCTGTTACCACAGGCACCTCCTTGTGGCTTGGTTGCCATGCTCACTGCCTGCAGTGGCCCCATAAGTAGTGGGGAGGGTGGGGGAATTTAGTGCTGTCAGGGAGATTGTGGCTGCAAGGGTTCCATGGATCAGGACTGGGTCACAGTGGTCTGGCTGGCCCTTTGGGTTGCACAAAACTCTCAAAAAAGAGAAGAAAGGAAAACAGAGAGGAAGCAGAGCTTGATTGGCAGGGGCTGTAGCTGCCCTGTCTTTGTTGGTTGCCCTCCATCCACCTGTCCTCATGGGCATATAGCCTTAAGGAGAGTAGGCATTAAAAAAACAAAGAAATCAGGAAACACTCATTATCAGGGACACATCACCCCACTCTTATCATCGATCAGCACTGAGTAATGGGGATATAGCACCCTGCTCTTTTCGGAAACCACATAGTTCACCACCCCACCTGCACTCTTGGCCATCTATTGTCCCTGCCTATTACAAGAAAGAAAGAAAGGAAGGAAGGAAGGAAGGAAGGAAGGAAGGAAGGAAGGAAGGAAGGAAGGAAGGAAGGAAATAAGGAAGAAAGAAAGAAAGACAGTTAGTTGTTTTTGGCGAGTTTCCATAAGTAACAAGCTATGCTAGCTAGCTCCCACAGAATGATGTGCGTGCTGGCACTGCTATATCAGAGAGCAGGTGAGATTACACAGAATACAGTAAATCAAGTGCAAACCATACATGTAGGCTTGAAAATAGGAAGGAAGTTAAAAGCACCAATAGTGCACAGTCAAGAGCCACAAAACAAGGATGAGCAAAGTAATTAACACCATATTGGGTGTTTATTTGGAGGAAGTACTCTGGGATAAATTTGTAGGTTTCCTGCATGATAAAGGTCATTAACTGCCACTTGATTCCAAGGTGTTCCTGCAGGACCACCCACAAATGGGGTTAGGTTCAGCTTCCGAGCATGTACCCCCACCCCTTGTTTCCCTACCCTTCTGTAGCTCTCCACAATGCTTCTTGCCATTAGGCAAGGCACAGCTGAATGAGCGGCCGTACTACCTAATACAAATGGATCATGGGTGTTTGTCATGCTGTGTACCAGTTAGCCATCATGTGCTAGTGCCGTAGTCTTATTTAAAGCATGTTTAGTATTCCTCCTACTCAGACATTTGGATGTAGTGAACAGTCATAGGTTTTATTAAGGTAATTTGCAGCAGTTAAATTACATTTTCTTCAGTGGTGTGCAATGGCATGCTATATAGTAAATTCTGTTGGGCAGGATTCTGGATGTCTCCTACTCATATCTAGTGGATTTCTCTATGTGATGAAACATAGCAAACAATTAGATTAATTGTGAATGATAAGTAGGCCATGGCAAAGTATGATAGCACAGTTTAGTTAAATGCTGTTACTAAGGCTGGTCAGGAAGTCTCGCCCAGAGGTTGAGAGTAAGGAACAGTGAAGGTGTCTGGTAGATCCAGCAGAGGGGGGTTTGATTCTCACAACCTCCACATGCATACAGTGATTCTGACCAGGTCATGTAACACCCCCCCAAGTGCTTCAGAGTCACCCCTGAAAAGGAGGATTTGTGCCTAAAGGGCTTGGCCTGTTTACCAAAAAAAAAATAAAATAATCCCCTACAGCACTTTAAATACCTTTACTTCATCTGCCTCACTCCTGTCAGTTCATGGGGTTTTGGTCCTTCCATCATAATTCTAATTGCTCTGAAGTTTATCATTATTTTATCCATCAACCACCGGAGACACACTAAAAAAACTGGATGACTTAATTAGGACAGACATGTTAGTCTCCCCCTCCCCTTCTCGTGGACTTGGAATTTGGTGAAAGAAACATTCTCACTCATGCACATGTGGTGTGCAATGCCTTTATGCAGAAAGAGGTTTTGAATATGCCATGTGGGAGACCTACAGTACAGGAGTTAGAGGTTAGCCAGTTAAGGACTGAGCAATACAATGTCCAGATACTAATAAAACTGCATGGTTACTTAGGAGGATTTGTTTCAATTTTGGTGCATCAATTGTTTGATTAAATATGCTTATTATTACTTGGTCAGACCAATGCAGTGGTCTAAGGGAATAGTCAAGTGGCGGTAGAATGTGTAATATGAGTCGCAAAGATGGACTTCTACTTCTCTCCCTTTCCCCATCTTTCCCTTTCTGAGACATTAATGATTAGGTAGGTTGTAGTGGTTTCTTGCTGTTGTGGGTATGCAACAAGAGTTACCATTCACATATACAATTTTTCCTTCTCCATTAGAGTAATTGGAGACAATGGTACTTGCAGTTGCATTTCCCTCATGTGTCTCCACTGGGGTGTCAATTCAGATCTGGGGACCTATAAGCCAACCCTCTTATTTCTGATCCTCAGGTGGTCTGATATCTGTAACCAGCATTCCAGTAACTCAGTAGCACCCAAATTAAGCAGGAAGCTGCACTAAAGCTGAGCCTACTCCAGCCTGGTGTGGGAGGGCTTCTTAGCCTGCCACTCACTCACACTGAGGAAGAGGCACCAGGATCGGGTACGTGCATCGAAGGGCTATTAGCAAAGACAGTGCAGATGCTGGCTGGCCAGAATAACTAGGGACAGGCCAAAGTGCCCGACTGAGTCATTTGTTGAAGTTTATATCTAGAGATTCAGGGTTTTGAGCTAGTTATAAACGTGGTGTATCAAATGCACACATCAGCAATAAACAGAGCATGGCCACAGTATGACAACAGGAATGTACTCCACCCCTTGGGACTCTTAGAGAACTGCCAGTAGATAAGGACTTAAAAACTTCCATAATGTCTTGGTAACATTCTGGTCTAGTACCACCAGCAGGTCAATGGTTCATTACTCTGGAAAGGGACGTCATTTATCATTCAGTATCAACCACAATCAAGGGTTCAGTTGGGACAGGAGCCTACAGGAGCTCGGTTCCATCACCTCTTAAAAATGGTATGTCAGCTCCACCCCCATTGTCATCTTTTTGCACTGACTACTATAGGAGACTGCGCCACAAGAAAAAAAAGACAGTTCCACAACCTAAAAATCTATCAGGGGCAGTTCCCCCATCCAGATATTTCCAATGGAACCACAATACATTCATTGTTCAGGGACTTGATCAGAGGAGATCTGCACTGAAAGCAATACACATAGCAACAGAGGATTTCACCAGAAGGGTTAGTAAGGCAAAAAAGAAAAGAAAGCCACTGTAGTTCACAAGAGAGGTGGCAACCAAAGTGAGGGAGAAAAGACAGGCTTTCAGAAAATTCAAGGAGTCCGCAAGAAAAGAGGATCATGAGACATAAAGAAAAACTGAAGGAAGCAGGTAAAGAAATCAGAAAGGCAAAAGCTGAAACAGAACTGAACATAGCGCAAGGAGTAAAAAAGGGAGATGAGAAGCTTTTTAGATATATCAGGGAGAAGGGAAAACATAAGGGAAGCATCGTGACACTCACAAATGAGGAGGGGAGAACAGTAGAGGAGAACAGTGAAAGGGCAGGGTTCCATGACACCGGCGTGACGACTAATACACTGACATCCTCAGCCGTGTTGGTAACCTGTCATCAGTCCTGACCCTGACGCATCCCCGGAACGACCGGCAGCATAGCAACGCCCCCACACCCCCTTACTATAGATAGCTAATGCCATGTTGCACAGACAGTGGAGTTAGATATTTACCCCCCATTGATGAACAGTCGAACAAAGTGAAATCTCCATCGCTGCCGATATAGGCATGGTGGGGTGTTCGTTGTCGGGATTTCAGTGAGCTGGTATCACTGTAGCGATGTTATACCAAAAGGCAGAAGTCCTAAATAAGTATTTTTGCTCAGTTTTCACAGAGGAACAAGAGGGAAATGGACCTACTAGAATAGCAAAAGAATTCACAAAATCAAGCATAGAGACACACCACTTCATAGTAGATCAAGGGCTAATAGGACAACAGGCTAAAGGTGGATAAGGCCATGGGACCAGACGAGATCCACACAAGGGTATTGCAGAACCTGGTGGTCCCTCTGGTGAAACTATTTACCAAGTACCTGATGACTGGGCTCATCCCATAGGAGTGGAGGAGGGCTACAGTTGTTCCTCTCCATCAATCAGGAAGCAAGGAGGAGGCAGGAAATTATTGGCCAGTCAGCCTCACATCAGTGGTGGAAAAACTGATAGATCACTGCTCAAGGAAAAGATACAATAGTTTATGGAAAAAGCAGGCAGCAGGACTCAAAACAGCATGGCTTCATGGCAGGGAGATCATGCCAGAGAAACCTGATCGACTTCTTTGACTGGGTCACCAGGGCAGTATTTATTTATTTATATTTATTTGCTGTAAAATCAGAATTACAACCTCTGAGCTAAAAGCTCATTTACAAAGGATCCTCGTCGAACAGAGAGTGGGGGAGCATCAAGTACATGGACAGTGGAGAAAAACAGAAACAGCTGGTAGGCATTGTCAGTTACACAGCATTAAACAGGCTGTACAGCATTACAAATAGAAGGATGGGGAGAGACAAAATACATTGTAAAAGCAATCACTTAATTACGTAATACAGAGGAAAATACTCCCATAACAGATTAGGTAAATAAAGTGCAGATTGCAACTATGTAAAAGTATGAGAATTCCCCGAATACAGCTGTAGAGCTTAGATAGGTTCCCAGACGAAACAATTAATGTGACCACCGACAAGTACAGCCATTAAGGGAGAGTAGGCTACAGGCTAAATGATGAGGGGGAGACAGCACAATGGTGGGCCAGGGAAGTGTGTTGGATATAGTATACCTGGACTTCAGTAAAGCATTCGACTCTGTCCTGCACAGGTGACTGATAAATAAGCTGGAAGGCATGGGAGCAGAGCAGAAGGTGGTAAACTGGGTAAGAAACTGGCTAAGTGGGAGGACACAGAGGGTGCAGGTAAACAGTGCCTTGTCTGAGGAGAGGGAAGAGACCAATGAGGTGCCCAGGATCAGTGCTAGGACCCTCCTTTTCAATGTTTCATTAGTGACATTGTGGATGGGTTAGAAGGTATGATATGTCTATTCACAGATGACATTAAGATTTGCAACAAGGTAGACATCGTGGGGTTGGGAGAAAGACACACCGGGGAGAATGGAAGCGGATCTAGAGAAGTTAGAAGCATAGTCAAGGGCATGGCAAATAAAATTCAATGCAAAAAAGTGTAAAGTCATGCACATATTCAAACGCAACACAACATGGGAGTGCTACCTTGAAGGGGAAAAACTGGTAGTAACCAAAGAAGTAAGGGACCTGGGAGTCATTATATCAGAGGATTTGAAGGTGGCAAAACAGTGTAAAAAGGCAACATTAAAGGCCAGCGGCATGCTGAGGTGCATCAGAAGGGCATTACAAGCAGACAGATGGAGATGGTACTGTCACTGTGTAAGTCCCTGATGAGACCCCAGCTGGAGAACTGTGTCCAATTCTGGAGGCTGCACCTCAGGAAGGATATAGACAGATTGAGGCAAGTGCAAAGGAGGGCTACCAATGTGATAAAGGGACTACACCACAGGCCATGTGAGGAGAGACTGAGTGAACTTAACTTGTACTCACTTGAGGAAAGAAGAGAGGGGAGATAGGATAGAAACTTTCAAATACCTAAAGGATATAAACAACGTACAGGCATAGGACCTTTTTCAGACCAAAGGTGGCACAAGAACCAGGGGGTACAACATGAGACTGAAGGGGGAAATTCAGGGGGAATATGAGGAAGTTCTTTTTTATAGAGTGGGAGGTGGAACCATGGAAACGTTTGCCCCAGGAGGTTGTGGAAATTTAAAATAGTTGGGGTATTCAAAACTGCATGGGACAGACAGAAGGTGGCCATCAGGACATAAGGCCTAAAGCAGTAGGGATAGGAAACTAAGCAGACTAGATGGCTCATGAGGTCCCCATCTGCCATCACATTCTGTTTCTATGTTTCTATGAGACAAGACTTTTGGGAGAGTAAATCCTGTAAGAAATGGCTTGATCAGTCCAACTGAAGAACTCCAGGATTTTTATAAATTCTTGCAAAAACATTTTGCTTCATAGCTCTCCTATTCATTATTTCTCCATTGACCCTAGCTGGTCAAGAATCACATTCATTAGTCATATTTACACCAATCAGTGGTTCAGATTTGCTCCTCCCCTACAATGTTTAACCTCACCATCTGACAGTGCTCCTGTCCGGCCAGTCAGATGCATACATGGGCAAGAAAGATTCTTGATGCAAATGTTGGGTATGGAATACCAAGATTCTTTCTTTACACCTCAGTAGGGCATACATGCATATTGTTCACCGACTTTCTGGAGCACAAGGGTTCAGACACCTGGAAAGGAGCGAAAAAGACAGGCAATTATCTATGCAGACCCCAAGTGAGGTGCAGTGTGGCAAAGATATAGAATTCACAGTGGGACCCCACCACCTGTAATGTTAGGGCAGACATAACTGACAAGGATATGGAGTCATGTTTCCTTTCATATGCGGTGTTTTTCACTTTATGTAGTCAGTATTATATCATTGGCATACATTTAACCATGAAATGTCCTTCCTTATTTTGCACCTGGAACTGGGTTGTACTTCAATGGCACACTCTGAACTGAGTTCTACCAGTTCCCCCCCTCAACCATTTCCACTACTGGGGCTGTGACAGACTATCTGTCCAATTAAAATCCTTCCCAGTAAGCTGGCCCAGTGGTACAGAGGGCTGAGGTGCTGTACACCTTACCTCTCACCACGCTGGCAACCTGTGTTCAGGAGCGAGCATGGGTTTCCAGGGTTTGACTGGGGGGGGGAGGGCTAGAATTGGAGAGAGCGGCTGCCAGGCAGCTCTCCTATCCTGGACTGGGGAGGTATGCCTTTCTGGCTCTTGACTGCCACCAAGAGTAGGCTTGATGGTGGTGTCAGAGCATTAGAGGGGCTGGCATTAGGCCAGTCGGGTGAACTGGAGCTGCACTCAGTACCAGTGCACATGTGTGCCTCCACACACTTCCACTGCTGTGAATGACCGATGTCCTGGTGATATAAAGGGGTGAAAACCAGGTGAAAAAAGTACCCTCCAGAGGCAGAATGAAGACCGACCCCCCCCCAAAGGCTCCATACTGGTGGCTGGGCACGCACCATAAATCCTGTGGCAGGGGACGCAGGTGTAAGATAAGTCCCAAAGGAGCTGGGTGATGAGGCTGAGGGAGGGATTTTCAGACGGGGACAGTCAGAGGAAAGGAGAAAGAAACAATAAAAGAAATCCTTCCCAGTACAAAAAAAAAAAAACTTCTGACTGTAGTCTCTGCCATCCCCTAGGCACTGATTGTATGAGCAGGGGCGTAGGGATGGAGTGTGTAGATGGTGCATCTGCACTGGGGCCCACAAGCTGGAAGGGCCTATCCATTCCCACTAGTCTGTCTGATTTTTTTTTTTTTTCACTGATGAGGCATGCGCAAACACTGCTGCGCTGTGCCACCCAACCATCCAATCCTCCTGTTAGCCCCAATTCAAAATAGGCACCCCCACATGATAGACTAGCAACACTCCACGTGGTGTGCTGAGGAACTCGAGAGCAGCCGTCAGAGCCAAAAATAGAAGCCGCCTGTGACTGACATATGAGATCATGAGCTAGCAAATGGAGAGACTGCTACTCTGCCTGCCCTGCCCATCAGTAGTAGTCTATCACCAATGGCCACATGGTGGCAGTGAGTTGGGGCAGGGGCAGACGGGAGATGGAGAGAGGGGATGTGGTCTGTTAGAGAAGCATACGACTGTGCCATTACGGTTCAGGCTACAGCGCAGTGTGCTTGGGAAGGAGTGTGCAGGCTTGGCTTTGTGACTTGATTTAAATTAAAAAAAAATTACTAATCTGTTTTTTACACCTCTCAGTTCACCCACCACAAGTTAGGTTCATCGTCGATTCTGGGTGCTGCATATTTGTGTGGGTGGGTGTGTGGGCAGTTGCTGCGGCTTGACAGCTGCTTTGTTTGGCTTTGGGGTGGGGGGAGGACTTGAAGGAGGTTCCAAAGAAGACATTTACTGTAGTTGGAAGGAGGGATGGACGGTCCAGTCGTGAGTCATCCTAGACTGGAGAGACAGCCTGAGGGTTTGAGGAAAAAACTACTGTCTTTTTACTTTTTCTTTTTTAATTTGCTAAAAAAAATTAATTGGGTCAGTGACTTGGTGTGATGGTGTTGTGTTCACATAAGTTATGTAGCACTGAGCTGCCTTCAGCTGCTGAGGAGAAGGACAAGCAAACTAGAAAGGCCTAAGCAAGGCCAGCTCCAGATCAGTACTAGGAATAATTAGGGTGAGGGGAACAAGAAGTGCTTGTACTACTGAGAGCAGTGTGCACTGCCTGCATAATCCGACTTAGACTGTTGATAAGCAATAAAAAAAAGATTAAGAGACATAAAATATTCTGATGATTATAAAAGGAAAAAATAAAGAGAAAGACAGGCCCTTGGAGGGACTGGGTGTTTGTGAGGGAAGGAGGAAGAATCTTCTAAAAAAACACTGTTACTAACACTGACTTAGTGACTTAAAAAGCCCAGAAGGACAAGTAAACTAGAAAGGCCTAAGCAAGGCCAGTTCCAGAAATTAAAGGAAGGAATAATTATTAGGGTGAGGGGAACAAGAAGTGCTGTTACTACTGCTGCAGAGGAAAGTGCTGCCACCATAAGCTGATAAGCAAATGAAAAGAAAAAGATGGAAATTGGGGATTAAGATAAAAGATTATAAAATATAACAAAACAAGCATTTGTCAATGCTGAATGTTGTCGTGCTGGCATTGGCTTTGGTAGTGCAGTACGGAAACACATTTTTGGCAAGATGTGAAAAATGACAGCTCTACTGTTCATAAGGAGGTGTAAAAAAATGGCAGTGGTGAAAATGTGGCATGGGCACTGCATCTATGTATTACAAGGGTGCGGGAAATGCATAATGCACACTTGTAACACAGTCATTTTATGGAGTTTCGCACCAGATTTTCAACATAGGCATTTTAGCACCTCTGCTCATGTACAGTGTTACTGTCATTTCCTCAAACTGTCCCAAAAAGTGATTTCGCATAGCGACCGTGCTATTCTGCTCCGGACGTGCAAAAACACATTTTGGGCAGGATATGTAAAATGACAGCTGTACTGTTCATCAAAAGGTGTCAGAAAATGCCAATGGTGAAAATCCAGAGTGAAAATATTACAAATGCAAAACGTTACGAGAGTGCGTGATAACTGCACAATGCACGCTCGTAACACGGTCATTTTATGAAGTATCATCACTAAATTTTCAACATATGCATTTTAGGACCTCTGCTTATGAACAGTGTCACTGCCATTTTCATAATCTGCCCCAAACACTGATTTCCCACAGCGAACGCGGTATTGTGCGCTGGAAGTACGGAAACACATTTCAGCCAAGATGTGAAAAATAACAGCTGTACTGGTCACAAGGAGGTGTAGAACAATGCTAATGTTGAAAATCTGGCATGAAAATATTGCGAATTCATGAAGTTACAAGCGTGCGTTAACAACTGCATAGCCTTAAACTCATCCGCTGCATTTTTTGGATTTTCCACCAAATTTGCAACATAGGCCTTTTGAGAGCCCCCCTCATGAACACTGCCACTGTCCTTGCATTAATCAGTCCCGAAAGGTGATTCTGTGCAGTGACTGCAACAAAACCTTTCAGGACTGATTAACGTCATAACTGTGACAGAATTCATGAGGAGGGGTCCCAAAACCCCATGTTGAAAATTTGGTGCAAAAATTCAGAAAAATACCCGAGATATGCATCATGGTTAAAAAAAACCTATTTACTCCATTATACAGTTTACCGGCATTTCCTCAGTTCACGGTTAGCTTTGAAGAGTGCAGCCATGTTCCCAGGCCACCGAAGATCGTTGTGCCAAGCTCCAGAGGTAAGTGTGGGGTGATGGGGGCATGGGGAGGCAGGGTGCACAGTGGGTGGTTGTGGGTGGTGGATAGGGAGACTACGAGGGACCATTTTTGGTTTACAGGTACAAAAAAAACAACATCGCAGAGGGTTTTCTCTTTTACAGGTGGATTCTTTTTTTGGGGGGGTACAGTAGTCGATGGGGGATTGGGCACATCTGTTGGCACAGAAGAAGAGGGGGACATCATGCCAGTGGGAGGGCTCCCATCGGCACATTAAAGCAGGATGGGATTGGATGCCGACGGGATTGGGCACCCTGCCGGCACACAACAAAAGTGGGGGACACATTCTGTCGACGGGGGTGGGCTCCCCATCACACATACTTTGAGGGGCAGGAGTAAGCCGACCAGAGTTAGGCACCCCAGAGTCGGCAGTTTAGAACCACTGCGCTGCCATATTACTAGCTGGCGAGCACGTAGGAAGGGTCTGCTGCATCTGACGAGCTGTGCTCGCATTGCAGCAGACCTTTCCTTAGATGTGCTTGCCACATTAGTCTGCATGGTGTGGCATCGGCATGCAGGCTGACTGGGGAATGAGGGACGCACCTACTGGTGCGTGCCCTGCATTCGCTTAACAGCGAACGTGCCTCCAAAGCTGCACTACCACAAGATGTTGGCTGCCCAAGTGCGCCAACATAAACAAAGAAGAGAATTAAAGATAGAGACTTGGGGGGCCCGTGGGGACAGGGAGTTTGATTGTGAGAGGAGGAGGAAGGATCTTCCAAAAGAAAAAAAAACAACTTATGCACCGACTTAGGGCAGGATTCACAAAGAAAGCCCCAAATCCCACAGCTGTGGGAAAAAGGCCTGTAGCACTGCGGAAATGCAGTTGCATGATATTCATAAAGAAATTTTGAGCAGGTGCAGAATTCCATAAAATCCCTGCAGCTGCGGAAATTGAACTAGTGCTGAAAATCCGCAACTGCAGATCTGCAGCTGCAGAAATAGCTTAGAAGGCACAGCAACAGTGAACCTAATTAGCTGGAGCAGCAGACTTTAACATTGCTGCCATAGCATGAAACTGAAAGCATCCACAAAGAGACCAGCAACCAGTCCCTCAACTGGGACCACTGCAGCACCACAGGTACCAGCAATACAATGGCACCACAGTGGCTGACAGCCACTGCTGGTCCTCCCTCCCTGAGGTGTTCCTGTTGCCTGCAGGGGTAGCATTCACTGCAGGCTGGTCAGGCTCTACTGCCTGTGGGGCTCCGTCATGGGCTGCACTGGGTTTGGTGGTTGTTGCTTGTTGCTATATAATGGCAATGTGTACTGTTGTTGCTGTAACATCAGCTACTGTTCTACTTACTGGGATGCTATTACCTATGCCTCACCTCCACCTTAATTGATTCCAATTGTTGGGACACTACTGCAGTTTGCTGAGGGAGAGTTACGCTTCATTCCACTGTGTGTAACATTTTTTCCGCAACTGCGGAAAATAAATGGTTGTGAATAGCCTTTCTGGGGATGCGCCTTACTAATCTCACCCCTTTTTTCCCTCAGGGACTTCTGCAGCTGCACTTTTTTCCACATTCCGTAGTGTTTTTTCCACACCTGCGGAGGGTTTTGTGAATAGCACTCAGTGCAAATTCCCCCTTTGTTTCCATAGCAACGGCAGTTTGGGGGACTTAGGGAAGGTTTAGCACCTTCAGAAAGCTTTGTGAATCCAGCCCTTAGTGACTTAAAGCCCTTAGCCCAGGACTCAGAAAGCCAAAGCAAAGGCAGGGCTGGTCCAGCTGGGTTGGTGTGTGCAGTGGACCGGTGTGTGCAGTGAGTTGTGCTGCAGATTAGCAGATAGCAATCTGAAACAGGCAGGAAAGCATACTTTTTGATTATTATAACATAAAGTAAGAGAGAAGGAGGAGGAGGAAGGATCTTTTAAAAAAAGTATATATAGATAGAGAGAGACTGACTTTAAGGCAAGCAAATTTCTTAGCCTAGGACCCTAAAAAGACGGGGCCCATCTTCATTTCTTGCACCAGAGCCCATGCCAACCATGCTACACCACTGTGTATGAGTCTAGAAAAACAACATTGTCTGATTACAGATACAATTAATAATTTCTGTAGGACCTAAGAGCCAGTTCTGGAGCTGATTTCTAAAAAAGCATTATATTGGGAGGGATGAAATAGATAGATATTAGAAATAGGTTATAGGTTTAGAGGGCGTAGGTGAGGTACATTATCCTGGGTAAGGATGTGATACTTTTTTTATCCCAGCACTATTTTCCACCACCTCCTTGGACCCGGCAGGAGCTATGACCCCACCCCCCAGAGGGGTACATCCTCCAGTCCATCGGAGCCATCATGGGTCCTGCCGGGTTTTTCCTCTGGTTTTTCTCTGGCCTTCATGCCCGTGCAATAGGCACAGCAGCCGTCTCCACTCCATGGAGGCAGCCAAACAACCTGGGCGTGGGTCAAACCCCTCCAGCTGTTCTGACACACACAGCACAAATCCCCCTCCATGAGGAAGGAGAGCAGTCCTCCAGACGCTCAATCCTTACTTCCCCCAACCGACCCCCGAACAACCTGAGTCCATTCCCGAACCCGGGTTGCCGGCGTGACGCAACATGTGGCATCCAATGCCTCAACCCACAGTGCCACTGGACAGGCAAGGATGTGATACTTAAAAATCATGTGCAAAGGTTTTTGCATCTTGTTAATAAAGCTTGAATTCAAGTCCCTGTGTCATGATTAGTGTTTTCTGAAAATGTCATGCTGTTTGGTTTTGTGGTTTTCTTTCAATCAGGCACTTGTTAGCTTACTCTACAGTGACTGAAAACAGTGGAGTTATTTCTGTCTCTCTCAGTCAGGCTTGGAGAGTGATAACATCATCTTGGGGCACTGCAGCTTGCTGCTTCAGATTCCCAATCACAGCTGGCTGTATAGTAATGGTTTGCTCACCAAGCTTCTTACAAACTGAGTCTGTGGTTTGTGTTTAGATAGATTAGTTTAACATCCATCATTTATATAATAAGGTTAAAACTTTATGGAATATAATACACAGGTTTTTATGGAAAAGTAAAACACTTATGTTAACTTTAAGGAAGTTAATGACAAGGTACAACCAGGGGGGGTGAAATTACTTTAATCTTTGGTAGTACCATCAGGCTGCAATAATAAGCCATAACTCAGAATATTCAGAACTCCCTTCCCCTTTGGTGAACAGAAAGTGATAAATTAATACTTAAAAAATGGGAGAAGTTACCACCGTAGAATAGAGATCAAGAAAACAGCTAATCGTTGTCTGAATACAAACATAATTAATACGTTCTATAGGACCTGGGCACCAGTTCTGGAGCTGATTTCTGAAAAAGACTTATAAGCTTAATGGGAGGGCGGGAATATATAGATATTAGAAATAGGTTATAGGTTTAGAGAGTGGGGGTGAGTTACAATATTCTGGGTAAGGACGTAATACAATCTCGAGAAACTGATTGGTATATCTGTTGGACCAGGACCAGCTTGGAAAAGAGTATTCTGAACCCAGAGGAGTAAAATAAGGAATCCAAGGATGGAGTACTACCGTGGGGATGTGGTAGCAGCAACAGTGGCGGAGAAAGATCTGGGAGTGATGATCACTAGCAACCTAAAAGACTCCACACGGTGCAAAAAAGCAGCAGCAAGGGCAAACAAGATGCTGGGGTGTATAGCCAGAGGAATCATCAGCAGTCAGAAAGAGGTTATATAGCTCTTGCACAGGTTGCTGGTGAAGCCATATCTAGAATATTTATTTAGTTTTTATTGACCAGATAAGTGTACTAAACAACAACAGGCAATCATCACTGTAAGGAAAAAAATAACATGCAAGTACAGAGGGTACCATGAAACAGGGTGGGAAGAATTACCCAGAGGACTAATAGTGAAGTAAAGGGTAAGTGACCAGCAGCTTGTTTCTAAGAGCAGTGTGCTGGGATAGGGATAGGGGAGTCCCAGAAGTGCTAGTGGGGCCTTGGGGAGAGACAAGAATCAGGTCAGTACTCCATATAGTTTAGGGGAAAGAGCATTTGTCCTTGATTTGTAGGAGACTTTTGAGGCCATTTTTAAAGATATGGGGCCTTATGCAAGAATGACCGTGAAGTACTCACTGGAAGCACGTATACCGTCCGTGTAGGTCCACACCTGCGACAGGTGTGCACCCCAGGGTATGCACAACAGGTGCACACCTGTCCATGGGCCCACCCCCAAAGGGTGCACAGGACTATGCAGGACGGCCAGGAGCAGAGTTGCGGTCCCAGGCAGGCATCCAATCGGATGCCCAACCCAGAACAAAAGTGAATCCCTTGCGCGGTGTGGTGCTGGTCTGCATGCATAAATACCTACCACAGGAACCCGGACCTGCACACCAATGCCCTGTGAAGGACCTCTGAGAGCCCCCCTCCTGCCACACAGCTGACCCACACCCTAGACAGGCATGTGAGCCACCCCACCAGATGCCCCTGTATACTGCTGACTGTACCTCATCCTGGTACCCCAGTAATTGGAACCACTAGTGCCTCCCCATGTCCCCTCATCCCATGGCACTGCACCCTCCAGTGCCCCTACTTGTGATCCAGTGCTGCTCCTGAGATGGCCAATGGCACTGGCCTCCAGACACCTCCACGGCTGCTGGCCATCTGGCATATGTGGGCGTGCATCAGCTGCAGGCCCCTGCATGTATCAGACAGCTAGTGGCTGTGGCAGTGAGTTATGGGCAGTGCCATTGGCTGTCTCAGGAGCAGCACTGGTACACAGATATGGGCACTGGATGGTTGGGGTGTGCGGTGCTGCCGGGGGAGTTAGCGGGATGTCATGGCAGGGGGCATCACACAGGGGTCTGCAAGCATTTGCTGCATGAGTTGAGGGGGGACAGCCAATGTGGGTAAGTGCACTGCCATGTGCTTGGGTGGGTGGTGGCAGACGGCCATCAGGGATGGGCACAGTGGACCCAATGATGGCTGCGTGGGCTATCCGCCAGGACTGGGTGGCACCAGTGTGCATGCACAGGGTGCATAGGTGTCTTATGGCAGGGTTCTCCCTGGCGTACCCTGTGCTTCCATCCACACACCTGTGGCCAACACTATGCACTGTTGTGCAAGAAGCACAGTGTTGGCACACCCCAAGCCTGCCCCCAGATGTTGCGATCCACTGACCAGGGGAATTGGGTGAATAGGGGCTGCATGCACCACAGTAGTGCATCCAGCATGGGGGCGACAATAGGTGTGGAGTGGATATGTGTCGCATTTATGCGGTGCGTAGCCACTCCACGGGATCGTTCATAGGGCCTAATGGTGGGACTGCACATGTTTCAGTTCTTTAGGGAGACAGTTCCAGAATTTTGGTCCAGACACTGCAAAAGTATACTCGCCCATCCTAGGGTTGCATTTGGGGATATCCAGTACAGAGTTGACCATCAAGCGAAGGGAGTAGGTCGGTAAGGAAGGTTTGAACCAGCAAGCGATATACTCAGGAAGGCCTTCTTTGATTATCTTTTCTATGGCACTACCAGCAAATATGTCCGGTATGAGGGAGGGGAGAGCCAGCTAAGGTCAGCATAGAGCACACACTGGTGGGTGTGCTTGGGCATAGAGCAAAATGACATGCTGTTGTAACAGGTCTCCCATTTGCTTAGAACAGCTTTATTTGATTCCATGTATGAAAAGAGGCTGTATGTGAGGCCAGGCCTTAGTACACCTTGAACAATTGTGAGTCTCACAGTGGATGTACGGTTGTGGTGACTCTTCTACGCAGTGCCAAGCTTAATGTGGACAGATCTGCATACAGTTAAAATATGAAGGCTGAAGTCAAGAGATGGATCGAGAGTGATGCCCAGATACTTGAAAGAGTCCACCATGTCAAGAGAGGAGCCTTCAGGCCCCCTTATAGTAAGCACAGAAGGGCAGGCTCTGAATCTGTGCACTGTGCCAAAGAGCAGAGTGACTGTTTTTACTCAATGAGAAGGAGCTTGTTGCACAATATCCATGATTGGACAGTGGCAAAATCCATGCTGAGTTTGTTGTTGATGTCACTGATGTCGGCAGCACTGGTATAGAGGACCATGTAATCCACATGCAGAAGATCTTCTCAGGAGCTAAGAGATTTGGGCAGGTTGTTGACAAACAGAGAGAATAGTAGTGGCCCAAGAATGGACTCCTGAGGAACTCCAACCTTGATGGAGGCAAGACCAGATTTGGCACCACTTATCTTGACAAATTGCCATCTACCAGACAGTTACCTTTAGAACCAAGACAGCGTGGGAAATGAGAAGCCGGAAGCAAGCAGTTTCTCTAGCAGCAAGGTGTGATCTACCAGGTCGAATGCCTTGGTTAAGTCTATGAATATTGATCCCATGAGCATCCCCTTGTCCACAGCTGTTGTGATGTAATTAGACAGTTTTAAGAGTGCTGTAGGGGTACTGTGGCCACTCCTGAAACCATGTTGGCACAGAGTAATCTGTTGGGTTAGTTGCAGGAAGCTTGTAACCTGAGAGGCGACAATTTTCTCAAGAATCTTGTTGAGGGTGGAGAGAATTGTAAAGGGCTGATAATTATCCATACATCTGGAGTCCCCTTTTTGTGTACAGGAATGTCCCAAGCTGTCTCCCAGAGTGCAGGCATAGAATATGTCTGAAATCCCGAAACTGAGACTCCCCAACTGTGTAAGCTTGAGTCCAGGATACCAAATTTCAGAAGACCAAAAGGGTCTCACATGCAATGCGGGGGGCTTTGCCCCTGCACTCCCATAACTTAAATAACCAACTCTGAGGGGCAGCAGATCTCAGAGTTAAAGAAAAGGTATGGGGGGCGGGCAGAATGGCAGGGATCAAATGTTGCTGCGACCAGGAACAGAACCAGGGTCCACATGGCCATCTTGGCTGTGCTACCAGTAATCCAGCTTTCCATTCCATGGGAGCAGCTTGGCCAACTCCTGCATTCTGGGGTGTGTTTTGATGTCTGACAATGGGTAGGGTAGCGGTTCATCACATCCACTACCTTACCCCTGTCAGCAGTGCATTTCCTCTTGTCAGGCAAGTGTGTGTCAGGATACTGAACTCAGTCCCGTGAGTTTCAGAATTCTGAGTTTTAGTATCCTAAATAGTTACCACGGGCACAGACCTTGAAGCAAGGACAGATTGAACAGTCTTGTGCAGTGGGCCACTATGAGAGGGGAGGTCAGCTAAGAAACCTTGGTAGGAGTCCATCCAAGCCAGCAGAGCCACAGTCGGGGATGGATCTGAGAAGTCAAAAAACTTCCCTCTTAGATACTGGTGCCCACACCTTAAGAATGACATCAACCTGCTGGAGATGGTCCAGAGGAGAACAACTAAGATGATTGTGGGTCAGCAGGGTTAAACATATGAAGAGAGGTTGGGGGTCCTGAATACATACTGACTGGAGGACAAAAAGAGAATAAAGGCAGCTAAGGGAGTCCATGCCTGGAGCCCACTAAAGTTACATTCAGTCCAAAACAGCACCAAGTAAAGTGGTTAACAGGCACTAGTGTATCAAAATAGAAGTCAGACTCATGACTTGGTCCGTACTTAAAATAAGTTTCATTCTGTATAAAATATATACTCATGCGACTCACCCCACCAGCATCAGCCAACTGTTTCACCCACCTGACTGTGGGATTTCTCACACCTGGAGAAAGCCCACAGTCAGGTGGGTGAAATGGCTGGCTGATACTGGTGGGGTGAGACACATGAGTAAATGTTTTATATGGAATACAACTTATTTTAACTATGAACCAAGCCATGGGACTGACTCCTATTTTGATACACTAGTGCCTGTTAGCCACTTTACTTGGTTCTGTTTTGTACTCACTGTAGGAGATGAGGGAGAGAGGGAACATAACAGAGACCTTCAAGTACCTGAAAGGGATAAATAGGGTGGATAAGGAAAGTCTCTTCAAGGTAAGTGGCAGCTGAACCATGAGGGGACACAGTCTGAAGCTGGGGGGGGGGATGTAGCAGGGAGGTTAGGAAGCACTTCTTCATAGAGAGGGTGGTGGCCAGCTGGAATATACTGCCAGAGGAAGTGGTCTTGATGAAGTTGGTGGGCAGCTTCAAGAGAGGCTGGGATAGGCATAAGAGAAAAGTATGGGGCATGGAGGCAGATGGAAAGGAAGGGAGGACGGGGGGGCAGGGTCAGTAGCATAAGCTGAGGACCCTGCAGTATGAGCAGACTAGATAAACAGAATGGCCTTATTCTGCTGGCTTCCTTACATGTTCGTATGTTGTATTTGTTGTGCCATGAAGTAAAAGTAGACCATTAACAACATACATGGTACAACCTTGGTTGTGTTGAAAGTTGGATTTTTTAATACAAACCACCCTGCGAATACAAGCCACTATCAAATACAAGCAGCAGCAGGCCAAATTCAAAGATCTAGGGTACTTCCTGTTTTCATGGGGTGGAGATACAGATGTAAACTGACTGATATTGAACCAGGTTAAGCTGTTGGTGTTTGTTGTTTCAGTGAACGTGGAAAATTTTGCCAGGACACAGAGAAATTCTCCTGCTCGTTTCAAAAGGTGCCATAGGATCTTTAATGTCTGCTTGAACAACAACAGGACCAGGCAACCAGGGCCTCAGTTTAACATCTCATCTGAAAGGCGGCACCCCTGAAAGCAGAGTCTACCCCAACCACATGCTGGGGCACCAGTATAGTTATGTTTTAACCAAGGGAAGTGTGTCCCCTGCAATGCTACCAGCATGACTTCCTGCAGCATCTGGTATTCACTGAGATCTCCTATCCTACTGCCGACCAGGTCCAATCCTGCTTAGCTTCTGAGATATGATGGGATCAGACTCCGGGCTCCAAGGTAATATTCCTGCAGACCTTCAGTTTTTCAGGAGTCGACACTTGACAGGGCTTGGAACTCCAGCAGTGCCACACATGTCTGACTCAAAGGGCCTGATTCACAGACAAAAGGGGATTGTACCTAAGGGATCAGAAAGCCATTTATCAACAGTCATGATTTGTTTTTATTTAATTTCCACTTTACTGCAAAGAAACTAGACATTTAGTTAATGTTCACACAGCAATAATACAGAAAGATCCCTAAAACGTTTGGTACAACAGCTGTGTCCAATGGTGATCACAGCCGATCATTTTTTTTGTTAGAATCATAATACATAATATATGGTACATCACAGACAATCCATAACAAAAAAAAATAGATCAAAGATGGAGAGACACTAATCTTATAATCGTATTATCCAGATTCTGCTGTGGCTTCTATTATGAAGTAACTTGCCACTCATATTGTAAAACACATGGAGACCATCTGGGATATGGCAAGGAGTGGGCATGAAAAAGTCCCGCTCAACCATGTAAACAGTATGAGGACCCTCACAAACCTAGACACTAAATTAAGGAGGGTCCCAGCCGGTAGAATTGTTGCAGGCAGGTGGTGGGGGGGACATTTAGAACACTCCGTGAGCAACCTGATGAGGCAGTTTGCAAGGGAACAAGACTAAACTTATTCATAATGCTTTGAATTATAGAGATAGGTATAATTTTACATTACCTTGTTAGGAAAGTACTACAGCACATAGAATCCATAAAAGGATGGAAGGAGGGAATAAATATCCAAATTGTTTCACTTCTTGCAAACTGCCTTTTCAGCATTCTTACTCTGAGTATTCTAAATACCTGTTGCCTTGGAGTTCCAATTTGCCACTTGACTAAGGCAAAGACCGCAGTACACTGATGAGGCTCAAAAGGACAGAACATGTGTCTGTACTTAATCATTCTCAGCCAGCACTGGAGCAGGCATAAAAGCTTGTTTAAAACATGTCTGTTCTGCAGGAAGTCTTGTCAGCCTGACTTGCAGAGGGATTGTCACACAAATAATGCCTTGCACTGGGACTGAACCACCCAGGCTGGTAGTGGGGGTGTTACAATGTTGTGACGAGGTAAGAGGGATCCATCAGGGGACCAGTTTCAGCATGGGACCAGATTCCTGAACAGCCACAGTGAGAGAATGGGGTTGGGGGGTCCTCAGGATTCCAGAGATGTAACAGGGTATGGGGAGAAGGTGAGGATGATACCAGACCACCAGGGGAGTGATGGTATGACCAGAACATTGCGCTACATCACCTGCTGCGTAGCATGCCCCAAGGATAGTGGGTCTTGCTCTCAGACCTTGGACTCCTACATGGCAGCATGGCATGCAACAGCTGGGCTATCGGGCCACCACCCTATAAGATATTCAAGGCAGAGTACAATTAAACTAGGCAAAAAATATGACCCTACCCTTTTCTCACCATAAAATATCCCAGGCACCTTCCAGTTTAATATGGTGGTAACATTTTCTAGTTCCATCAAAATCTGGATATTTCATAATTGTTTTCATTTATTTTTTCTCAAGAAAAAACATAGAAACATGGAAACACTGAAGTCAACAGATGATAAGGACCACTAGGCCCATCCAGTTTGCCCATTTTTTCTACCTTATGAATGTGTCATAGGCCTGTACTCTGTCAATGGCCTATCTATTCATACTCATCTTTATTGCTCCCTTATGCCTGTCACATGCCTGTTTGAAGCCCTGCACTGTATTCAAATCCACCACTTCCTGAGGTAGGCCATTTCATGCATCCACCACCCTTTCTGTGAAAAAGAACTTCCTCACATTCCCCCTTAATCAGCCTCCCTCTAAACTCATGCTGTGTCCTCTTGTCCTGCTATTTTTCTTATGTTGAAACATGTTAGACTCTTTCACCTTGTTAATGCCCTTGAGATGTTTCAATGTTTCGATCATATCACTTCTCTCCCTCCTTTGCTCTGGTGTATACATATTGAGCTCCATTAATCTGCCCTCAAATGTTTTTCTTTTTTTTTTTCATAATTCAAATTTCATTGCAGATTTAAAATACATGCAATTTACATATCTAAAATTATGTCAAATGCATAAACCACATTAACCAATAACCTAACTGTATCTTAAACAGTGAGATAAATAAATAAATGAACAAATCAACTTTGTAAAACCCTTTCAAATGTAGAATAAATGTAATAATAATCTTTACAATTAAAAAACTTTTATAACGAAAAGCAGAGTGTTCCCTTTTCTTTCTGTAAATGTTTATATAAAGAATGAATAGACAAGTAAGTTATAACATGGACATTTTCATATATGGCCTGCATTTTGTTAATGTCCTTGTGCAGGTGCAGCCTCCAGTACTGCATGCAGTACTCCAGATGGGGTCTAACCAGTGTCTTGTAAAGAGGGATTATTACTTCCCTCTTACGACTTGTGATACTCCTACTAATACACCCCAACATCCCTCTAGCTTTACCTACTGCTTTAGTGGTCTGCTTGGATGATTTCAGGTCATCTGAGATGATGATGCCTAAGACTCTCTCTTCCCTTTCGATAGCCAGCAATTCCCCTCTCCACCTATAGGTGGCTTTAAGGTTTCTCTTTCCTATGTGAATGATCTTGCACTTCTTTGCGTTAAACCCCAGTTGCCACTCTTCCAACCATTTTGCCAGTTTATCCAGATATCTTCTCAGTCTGACCACCCTATCTGGATAATCTACTCTGTTGCAGATCTTGGTGTCATCTGCAAACAGACAAACAGACAAACCTTACCCTCCAGTCCATCTGCAATGTCACTGAAGAGGATATTGAAGAGAACGGGCCCCAGGACTGATCCCTGGGGTACCCCACTTGGGATTTGCATCTCTTCTGACTCTATACCATTTACCACTACTCTCTGTTTTCTGCCCGCTGACCAGTTTGCCACCCAGTTGACCAACTTCTGACCCAGGCAGAGCCTACTCAGCTTATTAATCAATCTTCTCTGTGGAATAGTATTGAAAGTTTTGCTGAAGTCAAGGTAGGCAACATCAACTGCTCTCCCTTGGTCCACCACCCTGGTTACCCAGTTAAAGAAATCTATGAAATTAGTTTGACAGGACCTTCCTGTTGTAAACCCATGCTGTCTGGGATCTTGTGCTCCTGTGGATTCCAGGTGTTGCACTATTGCACTATTCATTCCTTAAGGACTGCCTCAATAATCTTGCCCACTACTGAGGTAAGACTGACTGGTCTGTAGTTCTCTGCCTCCTCCCTGCTACCACTCTTGTGGAACAGGATCACATGAGCTCTTCTCCAGTCTTCTGAGTCCTCTCCTATGCTCAGAGACTCACTAAACAGTTCTGATAATGGTTCTGCTAGTTCCACCCTTAGCTCCTTTAGTACCCTGGGAAGTATGACATCATGTCCCATTGCCTTGTCCACCCTGAGCTTAGCGACCTCTTGTATGACCCTTCCTTTTGTGAAGGGACAAGTACACACCTCCCTCCCCCCTGTGTCCATTGTGTTGAACTGTGGGCCCTGCCCTACCCTTTCCTCAGTAAATACTGAGCAGAAGTGTCTATTTAGGATAGATGCTTTACCTTGGTCTTTCTCCTCACACTCCCCTTTATCTCCTTTGATCTTAGCAATACCACATCTGGACTTTCTCCTTTCACTAATGTATCTATAGAAAGTCTTGTCACCTTCTTTTACTGTCCATCCTAGTGTTTTCTCGGTTTGAGGCTTTGCCTGCCTTACTGCCTTCCCTGCTTCCCTTAGGGAAGTTTGGTATGCCTCCCTATCTTCGTCCCGCTGCATTTCCTTATATTTCCTGAAAGCCAGCCTTTTGGCTCTGACCTTTTCTGCTACTGTTCTTGAGAACCAAAGTGGTTTCCTTCTTCTTTTGCTCTTGGTTTTCTCTGTAACACAGTGGGATGTTGCTTTAAGTATTGCACCCTTAATGCTTGTCCACTTTGCCTGTACCCCCTCACCTGTATTCTTCTTGCCAGGGACAGCTTAACTCTGTTGGCCATCTTATCAAAGTCAGCTCCTCTGAAGTCCCATATTTTTGCCTTGGAATGGGATGATTTAGTTCTAGTGGCCAAATTGAACGATACCGTATGAAGGTCACCGGCCCCCAGGTGACCTTCTACCTGGAGAGCTCTGATCCTTTCCCCATGAGTCAGTACTAGATCTAGGATAGCCCTGTCTCTTGTGGGTTGTTCTACCAGTTGTTTGAGGCCCTCCCCCTCCATGGAATCCACGATGTGTCTAGTTCTGGCAGATGTTCCCGATCTGTATCTGGCATGCTGAAGTCCCCCATTATCAGAACCTACCCTTTAGCAGTCATGTTTTGTATATCTTCTATCAGTAATGTATCTATGTCCTCCCCCTGGTCTGGAGGCCTGTACACAGCCCCAGTTTGTATGGCAGTCCCATATCCTGTTTCCAGGGTGACCCACAGTTCTTCTTTCTCCTTATGTGCATTCTGAATTTCTGTAGCTTTGATATTTTCATTGACATAAAGGGCCACTCCACCCCCCCCCCCTTTTTGAACCTCGGTCTCTTCTGAACAGTACATAACTGGGTACTGAAGTCTCCCAAGTGTGGTTATTGGTGAGCCATGTCTTGCTAATGGCTACTATGTCCAGTTTAGCCTCTGTCATTGTTGCCTGCAGGTCTGGGTTCTTGTTTCCCAGACTGCGAGCATTTGTGTACATGATTTTCCATCGGCTAGATTTTGGTGTGTTACTTGTTGAGCAAGGTCTGGCATTTCTCCTGTGCATCGTACGAGGAGCTGGACCTTTTTCCTTACCTACAAAGATGATCACTACATTTGGCTTAGAAATAGCATTGTACACCTGTCAAGTATTAGTAAGAGAAAATCAAAAACTTATGGTGTACAGCATAGAAGATACCTAAAAAAGTAGATTTTACTGGAATGTTAATACTTTTGTTAATTGTAGTTAAAACCAGCTTTTAGGAAAAATTATTGTTTGTTGCACTCCTACTTCACAATAAAAGGTACAGCCTAGACATCTAATCAAAGATCAAATATTGGCTCCTGTATACGACTACAATGTATACCAAAGCAAAACAAGAAACAACAATAAAGATTTAATTTGTCATGCTGGCAATCTAGGTTCGTACCCAATCCTGGACATCGGGAGGGGAGGCCAGCAGGGAGGGAGCTAAGAGAGACTCTTGAGTGCTTCCTTCCAGGTGAATGGGTTGCTGCATGCCACTTCAACAGCAGCTCCTGGTGGTGGCTTAGTGGAGGCATTCTTGGCAGTGTGGGTTATCAATCATTGCCAAACACCCCCACCACCTGTTTTATTTTATTTTATTTTTTTTTATTTTAGTCTTTGGTAACCGGGTAAGACCCACTAGGCACAAGTGCCTGTTTTCAGGGGCAACCTGGGAGCACTGGGCGGTTAAGTGACTTGCTCAGAGTCACACAGTATGCAAGTGGAGGTTGTGAGAATTAAACTCAAGTCTAGTCTGCTGGATGTACCAAGCTTGTTCACACCTCATTCCTCTAACCTCTAGGCTATACTGCCAGCCCGTGGAGACTGCATGTCTGGGTAGGTTAAAAAAAAGGTTTAATTTGTTACTGTACTGTATATGCTTTAGAGATGGAAGGCTAATAATTATCTTATAAGGCAATGGTTGGAAATGGGGCACTCCAACTGGTTGGCAACATTCTCAAAGGGTTACAGACTGAAACCATTATGTATAAAACAACAATTCAGATGTTAATCATAAAACATTCACTTTGAAAATATTGAACCCTCCGGCCCAGTGGTGCTGAGGGCAGAGGCGCTGGATGCCTTACCTTACACCACACCGGCGACCCATGTTCACGAACGACCACGGGCCACTGGGGTTTGGCAGGAGATGAGAAGGATCAAGCATCCATTGGACTGCTCTCCTTCTCCAGGGAGGGGGGACACCAGCACTTGGTGCACTGCTGGCTCCTAGCAGAGGCTGGGGGCTGGTGCGCCAAGGCTAGAGCAGTGGAAGATGAGGCAGACTCTCGAAAGGAATGCATACAGGAGCATGGGCATTCGTTCCTTGTGGCATCATTGCACGTCCTTGGCTAGAGGGAAAAACACAGAGGAAAAGAGGTCGTGGCAGACTTCATGGTGGTCGATCCCCACAGGTGCCGCCCTCGCGATTGGCAGCAACATACCTCCAGCATTGGATCCTTGTGTGAGGGGGGTTGAGGGATCTCTGCTGCCCCACCATGGGGGGCAAGCCATGGGGCAGCTGGAGGATGAGCTGCAAATGGTGGACAGGGCTGTGGGATCTGACAGGAAGTACTGCCACCAGGGACTGGGAGGATAAATAATAGTAAACCATTTCAGCTTAATGATAGTATTAAGGCACTCCAGAAGCTGGGTTAACTCTGTTCATCTAACTTTAGAGGCTAAGGCCGTCCACTGCACCTCATGCCTTATGATCCCGGAGGGTTAGATTAGCTGGTGGTAACACATCAACTGGTTGTTACTTTATGTGCTAAGAGGTTCTGAGATTCAGAAAGGTTCTGATAAGCCATGAAAGTTCTGATCCTTATCCAAGCCTTATCAGAACTTTCAGAACCTTTTAGTTAGAAGTATAAACTGTTTAAACCAGCATTGCTTACCATAAAGTTTTTGGCAGTAAAGGGGAATGAATCTCAAAAAAACGTGAAGTACTACTAAATGTTTATATGCACAGTTCCAGCATCTCTTATGAAAATGAGTGCCTTCTTTTTTTTATTTATTTATTGAAATATTTCACCAGGAAGGCACACTAAACAACAAGTTGCTCATCTCTTGGTGCAACCGAGGTTGGGGGGGATGTACAGTAAGGATGTGAAATTTAGGCATACAATTGACATTTATCAGAACGGTTGAAAAATGCATGCATTAGCATTTAAAATGATACTTACATTATACATTTGTAGAGTGGCTTACAGAATTAATATGTAACATGACTGAGAATTATACATATAGTAATATGAAATGCCTAGCCTGGGCAGAAAATGCAATTGTTCAGGTATGAGTAAACTAATATGTATTTAAGTGCTGAGAAGTACAGAGTCAGGGGGAGGAGAGATGAGGAAAGTGGACAGGGAGGGTCAGAAATGCCTTACAGATAGCCCCTCCAAGATGCAGAGAATCCTGCCAGGGGCTGAAGTGCATGGAGGCCTGGTGGTAAAAAAGGCAGGGGGGAGAGGGAGAGTAGGAGATTGGCAGGAGAAAGAAAAGGGGAAATAGATTTGCTAACCAGAGTGCAGAATAGGAGGATGGGGAAGTTTTAGAGAGGGGAAGGAAAGAATCTAGCCTAATACTAATACTGGCCTATCTAGGATACTGAGAAACCTACCAGAGGACAGATTAAGGGGGGTAAGAATTGGATAAGGGGCAGAGTGGGGCTGGAGAGAGGGAAGAGGCAAATAGCCTGGTACTAGTCCCCTCCAGGATGCTGAGAACCCTGCCAGGGGACAAGACAAGCACGAGTGAGCTTGGAATGGGGGTAGAAGGGCAGAGGTAGAAACAAGGGGGAGGGAAACTTGACAGTGGGAGTGCTGGGTCGAAAGGCTGTGGGCAGAAGGGAGGATTTGACAGGAGCATGTTGAATGAGTAGCAGAGCAGGCATGAAGGGGAACTTAGCGAGGGTTAAAACAGGAGCAGTTAACAGAAAGAAAGTTATGTAAGGCAGAGATGAGGGAGTGAGTTGAGGAGGAATGTTGAATTCGGTGGGGGGTTCAAGATTTTAGGGAAGCGATGGGAAAAGCCTGGGTGATGTTTGGTATGACAGGAGAACCACAGAGTACGAGTGTTGGTGGATCTGAGGGAGTGGGAAGGGAGGAGTGCAAGAGGAGAGGGAGCATGAGAAGTAGAGAGGAAGTTCTCCTAGCCAGAATTTAGAAGTGAGTTTGGCACAATGTGCGAGGCATCTGCTAGCAAGTGGGGGAAAGGACAAGGCATGGTGAAGGACACAATGATGAGTGCGTGGTGGAGCATCAAGTTCAAAGCAACAGATAGAGTTTAAGAGAGAAAGTCCAATCCGGGTACAGAGGATTTGGGAGCTACATTACAGTATTCAAAAATAAGGAGGATCGTCTTCTGGACAAGTTCATACTGTGCCATAGGAGGGATGCAACTACAGTTTCTAAATAGGTACCATGCTTGGGGAGTAGTTGTTTTCAAAATGGCGTCTATGTGGCCAGAGAAGCTGAGATGTTGGTCCAGCCAAACCCTAAGGTATCTGAAGAGAAGGTGTCCTCAAGGATTGTTCCATCAAGGGTATGGAAAGAGGGTAAGGGGTGGAGCCTAGAGAATCTCTACCTAGTGCTGAAGGTCATGAGACTGTCTTTTTGGCATTTAGGAATAGCTGATGTGAGGCAAACTAGAGCTGAACCTGGTGGAAGTCATGCTGAAGGGTGGTTGCAACATAGATGGGGCATTTGCCAGAGATGAATAGGATAGTGTCATAGACATACATATGGATAGAGGATGAGGGGGGAACAGGATGTAGGAAGGTCATTGAGGAAGATGGAGAAGAGGATGGAACCAAGCACAGAGCCCTGAGTGCCTCGGTCCTTCTACAGTCCCTCTCTTCAGTCCTCCATTCACCTTATCCTCCCTTCTCTATCACTCCTCCCTTCTCTGCCACTCAAAGTCCTGTTGAGATTGGGGGGGGGGGATTGCATCCTGGATCTTAACTGATTGCATTCTGCTTGCGAGGTTGGCTCAAAAGCAGTTATGAACAGGAGCACACAGATCAGCAGCCATAAGGGAGTAAAGAAGCAGGGCATGGAAGACTGTGTTGAAAGCCTTAGTGAGGCTGACAAAAATAGCAGAGGTGAAGAGGCTGTTGTCCATCCCAATAAGGCTGGAGTTAGTGAGCCTAAGGAAGGAGGCGGTAGCGGAGTGGTTCTTCCAAAAAACAGATTGGAATGGAGTGAAAAAGGTAGAGTCAGCAAGAAAGGAGGTTAGCTGAGAGAGGACCAGGTGTTCTTGGAGCTTGGTAACGGCAGGGAGGAGGGAGATTAGGCTATAATTGGCAGAGGAGGAACGGTCCCCACCCTTTGGGAGCAGTAGGACCACCGCATGTTTCCAGGGTGAAGGGATGGAGTAGGCCTTAAAGGAGAGATTTAGAAATTAGGGAGAGAGGATAGGCAATAGCAGAGCCTAAAAGGTATAGGAGATTAGGGTCACAGTCATCTGGTGAGGAGCCGTTGGAAGGACTGAGAGAGAGGAGGGCCATTAGTGTCTCTTCAGAGAGACAGGAGCAAAGGAGAAGGAAGGGTGGGTATGGGAAGGTTGAGTGATACAGAAGGGAGGATAAGGTGAATGGAGGACTGAAGAGAGGGACTGTAGAAGGGCTGAGGCACAGGCGGTGTAGTAGGAGTTAAAATTCCTGAGCTACAAAGCATGGTTTGGACACTAATGTGTTGTTAATGTCAAGCGCTGGGGATAGGGGGTGCAAAGGAGGAGAGAAAATAGAGAATGGACCACTTTCCAGAATTTAGAGGGGGAGTTAATGTTATTTTGGAAAGATGGTTTAAAATATTCAGACTTGGCTAACCTGGTAGATTTTGTACAGGCATTTCTTAGACTGCGATATTTAGTATACTCTGATGGGAGCTGGGAGCCATGTGTTTCCTCTAAGCTTTATCACACTCCCTGAGGCAGGTTATTAACTCAGAAGTGACCCAGTGATGATGGTTACCATGAATTCTTGTGCATTTGTGAGGGACATAGGAGTTCCAGGTATCTAGAAATTTACCCTTGAAGTAATCGAGGGCTTGGTCGACAGATGAGGTACAGACAACTGCAGACCAGTCAGAGTTTTAATTCATTGAAGAGGTGGTTTAGGTTTAGGGAACCGAAAGATTGAAGTGACAGGATTTTGTGTGGTGGTTTTGGTCTATGGACCTTCCTGACTATGAATACTGAATGATGATCACTGAGAGCATCCAGGAAGATGCCTGACTTAATAACACGGTGTGGGTGGGAGGTGAGAGCCCAGTCTAACAGTGAATGATTAAGGGTTTTATGATTTACTCAGGTGGGTTCCTGGATGAGTTGGGAGAGATTGAGAACAGAGATGTCATGTCGCATCTTGGAGGTAGTTGGTGATATCCAGTTTAGGTTTACATCACCTAATATGTATAACTCACCTTTGTGAGAGTGGGATGTTATAGAGGTAATGAGGCAAATTGTATAAGAGGGCTTGAAGCCAGGGCGGAAATAGATACCAGCAAAAAAGATGGGTAGGAGAAGGGCTATGTAATATGTACAAGCAGGGCTTCATATCTGGAGGGTAAGGAGGTTGAAAGGGTGGTACTATACTGGGGTGAGGATAGGATATAGAAAGCTACACCGCCTCCACTGCCGGCCCTGCCCTGCCTGATTATGGCAAGTGATTCTCAAGTTCTTTGGGTGAGAGAACTGTGAAGCAAAGCTGGCAAGTTCTGGCACACAAAGGGCTTAAGAAGGCATTCTTATAACCATAAGAGATACTGGAAATATACATATAAACATATTATCAATCATATTAAAAACTTCTGTTTTTTAAATGGAGCTTGAATGTGCAATTTGTTTTACTTTGTACAAAATAAGAGAAGCTCCTGTATTGAAATTGAACTGTGCCAGCTAAACTAGAAATAAAGAATCCTGACTGGCTAAAATATGCTGTAATGCTTATATAACACAGGGACGACACAGTGATTAGAGTCATATAGCTAGTAAGTACTCCCTGTGTAACACCATGAACACTTAATACATCCTGGCTCATTGGGTCCTTTCTCCACCACCAGTCTTCTTCCTGAGTCTTTTTACTACTGTACCAGCACCAGCCTTCTTTACAGATACAAAGACCAGCTGGGGGAGTATATTAAACCCTAAATATTAAAGGATAAGAACCTGAAACTACATTCTGATAAGGTTCTTAGAAAGACAATGGTATTGGTTCTGGAAGGTTCTGGACATAGGTGCCAGGACATGAGGAAAAACGTTTGTGTGTGTGTTTTGGGGGGGGCAGTAATAGTTATAAAAAGAAACCATGATTGCTTCCCATCTGACCCTGCATGCATTAAAGGAAAACTACACCCTCATATCATCTCAATTTTATTGGTTTCCATGTCTACAAACAACTCTGTTCATATAGCTGTTAGAGATGCATGCAACTGCCTTAGTCTGTTTTCACACTTCATACTAGGCCCTGTAACTGTTCTGTGAGCCTGCACTTCATGCCTGTTGAAATCGTATTGCCCTGAGAGCTGCATTAGCATATGAGAACATGGTGTGTAATCAACCTTTAAACTCCCCAGTATGCCTGTCTGTTTAAAGGAAAACCACACCCTCACATTATTAAAATTTTATTTGTTTCCATGTCAACAGACAACTTCTTTCCTGTAGCTGTTAGGGCTATATGTGTTACCTTTAGTTTGTTTTCACTGCTCATGGTAGTACCCTATAACTGCCCTGGGGGTTTCCATTTCATGGTTGCTAAAATCTCATTGTCCACGAGAACTGCATTAGCATATGAGAATGTGATGTCAGATCAACCATTTATATCATGTATCTCTATGCTAAAAGAACAAATACCATTCATAAATTCTCTGGAAACACATAAACTGAGTGGAGTTTAAAGGATAAAACCCTGCATGTTGCATAATGCAGTTCTCATGGACAATGAGATTTGACAATGAGATTTCAACAACCATGAAATGGGGACCTCCAGGGCAGTCACAGAGGCTACCATAAGCAGTGAAAACAAACTAAACACACAATGCCCTAACAGCTACAAGAAAGGAGTTATCTGTTGGCATGGAAACAAAATTTAAATGATATGCCAGTGCAGCTTTCCTTTAAAGGGCACCTTGAACACTTTGACCAGTACAAGTTATGCTAGGTATCTTAAGATTGTATCTATTATTTTAATATTTATTGATTTGCATGTGTTATATTGTTTGTTTATGACCTGACCAGTTTTTATGTATGGTGCCAAGAGTCATAAGGACTGGGTGCAGAATAAATCAAATTGCCTTGCCCTTGCCTTGCCTTGAATGCTTATGGGCAAAAGGTTCTGGCATTGTCCAACCAGTTCTTTCATCCTTAATCTGGTCTCTATTTTGCAAGCCGTGAGGCTCAGAAAACATTTATTTAAGTTCTGTCCTTCATTACAAATTGCACTACAAAACTGGTTTGCTGTCACCATAGACTGGATATCATTAGAATAATAAGCTGTGAATGAGCTTGGTACATCTGGGTTTGATTCCCACAACCTCCACTTGCATACTGTGTGACCCCAAGCAAGTCAGTGAACCTCCCCATTCATCCTGGGTGGCCCCTGAAAACAGGCCCTGGGCCCAGTGGACATTGCCTTGTTAGCAAAAGAATAAAAACACTGGTGATCTACTTGTGAAAACTGGAATGTTTTGTATCATTTGGAACCAGACAGAACTGAAATTATTCTTCATTTCATGGAACCTTAGTTCACTCTGAACTAACTAAATGTAATGCTGTTTTCCTACTGTGAATATCCTACTGGTGTGTTACCTACAAGCCACCCAGCCATTGACTCAAAGTTTTTTTTTCCCTCTTTAATTTCAAGCTGTTAGTGTTGGGCCAACCCCACCTTCCAAGAGCTGAGGCTCTTAAATCCCTCACTGATTCCTAATGAAACATCAGAGACTTGAGAAGGCAATAAATACCTCTGGATCATCTACGGCAGCACAGACTATACACCATACACTATACACAATACACCATACACTATACACCATACACAATACACCATATACTATACACTGTACACCATACACTACGCACCCTACACCATGCACCATTTTAAACAGTTTCCTTAAGCCAGAACTCTATAATGAAACAGTGCTGGTTTAGGAGGTATACAAATAAATAAAGAACAACAAATAAAAACATAACAGCAATAAGTTCAAGGGAGTTTGCCACTGCAGCAAAATTCATCAAACTGGAGGAGACCTAGAGGAGTTGCTGTACAATCCCTCTATGGGTAGGTAGGTAGTATAACAGTGTGTATGTGGTCGGGGGGATATACAAAAGCTTCTTTTCATTTTTTAACTGTTTTTCTTAAATGGTTGTAATGTAGAATTCAGTGTCTTTAAGTTAATAATAAGAGAATGTGAAACACTGTATTTAGAATACTGACTGAAATGTACATGTTTAGAATGCTTTATCCTGCTGTATGATTTTAATAAATTATACTTTTGAAATATTATGGACAGTGCATTGCAATATGTCTTTATAATAATTCAACTGCATCACTAAAGAACAAGGAAGTTAACATTCATACAAATTGGTCACTAGTTTTGAATAGCAGTAGTATTTTATTACAAAACTGCTTTCTGGGGACTTGTTAATAGAGATGCAGCACAAATAGTCTGTCTCTTTAATTAAAGACGGATAGATGCATGCAGTAGGAGTGTCATCTCATGTATGTTTGGATGCAAGGACTGAAAAGTGAAACTGAGAGGTTCTGGCAGCCTAAACATACATGAACTAACAACTTGCTACCAAAGAAACACAGTGCAGAACACATTGTGGCTTATTAAAGGAAAGCTGTCATTTGCAGAGGCTCCCACCTCTGCAAATCTTATCCTCCAGTTTAGCTTCTGTCAGAGAAGAGGCTTTTTTTTCATGCCACAAAGTAGCTTAATTTAATTCTGAAAAGTCTGCTACCTGGAAGTATTGTGGTTGCCGGGACGGATCCATTATCTGCAAAGGTGCGGCACCGCGCCGTGCACTTCAATACAAATGCATTGACGCGCATGGTGTGGCACTGCACCTTTACAGTTAATGGAGCCACCCCAGCATCTGCCTAACTTCTGAGTAGCAGACTTTTCAGAATTAAATTAAGATACTTTGTGGCATGAGAAAAAAGCCGCTTTTCTGACAGAAGTTAAACCGGAGGGTAAGCTTTACAGGGGCAGTAGCCCCTGCAAATAATGGCTTTCATTTAAAACCTGCCACTTGGGTAATGCTGCATCTAATAGAGATACTACATAGTGGTAATTTGTGCCCTGCATTTTACTGCCTAGATCACATAATCAATTATTTATCTGAGTCATTCTACAAAAAAAACAGTTAGCCAGATGATCTGTACTACCCATTAAAATGCAGCCATTATCTGGGATTATGCAACATATCTTAGCATGTTTTCATTAAGATAAAAGAGCTGTCAAAATCCTAGCTACTGTAGATAGATCATTTTTGTTTATCTCGCTAGTACAATATGTCACACCTGTTTATCTGTCTAGTGGGGAATGGTACTCTGTGTACCTACCATTTAGCCCTGTGCCTTGTGCCCTGCTAAACCTCGAGATGGTGTAAAGACAGTCTTTAACCATGTGGTAGCTGCAGTTAGGTTGACATAAGCTAACACCAACAAAAGAGCCTTTTCTTAAACTGTTTTTAAAATGCTAATAAAAATTGTTTAAACCTCACATACAACGGGCAGCTATGAGATATCGATTTTTTCTTCATTAGTGGTCAGTGACCTCTTGTACACTCTTGGCTTCACCACTCATGAGGCTCAAGAAGTTACTGACCAGACATGAAGATAAAATGATATCTCATAGCAGTCCATCACATATCCCATATCTAACTGTCCAGATATAGATTCTTTAGCAACCTCAAGTCAAGACACAGTTTATTATCCTCATAACATCAGCCAGCCAAATACAACAATTTAAAATATAGTTTAGAAACTATTATACATTCTTAATATATTAATATAACTACATATAAATAATTTAAAACTATTGAGCAAAACACAAATAAAAATCAACCAGTTGATAAACTTTCATTATTCGGTTTCTAATTTGGAGGTCAGTTCTACTACTGTTTTTTGCATATCTTAAATTACTTCCTGTCTGTCTGTAAGACTGAATAGAAAAATCATAGTAATTTCTTTATCTTTTTATTACACTTTTCAATTATCTATTTAAAAATGTTGCTCTTTTTGTTTGTTAAAAAAACTAGGCAATTTAGAACAAAATGTTTAAAATCTGTTACAGCTCTTCTGAAAAACATACAACTCTGCTTCTGTTCCAGATCAAAAACCAAGGCTATCTTGTACCCATGGACAGTGATCCATAGAATAAGAGTGTCTCACATAGAGGGGGAACCAAGCCCTCCAATTGGAAAGGCGTATCCTTTCTTTAAGCAGTAAGGCATCACTGGGGTGTGTTATGGTGGGATAACAGCCCATCTCAGGTGGCTTGAAGCATGAGGCAAAGTTGATTGCTTCTACCACACAAGAAGGGCTGTTAGCCCACCATAATGCACTCCTTGGAGTGCCTTATTGCAGTTATGAAATGGATCCTTTTTAGTAAATTGGGTGAATTTTTTAAACATATTTTTGTTGAGATACTTTCAGCTGCTGGAATAATGTCCCAGCTGAAAGTACCGCTTGACCAATCAGGAGCCAGCATTGTTTCTATCAATTTCATAATCTATAATAATGATTTATAATATTAAATATTACAAAGGAGAAGTTCTGATACACCATGGGAATAGATAGACAGACAGATACTGTAGATAAATAGATAGATAAACATCTTTATGTTCATACAGAATAAAGACATTTTTCTTATTATTTTTAACCCAGAGGTTGGCTGGGAATAGTCTTTTTTCAGCCAATCCTGACAAATAACAAAGAATTACAAAGACATAAAGGACATGTAAATTCAAAACACATTTAAAACATCTACAAACATTCTCACAGTATAACAATTTGGTCACCAATTTTTTAAAGTGGTTTGTACTTTGTGTAGCTCTTGTCTGAATACCACATTCATTCAGAATTGAAGCAGCAAACCATGAACAAGCATTTGTCGATGCCGAATGTTGTTTTTCTGGTATTGACATTGGTAGTGCATGAGTTAGAGATGCATAATTGGAATGGCAGTGAAGTACTGAACTGACACCAACCCCACCCTCACCCTGCAGAGACTGACAGGCATTAGGGTGTGACTTTGGATTGTCAGCTATAAAGTTCATGCCATTTTACCTCACCCTACCCTGTAGACACTAACAAGTGTTATGGTGTGCTTTGGGGTCTTTGGACCTTATACTTACCCCATTCCATAAGGAAATGTGCTGAGATGGGTGCAATATAGGAGAATGGGGTGAACTTTAGGGCCAAACACTCCAGGGCACACCTCGATGCCTGTCACTGGCTGCAGGGTGGGGGTGGAATGGCGTGAGCATTACAGTCAATGATCCCAAGTCACACCCCTGATGCCTGTCAGTCTCTATAGGGAGGGGTAGTACAGTTGAAAACCCTAACACCATAGGCGTTTGTTGGTATATTCACTCCACATTTTCAACATGGGCTTTTTGTGACCCCCACGTCATGAAGAGCAGCACTATCTGTTTGTTAGCGGAAAGGTGGTTTTGTACAGTGACTATGCCATTTAGCAACACAGGCATGAAAACACGTTTGGGGCAGGATGTGAAAAATGACAACTGTATTGTTCATGAGGAGGTGTAAAAAAATTGCACCGTTGAAAATCTGGAGTGAAAATATGAAAAATTGGTGAAGGCATGAGCATGCATAGAAACTGCGCAACACATGTCAGTAACCCAATTATTTTTGGAATTTTTTTAACCGCATTTTTAACATAGGAATTTTAGGACCTCCCCTCATGAACAGTGGCACTGTGATTTGTTCATTTGTCCCAAAAATTTATTTCCCACAGCGACCACGCCATTGTGCACCACAGTTGCGAAAACACATTTTGGGCAGGATGTGAAAAAATGACAGCTGTACTGTTCATAAGAAGGTGTGAAAAAATGTCAGAGTTGAAAACCTGGCATGAAAATATTGCAGATTTGCGAAGTTACAAGGGTGCATGGAAACTGCACAACACATGCTTGTAACACAGTCATTTTATAGGTTTCCATCACCAAATTTTCAACATACGCATTTTAGGGCCTCTGCTCATGAACAGTGTCACTGTCATTTTCTTAATCTGCCCTGAACACTGATTTCCCACAGCAAACATGCTATTCTGCACTGGAACTGTGAAAACACATTTCAGTCAGGATGTGAAAAATGACAGCTTTACTGTTCATAAGGAGGTATGGAAAAATGCCACTGTTGAAAATCTGAAGTGAAAATATTACAGATTTATGAAGTTATGAGAGTGCATGGAAACTGCGCAATGCACGCTCGTAAAGCAGTCATTTTTGGGATATTTTTCACCAAATTTGCAACATAGGCTTTTTGAGAGCCCACATTTTGTTAATCGGTCCTGAAAGGTGTTCCATGCAGTGACCACTAAATCACCTTTTGGGACTGCATAATGCCATGACAGTGACTCAGTTCATCAGGAGGGGTCACAATAAACCCATGTTGAAAATGTGGTGCCAAAATTCCCAAAAATGACTGAGATATGCACCAAAGTTGAAAAAACCCTATTTATGCCATTATACAGCTTACTGGCATTTCCTCAGTTTGTGGTCGGCTTTGAAGAGCACAGACGTGCTCCTTGTCCACCAAAGATCATTGTGCCGGGCTCCAGAGGTAAGTATGGGGTGAGGGGGGCGTGGGGAGCAGGGTACACAGAGGGTGGGCATGGGTTGGGGGAAGGGTCAGGAGAGACCGTGAGGGACAGTTTTCTTCTTTTACAGGGCAAAAAAAAAGACAATGATGGATGGTTTCCTTTTTTTGCAGGTGTTTGTTTGGTACACTGGGGTGGGCTCCCAGTATACCACTTGCATTACAGGAAGGGGGACCACAGCCGATGGGGATTGGGCTCCCCCATCAGAACAGAAATGGGTGGGGGGGTGTTCATGATGCCGAGGGGAATTGGGCAACCCCTCAGCACACGGCACAAATCTGGGGTAGGGGACATTATGCTGATGGAGAGTGGGCTCGCCAGTTAGCAAATTGAACTGGACAGGGGGGACTGAAGCCAATGGGGATTGGGCCTCCTGTTGGCAAAGAAAGACTGTTTGGGGGGCATTATGCCGACGAGGAGTGGGCTCCCCCATCGACAAATGAAGTGGGTCGGGGCATGCCAACAGGGGGATTGGGCACCCCTGAAATCAGCACTCTGCATGTTTATTGAACTGCTCCACCAGGAAAGGCACGTCAGGAGGCGTGTTATTGTGCCGCTGTGTAACGAACTTGGCTCTCATTGCAGCGCCACTTTTCTCAGATCTGGTGGCCACTTTACGTATTGCTGATGTCAGTGGCTGCATGCTGGCTTATTGGGGAATGAGGGACGCACCTACTGACGCATGCCTTGCATTTGCCCACAAATTTGCTACTACTGCAATATGTTGGCTGGCATGCAAGCGAGAGCCAACATAAAAAGCTCTTTTACGCATGTATAATTTAAAGATGGGTATAAAATAGGAGGATAAGCCACTGCTTCTTGTCTTCTGGGTACATTGTTTAAGTGCTAATGATTTCGATAGTACTAAAGGTTCAGCTGACCTTGCAGCAAAAAAAACAAAATTTGTTATAAGGCTCTTTAATTGCCTTTCAGGGGACAATACACCCAGTTGTTCATATAACTGACAATGGTGACTTCTCAATGGGGCTCGGAGATCAAACCTACAAATGTTACTGTATATGGTCTGGTACTTAGTCTAAAAATCCCATTACACTGGATAGACATAATGTTATAATCTAAGTTGGCATTAAAACTTGCTTTGCTTTGCTATAACCGGGCGAGCTTCTACTGTCAGGAAGTTAACATTTCTATAGAGGAATCCTAGTTTTTGGTTAATCCTTTTACCTAGATTATCAATACGTGTGGTCATACTTAAACTGGGATCCAAAATAAATACCCAAGTACTTAACAATGAAAACGTGTGGGGGGGGGGGCATTTTCTCCCACAATTTGTACCATACCTTTCTTCATTAATTTGTGTGGTGCCCCAAAAATCATAACCTTAGTTTTTGATTCACTTAATAACATCCTGTTTGTTCTTATCCAAATAACCAGGTATCATCTTTGTTTTATAAGGATTGTTGTACTTCACTAACATTTACGGTGGTGTCCCAAATAACCATATCATCAGCATATACTATGCTGTTTTTAATAGAAAAAGGGGGTGGTAAGTCATTCATAAAGATTGTGAATGACAGCGGGCCTAGCACAGATCCTTGAGGGACCCCTGCTTCACTTCCTCGTTCTGTGACAGAGCGTTATCAGTCTTTACTCTTTGGATATGACCATTCAAGTAACTTGTAAACCAATTAATCTCAGTCCCCCTAATCCCCATATGGCCCATTTTATTCAAATGTAATGCATGGTCCAGAGTGTCGAAAGCACCGGCCAGGTCCATGAACACTGCACCGGTGGTCTTCCCACACTCACTTGCCACCAGCACAGCGTTCTTGAACCCAGCCAGCACCTTCACTGTGGACTACCCATTCTGGAAGCCATTTTGCTGGTCTATAAGTAAGTTATTCTCCTCTAGGTGATCAGGCAGCTGTCAGAGAACACACTTCTTTAGCAGTTTGCTTGCAATAGCCAGGAGAGAAATCAGCCTATAATTTAACATGGTTAGCCTATCCCCTCCATATACAGGATCACACCTGATTCTTTCCACAGTGAAGGAATCTGCCCCTCTTCCAAAGATAAATTAAACAGATTTGTTAAAGGACTCTTTATATGTTTGGCTGATAGTTTTAGTAGTTTTGGGGAGAGTTCATCCACACCCCCACACTTACCTTTTTTGAGACTTAGTAATCGTCTCAGAATCTCCTTTTCTTCTATTCTATTCTATTAAACAACAACGTGGGTCCCTTACTACGCTGCATTATGGTACTAATAGTATCCTTTGCTTCTCCCCCAGCCCTGTGTAACCACCACTTATAGTTTTTAATATGAAAAAATTGTTCAAGCTGTCTGCTATGACCTTACCATCTTGGATCATTTCATCATCACCTTTTATGGTTCTGATTCCTCTCTCATCTTAGGGATTACAGAATTGTATGAAAGAATACCAAAATGTCTTTGGGTCCTTAATGTTTTTTAATTGGGCTTGTTTCCATGTCGCCGCAGCGACAGGAAATTTCTTGACCATCAGTACAGCAAAGTCAAAATGCCACCAATTGGCATTGTGCTGTCACTGTAGAAAAATTATTTTTTTTTTTTCTGCTGGAGGCTCTTCCCTCTCCCGCACCCGCTGCACTGTAGATAACCAACTCCGAGACAGAGTTGATTCAGGGAAGGGGTGATCTCCACAGAGACAGCAGCATCAGAAACCCAGCAGACCATCACAGCTAACTGTTGATTTTGTCACTGTGATGGTGTTCACTATTTTCCCATCACTGTTCCAACATGATACTGGCTTGTGAATGATATTCTGATTTTGCCCTAATTATTCCCTTAACTTTATTCCTTGCTGTTTTATACTGCCTTAAATTTTCTATGTCCTTCCTTTCTTTGTACAGTCTCCATAATGCTTCCCGTGTTTTAATTAGTACCCTTAGGTTCTTATTTAGCCATAGTGAGAAATTCCCTTTAACTCTCCATTTTGTTTCAGGGGTGTGTTTGTTATATAGCTGCTTAATATAAGTATTAAACTGCTCCACCTTTCCATTCAAGTTTGTCAAAGTCATAACCTTACCCCAGTCTGTATGTTCTAGGTCCCTTTTGTAAGCCTCAGTGTTTAACATATTAATACATCTATTATTTATGTACCTTGGTATGTTGTTTTGTTTTTGCTTTTTACATGTACAGTAAATTGGACAGTGATACGATATTGAATCTGATAATACTTTAAGCCTTAGTATATTATTGGGATGACTTGTGATTAACCAGACTATTATGGTGTTATCTGTTTTGTAGTTATAATGAGTAGGCAGTTCAATCAGTTGGGTAAAGTGGCCTGCTTCCATTTTTATTTTTAGTTTCCCCATCTCTCTTTCCTCCAATCAGAGTTTTTGTTCCCTATTATAATGTGTTTCCTGTTATTTTTATGTGGACTAGCCCATCAATCAAACACTGGATAGTCTTCTAACTTATATTTTGGAGGACAGTAAAAACAACTTAGGTAACGATGTTTACACCCTGTAGTACCCAGCCTAACCCTGACAGTAAGGTAATCAATCTTCCCATCTATGGGTCCCCAATCCACATCTTCAACTAACAGGTTATCCTTTGTTTAAAACAAAACCCCTCCCTCTTTTTGTTTCCTTCTCTGTTCTGTCTAAAAATTAAGTATCCATTTATTGAAATTTGATTTGATTTAACAGTATCTTTCAAACAAGTTTCAAATTCCCCCATTACGTTGAATTTTCCTTGATCTGCCCAAACTCTTATTTCATCAATGTGAGCTTGCAGACTCCTAACAATTAAGCATACTATCTTCAATCCCCATTCCCCATTTCTACCTTGGTCCTTCTGTATATTCAGTGGGCTGGGGGTTATTTCCATGTCCTCAGCAAGGAACAGTAATGTCAGCTAGCACAAGTTAGTGATTTTGCATTGCTTCATCCTGAGAACTGCACCTGGCCCTAGCCCCTTTAGTAATTTCCTGTTATGCACTTCTACCCAGGAGGAATACATTGCATCAGTTAAAGTATTTCTCTGAGGGGTTTGTATCAGACCTGATTTGTAATCTTTTCCCCAGGAAAGCCTTTTCCCTGCCAGATCTTCATTGTTTGTCTGTTTCCCATTCCTCCATACCTCCTTTTTGTTTGCTTGTGCGCATGTGCAAGAAACATTGGGTGTGATACTCAAAGGGACTGTGTAGTACAGTATGGTCTGCACGCCCATTGGCCCATGCAGTGGACAAATGGGTGTACAGTCATACTGTATGCTGTCAGTCGGTGGGCAGCCAGGCGGCTTGTGGGTGGGAAGCTGCCACCCGCCGCTGACAGGGGGGTGCAGGGTGGTGGGTCTGAGTGGGTGGGTGGGGACAGTACCGCTGGACCACCAGGAAATTTAGTTTTAACTAAAGCCACGATCAGGCAGGGGAACTGCTCCACTGGACCCCCAGGGAATTATTTATATTATGCCTGTGATTGGGCAATGAGATAGGGTCCACTGGACCAGCAGGGATATCTTTCCACTGTGCCCACGATCAGGCATTGGGGCACGTTGCCAGTCGAGGGGCAGGGGGGTGTCTGTCCCCGAAGGCTGCAGCCTGGCAGGGCGCCAGGCATATGTCACACCATTTGTGCCTTACATGCATAATGGCCTCATTTGCATGCCCAGTACTGAATATCACAGTTGATGCACCTAGTGAACCCACACTTGCACTGTCGCATCCCCCTGCTCCTCACCTGCCACTTGCACTGGCGCAGTGCCACCATGCCATTTGCAGTGCGGGTGCACCCAGTGCCATATTCAACAATGCTGAGCCATGGAGCAGCACTGTTAAATATCACCTGGACTATGCCCTGGCTCAATCCAGTTGTGCTGCACCCAGGCTTGCACCCTGCCTGGCGCAGTCTGAATATCTGGCCCGTTATGTGACAGCTTAGTAGAGAAGCGGGGTTTTGGAGGTGCTGCACTGTGGTGGCCAATGCCCCCACTGCATTCTGGGGCTTGGCTATGTTTTCCCAATGTGGTGGCATGCTGCTGCAGACAGTAGTTCAGCAAGCATGCCACCAAGCTGAAACAAACTGGTCACTGCAATGAGGGAGTGACCCATCATTGCAGGGCATGCCTTGCCTGGTGTAACATTTCAATAAACATGGCGGGAGGTGGTTTGCTGCCTGCTGCTTGCTCACAGTCCCTAGGAAGCCTACTTCGGGGGTGCCCAATCTCCCTGTTGGCATATGTGCCCCCTTTACGGCTGTGGTCTGCTGAGGTGGTGCCCAATCCCCCTCTGCATCATGTCCTCAAACACAGACATGCTTGCTGATGGGGGTGCACAATCCCCCTGTCAGCATGCTAACCCCCATTTTCCTGGCACTGCCCCACCCAATTGTGTGCCACACTAGGAGCCCACCCCAGTGTGGCTAACATGACCCCCCCAAACAAATGTGCCACACTGGAAGCCCACCCCAGTGTGGCCAAAACCTGAAAAAAAATGGAAAAAAGTCCGTGGTGAATTTTTACAAATTTTTTTTACCTGAAACAAAGAAAACTATTCCTTGCCATCGTGTCCCTTCCCCCAGCCTGCATCAACCCTCTGTGCACTCTGCATCCCCCCACACACACCCTCTCCCCATACTTACCTTCGGAGCCTGGTGTGACAATCTTCGGCGGTCCGGGAACATGTCTGTACTCTTCAAAGCTGACTGTGATCTGAAGAAATGCCGATAAGCTGTATAATGGCATAAATGGGTTTTTGTCAACTTAGGTGGATATCTCAGCCATTTTTTGTGAATTTTTGCTCCACATTTTCAACATGGGGTTCTTGGGACCCCACCTCATGAATTCAGTCACTGTCATTTCGTTATTTGGTCCCAAAAGGTGATTTCATGATCCCTGCGTGGAATCACCTTTTGGGACTGAGTAATGAAATAACAGTGTCAGTGTTCATGAGGTGGGGTCCCAAAAAGGCTATGTTGCAAATCTAATGGAAAAATTCCAAAAAATGACTGTGTTATGAGCGTACATTGCATAGTTTAAATGCACGCTCATAACTTCACAAATTTGTAATATTTTCACCCCAGATTTTCAACATTGGAAATTTTTGACACTTCCTTATGAACAGTATAGCTGTCATTTTTCACATCCTGGCGGAAATGTGTTTTCACACTTCTGGCACACAATAGCTGTGGGAAATCATTGTTCGGGACAGATTACAATAATCATAGTGACAGTGTTCATGAGCAGAGGACACAAAATGCCTATGTTAAAAATTTGGTGAGAACATTTCACAAAATGACTACTGTATATGTCGAGTGTGTGTTGTGCAGTTTCCATGCACGTACTCTCGTAGCTCCGATAATTTTTAATATTTTCACTCCAGAGTTCTAGCATTGTTATTTTTTCACACCACCTTATGAACAGTATAGCTGTAATTTTTCACATCCTGCCTGAAATGTGGTTTCACACATAAATCACAGTGACACTGTTCATGAGTGGAGGTCCCAAAATGCCTATGTTAAAAATTTACAGAGAACATTTTACAAAATGACTGTATTACGAGCATGCGTTGTGCAGCTTCCACGCACTCTTGTAACTTCGAGACTTTTTAATATTTTCACTCCAGATTTTCAACATTGCCATTTTTTTATACCTCCTTATGAACAGGATATCTGTCATTTTTCACATGCTGCTCAAACTTCGTTTTCACAAATCTGGCACAGAATGGCGCGTTCACTGTAGCAAATCAACATTCGAGACAGATTAACAAAATTGCAGTGCCACTGTTCATTAGCAGATGTACCAAATGCTTTCATGAGGTGGGGGTCACAAAAAGGCCATGTTGAAAATTTGTAGTGCAAATGCCAACAAACGCCTGGGGCATTATGGTGTCTAACCATAACATCCCACCCTGTACAGACTGACAGGTGTCAGATGTGTGCCTTTGGATTGCTGGCTGTAATGTTCATGCCATTTCACCCCCATCCTGCAGCCAGTGACAGACATCGGGGTGTGTCTTGGACTCTTTGACCACAGAGTTTAACCCATTCTCCTATACTGCACCCATTTCAGCACATGTTCTTATGTAATGGGGTGACTGTAAAGCCAAACAGCCCAAGACACACCTCAACACTTGTCGATGTCTGCAGAATAGGGTCCATTGAAATGGCTATGGCTCAGGCTGTGCTACCCTAACCATTGTTTTTTTATGCCTTCCAAATAAATTATTTGTGACACTACAGTTTGGTGTCTGGTGCATCTCTGGTCGATGGGTGCTTATTCACTTTATTTCATTAGCATCACATGAAGTTCAATACTTCACTGTCATTCCTATTCTGCATCTGTCTAACTCTTGCACTTGCGATGCTAGTACCAGCAAGCAAACATTTGGCATTGACAAATGCTTGTTTGTAATGGTGTCCTCCATTGGCCTGTACTAAACAAACCCCCTGATTAACATAACATATAATCCCAGCACTATTATATAGTTTAAGACCTGAGCCATGTTGACTTGCCAAACATTCAAATAAATAATAATTAAAATCTCCCTGATAACAATTAAGTTACTTGCTAAAAATCAATGTTAACCCGGCAAGATTTCTGTCTGGTTTCTCAACCGAGTGGTGCTTCACTCAGTCGCTTGTGCTAAAGCTTGTGAGCAGTGTGGGCTTTTATCTGACTAGCCCCACCCCCTCAAGACCTTTCCAGGCTGCCAGCTTTGCAGAGCCCCCGCACACTGGACCTATCATGGTTCGAGGACAATGTCTCAGACCTGAAGCAAAACCACAGTCTCAGTTCAGGAGTGCAAAAATAGCCCTGAAGAGCTGTCCTGAAGAAAGTATTTGATTTGGATTTCTTTCTCCTGCTTGTGTTTTTCTGAATTCAGCCAGAGTGTCTTCATTTTACTCATCTACTGACAGTGACTTTAAATCCTCAGACTAATTCTGTTTTCTGTGCTGGTAATTTGAGGACTCCTTTCTTTGGACATTCGAGGTGGTGAGAGGACCTTGTGTCCATATTTTAATTTGGATTGTACTCTCTCCCTAGGTTGTGAGAGGACTAGGAGGAAGAGTTATGTTATTTTCTGTTTAAAGTTTAAATTGTTGTTGATTTGTTATTATTTTATATCTTGCAGTGAGAGTGCTAAGGTATCCTTTTTTCCTTCTCTCTCTCCCTGGCTGTGAGAGAGCTAAGCGGGGGGGTAATTAAAAAAATTCTGTAGGGGGTGAGGGAACCCTTACATTTATATTTTATTTATATTTATTTATATTTTATTTCTTGTTTGTTTTTATTTTAATTTGTTTTATTTTATTTTATTTTATTTGTGAGTCCTCAGTCCAGTCCAGATCCGGTTTTCTATGAGGTGGGGTTTTTTGTTTATTTGATTTTGTTTATTTATGTTGGTTACGTTTGGCATTATTTGGTTAATTTTTTGTTTTTAAGATTGATTATTATGTGTTTGGGGTTTTTGTTTCGTTTAAGTAGTGATATGTGCTGGCCTTTAATCCCCACTGTGGTGTGCTATTCATCTTCCTCTCTTCGCGCCCTCCACCCTTTTTATACTCCTCCCCTACAATTCGATACTTACCAGTGCTGTAGAGCATTGAGGATTGTTTGTAGGGGAGTGAGGAAGGTTGGGGTACTCAAACAGAGGAGGATGAATGAGGGGACCCCGTATCGGGGTTATTAAGTCCAGAAGGTGCCCTGGGGCAAAATGGAACCCAGATCAGCTGGGTACTCAGTGATACACCCCCCCCGAGATTGGACCACGGGGGGGGGGTTGCAGTCTATTTTAAGACCGAATTGAGCCTCACTAGTGTAGTAGTGGGTGAGGCTGAGTCCTTTGAGTGCACAGTTGTAGCGGGTGTAGGCGTTCAAATCATTCTCATCTACCATCCACCCAGAGATGGGAAACACTTCTTACAGGAAGTAGCAGACTTCCTCGTCGACATGTTGTTTGAGTTGCCCAGATTGATGGTTCTGGGTGACTTCAACGTCTGGGTCAACGAGGAACTCTCGCAATTTGGTAATCACTTCCTCCAATTAATGTCCTCTTTGGGCCTTACACAGGTAATTTCCACTGCTACTCATAAATCTGGGCACTCTCTGGACTTAGTCTTCCTCTTAGGGATTGATGCATCCGATGTGGGGGTGGAACCAGTCGCCTGGTCAGACCACTACACTGTGAGGTTCAATTTTTGCACCCCTCTGAGAAGGCCTTCCCCTGTGAAAATGGTCAGGTACCGCCCATTACAGAGTACTACTTCCCAAGGCCTTGCTGCAGGCTTTGACCTATCATCCCCCATGTTGGCGAGCAATAATCCGGAGACGCTGGTGGCAGCCTATAATGAGGCCATTACGGCGGCCCTGGATTTTATTGCTCCTGCTTGTGAGCGCCCCCTATCCCTTCACCCCAGGTCCCCTTGGTTTGATGGGACACTGAGGGAGATGCGGAGACAGGGGTGAAGGTTAGAGCATTATTGGCACAAGTCTGCCCTTGTTACCGACCGCCTTAGATTGATGGAACATTATTCTATCTATCAATCTGCAGTCACCCGTAAGAAGGCAGAATTCCTGTCCAGGGAGATTACAATTACTCCGAATCGACTGGCTCAGCTGTTTCGGACTGTAAACAGACTGTGCAACCCAGCCTGTCTGCAAGTTCGGAAAGCCTTTTTGCAATTAGAGTGTGAGGAGCTCGCTCATTACTTTGCAGCTAAAGTGGCTGATATCAGGGCAGACCTCAGTCCGGCAATCTCTAAGGGTGATGTCATAGAACAATGTGAGTTCACAGTATCACAATTCTCTTGGAGTTCCTTTGGTTGACCTGAGTCCGTGGATATTGTGAGGATCATCCATAGTGTGCGTCCCACAAGTTGTAGTTTGGACCCTGGACCGACTCCCCTAATTCTGGGTTGTATTGATATCATCGGTCCAGTCCTGGTGCAAATAGTCTGGAGCTCCTTGGAGTCAGGTGAGTTTCCTAGCTCCCTGAAAGAGGCGGTGGTTACACCTCTCTTGAAGAAAGCTACATTGGACCCAGATTGTTTCTCAAACTACAGACTCATCTCTAACCTTCCCTTTATTGGGAAGGTTATTGAGAAGGCAGTGACTGCCCAATTGGAAGACCATTTAACCATCCATAATATCTATGAATCCTTCCAATCTGGTTTTCGTAAAAGACATCACACAGAGACTGCGCTGGTTCGGGTTCTTAATGATCTTCTGAGGGCGAGAGATCAGAAGAGATTTTGCATTCTGGTTCTCCTTGATCTCTCATCAGCTTTTGACACTGTGGATCACCTGGTGTTGACAGCATGCCTGAGGCAAATTTGTGGAATATCAGGAACTGTTTTACAATGGTTCACCTCATTCCTTACTGGGAGATCACAAAGAGCTGTGGCGGGAGTTTTTTCCTCTGGCCCAACTCCTTTGTTGTGTGGGGTGCCTCAGGGTTCCGTGCTGTCACCCATGTTATTTGCAGTGTATATGCTGCCCCTCAGAGACATTATAAGATGGCATGGGCTGAGGTTTCACTGCTACGCAGTTGATACCCGGCTATACCTGTCTTTTGTACCCGACCAGGATGGAGCTGTCTCGGTGTTTAACAACTGTCTTGAAGACAAGGGTTGGATGGATTCTAGTTGGTTAAAGTTGAACTCAGAGAAGACAGAGGTTCTGGTTGTGGACCCGGAAGGTCAGATAGAGAGGTCATGTGGTGGCGCACCTTCTGGAATATTTCTTGGTGGTGTGTCACTTCCTACCTCTGAATGGGTGTGTAGCTTGGGATTGTCCTAGACAACAGGCTGACATTACAGTCTCAGGTGTCGGCCGTTGTCAGAACTTCCATTTATCATCTTAGGAATATCACCAGGGTTAAGTACCTTGTTCCATCTGACTCTTTGCCAATGTTGGTCAACGCCTTTGTGTCCTCACGTTTGGACTATTGCAACACCCTTTACTTTGGGCTTTCTGGGGTTGAAATCTGCCTCTTACAGCTGGTGCAGAACGTTACAGCCCAGGTTCTGACTGGGACAGTTAGGTCCTGCCATATTACCCCGGTGCTGCACGAACTGCACTGGCTGCCTATAGGGTGGCGGATCACCTTTAAAGTCATTTTATTGACTTTTAAAGCCCTTCACGATCAGGGTCCGGCCTATCTGAAAAAACTTCTGGTGCCTTACTACCCTGGCCAATCGCTCCGCTCGGCCGACAAGGGGTTGCTACAGATTCCGAGAGTGAGTTTAAAATCTTCTGGCAGTAGAGCATTTTCTCATGCTGCTCCCACTCTCTGGAATTTTCTACCATGCTGGTTACGGGAGTGCACCTCCATGGAGGAATTCAAGAAGAATTTGAAAACCTAATTGTGGCAAATGGCCTTCCTGGATGCTTAAGTAAATTTATTCTGCTGAGATTTTATTTGTATTTATTAATTGATTTTAATATTTGATGTTAATATGATATGATTTTATTTATATGTATTATTGATTTATATTTGATGCTGTGGTTTTAATATGTTCAGTGACTTGGTATGCTGAAAGGCACTATACAAATAAACTTATTATTATTATTAACTGCAGGCAGTTCAGTGACACAGAAACACTGGATGTATAAGTCAGTGTCCTCTGAAGCTGGAACAACAGGACATGCTTTTTCCACTACTGCTTCCTCAGGTCTGCTCTTGGATGATGTGAGCAGTGTGGGCTTTTATCTGACTAGACCTGCCCCCTCGAGACTTTTCCTGGCTGCCAGCTCTGTTGAGCCACCACAAACTGGACCAATCACGGTTCGAGGACAATGTCCAAGACCTGAAGCAACAGCACTCTCTCAGTTCAGGAGTGCAAAAAAATAGCCAGTGAATTTCAACTGCAGGCAGTTTAGTGACACAGAAACACTGGATGTGTAAGTCATAGGGTCACCACCTTTGGATGAGGTAAAAACCAGATGCTAAACCACACCCCAAACTCTGCCTCTGGCTCCACCCCCTTTTTATGACTGGCGAGTATATCGCTCCCCCTCTAAAGCCATTTGTAATGTTGGAATAGACATTACTAGTGATAGGAAATAATTTTTATACTGTTATTTATTTGATTTATTTATTCAGTTATTTATTTTTATTCTTTGGCAACCAGGTTAACTCCCATAGACCACATAACCCACTTTTACAGGAGTGACCCAGGAGCACAGGAAGGTTAGGTGACTTACTCAGGGTCACACAGTATGTAAGTGAAGGCTATGGGAATCAAATCTAGGTCTGCTGGATGTGCCAAGCTCATCCACAGCTTACTGCTCAACACCCTGTTAAACACTCTCCCATTTTCTTTTCCATGTCAGTCATGTATTCTGATGCTTTGACCAGTTTTTTATAACTTAATTATTGATGCTTGTTAGACCTTTAATACTGCACTGTGTTCCTGTTTACCTCAGGAACTACTGCTGTTTCTTTTCATATTTCTAAGACATTCCACAATTTCAAACACACCATTCCATGCTGTTTATCTGAATGACCTGTAAAAGTGTAGCCAATATCATTTAATGTTCAGGTAATACAAAAAAATGAGAGCAAATGTAGTGATAAAGGCAATAAAAGTTAGATTATTAATTTAACAAAAATGGGTCTAAAACATATCAGAATATAGGACAAACAAAAGGTGCTTTTACACACAGATTTTTAAAACGGAATCAGCATTATCTGTGTGGTGCCGTTGTACTCTGTTGCATTCTGGTTCCTTTTTACACCCTGCGAGTATTCCGGCAACCCCCGCCTCCTTTTGTTTCAGCTCCCCCAGAGTTTGCTCCTCTATAAAGGTTGTTTCTACATTGCTATCAGAATGGCTGTTTTACACAGTCAGACAAAAACGGAACACATTGGTGCAAACCGCGAAAAGCAGAGATTGCGGTTTGAATGAACATTCACCTAGGGAATGAAACAGATGTACTTTACACACAAGGGATACAACAGAATACCGTTTCCCTAACAGTCATTTCATTACAGAAACCTGTGTGTAAAAGCACCTATTAAGAAACAGGAGAGCACATAAAGGTGTAAAAGCTGTTTCCTGTCATAGCAGCAAAAGACCTTACTTACAATTTAGAGTGGAAAAGATTAGGTTAATTTACTGCTAATTATCTTAATGGCCATACTTTACACCTCCCAAACAGAATGGTTTTACAAACAAAAGCAGCTCTGAATAACATCAAAACATCTTTGTAACCTGCACATGCAATGCAGCCAAAACAGTGAATGATTTGATACATCAGTTATAAGAGTATATGAGCACTCAGAATGGCCCAAGAACCGGACTACATTTAATCAAAACTGGATGACTGGATAAGGACCCTAAAAAACAGATTATCTGGTCAAAGACTGGATAGGTGGCAACCCTAATAAGTTGCCGTCCTCTGAAGCTGGAACAACAGGACACACTTCTTCCACTACTGCTCCCTCAAGTCAGCTCAGTTAGGACAAGAGTGCTACTTACAAAGTCATCCTGTCACTGATATCTTGTTACAGAATAAACAATTGGTTACATTATAAAATTAACATAAGTAATACAACTCCAATGACAGCAAATAAATACAGACAAAATTAGATGAACAGCATATGCAGTTTCATGAAATATACTACATAGCACCAAAAACATTAGCATGTTCATTCTTTTAATGTAAATGATGGCAATCTTAAAGAGGAGGGGCTTGCTAGCAGCACAAAATGTTATGGAAAGGTACTGTAATGAAAGCTAAAATGGCAACATCTGCTAATAGCATCCCTACTTAATAAAATAAACTTTTTTACTTGGTCAGTGTATACAGTAGTTCTGTGGATGACCATATTCATCTTCACAGCTAGAGGTAACTAGCCTGTGTACCCAGAACTCTTCATACAACATTTGAATTTCTATACTTAGACAGCCTTGGTATCTTATTTTTACATTTCTAATATTTTTTTGTTTTGTTTTGTTCTATTTGTTTAGTTACAGATATGCAACAAGGACTGGTTCTGATCTATTCTAGCTGGTCAATTCTAGATTTGCATCTGGAATTTAGTTCTCAGTGTTTATACCACAATAATGAGAACACATTTCACTACATAAATGTTTCTTTTTTTGTTGATGGTATATTGTACGTCACATAAATATGACATGGTTTCACGATGTTATACATGTCACAAATAAAAATAATATATTAGATGTGTAATAATGCTGTACCTAACTGGGGAGGGGAGTTAAACAATTCATGATGACATCAACAGAGTGTTACAGGTAGGCAGCATTCTAAGCTAAGTGGCAAAGTAAAAAAGATAGTTAAAATCCAAACCTATCCAGTTTACATCTAAAGATGTTCTGAGTGACTGGATTGATGCAAAAGACTGTTGTTTTTTTTCTTTGCAATGATAAAGTATTTATTGTTTATTTTTTATTTAGTTTTTGTTGACTGGGTAAGTGCACTAGAAAAATTCTAGCCATTTTCACGAATGACCCAGGGGAGAGGGATACAGATGAATGCCAACTGACCTTGAACCAGATTAAGCTGTTGGTGGTATTTTTGTGTATTCATTATATTTTTTTGTATTGTGTTGCATTGTATTTGATAATTTCGGTAAAATGTACCATAGTATAGATAGTTAAATTCTTAAAAAGAAAATATTTAGTTTGAAGGATTTACATTTTCAAATCTGACAGTGTGATAGGAACTGGGCGTATAATGACCAGACACAAAATTAAGAACAGGAGAACCACAGAAAGGTTCAGATAAGTCGTGAAAAGTTCTGATAGTTATAGTTATTCAAGCTTTATCAGAACTTCCAGAACATTTTAGTTTAAAGTACAAAAAACAGTTGAAACCATTATTTTCCACCTTTAAACTATTGTCAGTTAAAATAAATTAAAATTAACTTGGTTTGGTACTACAGAAAATGTAATTAATGGCACAAACAGTAGGTACTGAAGATGGCATCCTTTCTTTACAGCACTGAAAATAAGATCTCATGATATAGACATGGCTTACTGGGTGAGAACAATGCCAGTTGGCCTGGATGATGTCACACAAACACACACACACACACACCTACCTGAGTGGTAAACTGTCACTCAAGGGAGTGGTCTCTCTCTTTCTCTCTCTCTCTCTCTCTCTCTCTCTCTCTCTCTCTCTCTCTCTCTCTCCCTGACTCTTTATATCTATAAGAATGTGTTAGGAAAGACATAGTAAGTTGAAGCTCATGTCCAGGGGTGACGTGGGGTGGTGGTGGTGGGGGTTGATAAGAGAAGAGAGGGCATAGTAAAACCAAAACTTCCAGTATCAAAAAATAATTTACAGGAATAGCAGTAATCCGGTAACATAGTGCAAATTAAAGTACAGGAATAAAATGTTTAAACAGTGTAAAAGGGCAACATGTTAACGGACAGAGTACAGAAATGGTTCTTTATCTGCTCTGGCTGCTTGTCATACATGGCATCACTGCCCTCTGCTTATAACATCACAATCTGTTGCTGTGGAAAAAAATATGATACTAACATTGGGTTATGATGTTACATGTAGATAACTCGGCTGGGAAGATGAAAATATGAGGACTGCGATCCCATTTTGTATGCTAATGTGCATTGTTTATTTTTTAAAAGGGAAAACTACACTCAGAAAACAGTAGATTAGCACAGTAAAACCACTTTACAGCATTTTTGAAAGTATGTATTCAGAAAAATAATCTCTTGATCTGCTAATGTTGGTGAAATTTGGTTAAATGATTTTTTTGCTAAGAAGTTGTAAAATATATAAAACAAAAATGTCCAAATTGACCCTGATAAGATTGTTTCACATTCCACTGCCACTCACATGCACACAAAAAACAGTGTCATGTGAATAAGCCGTATTAGGGCTATGGAGCAGAGAAACCACCATTGCTGTTTTCTCATGAGACCAGCCATCAGGAGTGCAGTCTCACTGCAGGTAATGTCACTGGCATTGCATTTCTTTCCCTTTCCCTCACTCAGGCATTTGACTACCATTTTTTTTTTTTTTTAAGTTACAGATACAGAAAGCTCAATTCCAGCATAGGAGTCCTTCAAATTTTGTCTCACCAGCAAAGTTGATGCCAAGTTGGGAACTTCATGCAGTGCTTTGGGGAGGGGCAAGTTCTCAAATGCACTCCTACTTCACATGGAAGGTTTTAATTAAACAACCATATTAAATATACATACCCCCCACCCAAAGTGACATAGAGTGCTCACTCCTTCTCACCACTCAGACCTTTGAGTGGTACATTTTCCTATCCTTCCAACCTCTATCCTCCTACCTCCCTCCTCCCCCCACAGTAACAGTGATGTTTTATTTATAAATATAGATAACAAAAAGGTACTTTTAGCAAAATCCTTCCCCAAACCCACGGCACATAAGTAACCTCCACTACTCACCCCCCCAGCTTGTCCATGTTGCTGAGTCACAGAAATAGCTACCATAACCTCACCATGCCATTCTCTAGTACCAAACCTTCCTCCTCCCCTCCAACCCCTAAAGTAGCAAAGCATACAGAGAAATCTTTAAAACAAAAAGAAAGCCATCCTGCTCTGGACTGGGCGTGCTCACTGTTCAGCGTTCTGCTGCAGAAGGAACGAAAATGACATACTAACCTATGATGAAATCTGATTAGCTTATGAATAGCCAGTCAGGTTTTAGTATAGGTGAGGACACCACTGAACATTCACTCTTCAGCAAGATACTGAAGAGTGAGCATACTCTCCCAGCATGAGATGGTTTTCTATCTTCAACATATAGCTCTGTATCCATAGCTATTTGGGGGGCTTGGGGAGAAAGAAATTGGATGTTAGACAGCTACAGGGTGGCACTGTAGGGTGATGTTCTCACCTAAGTCTCCAAATGCCATAATGTAGCTCCTGAACTGCGGCAGTTCCATTAGGGGAAACCATGTTCAGCTGCCCTCCTCAGCTCTTCTAAGTGAGAAGACAGAGGTAGCAATTGGTGTGGGAGGGCTTGAGAACAGTGGGCTTCATCCTGCTTGTTGTAGGGTTTTCCACTTGCTGGTTCCACTCCAGGGGTGCTGTTAAATTGGGCTCCAATGTGTACATGTTCATGCATGTGCATGAGTGTGTACAAAAGCCAGACAGAGCCCCCCCCCCTTCATTATCCACCCATATACCACTCATAAAATAGCAGGAATATTTTTAGGCTAATGCCATATCCAGCATTTATCTTTATTTAGAATTCATCAGTGGCTAAAATATATCACTTATCTGCTTGGTTTGCCTCTCACCTACACTGTATAAATTATGTTGTCATGGTGTCCGTGTGTACGCATGTGTGCATGTGTACATATGTGTTACTGACTGTTTCTTGAGTATTGAAACATATATTTCAAAAAAAATTTGGCTATATAGATTATATTAATTTCTCAATCAAAATCACATTTAATGAAAACAAAAGCTGTGTGCAATATGTGTTTAATCTACTATTATTTGTAATCTATCAGGAATCAGTACCAATATGAATGCCTCTACTTTGCAGTCAGCCATGGAAGAACAGAATCAAACAGCTTTCCATATCTCACACTTCATAATTGTTGGTTTTTCCGGACTGCAGGGTGGTCTGTCATGGAGTATCCTCTTCACAGGTTTCCTTGTGGCTTACATCATTACAATTGTGGAAAACCTCCTTTTTATATCTGTTATTAGACTGGATAGTGGCCTACGCTCACCAATGTACATTTTCATTTGCAGTTTGGCCCTCTTAGACCTGCTGATCCCTTCTACTACCATTCCCAAAATGCTGTACTGTTTAGCATCTAACGACAAATCAATTAACTTCGGCCATGTCTGTTCCAAATGACTTTTCATAACTGTTAATATAACAGAAGGTTTCACTATTGTGCTCATGGCTTATGACCGCTACTAAGCCATATGTAACCCGCCCATTATCCCACTAAATGACCAACAACCTTGCCGCCAGAATGATAATTATCTCCTGGTTGCCAGGGACCATGGTTGACTACTTTATAACTTCTTTGTCCACACTGTACCCTTTTGTGGGCCAAATAGAATTATGAGTTATTTTTGTGATTATACCATGATAATGGAGTTAGCTTGTGCTGATGTTAGTTTCCTGGCTAATATTTCCACATTTCTGAGTTTGATTATTCTGTCTGTTTTGATCTGCAGTATCATCTTTTCTTATGTAAAGATACTTACGTCAGTAGTCAAAATTACATCTTCAGAAGGACGCTGGAAAGTCTTTTCAACCTGTGCCAGCCACCTCTTGGTGATTGCTGTGCACATGTTGGTGATGGTTTTTGTTCTTATTGCCTACAGAATTCCAGGGTTTTCTGCTGATGTTCTCACATTAGCATCTATGTTACAGAATGTTATTCCTTCGCTGGTTAATCCCATAATTTACTGTCTAAGAACAACAGAAATCCGAGCCAGCATCATCAAAGTTCTTCAAAGAAATGTAATCACGAATACAGAATATTAAGAGGGATTTAGCTACTAAAATAAAATGCATAAAACTAGGATTGGATGATTTTTTTTTTACTTATGAAATTCCACAAAAAATATTTTCTGCTCACATTTATAGTTTCACAGAAATGAGTGCAAACTATTGCAAAATGTTTCTCCGTTAACACTTTCACTAGTGGAACAAAAATAATTTATTGCAGAATTTTTTATTAGTGAAAAAAATTTTCTACGAAATCTTCAGGGAACAAAGTAAGCATCTCATCAATTGTTTTATCCTGCAAGTTTTTCATCTTTTAATGTTTTTTATTTGTTTTGTAGACTAATTCACAAAATGCATAATTTTATAGAATTATTTTCCATATTCCACAAATTTTGCAAATGCTAAGTATGGCGATTCCACACAGACTTTGTTAAGGGTATATATTGTAACTTTTGTGTTTAACTTTAGAGAATTCTTGTTTTGTTTTGGGTTACGTGGATCGTGTCTGTTCAGTTTAAAATATTTTAGACAGTGTTAACTACAGTATCTATGGATCCAGAGTGGATACGAATTTGTCATAACATTTAGATATTCTGGAAGACTTGATAATTAATTAATTTAGTTAGTTTATTATTTAGTTCACTTTAGTTTATTTATTTATTTATTTATTGAATTTTGTTGACCTGTTAGGCCCACTGGGCCCCGGAGGTCCCTTTTTCAGGGGCGACCCAGGGGTAAAAAATAACATACAGGTAAACAGAACAGTAAAAGCAGGTAAGCAGAGCTGTAAAAATAACATACAGGTAAACAGACAGTACAAGTTGACCAGGAAAAGAGTGCAAGACAATATTATTTTCAGACATGTCCCGGGGGGAGGGGGGAATACAGATACAAATACAAATCATCTGAAATTGAACCAGATTTTAGTGAATGGGGGAAAACTGGCCAAGACAGCAAGGAAATTCCCTGCTCTTTTCACATGCAAGCTGCTTCTACCAAACAGGCCTTAAAAGTTTTGAAAGCTTGTGAGTTAAAAAAAAAAAACAGCATGGTTAGTCTAACAAAAAGTATTATTGGAAAACTACACAAAAATTACTGCTGAACAAATCATTTATGTAGATATATAATTCTGTTATAGACAACAAAGAGCCAGGAATTTTAAGGGGGAGGTCACACAGGACAGAGAAGCCTGAAAAACTCAAAAACAATTCAAGGGAACTGCAAACTGACACATGCCAGAATTTCTGGCAAAAGCACAAATCCAGAACAAATGGTTTGATACCTTTTATTGAACTAACAAGGATGTTACAAAAAGAATAAAGAGCTTTAGCTTTTGGACCAACAGGTTCTTCCTCAGAAGCCTAATGAGAGTTATTTAGAAAATCCCATATTATTAACTCTTAGAACATGCAGAAAAAAAGCACAGTTTTTTTCCCTCAAACAGCTGTATCCAACTGTATATAAGGGCCATCTCAGAAACATACAACATTTCTGGGGAACACCTGAGGAAGAAGCTCTGCGATGAGAGAATGTTGGGTATTTCTGGCATTTAGTCATGGTTGGATGTGGCTGTTTCAGAAGGGATCTGTGTGGTCTAGTGGACAGATCGCTGGTCCAGAAACCAGATCACATATTAGAAGTGTACCAGAGTCAATGGCCTGGGGCAATTGTTTATATATCTGTGTAGTCTGCAGGTATGAGCAATGATTCCCTCTCTTGCATCTCCCTAATTTCATTCTAATTTAAATATAAATGAAGTTGCTGCACTTTGTTTTTTGCTAGTGTTAAAATGCGTTTGTCTCCATTGCAAGGGTCATGACTGTGCTTATTCAAGTCATCATGGGAGCTGATAATGCATACCTGCACTGTCCAGCAGATGTTATACTCTCAGTCAGGTCTGTTACATGCCTTGTGAAGTCCCTGTATTATCTAGAAGCATTTTTCCTAACTCACATACACTTTAAACTACCTTGAAAAGTTTCATGACCAACATAAGAAAAAAACATAGGGACTGCTACAGCATTAATACAGTATAACTACTGCAGGCTTCACTAAAACATCATACAATTCCAGGATGCCTTACATGAATCAGGTCATGATCTTTGCAGTGGAGCCAAGGAAGTTTTCACACCAGACATGAGTAACTTTATTTACATTTAAATCCTGAAGAAATTAGGAGGGTCGTGGGTGCAATAGAGGCAATCATTGTTCATGCCTACAAACTACATGAATAACATAATAAAAGGCCGAAGGGAGTTTTGCTTTAATCTACTGGAGCTTCTGTTTACCTAGCCATAGAAATGAGTAGAAGCAAGATGCCACTGAGAACAAAATGTTACATCTCAGCTGGACTGTCCTGGGTATATAAATTGTACAAAAGAGAGATTGCAAACTCTACCTTCGCAATAACAAGTTCCCATGAACCTATTGCAAAAGTCCCACAGAAAGAAGGAAACTAGACACATTTGAAGAGCCTATAGAGGTTTGCCATGCAACAATAGCAGTGTAGGAAGTGGCCATCATGATGGGCCAGGGCCAGTGGGCCTTTCGTTTTGACAGAGTCTACGTTTCTGTGTAAACCTATCAACCATTAATCGCTGAAGCATTGTTAAACAAACCATTCAATTCAAGCAAGCAGTTACCTGTGATTAAAACATGCCTAATTATAGCAAGCAATAACTTATGTAGTAACTGTGAAAACACACACAATGTCAGTATTCAAAGAAGTGCTCTCTTTACTTAGAACAAGCATTTGTCACTGCTGAATGTTTGCTTGTTTGTATTTACTGTGTAGCCATTGGGCATAGATAGTGCAGAGGCACAAACTGTCAAGTAACACTAGTTATGATAGTTTATGAGCTGCTAAGTGTTCTTTTTCTGACTCAAAAATCAGGTTAATTATAAAATATACATATCCTTATCAATTAGACACAGTGGGGGTTTCTCAGTGATGATGCCATCAAAGTCTAGGTATCTATTTTTTTAACCATTTGTTTCTCCTTTTTCTCCTCCCTACTGGCCCCCTCCTGATGGCGACTCCCAGCCCCATCACCCAACATTGGAGGGCTTACCCCATCTGCTTACTGTACCTACCCCCATGGATGAATTGGAGCCACTGGGGGTGGTGTAGACCCTGCAGGGTCCTCCCAGGTTGTGGTATTTTTCTCCCTGAATTTCCTTGTCCCCTAGGTCAGCTTGCATGACGTGCTATGAAACACACACTGTTCCCCCTCCCTGAAGGAGAGGAGCAGTCAGTGGATACTCCTTCTTCCTTCCCCCTCCTGGACCCCCATGCAACCTTTGTTTATTCCCACACCTAGGTCACCAGTGTGGTAGACAGTAATCCTGCTTGTCTGCCATGGTACTGTGCCGGCTAATGCTAATGTATAGGTACTGAGTCAGCTGTAATCCTGCACAGACCAGGTACTGGTAAAAACCAGAGAGCCAGACCCAAAACTGTAACGCCTGGTGCAAGTCACACCAGGTCCAGCCAGAAGAGTTGGTCTGGTTTCTATTGTTTTGGATCTGCTCCAATGATCTGGATTTCACCCATTCCCACTCCGTACCTGGACATGATCCCAGTTCACATGGCTATTTCTGTTCTCCTGTCCATACCTATGAGACCTGGAGATTGATGTGTCCTCCATCACGTCCTCTCCTGCCTGTTACTGCCGCTGCTGCTCTGCTACCTACTCCCCCAGTATTGTGGCTACCCCAAGCTACCATCTTTCTCATTCTCTTTCTGTTATCTGTCTGCCAACCCACGCTTCCAGTACAGACAGAGAGGTTGGGAAAAATTGGGAAATAATTCTGGTGTCCAGGGTGCTTTCGAAGTGGGGAATCTCCCACTATAAAACTGGATTGAAAAAACACACCTACAACCTTAGGATAAAGTTTAAGAGATTGTGAGCACCCACCAAAAAAGTCATCAGGCAACAACGGTTCACATTTAATTTACCATGTTTTTTATTTTATAAATGCCCATTAAGATAGTCACCTCACCAGAAACTTCTACTTACATGTTCAGCAACAGTTCAGAGTGGCAGATTCTCTTAAACTGCATGCTAAGTTTTTTTGTAGTACCACCAAATCCTGGTGCTCATTACTTTTCTTTACTGAACCTTAGGATAAGCAGTGAGGTTAGGGAAAACATGGAAAATACTGCCTGCAATGGGGCAAGGCATTGTCATCAGCTTGAATTCTTCCCCTTTTTGTGAGCTGCACTCATCTTTGTGCCTTGGTTGTATCCAGCTGTACTGATAATGAGCAGAGAAGGGTGAGGGCAGGGTCTGTTTAATGCAGCAGGCAGATATGAGCAAAGCTAGCATGTCACTATATAAATCAGTTATAAATAAGATAAATTCCCTACTCCTGCTGCTCCCTATCCTTCTGTACCCCCAGTTCACTGAAAGCCTGAAACTTCCTCGTTCCTGCACTCCTCCAGTTAGCCCCTGATGTTAAGTGCAGAGTTGATGATTAACAAATTAATAACACAAGTTAATGTAGTGAAATTGTAATGACTGGGAAATGAAGAGGTTCACACATAACATTGTCGTTTACTTAGATTTTGACCTTGAATTTTTCAAAATGAGAAGGCAATATAGCACAGTGGTTTAAGGCTCTGAGCTGCAAACCTGGAGACCTGGGTTTGAATCCCACAGCCCCACTTGCATACTGTGTGACCCTAAGCAATTAACTTAACTTCTTCGTGCTCCCAGGTTGCACCTGTAAATAAGCTTCAGCTAGTGTGTCTCTCCTGGTTAAAACAAAAAAATACTGGTTTCCATTCAGTACAAATACTGAAAGCTCTCTCTCTCTCAATTACTGTCCCCTCCAGACTAGTAGCCCTTGCTTTCTCACTTTCCCCAGCAGTCCATACTTTCTCCAAATATTGCCCCCAATACTGGCAGTACTTAAAGATCATGTGATATTGTTAATAAAGCTTGAATTCAAGTCCGTGTCATGATTTGAGTTTCCTGAAAGTTTCACGTTGTTTGGTTTTGTTGTTTTCTTTAAATCAGCATTTGTTAACTTGCTCTACAGTGGCTGAAAACAGTGGAGTTTTCTCTGTCTCTCTCAGTCAGGCTTGGAGAGTGATGACATCAATGTGGAGTGCTGTAGCTTGCTGCTTCAGATTCCCAATCAGAGCAGGCTGTATAGTTAATGGTTTGCTCACCAGGTTTCTTATAAACTCAGTCTGTGGTTTGTGTTTGGATAGATTAGCTTAAATCTGTCATTCTCTTCTTATAAAAGTTGATTAGAGTTTCAGTGATGAATTGAAGTAGGGGAAATCTTTCTCTGTGAGAGATCAGCTAGTCTGCATCACAGCTCTCCATTCTTTCTCACCAAAACTCTGATTCTTTCTAACTATATAACACAGGTTTGTTTAATGAATTCAAAATAAATGTAAATTTTGTTCGTTCATAGAAATAGTTTGTCTTTAATGTACCCTTCATATATACATTCATGTAAGAACTTTTTTTATGTCAGATTGGCAAACAGGTGCCTGTCACATTCTACTATTTCAAGCACATGTCCTGCCTGAACTCACAAATTTCAGTCCTTTGGTGGTTTCTATGTGAAAATACATCATGTATGTGTACAAACAGAAACACTATATGGCATCCCAATGCACCATGTCTCTTCCCCACAGTTGAGGCAGCTGCGGTCTGCTGCAACCTGTCCCCTGCCCCACAAGGCCCCCTGCCTTCTGCTTCACATTCAAGGCTGCTGCACCCTGCTGCCCACTGTCTTCTCTCACACAATCAGGGATTGTGTACCCTGCTGCCTCCATCCCCTGCCTAAAGAATCAGGCCTGCTGCACCCAGCACAAACAGTTGGGGTTGCTGAACCCTGCTGACCTCCCCCCTCACAGTCAGGGACACAGCACCCGTTGCCCCCATTCCTGTTTCCACAGTCAGGGCTGCTGTGGTCTGCTAACTAGAGTCATAGGTCCCCCTGCCTCCACAGTTGGGGCTGCTGCACCATGCCACCCTAGGCCTCTGTCCCTCCTAAAATTTCTGTTTCCATGACTAAACTGTGGGGATTGTAAGCACAAATCAATGTCAAACATTAATGTTGCAGACTTGATCTAATTTAGAAATTGTATTTTACACTAAGCCCCTTATTCTACCAGCTTCCAAAGTGGATATCATTAATTTTGAAAAATGTGTCCCTGATTTTTTTCAAGCCTTGTCTCTGATTTATGAGGCGGGAGGTTGAGAGGTATGCCTAGGACAGCTAAAGTGGGGCTTTTGCTGCACCCTGCTACCAACTTCCATTGCCCCAAATGGGCAGGGTTGCTGCACCACACACACACCATCTCACAGTCAGGGCTGCTGCACCCTGATATCCCCCTGTGTCCTGCCCCACAGTCGAGGCTCCTGCACCGTGCTGTCCTCTGTCACCACAGCCAGGGCTGCTGCACCCTGCTCCTGTCTACACAGTTGGGGTTGCTGTGGCCTGCTGTGCCCTAGAGCCCCATGCCACTGCAATTAGGGCTGCTGCACCATGCTGCCACTTGCCACAAGAGTCAGGGCTTTTGCAGCACCATGTTGTGTGCCTCCACAGTTGAGGCAGTTGCACCCTGCTGCCCCCCTGCCACCTGAGTCAGATCCTTTGCTACACCCTGCTGCCCACATCCCTTCTCACAAACAGGCATGGCTGCTATATACTGCCCCACAGTTTGGGCTGCTGTTCCCTGATGACACCCCTATCTTCTGGCAAAACAGTCGGGGCTGCTGCACCCTGCTGCCTTCTTTTCTCACCCCCACAGTCATGTCCACGGTACCCTTTTGCCCCCTGTTCCTGTAGTAGGGGGCAGCAGGGCACAGTGGTGGCAGAGGACAGAGGACAGCATGGTGCAGAAGCCTTGAATGTTGGGTAGGACACAGGTGGGCATCGGGGTACAGCAGCCCTGACTGTGGCACAGGGTGCACATGGTCCAGCAGCCCAGGACATTTGGGGCAATGGAGGTTTGTAGCAGGCTTCAGCAGCCCGAACTTTAGACGCACAGGGCATGGGAGTCTAGGGTGTAACACAACATACCCCGGACTGTGGAGACAGGAACAGGGGGCAACAGGGTGCCATGGCTGAGACTGTGGGGGTGGGGACAGAGGGCAGCAGGGTTCAGCAGCCCCAACTGTTCGGGTAGGAGATAGGTGTGGCATCAAGGTACAGAAGTCCAAAATGAGAGACAAGGTGCAGAAGCCATACCTGTTTGGCACAAGGGATGTGGGCAGCAGGGTGTAGCAAAGGATCTAACACTGGTAACAGGGGGGCAGGAGGGTGCAACTGTCTCAACTGTGGAGACACACAACAGGGTATAGCAAATGCCCTGACTCTTGTGGCAAGTGGCAGTATGGTGCAGCAGCCCTAACTGCAGAGGTATGGGGATCTAGGGCACAGCAGGCCACAGCAACCCAAATTGTGTAGACAGCACAGTGCAACAGCCCTGGCTGTGGCGACAGGGGAGAGAGAACAGCATGGTGCAGAAGCCTCAACTGTGGTGATGAACTACAGGGGGGCAACAGGATGCAACAGCCCTGATTGTGAGATGGAGAGTATGTGGTGCAGCAGCCCTGCCCATTTGGAGCAATGGAAGTGGGAAGCAGGGTGCAGCAAAAGCCACACCTCAGGTGACCTAGGGTAGCATGGTGCAGCTGTCCTCACTGTGGAGGCAGAGGGACAGCAGCCCTGACTGTGGAGACAGGAACAGGGTGTAACAGGTGCAGCATCCTGGACTGTGGGGGTGGGGGAGAGATGTCAGCAGGGTGCAGCAACCTCAACTCTTTGGGCAGGGGGCAGCAGGGGGCAGCAACCTTGATTCTTTAGGCAGGGGATGGAGGCATCAGGGTGCACAATCCCTGACTGTGTGGGAGAAGACAGTGGGAAGCAGTTTTGAATATGGAGCAGAAGGCAGGCGGCTTGTGGGGCAGGGGACAGGTGGCAGCAGTGTTCAGATGCCTCAACTGTGGAGAAGAGACGAGATGCATCAGGATGCCATACAGTGTTTCTGTTTATACACATAATGATGTATTTTCACACAGAAACCACCAAAGAACTGACGTTTGTGCATTCAGACAGTACATGTGATAGGCACCTGTTTGTCAACCTGACATGAAAAGAAGTTCTTACATGAATGTATTTATGAAGGCTACATCAAAGACACTATTTCTATGAATGAACACAATTTAGATTTATGTTATAGTCATTAAACAAACCTGTGTTATAGTTAGAAAAAATCAGAGTTTTGATGAGAAAGAATCAAGAGCTGTGATACAGACTAGCTAATCTCTCACAGAGAAAGATTTCCACTACTTCAATTCAGCACTGAAACTTAAATTATGAGCTTTTATAAGAAATCTGAATGTCATAATTGTTTTCATTTAATTTTTTCTCAAGAAAAAAAACATAGAAACATCAAAGTTAACAGCCGATAAGGACCGCAAGGCCCATCCAGTCATCACATTTTTTCTACCTTATGAATGTGCCATAGACCTGTACTCTGTCAATGGCCTATCTATTCATACTCATCTTTATTGCTCTATTATGCCTGTCCCATGCCTGTTTGATGCCTTGCACTGTATTCATATCCACCACTTCCTGAGGTAGGCCATTTCATGCATTCACCACCCTTTCTGTGAAAAATAACTTCCTCACATTCCCCCTTAATCGGTCTCCCTCTAGTCTCATGCTACCTTTGGCTTAGAAATAACAGTGTACACCTGTCGAGCATTAGTATTGAGAAAATCAAAAAACTTATGGTGTACAGCGCAGAAGATACCTAGAAAAGTAGATTTTACTGGAATGTTAATACTTTTATTAATTGTACTTAAAACTAGCTTTTAGGACTGCTACTTCACAATAAAAAGCACAGTCTAGACATCTAATCAAAGATCAAATATTGGCTCCTGTACACGACTACAAAGTACACCAAAGCAAAACAAGAAATAACAACAAAGATTTAATTTGTCATGCTGGCATTCCAGGATCATATCCCATCCTGGACATCGGGAGAGGAGGCCAGCAGGGAGGGAGCTAAGAGCAAATCTTGAGTGTGTCCCTCCAGGTGGATGGGTTGCTGCATGCCACTTCAACAGCAGCTCCTGGTGGCGGCTTAGTGTAGGAATTCTTGGCAGTGTGGGTGATCACTCACTGCCAAACACCCCACCACCTGTGGAGGCTGCATGCAAAAGGAAGATGGGTGGAACACCAGAAAAGAGGAAAATGGCTGCACCGTAGCTCCAGTTGATGGCCTTTGGTAGGATTCCTGCACTTTCCAGTCACACGGTGCACCACTTCTGTACCTCTCGGACCAATACCACCCAGGGGTTAGTCAGGTCAGGGGTGTGTCTGATAGATCAGTAGCTCAGTGAGACCTAATGGGTGACATGTGGCAGTGGGAGTTGCACGTTGATTGGAGGAAGTTGAGGTTGAGCCCAAAGGAGTGGAGTTGTGGAGAGTCTGGGTAGGTTAAAAAAAAGATTTGTTACTGTATATGCTTCATAGAAACAGAAACACAGACTTTGACGGAAGATAAGGACCGCTTGGCCCACCTAGTCTGCCCATTTCCCTACCTACAGGATAAGCTGCAGATCCTAATTAACCAACAACCTATTTCTTCCTACCACCCACAAGAATTGTCTTATGTCTGTCCCATGCATTCTTGAATTCTCCCACAGTTTTAGACCCCACAACCTCCTCAGGGAAGGCTGTTCCATGCATCCACCACCCTCTCTGTGAAAAAATACTTCCTCACATTGCCCCTGAGCCGTCCTTCCTCCATCTTCAGATGGTGTACCCTTGTTCTTGCACATCTCTTTTTCTAAAAGATGCTACCCTCTTGGACTTTGTTGATTCCACTGAGGTACATAAACGTTTCTATCATGCCCCCCCTCTCCCTCCTTTCCTCAAGAGTATACATATTAAGCTCCTTTAGTCTCTTCTCATATGGCTTCTCTTGCAGGTCCTGCACTAGTTTAGTTGCCCTCCTCCGGACTGCCTCCGTCCTGTCTAAGTCCTTGAGGAGATGGGGTCTCCAGAACTGGACGTAGTACTCCAGATGGGGTCTCACCAACTGTCTGTACAGAGGGATAACAACTTCCTGTTTTCTGCTGGTGATGCCTCTCCTGATACATCCCAGTATCCCCCCAGCCCTCCCTACTGCCTTCTCACATTGCTTGCTAACCTTAAGGTCATCTGATATGATTACCCCCTGGTCCCTTTCCATTTTTGTTGTTGTTACTACCTCCCCCCTCATTGTGTAATCTTTCCCCTGGGTTTTTGTTTCCCAGGTGCATTATTTTGCACTTCTTTGCATTGAATCCAAGCTGCCATACTTCTGACCATTCCTCCAACCTTGCCAAGTCCCTTCTCATCCTTTCCACACCTCCTTGTGAATCAGCCCTGCTGCAGATCTTTGTGTCATCTGCAAAGAGGCATACTTTTCCTTCCAGTCCCTCTGCAATGTCACTTATAAAGACATTAAAAAGAACTGGACCCAGTACTGAACCCTGAGGTACCCCACTAGTAACCCCTCTTTCTTCAGAGTGGACTCCATTTACAATTACCTTCTGTGTCCTGTTGTCCAGCCAATGTTTTACCCAGGCTACCATCCTGGGACCCACTCCCAGGCTGGTTAATTTGATTATTAATCTTTGTGTGGGACTGTGTCAAATGCCTTGCTAAAGTCTAGGTAGGCCATGTCCACAGCCCCTCCCTGGTCTACTACTTTGGTCACCCAGTCAAAGAAATCAATTAGATTGTCTGACATGACCTTCCTGCTGTGAGCCCATGCTGCCTTGGGTCCTGTGCCCCACTGGCCTCTAGGTACTCAACAATTCTTTCCTTCAGAAGTGATTCCATCACTTTCCCTACCACAGAGGTCAAACTGACAGGTCTGTAGTTTCCTGCCTCTGTCTTGCTCACACTTTTGTGAAGGGGAATCACATCTGCCTTCCTCAAGTCCTCAGGTACCACACCATTCCCCCTTGACTTGTTAAGAAGGGTAGTCAGTGGTGTCACTAGTTCTCCCCTTAATTCTTTTAGATTTCTGGGGTGAATTCCATCAGGCCCCATTGCTTTGTCCACCTTCAGTTTTAGGAGTTCTTTCAGAACCCTTTCTTCTGTGAAAGGACTGGGATTGACCCCCCTATCCAGAGTGATTCTGTTAATTGGATCATGCACCTCCCCCTCCTCCTCTTTTGTGAATACTGAGCAGAAGTATTCTTTCAGTATCCCTGCTTTTTTCACTGTCCTTCTCTGCCCACCCACTGTCCTTTCTATTTAGCCTCACTATCCCTCCCTTTGTCTTTCTACACCCTGATGTACTTATAAAAGGTTGTATCCCCTTCTAACCAAGTTGTCTATCTTTTCCTCAGTTTGGGCCTTTGCTATTCTGACTTCCTCTCTGCTTCCTTCTGCCTTAACTGGTGCAGTTCTCTGTCCTGCTCCTTCTGTGTTTCCGTATACTTCCTAAATGCTATCTTTTCTCCCTAACCTTCACTGCCACCTCTTTTGAGAACCATAGTGGCTTTTTCTTTCATTTTGATTTGTTTATTTGCTTCACACAAAGGCTTGTTGCCTCTATGATGGCAGTTTTGATGTTTCCCCATTGTTGCTCTACCCCTCCTTCTAGCCTGTTTGCGAGTGCTTTTCTAAGGCACTCTCCCATCTTGCCAAAGTCAGCCCTCCTGAAGTCCAGTACCCTCACTTTAGTATGGCTTGACTTTGTAGCTGAGTTTATCATAAACCACACTGTTTGGTGGTCACTTGTTCCTAGATGGCTACCCACTTAGATCTGAGATCCTCTCACTGTCCCCATTTGAGAGTATGAGGTCTAAGATTGCTGCCTCACGAGTGGGTTCCAAAACTAGCTGTCTGAGGCATGCCACCTGTAGGGCATCAAGAATGGCCCTGCTCTTGGATGTGGCTGCAGCAAAGGTGCTCCAGTTAACATCTGGCATATTCAGGTCCCCCATCAACAGTATCTCCCCTTTTTCTGCAGTCCTAAGGATGCCTTCTATCATATCCTTGTCCATTCATTCCCCCTGACGTGGAGGTCTGTATACAACCCCTGTGCAGATTGTGGTGCCATTTCCAGTCTCTAAGGTGACCCACAGTACCTCTTCTCCTCCCTGTTTACTCTTTTGTTCCATTGCTTTTATCCCTTCCCTTACGTAGAGAGCTACTCCTCCCCCTCTTCTACCATCCCTGTCTCTCCTGTAGGCTGTTTACCCTGGTATGTTAACATCCCAGTCATGGTTCTCTGTGTACCATGTTTCTGTGACTGCTATGATATCCAGGCATCCCTCTTACATCAAAGCCACCAGTTCAGGGAGCTTGTTACCCAGACTACAGCATTGGTACTCATTACCCTCATTTCTTGATGGCCTTACCCCTATTTGCCCAATCCTTGTCCTTATTTTCTTTGTCATTTTCTCCATTTACCCCTTCCTTTCTCCCTATCGACATCTCTATCTTGGTGTTTACTTCACTTACTACCCTGATTTTTTTGGGGGGCTAGGATTTCCCTGCTCCTTTCCAGTGCCTCCCCCCCCCTTGGCTAGTTTAAATGCTTGCCAATGAAGCATTTAAACCTATCACCTAGGATCCTGGTTCACTTCCTGGACTTATGCAGACCATCACACCAGTATAGGCCTGCATCACTGCAGGTGGACCCCCAGTCCCCAGTGGAGCCAAATCCCTGAGCTCTGCACCAGTTTTTCAACCACTGATTGAATCCCATGGTGTGGAGCACCCTAGCCTCATCCATGCCATAGACAGGCAGCACCTCCGAGAAGGTTAATGTGCATGCTACTTGTCTGAGGCCCCTCCCCAACTCCACAAACTCTTTCTACACTGCTCTGATCCCTTTCTTGGCCAGGTCATTTCTCCCTAGGTGGACAATGACATTCAGCTCCCTCCCCCGTACAGCTGCTGCAGCGATCCTGAGGATTCCCTCCCTGTCACTCCAAGTCATGGTGCCAGGCAGGCACCTTAACTCCCTCTCCCCTTCCTCCCCCAGTTCTACCCCTCAACAATGGAGTCCCCCACCAGGAGTTGTTTTCTTCCCCTGTGGGGTCCCATGCCATCCTCCTCTGGGTCTTCATTGTGGAGGTTCCCAGCATTCTCCTTGGTCTCCACTGTGGGTGCCTCCAAAGAGGAACCACACTTTGCCAGAATGGCATATGAATCGTGGAGAGGTACAACTGGAAGTATGCGCCTCATTTCCACCACCCTCACCCTCCCTGAGCCCACTGTGGTCCAACTGCTCCTCATTCTTGGCAACCTCTGAGGCAACGGCAGTGGCCCTGGTAGTCCCTGGGTGGGAGAGGAGGCCCCCCAAATCCTGGTCAACTCAGCCTGGAGATGAGCAGCCTCCTCCCTCAGCCCAGAGAACTGCCTGCAGATGGGACAACACCACATCCTCCAGAATGTCTCCCGGAAGACTGCTGCTCCACAGCCACTGCACTACACCAGGGATGGAAGACTAATAATTATCTTATAAGGCAATGGTTGAAAATGCGGCACTCTGACTGGTTGCCAACATTCTCAAAGGGTTACAGACTGAAACCATTATGTACAAAACAACAATTTAGATGTTAATCATAAAACATTCACTTTAAAAATATTGAACCATTTTAGCTTAATGATAGTGTTAAGGCACTCCAGAAGCTGGGTTACCTCTGTTCATCTAACTTTAGAGGCTAAGGCCATCCACTGCACCTCATGCCTCATGATCCCAGAGGGTTAGATTAGCTGGTGGTAACACATCCCCTGGTTGTTACTTAATGCGCTAAGAGGTTCCACGATTCAGAAAGGTTCTGATAAGCCATGAAACTTCTGAAACTTGTCCGAGCCTTATCAGAACTTTCAGAACCTTTTAGTTAGAAGTACAAAACTGTTTAAACCAGCATAGCTTACCATAAAGTTACTGGCAGTAAAAGGGAATGAATCTCAAAAAAACTTGGAGTATTACTAAATGTTTATATGCACAGTTCCAGCATCTCTTATAGTTATAAGAGTGAGTTCTTTTTTTAATTTATTTATTGAAATATTTCACCAGGAAGGCACACTGAACAACAAGTTGCTCATCTCCTGGTGTGACCTGGAGGGGGGTACAGTAGGATGTGAAATTTAGACATGCAATTGACATGTATCAGAACTGTGGAAAAACACATACATTAGCATTTAAAATGATACATACATTATACATTTGTAGAGTGGCTTGCAGGATTAATATGTAACATTACAGAATTATACATATAGTAATATGAAGTGCCTAGACTGGGCAGGAAGTACAGTTATTCAGGTATGAGTAAACTAATACTTATTTAAGTGCTGAGAAGTACAGAGTCGGGGGGGGGGATGAGGAAAGTAGACAGGAGGGTCAGGAATGGCTTAGAGCTAGCCCTCCAGGCTGTAGAGAACCTGCCAGGGCTGCAGCGCATGGAGGCATGGACATAAAAAAGGTGGGGGGGGAGGGAGACTGGCAGGGGAAGAAAGGGGAAAAAGATTTGGTAAGGAGAGTGTAGACTAGGAGAATGGGGGTAGTGTTAGAGAAGGATAGCAAAGAATCTTGCCTAATACTAATACTGGCCTCTCCAGGATGCTGCAAACCCTACCAGAAGACAGATTAAGGGGGGCAAGAATTGGATAAGGAACAGAGTGGGACTGGAGGAGGGGGGAAGAGGCAAATAGCCCAGTACTAGACCCCTCCAGGATGCTGAGAACCCTGCCAGGGGACAAGACAAGCACGGGTGAGCTTGGAATTGGGATAGAAGGGCAGAGGTATAAACAAGGGAAGGGAAACTAGAAAGTGGGAGTGCTGGGTAGAAAGGCTCTGGGGGGAGGATTTGACAGGAGCATGTTGAATGAATAGCAGAGCAGGCATGAAGGGGAACTTAGGGAGGGTTAAAACAGGAGCAGTTAATAGAAAGAAAGTTATGTAAGGCAGAGGTTAGGGAGTGAGGGGAGGAGGAATATTGAGTTGGGGGGCAGTTCCAGATTTTAGGGAAGTGATGGGAAAAGCCTGATTGATGGGTGGTATGATGGGGGACCCGCAGAGTATGAGTGTCAGCGGATCAGTGGGAGTGGGAGGGAGGAGTGGGAGAGAAGAGGGAGCATGGGAGGTAGGAGGAAGTTCTCCTAGCAAGAATTTAGAAGTGAGCTTGGCACAATGAGTGAGGCGTCTGTTAGCAAGCGGGGGAAAGGACAAGGCATGGTAAAGGTCACAATGATGAGTGTGTGGTGGAGCATCAAGGGCAAAGCAACAGAAGGAGTTAAAGAGAGAGTCCAATTGGGTTAAGGAGGATTTGGGAGCTACATTACAGTAGTAAAAAATGGAGAGGATCATCTTCTGGACAAGTTCATGCCATGCCGTAGGAGGGATGCAACTACGGTTTCTAAATAAGGCACCATGCTTGGGCACAGTTTTTTCAGAATGGCATCAATGTGGCAAGAGAAGCTGAGGTGTTGGTCCAGCCAAACCCTAAGGTATCTGAAAGAGGGTAAGGGTGGAGCCTAGAGAGTCTCTGCATAGTGCCAAAGTTCATGGAGACTGTCTTTTTTGTGTTTAAGAATAGCTGATGTGAGGCACCTCGGATCTGAACCTGATGGAAGTCATTCTGAAGGGTGGTTGCTACTTCGATGGGGCATTTGCCAGAAGAGAACAGGATAGTGTCATCAGCATACATATGGATAGAAAATGGGGGGGGGGGAGCAGGCTGTAGGAAGGTCATTGAGGAAGATGGAGAAGAGAATGGGACCAAGCATAGAGCCCTGAGGGACTTCTGTTGAGACTGGGGGCGGTGGGGAAAGATTGCATCCTGGATCTTGACTGAATGTGTTCTGCCTGTGAGGTTGGCTCTAAACCAGTTATGAGCAGGAACAGACAGACCAGCAATCATAAGGGCGTCAAGAAGCAGGGCATGGAAGACTGTGTCGAAAGCCTTGGTGATGTCGACAAAAATAGCAGAGGTGATGAGGCCGTTGTCCATCCTGATAAGGATGGAGTCAGTGAGCCTAAGGAGGGAGGTGGTAGTGGAGTGGTTCTTCTGAAAACCAGATTGGAATGGAGTGAAAAAGGAAGAGTCAGCAAGAAAGGAGGTTAGAGAGAGGATCAGCTGTTCTTGGAGCTTGGCAAGGGCAGAGAGAAGGGGGATTGGGCTATAGTTGGCAGGGGAGGAAGGGTTCCCACCCTTTGGGAGAGGGAGGACCACCACATGTTTCCAGGGTGAAGGGACAGAGGAGGACTTAAAGGAGAGATTTTGAATTAGGGAGAGAGGGTAGGCAATAGCAGAGACTGAAAGGTATAGGAGTTTAGGGTCAAGGTCATCCAGTGAGGAGTCTTTGGAAGGGTTGAGAGAGAGAAGGGCCATTAGTGTCTCCTCAGGATAGACAGGAGTGAAGGAGAAAGAAGGGTGGGTATGGGAGGGTTGAGTGATAGAGGAGGGAGGATAAAGTGAATGGAGGACTGAGGGGAGGGACTTTAGAAGGGTTGAGGCACAGGAGATGTAGTAGGACTTAAACTCTAAGCTACTAAGTATGGTTCAGACAGCAATGTGTTGTTAATGTTAAGTGCTGGGGGTTGGGGGGTGCAAGGGTGGGAGAATAGAGAATGGACCAATTTCCAGAATTTAGAGGGGGAGTTAATGTTATTTAGGAAAGAGGATTTAAAACATTCAGACTTGGCTAACCTGGGAGCTTTTGTACAGGCATTTCTTAGACTGTGATATTTAGTATAGTCTGATGGGAGCTGGGAGGCCTTGTGTTTTCTCCAAGCTTTATCACGCTCCCTGATGTAGGTTATTAACTCAAGTGTGATCCAGGGATGATGGGTACCATTAATTCTTGTGCATTTGAGAGGGGCATAGGAGTTCCAGGTATCTAGAAATGCATCCTTGAAGTAATTGAAGGATTGGTCGACACATGAGGCAGACAATTGGGGACCAGTTGGAGTTTTAATTCATTGAGGAGGGGATTTAGGTTTAGGGAGCTGAAAGATCGAAGCTGCAGGATTTTGATTGGCGGATTTGGTCTATGGACCTTCCTGACCATGAATACTGAATGATGATCACTGAGGGCATCCGGGAGGATGCCTGACTTAATAACTCAGTGTGAGTGGGAGGTGAGAGCCCAGTCTAACAGTGTGTGATTTATGGTTTTATGATTTAGTCAGGTGGGTTCCTGGATGAGTTGGGAGAGATTGAGTGCAATGATGTCATGTCGCATCTTGGAGGTAGTTGGTGATAACCAGTTTAGGTATACATCACCTCATATATAACTCACCTTTGTGAGAGTGGGATGTTATAGAGTTAATGAGGCCTACTGTGTCAGAGGGCTTGATGCCAGGGTGGCAATAGATACCAGCAATAAAGATGGAGGAGGAGAAAGGCCATGTAATATTTACAACTAGGGCTTCATAGCTGGAGGGTAAGGAGGGTGAGAGGGTGGTAGCATACTGGAGTGAGGATAGGATATAGAAAGCTACACCACCTCCGCTGCAAGCCCTGCCCTGACTGTTTATGGCAGGTGATTCTCAAGTTCTTTGGGTGAGAGAACTGTAAAGCAAAGCTGGCAAGTTCTGGCACACAAAAGGCTTAAGAAGTCATTCTTATAACCATAAGAGATACTGAAAATATACATATAAACATATCATCAATCATATTAAAAACCTCTGTTTTTAAAAGTGGAGCTTGAATGTGCAATTAATTTGTTTTACTTTGTACAAAATAAGAGAAGCTCCTGTGTTGAAAATGAACTGTGCCAGCGAAACCTAGAACTTCAGAATTTTAGAACTGTTTGCATTAGAGCCCCTCTTATAAGAGGTTATATGATCCTTTGGAATGATTAGAAATAAACAATTCTGACTGGCTGAAATATGATGTATTGCTTATATAACACAGGGATTACACAGTGATTAGTGTCATATAGCTAGTAAGTACTCCCTGTGTAACGCAATGAACACTTAATACATCCTGGCTCATTGGGTCCTTTCTCCACCACCAGTCTTCTTCCTGAGTCTTTTTACTATACTACCAGCACCAGCCTTCTTTACAGATACAAAGACCAGCTGGGGGAGTATATTAAGCCCTAAACATTAAAGGATAAGAACCTGAAACTACATTCTGATAAGGTTCTTAGAAATAAAATGGTATTGGTTCTGGAAGGTTCTGGACATGGGTGCCAGAACATGAGGAAAAGTGTTTGTGTGTTGGTGGGGGCTGTAGTAATTATAAAAGGAAACCATAATTGCTTCCCATCTGACCTTGCATGCATTAAAGGAAAATTACACCCTCATATCGTCTCAATTTCATTTGTTTCCATGTCAACAGACAACTCTTTTCATGTAGCTGTTAGAGATGCATGCAACTGCCTAGTCTATTTTCACACTTCATACTAGGCCTTGTAACTGTCCTGTGAGGCTGCACTTCATTTATATTGAAATCTTATTGTCCCTGAGAGCTGCTTTAGCATATCAGAACATGATGCTCAATCAACCTTCAAACTCCCCAGTATACCCGTCTGTTTAAAGGAAAACCACACCCTCACATCATTAAAATTTTATTTGTTTCCATGTCAACAGACAACTCCTTTTCTGTAGCTGTTAGGGCTATGTGTGTTACCTTTAGTTTGTTTTCACTGCTCATGGTAGCCCCTGTAACTGCCCTGGGGGTCTCCATTTCATGGTTGTTAAAATCTCATTGTCCACAAGAACTGCATTAGCATATGAGAATGTGATGTCAGATAAACCATTTATATCATGTATCTCTAAGCTGAAGGAACAAATACTATTCAAAAACTCTCTGGAAACACATAAACTGAATGGAGTTTAAAGGGTAAAACCCTGCATGTTGCATAATGCAGTTCTCATGGACAATGATAATTGACAATGAGATTTCAACAACCATGAAATGGGGACCCCCAGGGCAGTCATAGAGGCTACCATAAGTAGGGAAAACAAACTAAACACACATTGCCCTAACAGCTACAAGAAAGGAGTTATCTGTTGGCATGTAAACAAAATTTAAATGATATGCGAGTGCAGCTTTCCTTTGAAGGGCACCTTGAACACTTTGACCAGTACAAGTTACGCTAGATGTCTGACGATTTTATCTATTATTTTAATATTTATTGATTTGCATATGTTATATTGTTTGTTTATGACCTGACCTGTTTTTATGTATGGTGCCAAGAGCCATAAGGATTGGGTGCAGTATAAATCAAATTGCCTTGCCCTTGTCTTGCCTTGAATGCTTATGGGCAAAAGGTTCTGGCATTGTCCAACCAGTTCTTTCATCCTTAATCTGGTCTCTATTTTGCAAGCTGTGAGGCTCAGAAAACATTTATTTAAATTATGTCCTTCATTACATATTGCACTACAAAACTGGTTTGCTGGCACCATAGACTGGATATCATTAGAATAATAAGCTGTGAATGAGCTTGGTACATCTGGGTTTGATTCCCACAACCTCCACTTGCATACTGTGTGACCCCAAGCAAGTCACTGAACCTCCCCATTCATCCTGGGTGGCCCCTGAAAACAGGCCCTGGGCCCAGTGGACATTGCCTTGTTAGCAAAAGAATAAAAACACTGGTGATCTACCTGTGAAAACTGGAATGTTTTGTATCATTTGGAACCAGACAGAACTGAAATTATTCTTCATTTCATGGAACCTTAGTTCACTGTGAACTAACTAAATGTAATGCTGTTTTCCTACTGTAAATATCCTACTGGTATGTTACCTACAAGCCACCCATCCCTTGACTCAAAGTTTTTTTTTTCCCCCTTTAATTTCAAACTGTTAGTCTTGGTCCCACCCCACCCCACCCCACCTCCTAAGGGCTGAGGCTCTCAAATCCCTCACTGATTCCTAATGAAACATCAGAGACTTGAGAAGGCAATAAATACCTCTGGATCATCTACGGCAGCACAGACTATACACCATACACTATACACCATACACAATACACCCTACACTATACACTATACACTATACACCATACACCATACACTATACAACATACACCATACACCGTACACCATACACCATACTCCATACACAATACACTCTACACCATACACTATACACTATACAACATACACCATACACCCTATACCATACACCATTTTAAACAGTTTCTTTCAGACAGAACTCTATAAAGAAACAGTGCTGGTTTAGGAGGTATGCAAATAAAAACAGAACAACAAATAAACATGTAATAGCAATAAGTTCAAGGGAGTTTACCACTGCAGCAAAACCCAGAAAACTGGAGGAGACATAGAGGAGTCGCTGTACAATCCCTCTATAGGTAAGTAGTATAACAAAGTGTGTATGTGGTCGAGGGGGGATATACAAAAGTTTATTTTCATTTATTAACTATTTTTCTTAAATGATTGCAATGTAGAATTCAATGTCTTTAAGTTAATAATAAGAGAATATGAAACACTGTATTTAGAGCATTGACTGAAATGTGCATGTTTAGAATGCTTTATCCTGCTGTATAATTTTAATAAATGATACTTTTGAAACATTGTGGACAGTGCATAGCAATATGTTTTTATAATAATTCAGTTGTATCACTAAAGATCAAGGAAGTTAACATTCATACAAATTGGTCACTAGTTTTGAAGAGCAGTAGTATTTTATTACAAAACAGCTTTCTGGGGACTTGTTACTAGAGATGCAGCACAAATAGTCTGTCTCTTTAATTAAAGACTGATAGATGCATGCAGTAGGAGTGTCATCTCATGTATGTTTGGATGCAAGGACTGAAAAGTATAACTGAGAGGTTCTGGCTGCCTAAACATACATGAACTAATAACTTGCTACCAAAGAAACACACTGCAGAACACATTGTGGCTTATTAAAGGAAAGCTGTCATTTGCAGGTACTCCCATCTCAGCAAAGCTTATCCTCCTGTTTAGCTTCTGTCAGAAAAGAGGCTTTTTTCTCGTGCCACAAAGTAGCTTAATTTAATTCTGAAAAGTCCACTACCTGGAAGTATGGCGGACGCAGAGGCAGATCCATTATCTGCAAAGGTACGGCACCGCACCATGCACTTCAATATCAATGCATTGAAACGCATGGTGCAGCACTGCACCTTTACAGTTAATGGAGCCACCCCAGTATCTGTTACACTTCTGGGCAGTGGACTTTACAGAATTAAATTAAGATACTCTGTGGCACGAGAAAAAAGCCGCTTCTCTGACAGAAGCTAAACCGGAGGGTAAGCTTTGCAGGGGCTGGAGCCCCTGCAAATGATAGCTTTCCTTTAAAAATCTGCCAGTTGGGTAATGCTGCATCTATTAGAGATACTACTTAGTGATAATTTGTGCCCTGCATTTTACTGCCTAGATCACATAATCAATTATCTATCTGAGTCATTCTACAGGAAACCAGTTAGCCAGTTGATCTGTAGTTCCTATTCAAATGTAGCCATTATCTGGGATTATACAGTGTACCTTAACACGTTTTCAGTAAGATAAAAGAGCTGCCAGAATCCTAGCTACTGTAGATAGACAATTTTTGTTTTTCTCGCTAGTACAATATGTCACAGCTGTTTATTTGTCTAGTGAGGTATGGCACTCTGGGTACCTACCATTTTGTTTTCAGGGGTGACCTGGGAGCACTGGGGAGGTTAAGTGACTTGCTCAGAGTCACACAGCATGCAAGTGGAGGTTGTGGGAATCAAACCCATGTCTCTCTGCTGGATGTACCAAGCTCATTCACAACTCGTTACTCTAACCTCTAGGCCATACTGCCAGCCCTGTGCCTCGTGCTCTGCTAAACCATAAGATGGTATGAGGACAGTCTTTAACCATGTGGTAGCTGCAGTTAGAGTGACATAAGCTGGCACCAATAAAAGAGCCTTTTCTTAAATTGTTTTTTTTTTTAATGCTAATAAAAATCGTATAAACCTCACATATAATGGGCAGCTATGAGATATTAATTTTGTCTTCATTAGTGGTCAGTGATCTCTTGTACACTCTTAACTTCACCAGTTGTGAGGGTTAAGAGGTTACTGACCAAACACGAAGACAAAAATTATATCTAATAACAGCCCAGCACATATCCCATATCCCATATCTAACTGTCCAGACATAGATTCTCTAGCAACCTCAAGTCAACACACAGTTTATTATACTCATAACATCGGTCAGCCAAATACAATTTAAAATATACATTTTTTTTAATTTCACTTTTTATTACCTTTTTTAGTATATTAAGATTTCACTTACAGCATATCAGTAAGAAAAAGGAAAAACCATAGTGCATAACAATCTTTTTAGCATCTTTCCATACAAACATTTTCAGGTAGGATATATTTTGAGATAAATATGATATTATCTGCTAAATTCCATTATATGACAGGTACATATAAAGCATATTTTAAATAATAATTTCAAAATAGGTCAAAATTAATTCTTATATGTGTTCACATGGCAAGACATGGGATTGTTACCTCCCCTCTAATACTCAATGTTAGTATCCTGATATATAATCGGAATACAAGTTCCTAGCTTTCCCACTATACATATTGTGTAGATGGTGTTTTTTCCTACGGGACAAAGTCTGGGTAATGATCCAACTGATAAGAAACCCACCTCCTCCATTGCTCTTCGAATTTATCCATTGAGTCTATCATTTTGGCTGAGATGCGTTTGAGAGCATATATGTCCCTTGATAGATGTAACCAGGCTTCTTTAGTAGGTGGCTTGTTTGTAAGCCACAATCTGGTTATGGTTTTATGAGCTGCCGTTATAAGTTTGACAGTTTGTTTAAGCAACTTTCTATCTATTCATACACCTGCTGGTTTAATAAAGATCATAATGAATGTAGGTATAAATAGATCTGCAGTTTCATATTTTTTTTTTTTTGAAATTTAAGTTTATTGATTTTACATACAAAAACATAACACTAACATATGTCAAACAGATAGAATACAGATAATACACGGTAAAACCAAAAAGAAAAAGAAAACCCACCAACAAACCCCCCTCCCCACCCCCACATGTCAAAACCCTCCCCAAATCCCTCCCTCCACCCATTACCCACCCCCACCCCATATCCCCTTCCCTCCCACTCCCTCCCTCCACCCAAAACTAGTGTGCCAAACAGGCATTGCCTTCAAACTGGATAAGTAAAGGTACCAACCGCCTATACCTATGCTTCAGCCCCAACAGTAGAGAACACATCTGACAATATATGGCAAGACATAGATTATCTATGTGGGCATTAGGGAAAGGGCCAAGAACTCATTGGTGCAAATATAGCTCCTGCAGTCTACCCCATCTTTTCTGAAACAAGTCCAGGTGACAGCGTAGGCTGGCTACCAGACTTTCAGAATTAAGGTAAGCAGAAAGCTCAGCCAGCCATTCAGCATATTTCAAAGCCAATTGATCAGTCCAGTGTCTAAGGACCAGTCTCTTGACTGCCATGGACACCAAGGCCATGTGATACCAGCGCTCCACACTATCCATGCTAGAGTAGTCACCCAGAACACAAATCTCAGGGGTAAAAAAACTTGAGAGACCTAGCAGGGGATCTAGATTATCTCGGATAGAACACCACAGAGGGGCCACCTTGCAACAAGACCAGAAAATATGTAAGGAATCCCCTTCATCCTGCATACATCTGGAGCAGGTAGGGTGTGGGAGCTTCTTAAGCTTGAAAAGCTTCCTAGGAGTGTAGTACAGATTGTTCACAATGTAATATTGGGTAAGTTTTAGTCTATCTTGAGTATAATTTAAGGGACAGTCCTTCCAGATGCGAGGCCAATTTGAGGTAGCCTCAGGCAGCAATGAGGACCAGATACTAGAGCTCCTAACGGGTTCCAGAAATTTATAATTTAAGAGAAAGGAGTAATTAACGAGATGGAATGCGGTTTAGAGGCAAGGTTTTTATTTGAGACAGGAAGGGGTAGACCATTGATTCACTGAAGGGTGCCAAATTTCTCAGCAATAAGATGCCTTAACTGGTAAGTTTGAAAATCTGAACATTCGGAATGGCATATTTTGCAAGTATGTCAGCTGAGAGAAAAGAGATCCTTGGTCGTAAAAGTGTTCCAGCCTGGTTTCCCTAATTTGTGGAAGCCACTCGGAAGTAATCATTGATTTACCCAACTTAATATTAGGATTAAGAACAACCGTTGGCCCAAGTCCCGCCCAGAGAAGATATTCATAAAACGCAAACATTGAAAAAGAGATTTAAGAGATACAAGAATCGTACGGTCCGCAATCCACTGCGAAGTTACCGATAGAGAGTTATAAAAAATTGCATGTGTGTCCAGCTTAGCCTCCGAAAGAATCGACCTTTCAACTTGAAGCCAGACCGGGCATGGGAGATCCGAGTTCGTTGGAAGCCATCTCCCTAACTTAGCAAGGTGAGCCGCCCAATGGTAAAACAGAAGATTAGGTAACCGGAGACCACCCTTATCTTTAGGAAGGGATAACTTAGAGAAAGAACGCCTAGCTCCCTTGCCCCGCCAAATGAAGTTAGAAAACATCACATGAAATTGCTGAAAGTAGGAGACAGGCAGCCAGAGATTTAGCAAGTTAAGGGGGTAGAAGACACGGGGGAGAACATTCATTTTAATGATATTGATTCGGCCCCAAAGAGAAATGGGAAGGGTGGACCAGCGCAGTAAATCCTGCTGTATAAGACCTTTAATATTGTCCAAATTAAGCTTCCTAAGGAGGGAAAACTCTGTCGAGAAGTAAATCCCTAGGTACTTGATCGATCTGGGAGACCATCTCATACCAAAATTTACAAAATCCTGCTTATACGTGAAAGCATTTAGCAGAAAAATTTCAGATTTAGAAATATTTAATCTATATTGAGAGAGGGCCCCGTACTGCCTAGTAACCTCTAATGCCGCTTTTAAGGAGTCAGCAGGGCATTCAACATGCAGGAGTATATCATCCGCATATGCAGAAAGAACCAGCTCCGCTGTTGCACTAAACAGCCTTTAATAAGTGGAAAGATTTAAGCCTGACGAGGAGGGTTCCAAATATAAATTAAATAGAAAGGGTGAAAGGAGCAACCTGCCTAGTACCAGTGTACAACCCGAGCGAAGAAAACCCATTACCCCAATATATCTTGGCCGAGGGAGCTATAAAGATCTGAACCCACTTTAAAAGGAGGCCGGAAGCCCATCCTCGCCATCATAGCCCAGAGAAAGGACCAGTCCATCGGTCAAAGGCCTTCTCTGCATCTAACGAAACTAAAGCCATGGGACAGCGGGATATTTGTGCATGCTGAGAGATGAGACAAAGTTCTTAAGTGATCCGATGGAGATCTAGAATACACAAAACCCACTTGCTCGGACTAGCAAACCAGTCCAGACCTTCTTAATTCTTTCAGCCAGGACCTTAGAAGATCTTCATGTCATAATTCTGAAGGGATAGGCCGATAGCTTGCTGGGTCCGTAAGAATTTTATCGGGTTTGGGAATTAAAATAATAGTGGCCTCAAGAAGAGTGGGATCTATAAGACAGGAAGAGGAAAGGTATTCAGTATAGCCTAAGAAGTATAGGAGCGAGCTCTTAGAAAAACCTTATAGAAATTGGCGGGAAGCCATCAGGCCCGGTGCCTTATCTGAAGCCATAGAGGCAGTGACCTTCTATCTCATCAAGAGAGAGGGAACAGTCAAAACCTCTTTGTGAGATGGCAAAGTTGAGGGATGTCAGTGTCATCTAAGTATGCTGCAATGTCGAGAGAGGCAGGAGATAGAGGCAGACTATATAATTCCTTATAATAATTCTCAAATACTTGAGCAATTCCTCTGGGAGAAGTTTCTATGGAGCCAGTGGGGACTGTAAAGTCGGATTATCCGTGAACTTCAATGCCGGAGGCATAAAGCTAGAAGTTTCCGGCTTTTTCCGTGATCCAAATATTTAGCTTGGGTCCTAATAATACAGTACCCTGCTTTCTCCTTCAGGAGATCAGTATATTCGTTCTTAGCTGCCAGGAGGGCCTCCAGAGACGATAATGGAGAAGTTGGGGTGTAAGCGGCTTCCAAGTCTTTAATTTTATTCATTAAAAAGAAAGCTCGGGCTTGTCGGGCTTTTTTCCTTGCAGAAGCTATCTTTATTAACTCACCTCTGAGATAGCATTTTAGAGAACACCAGATCATATCAAATCTCGGGGTGGACTCAAGGTTTTCTGCGAGGAAGGAGGAGATCAGGGATTTTATCTGCGACACCGTATGGGGATCTTTGAGCAACTGGTATTAAGCCTCCAGGTAGTGTCCCGAAGAAAATCAGGGTCCAGGGAAATTTTAATCCATACTACTGCATGGTCCGAGAGGATGATCGGCTCAATGCCAGACTGAAGGAAACCAGGAAGGAGAACTCTACTGAGCAAAATATAGTCAATTCTCGACCTTGACCCATGGGGCTGAGAGAGAAACGAGAAAGCCCGGAGTGAGGGGTTAGAGAGTCTCCAGGGGTCGCACAGCCCTAACATCGACAACAAATCCTGTAGAGCCCTTTGAACAGATGTAGGGGGTCTGTTATCCTGGGGATCTCTATCCAACATATGTGAAGGCAAGACATTCCAGTCCCCTCCCAAAATGAGTTGCGAGGGGAGGAGAACGCTAATTTTATCGGCTAAACTCATAAAGAATTCAGGACTCCCCCCAACAGGCCCATAGATGGAACCCAAAACTACTGTACTCCCACTTAGGGTACCTTTAACCAAAACAAACCTCCCGTCCGGGTCCAGTACGACCAGGTCCCTTATAAACGGAACATGTTTTTTGATGAGCACAGCTACCCCTTTGCTAAAATTGGATCCTCCCACCACATAGATCTGCGAGAAACCAGATCGAGATAACCACTTAACCTCCATTTGACCTAAGTGGGTTTCTTGAAGGAAAAGTATGTCTACCTGCAATAAGGAGCAGTGATTAAAAACCTGAGTTCTTTTGACCCGTTCCCTAAGCCCACACACATTCCAGGACGCTATTTTAATAGCACTTGTAGCCATTTTAAATAGAGAATGAGAGGGAAGCAAAACCTGAGATATCCAGACGTGAAACAGAGATAACAGCACACTAGAACCCCAGAGACCCAAATCCCCACATCCTGCCAAGATAAACCAGAAAGAAATAACACCAATCCGACAGAAATTATCCCAGTCAAGAAACGGTCATAAAATATCTAATTAGGCAGGTTTTTCCTCCCCATCAAACTGCAGACCCCAAAAGTCCAACCTTCCCAGCTTGCCTTCGAGAGCCCTTAGACCTATCCACCACTTAACAGTGTCCAATACAGTCCAGCTCCTAAACTGCGCTAAGTAAAACAGGCAAGCTGGCCCCTTCCTCCCCATCCCCCCTTCCCACCCCCTCCCTCCTTCCATCCCTCCCCAAAAAACCTCCCTAATTAAACCCACCAAAAACTATATACAGTGTGGTACCAGAATATGAAGCCATCAGAACTACAACCAGGAATCCAAAGTTCTGAGTACCACCTCCCCAGTGCGAATCCAGAGCCTTCTAATATATAAGGAACCATCAAGAACAGTAGTTGTCTAGGAGAAATCTCCCTGGAGGAAAAAATCCTCCTAGCCCACACACCATGGCCCAACAACCAACCTGCCAAAAGGCCTGGATTATCGATCCCCCCCTCCATAGGTTCGCGACTCAGCTACCACCAGGAGCCAGGCTAGAGAGAGCCCCCACCCACCATCCATCGTCGTGATTAATAAAAGGACAAAGCCACCAAGGCAAATGCGTCCGATGATGTCCACAGCCTCCTCCCGTTTAGGATCAATAATAAAAGATGCCCCAACAATAAGGAAATTACTCGTTTACTCACTCCATGAAGCGAGGCAAAGAAGGGTGAGCTACAGGCAGGCTAAATGGGTCACGGGGTAGGAGGCTAACCATCAACCAGGCCGCATGTTTCTGGGGGGTATTAGACAGCAGGAGGACCAAAATCAGGTCCCACACCGCTAAACGGAACCACCGGGAAACCCCCCCTCTGATGTACAGTTCCGGAAAAGGACCAATCAGCCCATACTAGCAGCCTACCACACTCTGCACAGCCCACCAGGATCCCACCACCCAGCAGGAGCCCAGAGACCGCCGGAGCAGGTAAAAACCAAAAAGGGAGAAAGCATACTAGTCAGCCAGAAAAATGGGCGACAAGGGCATCAGGGCATAATGTTTTGTTCAGAGAAAAGGGGAGAAAAAACCTAAACCAAGAAAAGGGGAATAGAAAAACATGATCAACAAGTCCCAGAGTCGAAACTCAAAAGCACAGTCCAGACATATTATCTGCAGCACACTTCAACCCTTAACGAAAAGGTCAGGAAGCTTGTCAGCGAGATCTCTTTGGGCGTCTCCAGCGAGTCGTATCCGTGGGTAGCGTTGCCTACTGTGACTCTGAGGGTAGTGGGGTAGACCATCCTAAGCGGGATAGATGCTGCGATTAGTTTTTGCACAATAGATGGAACGCCTGCCTTGACTCTCATCTCCTTAGGGAGGTCCTGAGCAATCCAGCAGGTGAGCTGACCCCAAGAAATTGATTGCAGATTCCGGGCTTTATTAAAGACATGTTGCCTCTCAACATAACTTAAAAATTTAATGATTATGGGCCTCGGGGGGGATCCAGATGGTGGTCGAGGTCTCAGCGACCTATGTGCCCTCTCAAGATGGTAGTTCGGGTTAATTGGCGAGGGGCCTACTATTTTGATTAGAAAACATTGCAGGAAGGCCATCAGATCTGGCCCTTCTTCCAGCTCTGGGAGGCCCAAGATGAGAAGGTTATTCCTTCGATTGCGACCCTCCAAGTCTTCAGTTTTTAACTGGAGTTTCCACACCTGGAGGGTCAATCCAGATATTTCCACCTCAGCCTTCATCTTCCACTGCTCCAGGGAAAAGATTTTCGCTTCAAAATCTGATACCCTCATAGTGAGGGAAGAAAGATCCCCCTGCAGCGACTTTAGATCCGCAGTAATATCTTGAAGTATGGATCTTATTGGGGCCAGCTCTTGTAAGAATTTGTCTTCGGTCAGTAAACTGGACGTTTGTGGCTTATCTCCGACTCTCTCAGATCCGGCACCCGCTTGATTCCGCAGTTTCTTTGGCTGCTTCTCAAGGGTCGTAGGCGGCGCATGTCTAGCCGCGGCCTGCTTCCTATCCCCCTCCATCTCCTCACAGAACACTCAAATAGTGACCCAGATATGCCTGAAGGTCAGTAAATAGAACCTGAGTGCTTCAAAAAGCACAATCTGGCTGCGATAGGGCTTTTAAAACCGTAGATTTCGGCAGATAGGGCGTCGGGAGGGGAGAGCTTTATGCCTAAGCTGCCATTTAGCCAGCTGCCATCACGTGACTCCGCAGTTTCATATATTGCTTTTATCTCACCCAGAACCTCAGCCCAGTATTGTGCTATCTTTGGGCATGACCAAAGAATATGAGTCTGGTTTGCCATCTCTTCCCCGCATTCCCTGCAGCATTTTCCCTCTCCCATCTCCCCCATCTTCACCAATATTGCAGGTGTTTGAAAGAATCTGGTTCGAAGTTTCCATATGTACTCCATCCAGTATGGAGAGGTGAAGGTTTTTATGGCTGGTAGGGCAGAATCATTCCACACCAACCCAGTTATGTCCACTCCCAGTTCCTCTGCCCATCTAAGCCTAATTGATTCTGTGGAGTCTCCACATTTCTCTCCCAAAGCTCCATATATTTTACTGATCAAGTGGTTCATGGGAGTATTCTTAATATGGGCTTGAATCAATTGCATTACTGGAGATGTTTTCTCCATGATTTCTGATAGTCCCTCTTCATAAGGCTGTAAGCAGGACCTAAGGTGTAGATATAAGATAAAATATTTATGAGGTATTTGATGTTCTCGTTGCAGAGCAACAAAAGGTAGCAGGCCAGTTCTCCCCACCAGCTGATAGACAAATTTCACCCCATAGCCCTGCCACTGTTCCAAATATGAATTTAGGGATTTTACTCCTTGCTCCCCCTGGTGGCTTATGAGCCTCAATGACAGTCACAACAATTTAAAATATAGTTTAGAAAATCTTATACATTCTTAATATATTAATATAATCTACATATAAATAATTTAAAAGTATTGAGCAAAACACAAATAAAAATCAACCAGTTGATAAACTTTCATTATTTGGTTTCTAATTTGGAGATCAGTTCTATTACTGTTTTTTGCACATCTTAAATTATTTCCTCTCTGTCTGTAAGACTGAGTAGAAAAATCATGGTCATTTCTTGATCTTCTTATTCCCATTTTCAATAATCTATTTAAAAATGTTGCCCTTTTTAGTAGTAGTAGTAGTAGTAGTAAAAACCTTTATTTTTATACAGGAAAGTTGTTGACATTTTACATCATTAGGACATAGTCCTATTTACAAGATACTCCTGTTGTATAAAAATGTGTTTGTTAAAAAAAAACTAGGCAATTTAGAATAAAATGTTTAAAATCTGTTACATCTCTTCTGAAAAACATACATGACTCTGCTTCTGTTCCAGATCAAAAACCAAGGCTATCTTGTACCAATGGACAGTGGTCCATAAAAGAAGAGCGCCTCACATAAAGGGGGAACCAAGCCCTCCAATTGGAAAGGTATATCCCTTCATTAAGCAATAAGGCATCACTGGGGTGCATTATGGTGGGATAATAGCCCCCCTCGGGTGGGTTGAAGCACAAGGCAAACTTGATTGCTTCCACCACCGAGAAGGGCTGTTAGCCCACCATAATGCACTCCCTGGAGTGCCTTATTGCAGTTATGAAATGGGTCATTTTTAGCAAATTTGGTGTATTTTTTAAACATATTTTTGTTGAGATACTTTCAGCTGCTGGAATAATGGCCCAGCTGAAAGTACCTCTTGGCCAATCAGGAGCCAGCACTGTTTCTATCAATTTCATGATCTATAATAATGATTTATAATATTAAATATTACGAAGGAGGGGTTCTGATACACCTTCATTTCATTCATGGGAATAGACAGACAGACAGACAGACACACAAATAGATAGATAAAAAATGTTATGTTCATACAGGATAAAGACTGTTTTTTTATTATTTTTAACCAGGAGCTTGGCTGAGAACAGCTCTTTTTCAGCCAAGCCTGACAAATAACAAAGAATTACAAAGACATAAAGGACATATAAATTCAAAACACATTAAAAACATCCACAAACATTCTTACAGTACAACAACTTGGTCACCAGTTGTTTAAAGTGCTTTGTACTTTGTGCAGCTCTGAATACCAAATTCATTCAGAATTGAAGCAGCAAACCATGAACAAGCATTTGTCAATGCTGAATGTTGTCTCACTGGCATTGGCATTGGTAGTGCACGAGTTAGAGATGCTTAATAGGAATGGCAGTGAAGTATTGAACTGATGCAAACCCCACCCCCACCCTGCAGAGACTGACAGGTGTTGGGGTGTGCCTTTGGGTAGTCAGCTATAACGCTCCTGCCATTTTACCTCACCCTATGCTGTAGACACTGACAAGTGTCGTGGTGTGCTTTGGGCTCTTTGGACCTTATACACACACCATTCCATAAGGAAATATGCTGAGATGGGTGCAGTATAGGAGAATGGGGTGAACTTTAGGGCCGAACACTCCAAGGCACACCTCAATGCCTGTCACTGGCTGCAGGGTGGGGGTGGAATGGCGTGAGCATTATAGCCAATGATCCCAAGTCACACCCCTGACACCTCAGTCTCTACAGGGAGGGGTGTTACAGTTGGAAACCCTAATGCCATAGGCATTTATTGGTATTTTCACTCCAGATTTTCTACATGGGCTATTAGTTTGTTAGCCGAAAGGTGGTTTTGCACAGTGACTGTGCCATTTGGCGATACAGGCACGAAAACACATTTTGGGCAGGATGTGAAAAATGACAACTCTATTGTTCATGAGGAGGTGTAAAAAATGGCACTGTTGAAAATCTGGAGTTAAAATATGAAAAATTGGTGAAGGCATGAGCATGCATAGAAACTGCGCAACACACGTCTGTAACCCAATTATTTTGGGGATTTTTGTAACCACATTTTCAACATAGGAATTTTGGGACCTCCCTTCATGAACAGTGGCACTGTGATGTTGTTAATTTGTTCCAAAAGTTGATTTCCTAGAGCCACCATGCCATTGTGCGTCACAGGTGCGAAAACACATTTTGGGCAGGATGTGAAAAATGACAGCTGTACTGTTCATAAGAAGGTGTGGAAAAATGCCAGTGTTGAAAATCTGGCATGAAAATATTGAAAATTTGTGAAGTTATAATGGTGCATAAAAACTGCTCAATGCATGCTTGTAACACAGTCATTTTATAGGTTTTCATCACCAAATTTTCAACATAGGCATTTTAGGCCCTCTGCCCATGAACAGTGTCCCTGTCATTTTTTTAATCTGTCCCTACAACTGATCTCCCACAGTGACCGCGTCATTCTGCACTGGAAGTGTGAAAAAACATTTTGGCCAGGATATGTAAAATGACAGCTGTACTGTTCATAAGGAGGTGTGAAAAAATACCAGTGTTGAAAATCTGGAGTGAAAATATTACAGATTCACGAAGTTATGAGCATGTGTGGAAACTGCACAATGCAGACTCATAAAACAGTCATTTTTGGGATATTTTTCACCAAATCTGCAACATAGGCTTTTTGAGAGCCCACTTGATGAACAGTGGCACTGTCATTTCGTTAATCAGTCCTGAAAGGTGATTCCACGAAGTGACCACTAAATCACCTTTTGGGACCAAATAATGCCATGACAGTGACTGAATTCATGAGGAGGGGTCCCAATAAACCCTTGTTGAAAATGTGGTGCCAAAATTCCACAAAATGACCGAGATATGCACCAATGTTGAAAAAACCCTGTTTATGCTGTTATACAGCTTACTGGTATTTCTTCAGTTCACGGTCGACTTTGAAGAGTACAGACATGCTCCCGTCCACCAAAGCTTATCGCGCCGGGCTCCAGAGGTAAGTATGGGATGAAGGGAGGTGTGGGAAGGCAAGGTATGCAGAGGGTGGGCGTGGATTGGGGGAGGGGACAGGAAAGACCGCGAGGGACTGTGTTCTTCTTTTACAGGGCAAAAGAACAAAACACAGCGAGGGATGGTTTTCTTTTCTGCAGGTGTTTGTTTGGTACACTGGGGTGGGCTCCCAGTGTACCACCTGCATTACGGGGAGGGGGACCACAGCCGATGGGAATTGGGACCTCCATCAGAACAGAAATGGGTGGGGGGTGCACATATGATGCCTAGGGGGATTGGGCACCCCCTTGGCACACAGCACAAATCGAGGGGTTAGAGACATTATGCTGATGGGGAGTGGGCTCCCCAGTTAGCAAATTGAACTGGGCAGGGGTGACTGAAGCCGATGCGGATTTGGCCCCCTGTTGGCAAAGAAAGACTGTTGGGGGGGCATTATGCCAAGGAGGAGTGGGCCCCCCATCGGCAAATTAAGTGAGTCAGAGCATGCCAACAGGGGGATTGGGCACCCCTGAAATCGGCACTCTGCGTGTTTATTGAACTGCTTCACCAGAAAAGGCACGTCAGGAGGCGCGTTATTGTGCCACTGTGTGACGAGCTTGGCTCTCATTGCAGCGGCACGTTTCTCAGATCTGGTGGCCACTTTACCTATTGCTGATGTCAGCACCTGCATGCTGGCATATTGGGAATGAGGGACACACCTACTGACGCGTGCCCTGCATTCACCCACAGTGACCGCACCTCCAAATCTGCTACTACTGCAATATGTTGGCTGGTGCACAAGCATGAGCCAACATGAAAAGCTCTTTTGCTCATCTATAATTTAAAGATGGGTATAAAATAGGAGGGTAAGCCACTGCTTCTTGTGTTCTGGGTAGATTGTTTAAGTGCTAATGATTTCGATAGTACTAAAGGTTCAGCTGACCTTGCAACACAAAAAACAAAATTTGCTATACGGTTCTTTAAAGAGACACTGTCAACCTCCTTCGGCCTCAGAGTGGCCCTAGTTTAAAAAACACATTTTATGATTGCCAACATTCTGTAAAGATTGCTGATGTAGCTGGTAGTTTGATTCTGACTCTTTTTTTTTTCTTTTAAAAAGTGAAAAACAGACTGCCCACCATACTGGTGTTACCACACACACACAGGTTTGTTTACATTCCTTGATCAGCTCCAACTGTATCTTTCCTGGACTTGGGAACACCCACAACCCAGTTTAGCCCCTCATGATGCAGTGGGAGTTTAGGAGGCTACTGCCTCATGAGTAACTGCACTGTCTGGGGGTGTTTGCAATGCTCAGGAAGCATGCAGTAAGAACAGATCCATGATTGTAAACAAAACAAGGTTGTTTATAAATATACATTACCATGCATTTCAGTTCTACTAAACAAGGAAACAGACAAATCAAACAGCAACATCAATGAATTTTAGAGAAGGTAAGAAATCATAAAATGTAGGTTTTTAACTAGAAAAAATATGATGAAAAACAAGTTGACAGTGTCCCTTTAATTGGCTTTCAGGGGAAAATGCACCCAGTTGTTCATATAACTGAAAATGCTGAGTTTTCAATGGGGCTCAGAGATCAAACCTACAAATGTTATTGTATATGATCTGGTACTTAGCCTCAAAAATCCCATTATACTGGATAGACATAATGTTATCATAATCCAGTATTGGCATCAAAACTTGCTTTGCTTTGTTATAACCGGGCGAGCTTCTACTGTCAGGGAGTTAACATTTCTACAGAGGAATCCTAGTTTTTGGTTAATCCTTTTACCTAGATTATCAATATGTGTGGTAATACTTAAACTGGGATCCAAATAAATACCCAAGTACTTAACACTGAAAACCTGAGGGGGGGGGGGCATTTTCTCCCACAATTTGTACCGTACCTTGCTTCATTAATTTGTATGGTGTCCCAAAAATCATAACCTTAGTTTTTGATTCATTTTATAACATCCTGTTTGCTCTTATCCAAGTAGCCAGGTATCATCTTTGTTTTGTAAAGATTGTTGTACTTCATTAACATTTAGTGTGAGTCCCAAATGACCATATCATCAGCATATACTGTGTTGTTTTCGACAGAAAAAGGGGGTGGGTAGTCATTCATAAAGATCATGAATAACAGAGAGCCTAGCACAGATCCTTGAGGGACCCCTGCTTCACTTCCTTGTTCTGTGACAGAGTGTTCTCAGTCTTTACTCTTTGGATATGACCATTCAAGAAGCTTGTAAACCAATTAATCGCAGTCCACCTAATCCCCATATGGCCCATTTTATTCAAATTTAATGCATGGTCCAGAGTGTCGAAAGCACCGGCCAGGTCCATGAACACTGCACCGGTGGTCTTCCCACACTCACTTCCCACCAGCACAACGCCTGTGAACTCAATCAGCACCATTGCTGTGGACCGCTCATTCTGGAAGCCATGTTGCTGGTCTATAAGTAAGTTATGCTCATCTAGGTGATCAAGCAGCTGTCAGAGAACACACTTCTCCAGCAGTTTGCTTGCCATAGCCAGGAGACAAACCGGCCTATAATTTGACATGACTAGCCTATCCCCCCCCGCCCCCATATACAGGGATCACATCTGATTCTTTCCACAGGGAAGGAACCTGCCCCTCTTCCAAAGATAAATTAAACAGATATGTTAAAGGACTTTTTAATTGTTCGGCTGATAGTTTTAGTAGTTTTGGGGAGAGTTCATCCATAACCCCACATTTACTTTCTTTGAGACTTAGTAATTGTCTCAGAACCTCCTTTTCTTCTATTCTATTAAATGACAATGTGGTTCCCTTACTATGCTGCATTATGTTACTAATAGTATCCTTTGCTTCTCTCCCCAGCCCTGTGTAGCCACCATTTATAGTTTTTAATATGAACAAATTGTTAAAGCTGTCTGCTATGACCTTACCATCTTGGATCATTTCATCGTCATCTTTTATGGTTCTGATTCCTCTCTCATCTTGGGGATTGCAGAATTGTCTGAAAGAATACCAAAACGTGTTTGGGGCCTTAATATTTTTTAATTGGGCTTGTTGTTTCCATGTCACCGTAGCGACAGGAAATTTGCTGACCATCAGTACAGCGAAGTCAAAATACTGCTAACTGGCATTGTGCTGTCAGTGTAGAAATTTTTTTTTTTTTGCTGGAGACTCTTCCCCTTCCCGCACCCACTGCATTGTAGATAACCAACCCCGAGTCAGAGTTGATTCAGGGAAAGGGTGATCTCCACAGAGACAGCAGCGTCAGAAACCCAGCAGACCATCACAGCGAACTGTTGATTATGTCGCTGTGATGGTGTTTTCTGTTTTCCCGTCACTGTTCCAACATGATACTGGCTTGTGAATGATATTCTGATTGTGCCCTAATTATTTCCTTCTTAACTTTATTCCTTGCTGTTTTATACTGCCTTAAATTTTCTACATCCTTCCTTCCTTCTTTTGTACAGTCTCCATAATGCTTCCCGTGTTTTAATTAGTACCCTTAGGTTCTTATTTAGCCATGGTGAGAATTTCCCTTTAACCCTCCATTTTGTTTGAGGGGTGCATTTGTTATATAGCTGCTTAATATAAGTATTAAACTGCTCCACCTTTCCATCCAATTTTGTCGAAGTCATAACCTTACCCCAGTCAATATGTTCTAGGTCCCTTTTGTAAGCCTCTATGCTTAACCTGTTAATACATCTCTTGTTTATGAACCTTGAGCTGTTTTTTTGTTTTTGCTTTTTACGTGTACAGTAAATTGGGCAGTGATCCGATATTGAATCTGATAATGCTTTAAGCCTTAGTGTATTATCAGTACGATTTGTGATTAACCAGTTTATTATGGTGTTATCTGTTTTGTAATTATAATGAGTAGGCAGTTCAATCAGTTGGGTAAAGTGACTTGCTTCCATTTTTATTTTTAGTTTCCCTGCCTCTCTTTCCTCCAATCAGAGTTTTTATCCCCTATTATAATGTGTTCCCTGTTATTTTTATGTGGACTAGCCCATCAATCAAACACTGGATAGTCTTCTAGCTTACATTTTGGAGGACTGTGAAAACAAGTAAGGTAATGATGTTTGCACCCCTTAGTACCCAGCCTAACCCTGACAGTAAGGTAATCAATCTTCCCATCTATGGGTCCCCAATCCATATCTTCAACTAACAGGTTATCCTTTGTATAAAACAAAACCCTTCCCCCTTTTTGTTTCCTTTTCTGTCCTGTCTAAAAATTGATTACCCATTTATTGAAATTTGATTTGATTTAACATTATCTTTCAAACAAGTTTCACATATCCCCATTACATTGAATTTTCCTTGATCTACCCAAACTCTTATTACATCAGTGTGAGCTTGCAGACTCCTAACAATTAAGCATACCATCTTCAATCCCCATTCCCCATTTCTACCTTGGTCCTCCTGTATATTCAGTGGGCTGGGGGTTATTTCCATGTCCTCGGCAAGTAAGAGTAATGTCAGCAAGCAAAAGTTAGTGATTTTGCATTGCTTCATCCTGAGAATTGCACCTGGCTTTAGCCTCTTTAGTAATTTCCTGTTATGCACTACTACCCAGGAGGAATACATTGCATCAGTTAAAGTATTTCTCTGAGGGTTTGTATCAAATCTGATTTATAATCTTTTCCCCAGGAAAGCCTTTTCCTTGCCAGATCTTCATTGTTTGTCTGTTTCCCATTCCTCCATACCTCCTTTTTATGTTTGCTTGTCTACAATCTACAGGAGGGACAGGGAGGTTAAAAGAGGAGTAGGAGTAGCTCTCTATGTAAAGGAAGGGATCAAAGCAACAGAACTAAAGAGTAAACAGGGAGCAGATGAGGCACTTTGGGTCACCCTGGAGACAGGAAATGGCACCACAATCCGCATGGGGGTTGTATACAGACCCCCATCTCAGGGGGAGTGAATGGACAAGGAAATGATAGAAGGCTTTCTTAGAATGGCAGAAAAAGGGGAGATATTGTTGATGGGGACCTGAATATCCAGATGTTAACTGAGCACCTTTGCTGCAGGCACATCCAAAACAGGGTCATTCTTGATGCCCTACAGGGGCATGTCTCAGACAGCTAGTACTGGAACCGACTCGGAGGAGCAATCTTAGACCTGGTACTTTCAAATGGGGATGGAGAAAGAATCTCAGATTTAGAAGTGGGTAGCCATCTGGGAACAAGTGACCACCAAACAGTGTGGTTCACAATAAACACAGCCATACAATCAAGCCATACAAAAAGCAAGTACTAGACTTTAGGAGGGCTGACTTTGGGAAAATGAGAGAGTGCCTCAGAAAAACACTAGCAAACAGGCAAGAAGGAGGGTGGAGGAACAATGGGGGTGATCAAAACAGCCATCACGGAGGCAACAAGCCTGCGTAAAAAATCAATAAAACACAACGAAGGAAAAACCGCTATGGTTCACAAAACAGGTGGCAGGAAGGTTAAGGAGAAAAAGGGCAACATAAAAGGAAATATAAGGAAACACAGAAGGAGCAGGACAGAGAACTTTATCAGTTAAAGCAGAAAGAGGCTGGGAAGGTAGTCAGAATAGCAAAGGCCCAAACCGAAGAAGGATAGCCAATTCTGTTAAGAGAAGGGATAAGACCTTTATAGGTACATTAGGGAGAGAAGAAAGACCAAAGGAGGGATACTGAAGTTTAATAAAGGGAGGGAATGTGGGTAGAGGGTGACAGTGAAAAAAGCAGGGTTACTGAATGAATATTTCTGCTCAGTATTCACAAAGGAAGAGGAGGAGTTACCTAAACCAAACAAGAAACACTCTGAAAGGCGGGGTCGATACCAGTCCATTTACAGAAGAAAGGGTTCTGAAAGAAGTAATAAAATTGAAGGTGGACAAAGCAATGAGGCCTGATGGATTCACCCAAGAATTCTAAAAGAACTAAGGGTAGAACTAGTGACATAGCTGACTACTCTCTTTAACAAATCATGGGAGGATGGGGTGGTACCCAAGGACTGGAGGAGGGCAGATGTAATTCCTCTTCACAAAGTGGGAGCAGGACAGAGGCAGGAAACTACAGACCAGTTAGTTTGACCTCAGTGGTAGGAAAATGATGGAATCACTTCTGAAGGAAAGAATTGTTGAGTACCTTGAGGCCAGTGGGGCTGGGACCCGAGGCAGCATGGATTCACAATGGGAAGGTCGTGTCAGATGAATCTAATAGATTTCTTTGACTGGTGACCAAAGTAGTAGATCAGGGAGGGCTGTGGACATGGCCTACCTAGATTTTAGCAAGGCATTTGATACAGTCCCCACAAAAGATTAATACACAAGATAGCCAGCCTTGGAATGGGTCCCAAGGTGGTAGCCTGGATAAAAAATTGGCTAGACAACAGGATGCAAAGGGTAGTAGTAAATGGAGTACACAGTGAAGAAAGGAGGGTTACTAGTGGGGTACCCAGGGTTCAGTACTGGGACCGGTCCTTTTTAATGTCTTTATAAGTGACATTGCAGAGGAACTGGAAGGAAAAGTATGTCTCTTTGCAGATGACACAAAGATCTGCAACAGGGTTGATACACAGGATGGAGTGGAAAGGATGAGAAGGACTTGACAAGGTTGGAGGAATGGTCAAATGTATGGCAGCTCAGATTCAATGCAAAGAAGTGCAAGATAATGCACCTGGGAAACAAAAACCCAGGGGAAGCATACACAATGGGGGGTGAGATACTGACAACAGTAAAAATGGAAAGGGACCTGGGGGTAATTATATCAGATGACCTAAAGGTGGGCAAGCAATGTGAGAAGGCAGTAAGGAAGGCTGGAGGGATACTGGGATGCATAGGAAGAGGCATCAATAGTAGAAAACAGGAAGTTGTTATCCCTCTGTACAGACAGTTGGTGAGACCCCATCTGGAGTACTGTGTGCAGTTCTGGAGACCCCATCTCCACAAAGACATAGACAGAGTGGAGGCTGTCCAGAGAAGGGCAACCAAAATGGTGCAGGGTCTGCACCAGAAGACATACGAAGAAAGACTAAAGGAGCTTAATATGTATACTCTTGAGGAAAGAAGGGAGAGAGGGGACATGATAGAAACTTTCAAGTACCTCAAGGGAATTAACAAAGTCCAAGAGGGCAGCATCTTCCAGAAAAAGAGATGTGCAAGAACAAGGGGCACAATTTGAATAGAGGGGCAGCCGGGGGTAATGTGAGGAAGTATTTTTTCACTGAGAGGGTTGTGGATGCATGGAACAGCCTCCCTGAGGAGGTCTTGGAGTCAAGAACAGTGGGGGACTTCAAGAATGCATGGGACAGGCATAAGGCAGTCCTAGGGGCGGGTAAGAGGAAGTAAGCTGTTGGTTAACGAGGATCTGCAGCTTATCTGTTAGGTAGAAAAATGGGCAGACTAGGTGGGCCAAGCGGTCCTTATCTGCTGTCAAATTCTATGTTTCTATGCTTGCACACATGTGCAAGAAACATTATGTGAGAGCTTAGGAGAGAAGCAGGGTTTTGGAGGTATGGCACTGTGGTGGCCAATGCCCCCAGTGCATTCTGGGGCATGGCCGTGTTTCCCCAATGTGGTGGCATGCTGCTGCTGACAGTAGTTCAGCAAGCATGCCACCAAGCTGAACCAAATTGGCCACTGCAATGAGGGAGCGACCCATCATTGCAGGGCATGCCTTGCCTGGTGTAACATTTCAACAAACATGATGGGCAGTGGTTCAATGCCCGCTGCTCACTCACAGTCCCTAGGAAGCCAACTTTGGGGATGCCCAATCCCCCTGTCAGCATATGTGCCCCCTTTACTGCTGTGATCTGCTGAGGGGGTGCCCAATCCCCCTCAGCATCATGTCCCCAAACACAGACATGCTTACCAATGGGGTGCCCAATCCCCCTGTTGGCATGTTAACCTTCCCCCCATTTTCCTGGAGCTGCCACACCCAGTTGTGTGCCACACTGGGAGCCTACCCCAGTGTGGCTAACATGACCCCCCAAACAAATGTGCCCCACTGGGAGCACACCCCAGGTGGCCAAAACCTGTAAAAAAAACGGAAAACGGTCCATGGTGAATTTGATAAATTTTTTTACCTGAAACAAAGGAAACGGTCCCTCACCATCGTGTCTCCTCCCCCAGCCTGCACCCAACCTCATCACACTCTGCATCCCCACACACACACACACACACTCACCCCATACTTACCTTCGGAGCTTGGCGCGACAATCTTCGGTGGACCGGGAACACGTCTGCACTCTTCAAAGACAATCGTGAACTGAACAAATGCCAGCAAGCTGTATAATGGCATAAATGGTTTTTTTTTTCAACTTAGGAGGATATCTCAGCCATTTTTGTGAATTTTTGCTTCAAATTTTCAGCATGGAGTTCTTGGGACCCCACCTCGTGAATTCAGTCACTGTCATTTCGTTATTTGGTCCCGAAAGGTGACTTTGCGATCATTGCGTGAAATCACCTTTTGGGACTGAGTAATGAAATGGCAGTATCAGTGTTCATGAGGTGGGATCCCAAAAAGCATCTGTTGCAAATTTGGTGGGAAAATTCCAAAAAATGACTGTGTTATGAGCATACAGTGTACTTTCCACGCATGCTTGTAACTCCGTGAATTTGTAATATTTTCACTCCAGATTTTCAACATTGGCATTTTTTGACACCTCCTTATGAATAGTACAGCTGTCGTTTTCACATCCTGGCTGAAATGTGTTTTCACACTTCCAGTGCAGAATAGGGGAAAATCAGTGTTCAGGACACATTAAGAAAATCACAGTGACACTGTTCATAAGCAGAGGTCCTAAAATGCCTATGTTGAAACTTTGGTGACAAAAGTCTATAAAATGACTATGTTATGAGCATGCGTTGTGCAGTTTCCACGCACCCTCGTAACTCTGCAAATTTGTTATATTTTCACTCCAGATTTTCAACATTGGCATTTTTTCACATCTCCTTATAAACAGTACAGCTGTTATTTTTCACATCCTGCCTGATGTGTGTGTTTGCCATCTGGCACACAATGGCACGGTCACTGTGGGAAATCAATGTTCGGGACAGATTACAATAATCATAGTGATAGTGTTCATGAGCAGAGGTCACAAAATGTCTATGCTAAAAATCTGGTGAGAACATTTCACAAAATGACTGCATTACAAGCGTGCATTGTGCAGTTTCCATGTACGCGCATAACTCTGATAATGTTTAATATTTTCACTCCAGATTTCCAGCATTGCCATTTTTTCACACCTCCTTATGAACAGTATAGCTGTCATTTTTCACATCCTTCCTGAAATGTGGTTTCACACACGTGGTGCACAGTGGCATAGTCGCTGTGGGAAATCAGCATTCGGGGCAGATTATCAAAATCACAGTGACACTGTTCATGAGTGGAGGTCCCAAAATGCTTATGTTAAAAATTTGCTTAGAACATTTCACAAAATGACTGCATTATGAGCGTCCATTGTGCAGCTTCCACGCACGCTCGTAACTTCGAGACTTTTTAATATTTTTACTCCAGATTTTCAACATTGGCATTTTTTCACACCACCTTATGAACAGGATATCTGATATTTTTCGCATGCTGCTCAAACTGTGTTTTCATACAACTGGTGCATAATGGCCTAGTCCCTGTAGCAAATCAACATTCAAGACAGATTAACACAATTGCAGTGCCACTGTACATGAACAGATGTACCAAATGCTTTCATGAGTTGGGGGTCACAAAAAGGCCATGTTGAAAATTTGTAGTGCAAATACCAACAAACGCCCAGGGCGTTATGGTTTCTAACCATAACATTCTGCCCTTTACAGACTGACAGGCATAAGGGGTGTGCCTTTGTATTGCTGGCTGTAATGCTCATGCCATTCCACCCCCATCCTGCAGCTAGTGACAGACATCGAGGTGTGTCTTGGACTCTCTGGCCCCAGAGTTCACCCCCATTCTCCTGTACTGCACCCATTTCAGCATATGTTCTTATGTAATGGGATGACTGTAAAGCCGAACAGCCCAAGACACACCACAACACTTATTGGTGTCTGCAGAATAGGGTCCGGTGAAATGGCATGATTGTTATGCGCAATGACCCAAAGGCATACCCCAATGCCTGTCCGTCTCTGCAGGGTGGAGATGGGGTTCACATGAAGTTCAATATTTCACTGCCATTCCTGTTCTGCATCTGTCTAACTCTTGCACTTCCAATGCTAATACCAGCAAGCAAACATTCGGCATTGACAAATGCTTGTTTGTAATGGTGTCCTCCACTGGCCTGTACTAAATAATCCCCCCTTATTAACATAACACATAATCCCAGCACTGTTATACAGTTTGTTAAGACCTGAGCCATGTTGACTTGCCAAACATTCAAATAAATAATAATTAAAATTTCACTTCTAACAATCAAGTCACTTACTAAAAATCACTGTTAACCCGGCATGATTTGTCTGGTTTCTCAACCGAGTGGTGCTCCACTCAGTCGCTCGTGCTAATGCTTGCGAGTGGCATGGGTTTTTATCTGACTAGCCCCACCCCCCTCAAGACATTTCCCAGCAGCCAGCTCTGCAGAGCCCCCGCACAGTGGACCTATCACAGTTCGAGGACAATGTCTCAGACCTGAAGCAACAGCACAGTCTCAGTTCAGGAGTGCAAAAATTGCTGATGAGTTTTAACTGCAGTCAGTTCAGTGACACAGAAACACTGAATGTATAAGTTGGTGTCCTCTGAAGCTGGAACAACAGGACATGCTTCTTCCACTACTGCTTCCTCAGGTCGGCTCTTAGATGATGTGAGCGGCATGGGCTTTTATATGACTAGACCTGCCCCCCTCTGGACCTTTCCTAGATGCCAGCTCTGCTGAGCCCCCACACACTGGATCAATCATGGTTTGAGGGCAATGTCCCAGACCTGAAGCAACAGCACTCTCTCAGTTCAGGAGTGCAAATAATAGCTGGTGAGTTTCAACTGCAGGCACTTTAGAGACACAAAAACACTGGATGTAAACATTGGTGTCCTCTGAAGCTGGGACAACAGGACACATTTCTTCCACTACTGCTCCCTCAGGTCAGCTCAGTCAGGACAACAGTACTATTTACAAAGTCATCCTGTCAATGATATCTCATTACAGAATAAACAATTGGTTACAATATAAAATTAACATAATTAATACAACTCCAATGACAGCAAATAAATACAAACAAAATTACATGAACAGCATATTCAGTTTCATGAAATACACTACACAGCACCAAAAAAATTAACATGTTCATTCTTTTAATGTAAATGATGGCAATCTTTAAGAGGAGGGGCTTGCTAGCAGCACAAAATGTTATGGAAAGGTACTGTAATGAAAGCTAAAATAGCAACATCTGCTAATAGTATCCCTGTCACAAACCCACTCTGCAGGTCAGTCCCTCTGCTCCCACAGTGCCAACCTCCAAGCACAGTCTTGTGAACAGTTAACAGAACAAGGTACCCTCCTGTCTGTTTTGTGGGTTTGAATGAAACTTTGGTCTCAAGTTCTGGGGGGATTCAAACTGTGAAACTCTTGCTAGCGTACCCAATGTACAGGCTCAGATAATTCTGCTCTTCGGGGTGGGGGCCAGATATCTTTTGCCTATGGGCACCTAACCAGACATACAAAATGAACCCTTAAAACTCTATTAAAGACCTCAGAATAAACTTTTACCTTTTCCCAGTTTGGTAAAACCAGTAAGCTTTGTACAGTGTCAACTTTTACCAAGTATGGTTCACTTGTCAAGACAAAGAATTTCAAAGGCACACCAAGAAGTCTCTAAAGTAGAGGTTTACTTAAAAACAGATAAAAAAATGTAAAATGTAAATACAGACCCATGTATCACAAACACATACAATCATTTAAAAGAACAACGGTTAAAAAAAGTGCAAAATTCCTACCACCAGACAATTAGACTTATAAATCTAATGTACCTCTTCTAATAATGCTGATAGACAGATGTTGTTGTCAAGAGAGTCAAAACATGTGTGTCTTTACAGGTCACTCACAGCATAATTAAAACACTGTATTGAGCCTGCCTTTTCCAGGATGTCACCCAGTTCCTCCTCTGTTTATTAAAAATTATACAATCAGGATATCATCACTCAGAAGGTAAATTAAATAAGGTTAATTTCTAAGTCTGTCTTTCATCCATGAGCAACATCCTGCTTTTCCAGACATCAGAGGAACATTTATGACTTCACACCAGTGTGACATAACCTGGTTTTCCTCCTCTAAACATCATAAAATTGATATTTTCTATCTTGTCAGCTGGCAAGCTACACTTAAGCTAGATAAACAGGAGATGCTTAATTTAGGCCCCTTCTAGCCAGTAATTATCTCCTGGCCTTCCAGGTAACACCTTGTAATTAAAACCTGGGGGGGAGGTGTCATTCCATAGGCTGTTTCAGCATGTCTCATGAGAAACACTCAATAGCACATTTTTATATTACAAAAATCATAGATTAATCAGAACCAGCTGTCTGAGTGTCACAATCCCTACTTAATAATATAAACGTTTGTAGTTGGTCAGTGTATACAGTAGTTCTGTGGATATTTTTGTTAATAGTATATTGTATGTCACATAAATACGACGGTTTCACGATGTTATACAGTTCACAAACAAAAATAATATATTAGATGTGTAATATGCTGTACCTAACCAAGGGGGGGGGGGGTTGAACAATTCATGATGACATCAGTAGAGTGTTGCAGGTAGGCAGCATTCTAAGCTAAGCAGCAAAGTAAAAAAAAAATAGTTAAAATCCAAACCTATCCAGTTTACATCTAAAGAGATTCTGAGTGACTGGATTGATGCAAAAGACAGTGTTGTTTTTTTTTTCTTTGCAATGCTAAAATATTTATTGTACTCATTATATTTTATTGTGTTGTATTATGTTGCATTGTATTTGATAATTTCAGTAAAATTTACTATAGTCTAGATAGTTAAATTCTTAAAAAGAAAATATTTAATTTGAAGGATTTACATTTTCAAATCTGACAGTGTGAAAGGAAGTGGGTGTATAATGACCAGACCCAAAAGTAATAACAGGAGAATCACAGAAAGGTTCAGATTAGCCATGAAAGGTTTTGATAGTTATAGTTATTCAAGCTTTAGCAGAACTTTCAGAACATTTTAAAGTACAAAAAACAGTTGAAACCATTATTTTCCACCCTTAAGCTATTGTCAGTTAAAAGAAATTAAAATCAGCTTGGTTTGGTACTACAGAAAATGTAATTAAAGGCACAAACAATAGGTACTGAAGAAGGTATCCTTTCTTTACAGCACTGAAAATAAGATCTCATAATATAGACATGGCTTACTGGGTGTGAACAATGGCAGCTGGCCTGGATGATGTCACACACACACACACACACACACACACACACACACAAGAGGAGGAAGAGGGGGTATAGTAAAAGCAAAACTTTCAATATCAAAAAATAATTTACCGGAATAGCAATAACCTGGTAACATAGTGCAAATTACAGTACATGAATAAAATGTTTAAACAGTGTAAAAGGAGCAAAATGTTAAGGAATAGAGTAGAGAAATGGTTCTTTATCTGCTCTGACTGCTTGTCATACATGGCATCACAGCCCTCTGCTTATGACATCACAATCTGTTGCTGTAGAAAAAAATATGATACTAACATTGGGTTATGATATTACATGTAGATAACTGGGCTGGGAAGATGAAAATATGAGGACTGTGATCCCCTTTTGTATGCTAATGTGCATTGTTTATTTTTTAAAAGGGAAAACTGCACTCAGAAAATAATAGATTAGCACAGTAAAACCACTTTAGTCTGGATTCTTTGGGTATTTTAATGTTAAATTGTGATTTTCAGATGCCTGCACCTCAACTGTTCCTCCACAGAATTAGACAGCATTTTTTGAAAGTATGTATTCAGAAAAAGGATCTCTTGATCTGCTAATGTTGGTGAAATTTGGTTATTTTTTTTTTGCTAAGAAGTTGTAAAATACATAAAACAAAAATTTCCAAATTGACGCTGATCAGATTGTTTCACATTCCATTGCCTCTCACATGCGCACAAGAAACAGTGTCACGTGAATTAGCCTTCTTAGGGCTATGGATCAAACAGAGAAACCGCCATTGCTGTTTTCTCATGATACCGGCCGTCAGGAGTGCAGTCTCACTGCAGATAATGTCACTAGCATTGCATCTCTCTCCCTTTCCCTCAGTCAGGCATTTGACAACCATTTTTTTTTTAAGTTGCAGATACAGAAAATTCAATTCTAGCATAGGAGTGCTGCAAATGTTATCTCATAAGCAAAGTTGATGCCAAGTTGGCAGCTTCATGTAGTGCTTGGGGGACGAAGTTCACAAATGCACTCACAACTTCACATGGAAGGTTTTTAATTAAACAACCATATTAAATATACATACTCTGCCCCACCCACTGTGGCATAGAGTGCTCACCCCTTCCAACCACCCAGACCTTTGAGTTTTACATTCCCCCACCCTTCCGACCTCTATCCTCCTACCTCCCTCTTCCCCCCACAGTAACAGATATGTTTTATTTATAAATTCAGATAACAATAAGGTACTTTTAGCAGAATCCTTCCCCAAACCCATGGCACATAAGTAACCTCCATTACTCACCTCCCCAGCTTGTCCACGTTGCTGAGCCACAGAAAAAGCTACCATGACCACACCATGCCATTCTCTAGTGCCAAACCTTCCTCCTCCCCTCCAACCCCTAAAGTAGCAAAGCATACAGAGAAATCATTAAAACAAGAAAGAAAGCCATCCTGCTCTGGACTGGGCATGCTCACTCCTCAGCGTTCTGCTGCAGAATGAATGAAAATGATATCCTAACCTATAATGAAATCTGATTAGCTTATGAACAGCCAGTCAGGTTTTACTATAGGTGAGGACATCAGTGAACATTCATTCTTCAGCAAGATACTGAAGAGTGAGCATATTCACCCCAGCTTGAGATGGTTTTCCTTTTTTCAACATGTAGCTCTGTATCCTTAGCTATTTTGGGGGCTCAGGAAGAGAGAAATTGGATGCTAGACAACTACAGGGTGGCACTGTAGGGTGATGTGCTTACCTCAGTCTCCAAATGCCATAATGTAGCTCCTGAACTGTGGTGGTTTCATTAGGGGAAACCATGTTCAGCTGCCTCCCCTCAGCTTTTCTAAGTGGGAAGACAGAGATAGCAATTGGTGTGGGAGGGCCTGAGAGCATTGGGCTTCATCCTGCTTGCTGTTGGGTTTTCCACTTGCTGGTTCCACTCCAGGGATGCTGTTAACTTGGGCTCCAATGTGTGCATGTTCACATATGTGCATGAGTGTGTACAATAGCCAGACAGAGCCCCCCCCACTCATCACCCACCCATATACCACTCATAAAATAGCAAGCATATTTTTAGGCTCATGCCATATCCAGCATTTATCTTTATATAGAATTCATCAGTGGCTAAAATATATTACTTATCTGCTAGGTTTGCCTCTCACCTACACTGTATAAATTATGTTGCCATGATGTCTGTGTGTGTGTGCATGTATACATATGTGTTACTGACTGCTTCTTGAGTATTGAAACATATCATTAAAAAAAAATTGTGCTCTGTGGATTATATTAATTTCACAATCAAAATTCCATTTAACAAAAACAAAAGCTGTGTGCAATATGTGTTTAATCTACTATTATTTTTAACCTATCAGGAACCAGTACTCATATGAATGCCTCTTCTTTGCAGTTAACCATGGAAGAACAGAATCAAACAGCTTTCCATATTTCACACTTCATAATTGTTGTTTTTTCTGGACTGCAGGATGGTCTGTCACGGAATATCCTCTTCTCAGTTTTCCTCGTGGCTGACGTCATTACAATTGTGGAAAACCTCCTTTTTACATCTGTTATTATGCTGGACAGCGGCCTACACTCACCAATGCACAGTTTCATTTGCAATTTGGCCCTCTTAGATCTGCTGAGCCCTTCTGCTACCATTCCTGAAATGCTGTACTATTTAGCATCTAATGACAACTCAATTAACTTTGGGCCATGCCTGTTCCAAATGGCTTTTTTTATCACAGTTAATATAACAGAAGGGTTCACTATTGCACTCATGGCTTATGATCGTTACCAAGCCATATGTAACCCTCTCCATTATCCCACTAAAATGACCAACAACCTTGCTGTCAGAATGATAATTTTCTCCTGGTTGCCAGGGACTATATTTGCACTACTTCATATCTACCTTATTCACACTGTACCCTTTTGTGGGCCAAATAGAATTATGAGTTATTTTTGTGACTATGCCATGATAATAGAGTTAACTTGTGGTGATGTTAGTTTCCCGGTTAATATTTCTACATTTCTGGGTTTGATTTTTCTGTCTGTTTTGATCTGCAGTATCACCTTTTCTTACGTAAAGATACTTATGTCAGTATTCAAAATTACATCTTCAGAAGGACGCTGGAAAGCCTTTTCAACCTGTGCCAGCCACCTCTTGGTGATTGCTGTGCATATGTTGGTGGCAGTTTTTGGTATTATTGCCTACAGAATTCCAGGGTTTTCTGCTGATGTTCTCACATTAGCATCTATGTTACAGAATGTTCTTCCTTCACTGGCTAATCCCATGATTTACTGTCTAAGGACAACAGAAATTCGAGCCAGCATTATCAAAGTTCTTAAAAGAAATGTAATCATGAATAAAGAATATTAAGAGGGATTTCGCTACTAAAATGAAATGCATAAAACTAGGATTGGATGAATCTTTTTTACTTATGAAATTCCACAAAAATTATCTTCTGCTTACATTTTATAGTTTCTCAGAAATTGGTGCAGACTATTGCAAAATGTTTCTCCATCAACACTTTCACTTGTGGGACAAAAATAATTTATTGCAGAATTTTTTATTCATGGAAAAAATCTTCTACGAAATCTGCAGGGAACAAAGTAACCATCTCATCAATTGGTTTATCATGCAAGTTTTTCATCTTTTAATGTTTCTAATTTGTTTCGTAAACTAATTCACAAAATGCATAATTTCATAGAATTATTTTCCATATTCCACAAATGTTGCAAATGCTGAGAATGGTGCTGCCCCACATACCTTCTTAAGGGCATCATATTTATACTTTTCTGTTTAACTTTAGTGAGTTCCTGTTTTGTTTTGGGTTGCGTGGATCATGCCTGTTCAGATTCAAATATTTTAGACCGTGTTAACAACAGCATCTATGGATCCAGAGTGGATAAGGATTTGTCAGAACACTTAGATATTCTGGAAGACTTGATAATTAATTAATTTAGTTAGTTTAGTGGTTAGTTCACTTTTGTTGACCAGGAAAAGAGTGCAAGACAATACTACTTTCAGACATGTCCCGGGGGATAATGATACAAATCATCTGAAATTGAACCAGATTTTAGTGAATGGGAGAAAATCACAAGACAGCAGGGAAATTCCCTGCTCTTTTCACATGCAAGCTGTATCTACCAAACAGGCCTTTGAAGTCTTGAAAGCTTGTGAGTAAGAAAAAAACAGTGTGGTTAGTCTAACAAAAAGTCTTATTGGAAAACTACACGAAAATTACTGCTGAACAAATCATTTATTTAGATATATAATTCTGTTATAGACAACAAAGAGCCAGGAAATTTTAGGGGGAGGTCACACGGGAGAGAGAGAGAAGCCTGAACAACTCAAAAACAATTCAAAGGAGCTGCAAACTGACACATGCCAAAATTTCTGGCAAAAGCACAAATCCACAATAAATGGTTTGATACCTTTTACTGAACCAACAAGGATGTTACAAAAAGAATAAAGAGCTTTAGCTTTCTTCAGAAGCCTAATGAGAGTTATTTAGAAAATCCCATATTATTTACACTTAGAACATGCAGAAAAAAAGCACAGTTTTTTTTCTCAAACAGCTGTATCCAGCTGTATATAAGGGCCATCTCAGAAACATACAACATTTCTGGGTAACTCCTGAGGAGGAAGCTCTGCGGTCAAAGAATGTTGGGTATTTCTGGCATTTATTCATGGTTGGATGTGGCTGTTTCAGAATGGGTCTGTGTGGTCTAGTGGACAGAGTGCTGATCCAGAACCCAGATCACATATTGGAAGTGTACCAGAGTCAATGGCCTGGGGCAATTGTCTATATACCTGTGTAGTTTGTAGGCATGAACAATGATTCCCACTCTTGCATCCCCCTAATTTCATCCTAATTTAAATACAAATGAAGTTGCTGCATTTTGTTTTTTGCTAGTGTGAAAATGTGTTTGTCTCCATTGCAAGGGTCATGATCATGCTTATTCAAGTCGTCATGGGAGCTGATAATGCATATCTACACTGTCCAGCAGATGTTATACTCTTGGTCAGGTCTCTTACATGCCTTGTGAAGTCCTTGTATTCTCTAGAAGCATTTTTCCTAACTCAGATACACATTAAACTACCTTGAAAAGTTTCATGACCAACATAAGAAAAGAACATAGGGGCTGCTAGAGCATTAATGCAGTATAACTACAGCAGGCTTCACTAGAACATCATACAATTACAGGATGCCTTACGTGAATCAGGTCATGGCCTTTGCAGTGGAACCAAGGAGGTTTTCACACCTGACTTGAGTAACTTTATTTACATTTAAATCTTGATGAAATTAGGAGGGTGCAGTAGTAGCAATCATTGTTCATGCCTACAAACTACATGAATAAACATAATTAAAGGCTGAAGGGACCTTCGCTTTAACCTCCTGGAGCTTCTGTTTACCCAGCCATAGAAATGAGTAGAAGCAGGATGCCACTGAGAACAAAATGTTACATCTCAGCTGGACTGTCCTGTGTATATAAATTGTACAAAATAGAGATTGCTAACTCTACCGCCCATGAAAAATTTCCCATGGACCTACTGTTAAACTCCTACAGAAAGAAGGGAACTAGACATATATGAAGAGCCTGTAGAAGTTTTCCATTCAACAATAGCAGTTTAGGAAGTGGCCATCACGATGGGTCAGTGGGCCTTTCCTTTTGACAGATTCTATGTTTCAATGTAAACTTATCAACCATTAATCCCCGAAGCATTGTTAAACAAACCATTCAATTCAAGCAAGCAGTTACCCTGTGATTAAAACATGCCTAATTATAGTGAGCAATAACTTATGCAGTAACTGTGAAAACACACACAATGTCAGTCTTCAAAGAAGTGCTCTCTTTATTTAGAACAAGCATTTGTCAATGCCGAATGTTTGCTTATTTGTATTTACTGTGTAGTTGTTAAGCATAGATAGTGCAGAGGCAAAAACTGACAAATAAGTAAGCATTAATCACTGAAACAGGAGGTCATTTCCCAGAAATTAATGCATGGTTGGAGGGTGCACGAGGACACAGGCCGAGTGCTTCCCTCCACCCAACAATGCATTAATTCCTGGGAAATTACCTCCTCTCTAGGTGATTAATGCACTTGTAATATGAAAGTGGTACAGAAATTGACTGCGAACATTGTTATTTAAAATGGAAAGAGAGATGCGCATTTTTATTTCAGTTACTGTACGCTACTCAGCGCAATATGTTTTCGAATGTCTAAGATCAGTTCATATTGTGGCTGCTATGAGTTCAACATTTAGATTGCTGATGTGTATTGTTATTCGTCCCATGTCTCACTGTCAGGTAAGACGCCATTTGCGCTGCTGCTCAAAACCGCATAAGTATCATCACGGCTCAGTGAGTGACTCGAAACTGTCTCTTTGTGTGGTCAGGTAGCACTTTTCATGTGGACAGTGTTTGTACTACAAAATGAAGTGATCATTCCTAGGGAATTAATGACCACTTCATTTTGTATCACCGGGTGTGTTTCCACCTATCGTTATGCTGGATTCATGGCACACATTATTTGCCATGTTACAACACTAGTTACAATAGTTTATGAGCAGCTAACTGTTCTTTTTCTGACCCAAAAATCAAGTTAATTATAAAATATACACATCCTTATCAGTTAGATACAATGGGATTTTCTCAGTGATGAAGCCGTCAAAGTCTAGGTATCTTTTTTTTTTAACCATTTGTTCCTCCTTTTTCTCCTCCCTACTGGCCCCCTCCTGATGGCGACCCCCAGACCCATCATCCAACAATGCAGGGCTTACTCCATCTTCTTACTGTACCTACCCCCATGGATGAATTGAAGCCACTGGGGGTGGTGTTGAGCCTGTGGCATCCTCCCAGGTTGAGGTATTTTTCTCCCTGAATTTCCTTGTCCCCTAGGTCAGCTTGCATGCCATGGTATGAAACACACACTGTTGCCCCTCCCTGAAGGAGAGGAGCAGTCAGTGGATACTCCTTCTTCCTTCCCCCTCCTGGCCCCCCATGCAAGTTTTGTTTATTCCCAAACCATGGTCGCCAGTGTGGTAGACAGTAATCCTGCTTCTCTGCCATGGTACTGTGCCGGCTAATGCTAATGTATAGGTACTGAGTCAGCTGTAATCCTGCACAGACCAGGTACTGGTAAAAACCAGAGAGCCAGACACAAAACTGTAACACCTGGAGCAAGTCACACCAGGTCCAGTCAGAACAGTTGGTCTGGTTTTTATTGTTTTGGATCCACTCCAGTGATCTGGATTTCACCCATTCCCACTCAGTAACTGGACATGATCCCAGTTCATATGGCTCTTTCTGTTCTTCTGTCCCTACCTATGAGACCTGGAGATTGGTGTGTCCTCCATCACCTCCTCTCCTGCCTGTTACTGCCACTGCTGCTCTGCTACCTACTCCCCCTGGTACTGTGGCTGCCCCAAGCTACCATCTTTCTCATTCTCTTTGTTTTCTGTCTGCCAACCTACTCTACTCATTCTGGCCTTGCTGCCACAAAACATGACCTGGGGCCTGCTTTTATGCTTCAGTCCCCCACAGCTTGATTGCTGCAATGAGACACTGACAGGCAATCCTAAAATCAGCTTCTAGGAGCCCCAGGTGGGAACTGAGCCCAGCCTATATTCTCACAAACAGCTGCAGCTTCAAAGCAAATTTGCACCTTCAGCCCCCATGACTGCTTGGTGTGGGTGCCTGAATATAGCACTTCTGAAAAAGCACATGAATAACCATGCAGTCTGAAGTGCATAGTGCAGTACAGCAGCAGGGATATAATAACAGTAGGAAACTACCACTACCCCTGTCACACAATAGGAAGTGGAGGAAGGAGTAAACACACCAGATGTGCTGTGCCTGGGTAAGTTGTTCCCATGCTGGAATGGCTAAGGAACAAGCACGTGGCATAGTGGAGACCTGGGGATTGGGGTTTGATTCCCCATCTCCCAATATTTTGATTAGGTTTAAAAAAAAACTAAGTTCCCCACTCCTGAATTTGCCTTTTGCCCCTTCAGTCCACATCCCTCTCAGAGTTGGTTAATTTAGTTGGAGGGTGTGGTGGGGGGCGCAAAGATTTTGGCATAGCTGCCAATGGTGTGCGCTATGTTGGTCAGGTCAGCACTGTGTCCCAACCTTATTTTACCGCATGTCGTTTTGCATGCAGCATTGTTGTATTTACGGTTTCGTCTGCAACATAATGACCCCATGCCCTTGGTGTGGCTGAGAACAGATGAAAAGCACCATCCAAGCATCACTACAGTGTTCCTTGATTCCAGTACAGACAGTGAGGATGGGGAAAAAATGGGAAATAATGCTGGTGTCCGGAGTGCTTTCACGCAGCTGGGGAATCTCCCACTATAAAACTGGGCTGAAAAAACACACCTACAACCTTAGGATAAAGTTTAAGAGATTGTGAGCACCCACCAAAAAAGTCATCAGGCAACAACGGGTCACATTTAATTTACTGTGTTTTTTATTTTATAAACATCCATTAAGATAGTCACCTCACCAGAAACTTCCATTTACATGTTCAGCAGCAGTTCAGAGTGGCAGATTCTCTTAAACTGCATGCTAAGTTTTTTTGTAGCACCACCAAATCCTGGTGCTCGTTACTTTTCTTTACTGAACCTTAGGATAAGCAGTGTGGTTAGGGAAAACATGGGAAATATTGCCTGACATGGGGCAAGGCACTGTCATCAGCTTGAATTCTTCCCCTTTTGTGAGTTGCACTCATCTTCGTGCCTTGGTTGTATCCAGCTGTACTGATAATGAGCAGAGAAGGGTGAGGGCAGGGTCTGTTTAACGTAGCAGGAAGATTATAATAATAATACTTTTCATTTATATACTGTAGCGCATTTCCAGTATCAGAGCGCTGCACATAAAAACACTTCACAAATAATTTAAAAGTCTTACTCAGTTTCAACTTCAATTTAAAAACTTCCCCAACCACAAATATCAATCGTTAAAAGCCTGTTGGACAAGATGTGTTTTCAGGCTGGTTTTAAAGCTCTCCACGGTCCTGCACTCTCTAATCTGACGAGCTAGAGAGTTCCACAGGGATGGTGCCACAAACATGAATGCCTGGGCCCCAGCTGTTTTCAAATGCACCCTGGGAACCTCTAACAACTCCTCATCAGACGAGCGGAGAGGACGGCCGGGGCTGTAGGGAACCAGGAGCTCTTGCAGATAACTCGGTCCCTGTACATGCAGGGCTTTTAGGTCAGCAAACCAACCTTAAAAGTGATCCGCCACTGTATAGGCAGCCAGTGCAGAACACACAGCACAGGAAGAATATGACTAGAGTGCAACAACCCAGTCAACATATGATATGAGCAAAGCTAGCACGTCACTATACAAATCAGTTATAAATAAGATAGATTCCCTACTCCTGCTGCTTCCTCCCTTCTGTACCCCCAGTTCACTGAATCTTACCCTGCCTGATACTCCCTCATTCCTGCACTCCTCCAGTTAGCCCCCAACTTTAAGTGCAGAGTTGATAATTAATAAATTAATAACACAAGTTAATGTAGTGAAATTGTAATGACTGGGAAATGAAGAGGTTCACACGTAACATTATTGTTTGCTTAGATTTTGACCTTGAATTTTTCAAAATGAGGAGGCAGTATAGCGTAGTAGTTTAAGGCTCTGAGCTGTAAACCTGGAGACCTGGGTTTGAATCCCGCAGCACCACTTGCATACTGTGTGACCCTGAGTAAGTCACTTAACTTCTTTGTGCTCTCAGGTTGCACCTGGAAACAAGCTTCAGCTTAGTGTGTCTCTCTTGGTTAAAACAAAAAAATATTGGTTTCCATTCAGTACAAACTTTGAAATCTCTGTCTCTCTCTCTCTCTCTCTCTCTCTCTCTCTCTCTCTCTCTCTCTCTCTTACTGTCCCCTCCAGACTAGTCACCCTTGCTTTCTCAGTTACTTTCCCCAGCAGTAATCGCAGTCCACACTTTCTCCAAATGTTGTCCCCCCTCAATACTAGATCACGTGCAAAGGTTTTTGCATATTGTTAATAAAGCTTGAATTCAAGTCCCTGTGTCATGACTAGAGTTTCCTGAAAGTTTCATGCTGTTTGGTTTTGTTTTTTTCTTTAAATCAGCATTTGTTAACTTGAGCTATAGCAGCTGAAAACAGTGAAGTTATTTCTGTCTCTCTCAGTTGGGCTTGGAGAGCGATGACATCATTGTGGAGTGCCATAGCTTGCTGCTTCAGATTCCCAATCAGAGCAGGCTGTATAGTTAATGGTTTGCTCACCAGGTTTCTTGTAATCTCAGTCTGTGGTTTGTGTTTAGATAGATTAGTTTAAATCTGCCATTCTCTAATGCTGGCCCGCTGGTGCAGTGGTTGGATTTCCGCTTGCGGCGCCGGTGATCTGGGTTTGGGAACGGACTCAGATCATCTGAGGGCAGGCCAGGGGAGAAGGATTGAACGTCTTATGACTGCTCTCTTTCTCCGGTGGGGGGGAGGGTGAGGGATGTCATAGGTGCATGAGGGACCCCTGGCGGAGGCCAGGAGTGCCACAGCAGCCGACATCCACAAGGAACTCTGGGGCAGAGACAGACGCAGGATGTCATTGCACATCCCAGCCCCAGCACCAGCTTACAGGGGGAAAAAATACTCTACCAGGCAGTCTCCATGATGCCCTGTCCCTCGGCCTCAATTAGCCGCCCAGTTGGCTCTCCCAACCAGTCACTAAGAACACAGCACTGGTGCCCAGCAGTGCTGTGGCCCCACCCTCTGGGGGGTAACCAGGAGAGTGCAGGCAGATATGTGTGGTGGAGGCTCAAGGGATGCCATGACCAGGGCCGATATCGACGACCGAGGCAGGGAAAAAAAGACTAAAATTGAAAAAAAAAAGCTGTCATTCTCTTCTTATGAAAGTTGATAATTTGAGTTTCAGTGCTGAATTGAAGTAGTGGAAATCTTTCTCTGTATGAGATCTGCTAGTCTGTATCAGAGCTCTCCATTCTTTCTCACCAAAACTCTGATTTTTTTCTAACTATATATCACAAGTTTGTTTAACGAATATAAAATAAATCTAAACTTTGTTCATTCATAGAAATAGTTTGTCTTTAATGTAGCCTTCATAAATACATTCATGTAAGAACATTTTTTTATATCAGATTGTCAAACAGGTGCCTGTCACATTCTACTATTTCAAGCACATGTCCTGCCTGAACTCACAAATTTCAGTCCTTTGGTGGTTTCTATGTGAAAATACATCATGTATGTGTATAAACCGAAACACTATATGGCATCCCAATGCACCATGTCTCCTTCCCACAGTTGAAGCAGCTGCAGTCTGCTGCAACCTGTCCCCTGCCCCACAAGCCCTCCTGCCTTCTGCTTCACATTCAAGGCTGCTGCACCCTGCTGCCAACTGTCTTCTTCCACACAATCAGGGATTGTGCACCCTGCTGCCCACTGTCTTCTCCCACACAGTCAAGGATTGTGCAGCCTGCTGCCTCCATTCCCTGCCTAAAGAATCAGGCCTGCTTCCACCCAGCACAAACAGTTGGGGTTGCTGCACCCTGCTGACCCCCCCCACAGTCAGGGACACTGCACCTGTTACCCTCTGTTCCTGTTTCCACAGTCAGGACCGCTGTGCTCTGCTAAGCCCCAGAGTCCTAGGTCCCCCTGCCTCCACAGTTGGGTCTGCTGCACCATGCCGCCCTAGGACACCTAAGGTGGGGCTTTTCCTGCACCCTGCTACCAACTTGCATTGCCCCAAATGGGCAGGGCTGCTGCACCACACACACCATCTCACAGTCAGGGCTGCTGCACCCTGATATCCCCCTGTGTCTTGCCCCACAGTCGAGGCTTCTGCACCATGCTGTCCTCTGTCCCCTGTCACCACAACCAGGGCTGCTGCACCCTGCTCCTGTCTACACAGTTGGGGTTGCTGTGGTCTGCTGTGCCCTACAGCCCCATGCCACTGCAGTTAGGGCTGCTGCACCATGCTGCTACTTGACACAAGAGTCAGGGCTTTTGCTGCACCCTGTTGTGTGCCTCCACAGTTGAGGCAGTTGCACCCTGCTACCCCCCTGCCACCTGAGTCAGATCCTTTGCTACACTCTGCTGCCCACATCCCTTGTCACAAACAGGTATGGCTGCTATATCCTGCCTCACAGTTTGGGCTGCTGTTCCCTGATTACAACCCTATCTTCTGGCCAAACAGTTGTGACTGCTGCACCCTCTGCCCTCTTTCCCCACCCACTCAGTCATGTCCATGGTACCGTTTGGCCCCCTGTTCCTGTAGTGGGGTGCAGCAGGGCACAGTGGTGGCAGGGGACAGAGGACAGCATGGTGCAGAAGCCTTGAATGTTGGGTAGGACACAGGTGGGCATTGGGGTACAACAGCCCTGACTGTGGCACAGGGTGCATATGGTGCAGCAGCCCAGCCCATTTGTGGAAATGGAGGTGTGTAGCAGGCTTCAGCAGGCTGAATTTTGGAGGCACAGGGCATTGGACTCTAGTGTGTAACACAGCATAGCCCTGACTGTGGAGACAGGAACAGGGGGCAACAGAGTGCCATGGCTGTGACTGTGGAGGTGGGGACAGAGGGCAGCAGGGTTCAGCATCCCCAACTGTTCGGGTAGGAGATAGGTGTGGCATCAAGGTACAAAAGTCCAAAATTAGAGACAGGGTGCAGAAGCCATCCTTGCTTGGGAAAAGGGATGTGGGCAGTCCGGTGTAGTGAAGGATCTAACACTGGTAATGGGGGGCAGGAGGGTGCAACTGCCTCAACTGTGGAGGCACACAACAGAGTATAGCAAATGCCCTGACTCTTGTGTCAAGTGGCAGCATAGTGCAGCAGCCCTAACTGCAGAGATATGGGCTCTAGGGCACAGCAAGCCACAGCAACCCAAACTGTGTAGACTGCATGGTGCAGCAGCTCTGGCTGTGGTGACAGGGGAGAGAGGACAGCATGGAGCAGAAGCCTCAACTGTGAGGATGGACTACACGGGGGTATCAGAGTGTAGCAGCCCTGACTGTGAGACGGGGAGTGCGCATTGCAGCAGCCCTGCCCTTTTGGGGCAAAGGAAGTGGGAAGCAGTGTGCAGCAAACGCCCCAACTCAGGTGACCTAGGGTAGCATGGTGCAGCTGGCCTCACTGTGGAGGCAGAGGGACCTGAGACTCTAGGGTTTAGCAGAGCACAGCAGCCCTGACTGTGTAGATAGGAACATGGTGTAACAGGTGCAGCATCCTGGACTGTGGGGGTGGGGGAGAGAGGTCAGCAGGGTGCAGCAACATCAACTCTTTGGGCAGGGGCAGCAGGGTGCAGCAACCCTGATTTTTCAGGCAGGGGATGGAGGCAGCAGGGTGCACATTCCCTGACTGTGTGGGAGAAGACAGTGGGCAGCAGTCTTGAATATGGAGCAGAAGGCAGGCGGCTTGTGGGGCAGGGGACAGGTGGCAGCAGCGTTCAGATACCTCAGCTGTGGAGGAGAGACACGATGCATCAGCATGCCATATAGTGTTTCTGTTTATTCACATACATGATGTATTTTCACACAGAAACCACCAAAGAACTGACGTTTGTGAGTTCAGACAGTACATGTTCTTGAAATAGTAGAGTGTGACAGGCACCTGTTTGTCAATCTGACATGAAACGAAGTTCTTACATGAATGTATTTATGAAGGCTACATCAAAGACACTATTTCTATGAAGGAACACAATTTAGATTTATTTTAGATTCATTAAAGAAACCTGTGTTATAGTTAGAAAAAAGTCAGAGTTTTGATGAGAAAGAATGGAGAGCTGTAATACAGACCAGCGGATATCTCACAGAGAAAGATTTCCACTACTTCAATTCAGCACTGAAACTTAAATTACCAACTTTTATCAGAAGAGAATGATAGATTTTAAGCTCATCTATTTAAAAGCAAACCACAGACTTAGTTTATAAGAAACCCAGTGAGCAAACCATTAACTCTACAACCTGCTTTGATTGGGAATCTGAAGCAGCAAGCTACAGTACTCCACAATGATGTAATCGCTATCCAAACCTGACAGAGAGACAGAAATAACTCCACTGTTTTTAGCCAGTGTAGAGCAAGATAACAAATGATGATTTAAAGAAAACCACAAAATAATCAAACAGCATAAAATTTTCAGGAAACTCTAATCATGACACTGGGACTTGAGTTCAAGCTTTATTTACAATATGCAAAAAACCTTTGTACATGATCTTTAAGTAATTGTTGTCTTCCAATCCCAGTTACCTTCCCTTTGCTGCAACAAGTGTTCGCTCCCATTTTCCACTTAGTACAGCCTTTACTCTCTCCTAATGACTTAGTAAACGCTGCCCATGCTCCTCTCATTTCCTTTCCCCTTAGTAAAGAACAGCCCTTGCTGTCTGCTAGTTGCTTTACCATTTTGTCCCTTCTGGCTATCACCAAGAGTAGATTTGCCCATGGGCCACTGGACCAATGCTGTGGCCCAGTCATCCCAGGAGACTGAACCAGGGAAGTTCAGGCTAATGGTCAGTGACCCCATGCCAAGCTGGGGCCTGGGTGATAGTCCCTGTAGAGGCAGAATCAATGCAGGCTTTAAAGGCTGGGACAGAAGAGGGTCACTCTCTTTTGTCTTGGCTGCCACAAAGGAAAAGAAGAAGAATGAGGAGCCCTGATCTTACCTGATGGGATAAAAGGTGAGTTCTTCATTGGGTTCTAGGTGCAGGAATTAGTCCTGGTGGCAGGGTCCCATTATCCTTCAGTAGGTATTGGCACAGTGACTGGGAGGCTGCCTCCTGCTAGGACATCAAGGATCTAGCATTGAAGGTCAGTGGGACAGTTGTTGCAGGCAGCCTTGCTCTTGCAGCCAGTGCTGCAACTTTTTTCCCATCCTGTTGCCTTCTCTGTTACCACAGGCACCTCCTTGTGGCTTGGTTGCCATGCACACTGCCTGCAGTGGCACCATAAGTGGTGGGGAGGGTGGGGGAATTTAGTGCTGTCGGGGATATTGTGGTTGCATGGGTTCCGTGGATCAGGGCTGGGTCACGGTGGTCTGGCTGGCTCCTTGGGTTGCGCAAAACTCAAAAAAACAGAAGAAAGGAAAACAGAGAGGAAGCAGAGCTCTGATTGGCAGTGGGCTGTAGCTGCCCTGCTCTTTGTTGGTTGCCCTCCATCCACCTGTCCTCATGGGCATATAACCTCATGGAGAGTAGGCATTTAAAAAACAAAGAAATCAGGAAGCACTCATTATCAGGGACACATCACCCCACTCTTATCATCGATCAGCACTGAGTAATGGGGATATAGCACCCTGCTCTTTTCGGAAACCACATAGTTCGCCACCCCACCCCCACTCTTGGCCACCTATTGTCCCTGCTTATTACAAGAAGAAAGAAAGAAAGAAAGAAAGAAAGAAAGAAAGAAAGAAAGAAAGAAAGAAAGAAAGAAAGTTAGTTGTTTTTGGTGAGTTTCCATAAGTAACAAGCTATGCTAGCTAGCTCCCACAGAATGATGTGCATGCTGGCACTGCTATATCAGAGAGCAGATGAGATTACACAGTTAAAAGCACCGATATTGCACAGTCAAGAGTCACAAAACAAGGATGAGCAAAGTAATTAACACCATATAGGGTATTTATTTGGAGGAAGCACTCTGGGATAAATTTGTAGGTTTCCTGCATGACAAAGGTCATTAACTGCCACTTGATTCCAGGGTGTTCCTGCAGGACCACCCACAAATGGGGCTAGATTCAGCTTCCGAGCATGTCCCCCCACCCCTTGTTTCCCTACCCTTGTGTATATCTCCACAGTGCTTCTTGCCATTAGGCAAGGCAAAGCTGAGTGAGTGGCCGTACTACCTAATACAAATGGATCATGGGTGTTTGTCATGCTGTGTACCAGTTAGCCATCTGGCGCTAGTGTGGTAGTCTTATTTAAAATATGTTTAGTATTCCTTCTACTCAGACATTTGGATGTAGTGAACAGTCATTGGCCTTATTAAGGTCATTTGCAGCAGTTAGATTAAATTTTCTCCAGTGGTGTGCAATGGCATGCTATACAGTAAATTCTCTTGGGCAGGATTCTGGATGTCTCCTACTCAGATCTAGTGGATTTCTCTATGTGATGAAATATGACAAACAAGTAAATTAATTGTGAATGATAAGTAGGCCATGGCAAAGTATGGAAGCACAATTTAGTTAAATGCTGTTACTAAGGCTGGCCAGGCAGTCTCGCCCAGAGGTTGAGAGTAAGGAACAGTGAAGGTGTCTGGTAGATCCAGCAGAGGGGGGTTTGATTCTCACAACCTCCACATGCATACAGTGATTCTGACCAGGTCATGTAACACCCCCCAAGTGCTTCAGAGTCACCCCTGAAAAGGAGGATTTGTGCCTAAAGGACTTGGCCTGTTTACCAAAAAATAAAATAAAATAAAAATAATCCCCTACAGCACTTCAAATACCTTTACTTCATCTGCCTCACTACTGTCAGTTCATGGGGTTTTGGTCCTTCAACCTTAATTCTAATTGCTCTGAAGTTTATCATTATTTTATCCATCAACCACCGGAGACACACTAAAAAAATTGGATGACTTAATTAGGACCGACATTTTCGTCTCCCCCTCCCCTTCTCGTGTACTTGGAATTTGGTGAAAGAAACATTCTCACTTATGCACATGTGGTGTGCAATGCCTTTGTGCAGAAGGAGGTTTTGAATATGCCATGTGAGAGACTTACAGTGCAGGAGTTAGAGGTTAGCCAGTTAAGGACTGAGCAATACAATGTGCAGATACTAATAAAACTGCATGGTTACTTAGGAGGATTTGTTTCTATTTTGGTGCATCAATTCTTTGATTAAATATGTTTATTATTACTTGGTCAGACCAATGCAGTGATCTAAGGGAATAGTCAAGTGGCGGTAGAATGTGTAATATGAGTCGCAAAGATGGACTTCTAATTCTCTCCCTTTCCCCATCTTTCCTTTTCTGAGACATTAATGATTAGGTAGGTTGTTAGTGGTTTCTTGCTGTTGTGGGTATGCAACAGGAGTTACCATTCACACATACAATTTTTCCTTCTCCATTAGAGTAATTGGAGACAATGGTACTTGCAGTTGCATTTCCCTCATGTGTCCCCCACTGGGGTGTCAATTCAGATCTGGGGACCTACAAGCCAACCCTCTTATTTCTGATCCTCAGGTGGTCTGATATCTGTAACCAGCATTCCAGTAACTCGGTAGCACCCGAATAAATCAGGAAGCTGCAATAAAGCTGAGCCTACTCCAACTTGGTGTGGGAAGACTTCTTAGCCTACCACTTACTCACACCGAGGAAGAGACATCAGGATCAGGTACCTGCATCGAAGGGCTATCTGGAAAGACAGTGCAGATGCTGGCTGACATTGAATAACTAGGGACAGCACAAAGTGCCCGAATGAGTCATTTGTTGAAGTTGATATCTAGAGATTCTATGTTGTGAGCTAGTTATAAATGCGGTGTATCAAATGCGCACATCAGTGATAAACAGAGCAGGGGCACAGTAGAACCATAGGAATGTACTCCACCCCTTGGGACTCTTAGACAACTGCTAGTAGATAAGGACTTAAAAACTTCCATAATGTCTTGGTAACATTCTGGTCTAGTGCCACCAGCAGGTCAATGGTTCATTACTCTGGAAAGGGACGTCATTAATCATTCAGTATCATCCACAACCAAGGGTTCAGTTGGGACAGGAGCCCACTGGAGCTCGGTTCCATCACCTCTTAAAAATGGTATGTTAGCTCCACCCCCATTGTCATCTTTTTGCACTGACTACTATAGGAGACTGTGCCACAAGAAAAAAAAGACAGTTCCACAACCTAAAAATCTATCAGGGGCAGTTCCCCCATCCAAATATTTCCAGTGGAACCACTGAGCGCAATACATTCATTGTTCAGGGACTTGATCAGAGGAGATCTGCACTGAAAGCAATACACATAGCAACAGAGGATTTCACCAGAAGGGTTAGTAAGGCAAAAAAGAAAAGAAAGCCACTGTGGTTCACAAGAGAGGTGGCAACCAAAGTGAGGGAGAAAAGACAGGCTTTCAGAAAATTCAAGGAGTCCGCAAGAAAAGAGGATCATGAGACATAAAGAAAAACTGAAGGAAGCAGGTAAAGAAATCAGAAAGGCAAAAGCTGAAACAGAACTGAACATAGCGCAAGGAGTAAAAAGGGGAGATGAGAAGCTTTTTAGATATGTCAGGGAGAAGGGAAAACATAAGGGAAGCACCGTGAGACTCACAAATGAGGAGGGGAGAACAGTAGAGGAGGACAGTGAAAGGGTAGGGTTCCATGACACCGGCGTGACAACAAATACACTGACATCCTCAGCCGTGTTGGTAACCTGTCATCACCCCCGACCCTGACGCATCCCCGGAATGACCGACAACATAGCAACCCCCCCACACCCCCTTACTATAGATATCTAATGCCATGTTGCACAGACAGTGGAGTTAGAAATTTACCCCCCATTGATGAACAGTTGAACAAAGTGAAATCCCCATCGCTGCCGATATAGGCATGGTGGGGTGTTCGCTGTCGGGATTTCAGTGTGCTGGTGTCACTGTAGCGATGTTATACCAAAAGGCAGAAGTCCTAAATAAGTATTTTTGCTCAGTTTTCACAGAGGAACAAGAGGGAACTGGACCTACTAGAATAACAAAAGAATTCACAAAATCAAGCATAGAGACACACCCCTTCCTAGTAGATCAAGGGCTAATAGGACAACAGGCTAAAGGTGGATAAGGCCATGGGACCAGACGAGATCCACACAAGGGTATTACAGGACCTGGTGGCCCCTCTGGTGAAACTATTTACCAAGTACCTGATGACTGGGGTCATCCCATAGGAGTGGAGGAGGGCTACAGTTGTTCCTCTCCATCAATCAGGAAGCAAGGAGGAGGCAGGAAATTATTGGCCAGCCAGCCTCACATCAGTGGTGGAAAAACTGATAGATCACTGTTCAAGGAAAAGATACAATAGTTTCTGGAAAAAAACAGGCAGCAGGACTCAAAACAGCGTGGCTTCATGGCAGGGAGATCATGCCAGAGAAACCTGATCGACTTCTTTGACTGGGTCACCAGGGCAGTATTTATTTATTTATTTGTATTTATTTATTGTAAAATCAGAATTACAACCTTTGAGCTAAAAGCTCATTTACAAAGGATCCTCGTCGAACAGAGGGTGGGGGAACATCAAGTACATGGACAGTGGAGAAAAACAGAAACAGCTAGTAGGCATTGTCAGTTACACATCATTAAAAAGGCTGTACAGCATTACAAATAGAAGGATGGGGAGAGACAAAATACATTGTAAAAGCAATCACTTAATTACGTAATACAGAGGAAAATACTCCCATAACAGATTAGGTAAATGAAGTGCAGATTCCAACTATGTAAAAGTATGAGAATTCCCCGAATACAGCTATAGAGCTTAGATAGGTTCCCAGAGGGAACAATTAATGTGACCACCGACAAGTACAGCCATTAAGGGAGAGTAGGCTACAGGCTAGACGGGTGAGGGACAGAGCACAATGGTGAGCCAGGGAAGTGTGTTGGATATAGTATACCTGGACTTCAGTAAAGCATTCGACTCTGTCCTGCACAGGTGACTGATAAATAAGCTGGAAGGCATGGGAGCAGACCAGAAGGTGGTAAACTGGGTAAGAAACTGGCTAAGTGGGAGGACACAGAGGGTGCAGGTAAACAGTGCCTTGTCTGAGGAGAGGGAAGAGACCAATGAGGTGCCCAGGGATCAGTGCTAGGACCTCTCCTTTTCAATGTTTTCATTAGTGACATTGTGGGTGGGTTAGAAGGTATGATATGTCTATTCACAGATGACATTAAGATTTGCAAAAAGGTAGACATCGTGGGGGGGGAAAAGACACACCGGGGGGGGGAGAATGGAAGCGGATCTAGAGAAGTTAGAAGCATAGTCAAGGGCATGGCAACTAAAATTCAATGCAAAAAAGTGTAAAGTCATGCACATATTCACAGGCAACACTACAAGGGAGTGCTACCTTGAAGGGGGAAAACTGGTAGCGACCAAAGAAGAAAGGGACCTGGGAGTCATTATATCAGAGGATTTGAAGGTGGCAAAACAGTGTAAAAAGGCAACATTAAAGGCCAGCGGCATGCTGAGGTGCATCAGAAGGGGCATTACAAGCAGACAGATGGAGATGATACTGTCACTGTATAAGTCCCTGGTGAGACCCCAGCTGGAGAACTGTGTCCAATTCTGGAGGCTGCACCTCAGGAAGGATATAGACAGATTGAGGCAAGTGCAGAGGAGGGCTACCAAGATGATAAAGGGACTACACCACAGGCCATGTGAGGAGAGACTGAGTGAACTTAACTAGTACTCACTCGAGGAAAGAAGAGAGAGGGGGGGGAGATATGATAGAAACTTTCAAATACCTAAAGGATATAAACAACGTACAGGCAAAGGACCTTTTTCAGACCAAAGATGGCACAAGGACCAGAGGGTACAACATGAGACTGAAGGGGGAAATTCAGGGGGAATATGAGGAAGTTCTTTTTTTATAGAGTGGGAGGTGGAACCATGGAAACGTTTGCCCCAGGAGGTTGTGGAAATTTAAAATAGTTGGGGTATTCAAAACTGCATGGGACAGACAGAAGGTGGCCATCAGGACATAAGGCCTAAAGCGGTAGGGGTAGGAAACTGAGCAGACTAGATGGCTCGTGAGGTCCCCATCTGCCATCACATTCTGTTTCTATGTTTCTATGAGACAAGACTTTTGGGAGAGTAAATCCTGTAAGAAATGGCTTGATCAGTCCAACTGAAGAACTCCAGGATTTTTATAAATTCTTGCAAAAACATTTTGCTTCATAGTTCTCCTATTCATTATTTCTCCATTGACCCTAGCTGGTCAAGAATCACAATCGTTAGTCATATTTACACCAATCAGTGGTTCAGATTTGCTCCTCCCCTACAATGTTTAACCTCACCATCTGACAGTGATCCTGTCCAGCCAGTCAGATGCATACATGGGCAAGAAAGATTCTTGATGCAAATGCTGGGTACGGAATACCAAGATTCTTTCTTTACACCTCGGTAGGGCATACATGCATACTGTTCACCGGCTTTCTGGAGCACAAGGGTTCAGACACCTGGAAAGGAACTAAAAAGACTGGCAATTATCTATGCAGACCCCAAGTGAGGTGCAGTGTGGCAAAGAGATAGAATTCACAGTGGGACCCCACCACCTGTAATGTTAGGGCAGACATAACTGACAAGGATATGGAGTCATGTTTCCTTTCATATGTGGTGTTTTTCACTTTATGTAGTCAGTATTATATCATTGGCATACATTTAACCATGAAATGTCCTTCCTTATTTTGCACCTGGAACTGGGTCATATTTCAATGGCACACTCTGAACTGAGTTCCACCAGTTCCCCCCCCTCAACCATTTCCACTACTGGGGCTGTGACAGACTATCTGTCCAATTAAAATCCTTCCCAGTAAGCTGGCCCAGTAGTACAGAGGGCTGAGGTGCTGTACGCCATACCTCTCACCACGCTGGCAACTTGTGTTCAGGAGCGAGCATGGGTTGCCAGGGTTTGACTGTGGGGGGGGGCTAGAATTGGAGAGAGCGACTGTCAGGCAGCTCTCCTGTCCTGGACTGGGAAGGGAGACCTTTATGGCTCTTGACTGCCACCAAGAGTAGGCTCGATGGTGGTGTCAGAGCATTAGAGGGGCTGGCATTAGGCCAGTCGGGTGAACTGGAGCTGCGCTCAGTACCAGTGCACATGTGTGCCTCCACACACTTCCACTGCTGTGAATGGCCGATGTCCTCGTGATATAAAGGGGTGAAAACCTGGTGAAAAAAGTACCCTCCAGAGGCAGGATGAAGACCGCCCCCCCCCAAAGGTTCCATACTGGTGGCTGGGCACGCACCATAAATCCTGTGGCAGGGGACGCGGTGTAAGATAAGTCCCAAAGGAGCCGGGTGATGAGGCTGAGAGAGGGCTATTCAGACGGGGGAAGTCAGAGGTAAGGAGAAAGAAATAATAAAAGAAATCCTTCCCGGTACAAAAAAAAACAACTTCTGACTGTAGTCTCTGCCATCCCCTAGGCACTGATTGTATGAGCAGGGGCGTGGGGATGGAGTGTGCAGATGGTGCATCTGCACTGGGGCCCACAAGCTGGAAGGGCCTATCTATTCCCACTAGTCTGTCTGATTTTTTTTTAACTGATGAGGTGTGCGCACACACTGCTGCACTGTGCCACCCAGCCATCCAATCCTCCTGTTAGTCCCAATTCAAAATAGGCACCCCCACATGATAGACTAGCAACACTCCACGTGGCGTGCTGAGGAACTCGAGAGCAGCCATCAGAGCCAAAAATAGGAGCCACCTGTGACTGACAGATGAGATCATGAGCCAGCAAATGGAGAGACTGCTACTCTGCCTGCCCTGCCCATCAGTAGTAGTCTACCACTAATGGCCACATGGTGGCAGTGAGTTGGGGCAGGCGGGAGGTGGAGAGAGGGGATGTGGTCTGTCAGAGAAGCATACGGCTGTGCCATTACGGTTCAGGCTACAGTGCAGTGTACTTGGGATGGAGTGTGCAGGCTTGGCTTTGCGACTTGATTTAAATTAAAAAAAAATTACTAATCTGTTTTTTACACCTCTCAGTTCACCCACCACAAGTTAGGTCCATCGTCGACTCTGGGTGCTGCATATTTGTGTGGGCAGGTGTGTGGGCAGTTGCTGCGGCTTGGCAGCTGCTTTGTTTGGCTTTGGGGTGGGGGGAGGACTTGGAGGAGGTTCCAAAGAAGACATTTACTGTAGTTGGAAGGAGGGATGGATGATCCAGTCGTGAGTCATCCTAGACTGGAGAGACAGCCTGGGTGTTTGAGGAAAAAACTACTGTCTTTTTACTTTTCCTTTTTTCATTTGCTAAAAAAGATTTATTGGGTCAGTGACTTGGTGTGATGGTGTTGTGTTCACATAAGTTATGTAGCACTGAGCTGCCTTCAGCTGCTGAGGAGAAGTACAAGTAAAGTAGAAAGGCCTAAGCAAGGCCAGTTCCAGAAATTAAAGGAAGGAATAATTATTAGGGTGAGGGGAACAAGAAGTGCTGGTACTACTGCTAGGGTTACCACCTGTCCTGATTTTCACAGGACAGTCCTGATTTGGGAAGCTGTGTCCTGCAAAAAAACATGAAAAATACTAAATGTCCTGATTTTTATAGTAGAAAATATATTTTCTGAATTTCCACTAAATGTTGCAGAAAACTACAATACCTTAATTAAAACAACTTAAAATGATAAGAAACAGTGGAAGCAACTAGGAAACTACTGCACTTAGCCTTAATTCTGATTATATAGAGAAAACAAGTCTGTTGTATCGGTCGAGGTTACGTACTGTCCTGCGAAAAATCATATTTCAGTAAGAAATGTCCCACTTTGGGTTTCTGAAAAGGTGGTAACCCTAACTACTGCTGCAGAGCAAAGTGCCGCCAGCATAAGCTGATAAGCAAATAAAAAAAAAAGATGGAAATTGGGGATTAAGATAAAAGATTCTAAAATATAACAAAACAAGCATTTGTCAATGCCGAATGTTGTCGCGCTGGCATTGGCTTTGGTAGTGCAGTACGGAAACACATTTTTGGCAGGATGTGAAAAATGACAGCTGTACTGTTCATAAGGAGGTGTAAAAAAATGGCAGTGGTGAAAATGTGGCATGTAAGTACTGCAAATTTGCGAAGTTACAAGGGTGCATGGGAAATGTAGAACGCACACTTGTAACACAGTCATTTTATGGAGTTTCGACATCACATTTTCAACATAGGCATTTTAGCACCTCTGCTCATGTACAGTGTCACTGTCATTTCCTCAAACTGTCCCAAAAAGTGATTTCGCACAGTGACCATGTTATTCTGCTCCGGACATGCAAAAACACATTTCGATCAGGATATGTAAAATGACAGCTGTACTGTTCATAAAAAGGTGTCAAAAAATGCCAATGGTGAAAATCCAGAGTGAAAATATTACAAATGCAAAACGTTATGAACGTGCGTGCAAACTGCGCAATGCACGCTCGTAACACAGTCATTTTATGGAGTATCGTCACTAAACTTTCAACATATGCATTTTAGGACCTCTGCTTATGAACAGTGTCACTGCTATTTTCATAATCTGCCCCAAACACTGATTTTCCACAGCGACCGCAGTATTGTGCGCCGGAAGTGCGGAAACACATTTTGGCCAAGATGTGAAAAATAACAGCTGTACTGTTCACAAGGAGGTGTAGAACAATGATAATGTTGAAAATCTGGCATGAAAATATTGCGAATTCATGAATTCATGAAGTTACAAGCGTGCGTAGCAACTGCACAACGCCCACTCGTAAAATAGCCATTTATTTTATTTTTTCCACCAAATTTGCAACATAAACTTTTTTGAGAGCCCGCCTCATGAACGCTGCCACTGTTCTTCGATTAATCTGTCCCAAAAGCTAATGCCACGCAGTGACTGCAAAATCACCTTTCAGGACTGATTAATGTCATAACTGTGACAGAATTCATGAGGAGGGGTCCCAAAAACCCCATGTTGAAAATGTGGTGCAAAAATTCCGAAAAATGCCCGAGATATGCATCAAAGTTAAACGAATCCTATTTACTCCATTATACAGCTTATCAGCATTTCCTCAGTTCGCGGTTGGCTTTATAGAGTGCAGACATGTTCCCATGCCACCGAAGATCATTGTGCCAAGCTCCGGAGATAAGTATGGGGTGATGGGGGAGTGGGGAGGCAAGATGCACAGTGGCTGGGTGCGGGTGGTGGGTAGGGAGACTACGAGGGACCGTTTTCGGTTTATAGGTACAAAAAAAAACAACATCACAGAGGGTTTTCTTTTTTACAGGTGGATTCTTTTTGGGGGTACAGTAGCCGACGGAGATTGGGCACATCTGTTGGCACAGAAGAAGAGGACATCATGCCGATGGGGGTAGGCTCCCCATTGCTTTTGATAAGCGGGGCAGAGGGCGGATGCCGGCGAGGATTGGGGCACCCGTCCAGCACCACAACGAAAAGTGGGGGGACACATTCTGTCAATGGGAGTAGGCCCCCCCGTTGGCACATACTTTGAGGGGCAGGGTAAGCCGACCAGGGGATTGGGCACCCCCAAAGTCGGCAGTTTAGCGGCCACTGTGCTGCCATGTTACTAGCTGGTGAGCACGTAGGAAGGGTCCGCTGCATCTGATGAGCTTTGCTCGCACTACAGCAGACCTTTCCTTAGATGTGCTCACCACATTAGTATGTGTGGTGTGGCACTGGCATGCAGGCTGATTGGGGAATGAGGGATGCACCTACTGGTGCGTGCTCTGCATTAGCCCAACAGCGACCGCGCCTCCAAAGCTGCACTACCACAAGATGCGGCTGCGCAAGTGTGCCAACATAAAAAAGGAAGAGAATTAAAGACAGAGACTTGGGGGGCCCGTGGGAGCAGGGAGTTTGATTGTGAGAGGAGGAGGAAGGATCTTCCAAAAAAAATAAAATAAAACTTATGCTCAGACTTAGGACAGGATTCACAAAGAAAGCCCAAAATCCCGCAGCTGTGGGAAAAAGGCCTGCAGCACTGCGGAAACGTAGTTGCATGACATTCATAAAGAAATTTTGAGCAGGTGCAGAATTCCATAAAATCCCCGCAGCTGCAGAAATTGAGCAAGTGCTGAAAATCCGCAACTGCAGATCCGCAGCTGCAGAAATAGCTTAGGAGGCACAGCAACTGTGAACCTAATTAGCTGGAGCAGCAGACTTTAACATTGCTGCCATAGCATGAAGCTGAAAGCACCTGCAAAGAGACCAGCAATCAGTCCCTCAACTGGGACCACTGCAGCACCACAGGTACCAGCAATACAATGGCACCACAGTGGCTGACAGCCACTGCTGGTCCCCCCTCCCTGGGGTGTTCCTGTTGCCTGCAGGGGTAGCACTCACTGCAGGCTGGCCAGGCTCTACTGCCTGTGGAGCTCCGTCATGGGCTGCACTGGGTCTGGTGGTTGTTGCTTGTTGCTATATAATGGCAATGTGTGCTGTTGTTACTGTAACATCAGCTACTGTTATACTTACTGGGATGCTATTACCTGTGCCTCACCTCCACCTTAATTGATTCCAATTGTTGGGACACTACTGCAGTTTGCTGAGGGAGAGTTACACCTCATTCCAAGGTGTGTAACATTTTTTCCTCAACTGCGGAAAAAAAAATGGTTGTGAATAGCCTTTCTGGGGATGTGCCTTACTAATCTCACCCCTTTTTTCCCTCAGGGACTTCTGCAGCTGCACTTTTTTCCACATTCCGTAATGTTTTTTTCTGCACCTGCAGAGGGTTTTGTGAATAGCCCTCAGTGCAAATTCCCCTTTGTTTCCATAACAACGGCAGTTTTGGGGACTTGGGGAAGGTTTTGCACCTTCAGAAAGCTTTGTGAATCTAGCCCTTAGTAACTTAAAGCCCTTAGCCCAGGACCCAGAAAGCCAAAGCAAAGGCAGGGCTGGTCCAGCTGGGTTGGTGTGTGCAGTGGACCGGTGTGTGCAGTGAGTTGTGCTGCAGATTAGCAGTCAGCAATCTGAAACAAACAGGAAAGGATGTTATTTGATTATTATAACATAAAGTAAGAGAGAAACAGAGACTCAGGGGACTGGGGGAGTAAGTTTGAGAGGAGGAGGAGGAAGGATCTTCTAAAAAAAGTATATATGTAGATAGAGAGAGGCTGACTTTAAGGCAAGCAAAGTCCTTAGCCTAGGACCCTAAAAAGTCGGGGGGGGGTGGGGGGCCCATCTTCATTTCTTGCACCAGGGCCCATGCCAACCATGCTACGCCACTGTGTATGAGTCTAGAAAAACAACATTGTCTAATTACAGATACAATTCATAATTTCTGTAAGACCTAAGGGCCAGTTCTGGAGCTGATTTCTAAAAAAGCATTATATTGGGAGGGATGAAATAGATAGATATTAGAAATAGGCTATAGGTTTAGAGGGCGTAGGTGAAGTACATTATCCTGGGTAAGGATGTGATACTTTTTTTTATCCCAACACTATTTTTCACCGCCTCCACAGACCCGGCAGGAGCAATGACCCTTCCCCCAGAGGGCTACGTCCTCCAGTCTATCGGAGCCATCATGGGTCCTGCCGGGTCCCGGTATGTTTTTCCTCTGGTTTTTCTCTGGCCCCCGTGCCCATGCAATAGGCACAGCAGCCATCTCCACTCCATGGAGGCAGCCAAGCAACCTGGGCGTAGGTCAAACCCCTCCAGCTGTTCTGACACACACAGCACAAATCCCCCTCCATGAGGAAGGAGAGCAGTCCTCCAGACGCTCAATCCTTACTTCCCCCAACCGACCCCCGAACAACCTGAGTCCATTCCCGAACCCGGGTTGCCGGCGTGGCACAACATGTGGCATCCAATGCCTCAACCCTCAGTGCCACCAGGCCGGCAAGGATGTGATACTTAAAAATCATGTGCAAAGGTTTTTGCATGTTGTTAATAAAGCTTGAATTCAAGTCCCTGTGTCATGATTAGTGTTTTCTGAAAATTTCATGCTGTTGGGTTTTGTGGTTTTCTTTAAATCAGGCATTTGTTAGCTTAATTTACAGTGACTGAAAACAGTGGAGTTATTTCTGTCTCTGTCTCTCTCTCTCTCTCTCTCTCTCTCTCTATCTCAGTCAGGCTTGGAGAGTGATAACATCATCTTGGGGTGCTGTAGCTTGCTGCGTCACATTCCCAATCACAGCTTGCTGTAGAGTAATGGTTTGCTCACCAAGCTTCTTACAAACTCAGTCTGTGGTTTGTGTTTAGATAGATCAGTTTAACATCCATCATTTATATAAGAAGGTTAAAACTCTCGAGAATATAATGCAGACGTTTTTATGGAAAAGTAAAAGACCTATGTTAACCCTAAGGAACTTAATGGCAAGGTACAACCAGGGAGGGCTGAAATTACTTAATCTATGGTAGTACCATCAGGCAGCAATAATAAGCTATCACTCAGAATATTCAGAACACCCCCGCTTTGGTGGACAGAAAGTGATAAATTAATACTTAAAAATGGGAGAAGTTACCACCACTGATATAAATCATATGGAAGAATAGAGATCAAGAAAACATCTAATCGTTGTCTGAATACAAACATAATTAATACGTTCTATAGGACCTGGGAACCAGTTCTGGAGCTGATTTCTGAAAAAAACTTATAAGCTTAATGGGAGGGAGGGAATAGGTAGATATTAGAAATAGGTTATAGATTTAGAGGATGAGGGTGAGGTACATTATCTAGGGTAAGGACATGATACAATCTCGAGAAATTGATTGGTATATCTGTTGTAACTCCAGGACCAGCTTGGAAAAGAGTATTCTGAACCCAGAGAAGAAAAATAAGGAATCCAAGGATGGAGTGCTACCGTGGGGGCGGGGGGATGTGGGTAGCAGCAACAGTGGAGGAGAAGGATCTGGGAGGATGATCACTAGCAATCTAAAAGACTCCACATGGTGCAAAAAGCAGCAGCAAGGGCAAACAAGATGCTGGGGTGTATAGCCAGAGGAATCATCAGCAGTCAGAAAGAGGTTATACAGCCCTTGCACAGGTTGCTGGTGAGGCCATATCTAGAACATTTTTTTTATTCATTTATTTATTTATTTTTTGTTGTTGACCTGTTAAATGCACTAAACAACAACATTGTCTATTTTCAAGCATGACCTGAGAGAGTTACAGACAAAACTGGCATATTACAACGGGAGTTCTAGACAGCATACAGCACAGTAAACAGTGGGGTACACTATAAACACATGGGCCTGGATATTCAAACTGCGCCATTCTGAGGCGCAAGCCCTTGCGCTGCTCAAAATAATTCTGCAGGGGTGTGGCGGAGTGATATTCAAAGGAGTTGCGCTGCTGCGCAACTCCTTTGAATATCACTCCCCAGCCACAGCACTTGCGCATGGCGCAGTGGAACTTGCGCCACCGCAAGTTGCCAGAGATGAGCATTAAACTTGCGGTGGCGCAAGTACCATTGCGCCATGCGCAAATGTCCGATATTCAAAAGGTGGCATGCAAATGGGGCCATAATTTATGCAAGGCGCAGGGGGGGCCATTTGCATCTATTTATGGCCCCATTTGCATGCCATTTGCATGTAGGTGCGCCGATCCCTGAGGACTTGCGCCTGGCCACCCCTGCCAGGCAGCGGCCGTCGGGGACCCGGCGCACAATGCAACTCCGATCGTGAACGGTACAGGTACATGTAACACCCCCACACATATTCTGAAGCCCGATCGCGGCGAACGGTACTGAGTACAGGAAACACCCACACACACACACACACCGTGCGAAGCCCGATCGCGGGCATAGCATGTATAATCCCCAGTGCCCGATCGCGGGCAGAATATAACCCCAACCAAATATCTCCTGGTGGTCCAGTGGACGTAAAGCCCGATCGCGGGCAGAATGTCACATCACAAACCCCAAACATCTCCCTGGTGTCTAGTGTCCCCCCACCCACGAAGCCCCTCCACCCGCTCCCCCGCGGCCAGCGGCGACAGCATCCACCCACCAGCCGCCCGCCCGCCGCCGACTGACTGTCCGGTAGGGCTGCCGAGCCGTAAGATAGTCCAGATTTGTGAACATGTTCATTCGACAAACGGACTGTCACGTACCGGGCTGGCTGCATGCCCATTGGCTGTAGCTCTGCACATCGGCGGCAGCCCTCACCGGACAGTCAGTCGGTGGGCAGCGGGCGGCAGGCGGGTGGATGCTGTCACCCGCCGCGGGGAGAGCGGGTGGAGGGGCTTGTGGGGGGAATACCAGACACCAGGGAGATGTTTGGGGGTTTGTGATGTGACATTCTGCCCGCGATCGGGCTTTACGGTCCACTGGACCACCAGGAGATATTCGGTTGGGGTTACATGCTGCCCGCGATCGGGCACTGGGGGTTCATACACGCGGTGCCCGCGATCGGGCTTCGCACGTGTGTGTGTGTGTGTGGGTGTTTCCTGTACCTGTACCGCCCGCGATCGGGCTTCGGATATGTGGGGAGGTTACATGTACCTGTACTGCCCGCGATCGGGCTGTGGGAGATGTGGGCGGGGAGTCGAGTTACACCATGCCCGCGATCGGGCTGGTGGGGGGACAGGGATCAGTTAGCCAGCCAGGGTGGCAGCTGCTGTGTTGCGCCTGCAATGCAGCAGCTCACCTGTGGGTGGCCCTCAACTGCTTCTTTTGGTTCAAGGTTGTGCAGGCGAGGTTGGTTGCGATGTATAACCTGCACAACCCGACTGAATATCGGGTTGCGCAGGTTGCGATGGATCCTCCCCTCCTGTTGAGCATGCATTCATTTGCATTGCTCTCTTTGGCGCAACCTGGTGCCAGTGGCGTAACTGCCTCCTGCTGAATATCGCAGAATGGCGCATTTTGGACTTGCGCATGCGCAACCCTGTTGCGCATGACGCAACCCTTTTGAATATCCAGGCCATGGTATACAATGAATTTACACAGAGAGTACAAGGAATGCAACAGGCAATCATCGCTGTAAGGGAAAAAATAACACATGCAAGTACAGAGGGTACCATGAAACAGAGGGTGGGAAGAATTACCCAGAGGACTTACAGGGAAGTAAAGGGTAAGTGACCAGCAGCTTGTTTCTAAGAGCAGTGTGCTGGGATAGGGATAGGGGAGTCCCAGAAGTGCTAGTGGGGCCTTGGGGAGAGACAAGAATCAGGTCAGTACTCCATATAGTTTAGGGGAAAGAGCATTTGTCCTTGATTTGCAGGATACTTTTGAGGTCATTTTTAAAGATATGGGGCCTTATGCAAGAATGACTGGGAAGTACTCACTGGAGGCACGTATACCGTCCACGTAGGTCCACACCTGTGGACAGGTGTGCACCTCAGGGTATGCACAACAGGTGCACACCTGTCCATGGGCCCACCCCGAAAGGGTGCACAGGACTATGCAGGATGGCCAGGAGCAGAGTTGTGGTCCCGGGCAGGCATCCAATCGGATGCCCAACCCAGAACAAAACAATCCCTTGCACGGTGTGGTGCTGGTCTGCATGCATAAATACCTACCACAGAAACCCGGACCTGCACACCAATGCCCTGTGAAAGACCTCTGAGGGCCCCTCTCCTGCCACACAGCTGACCTACACCCTAGACAGGCATGTTAGCCACCCCACCAGATGCCCTGTATACTGCTGACTGTACCACAGCCTGGTACCCCAGTGATTGGAACCACTAGTGCCTCCCTATGTCCCCCCATCCCATGGCACTGCACCCCCCAGTGCCCATACTTGTAATCCAGTGCCGCTCCTGAGATGGCCAATGGCACTGGCCTCCAGACACCTCCACGGCTGCTGGCCATCTGGCATATGTGGGCGTGCATCAGCTGCAGGCCCCTGCATATATCAGACAGCCAGTGGCTGTGGCAGTGAGTGAAGGGCAGTGCCACTGGCTGTCTCAGGAGCAGCACTGGTACACAGATATGGGCTCTGGTGGTGGGTTTGATGTGCTGCCGGGGGTTAGCAGGATGTCATGGCAGGGGCATCACAGGGGTCTGCAAGCATTTGCTGCATGAGTTGAGGGGACAGCCAATGTGGGTAAGTGGCACTGCCATGTGCTGGGTGGTGGCAGGCAGCCATCAGGGATGGGCACAGTGGACCCAATGATGGCTGCGTGCTATCCGCCAGGACTGGTGGCACTAGGTGCATGCACAGGGTGCATGGGTGGCTTATGGCAGGGTTCTCCCTGGCGTACCCTATGCTTCCATCCACACACCTGCGGCCAGCACTATGCACTGTTGTGCAAGAAGCATAGTGCTGGCACGCCCCAAGCCTGCCCCCATATGTTGCAGTCCACTGACCAGGGGAATTGGGTGCATAGGGGCTGCACGCACCCCAGTAGTGCATCCAGTATGGGGGGGACAATAGGTGTGGAGTGGCTACGTGCCGCATTTACATGGTGTGTAGCCACTGCACGGGATCGTTCATAGGGTCTAATGGTGGGACTGCACATGTTTCAGTTCCTTAGGGTGAGAGTTCCAGAATTTTGGACCAGACACCGCAAAAGTATTTTCACCCATCCTAGTGTTGCATTTGGGGATATCCAGTAAAGCGTTGTCGGGGAGTAGGTCGGTAAGGAAGGTTTGAACCAGCAAGCAATATACTCAGGAAGGCCTTCTTTGATTATCTTTTCTATGGCACAACCAGCGCATATGTCCGGTATGAGGGAGGGGAGAGCTAGCTAAGGTCAGCATAGAGCACACCCTGGTGGGTGTGCTTGGGCATAGATAGAGCAAAATGACATGCTGTTATACCAGGTCTCCCATTTGCTTAGAACAGCTTTATTTGATTCCATGTATGAAAAGAGGCTGTATGTGAGGCCAGGCCTCAGTACACCTTGAGCAATGGTGAGTCTCACAGTGGATGTAAGGTTGTGGTGACTCTTCTACGCAGTGCCAAGCTTAATGTGGACAGATTTGCATAAAGTTAAAATATGAAGGTTGAAGTCAAGAGATGGATCGAGAGTGATGCCCAGATACTTGAAAGAGTCCACCATGTCAAGAGAGGAGCCTGCAGGCCCCCTTATAGTAAGCATAGAAGGGCAGGCTCTGAGTCTGGGCACTGTGCGAAAGAGCATAGTGATTGTTTTATTCTCATTGAGAAGGAGCTTTTTGCGCGATATCCATGATTGGACAGTGGCAAAATCCATGCTGAGTTTGTTGCTGAATGCACTGATGTTGGCAGCACTGGTGTAGAAGACCATGTAATCCACATACAGAAGATCTCAGGAGCTAAGAGATTTGGGCAGGTTGTTGACAAACAGAGAGAATAGTAGTGGCCCAAGGATGGACTCCTGGGGAACTCCAACCTTAATGGAGGCAAGACCTGATTTGGCACCACTTATCTTGACACATTGCCATCTACCAGACAGTTACCTTTAGAACTAAGACAGCGTGGGAGATGAGAAGCCCAAAGCAAGCAGTTTCTCTAGCAGCATGGTGTGATCTACCAGGTCGAATGCCTTGGTTAAGTCTATGAATATTGATCCCATGAGTATCCCCTTGTCCACAGCTGTTGTGATGTACAGTAATTAGACAGTTTTAAGAGAGCTGTAGTGGTACTGTGGCCACTCCTGAAACCATGTTGGCACAGAGTAATCTGTTGGGTTAGTTGCAGGAAGCTTGTAAACTGAGAGGCGACAATTTTCTCAAGAAGCGTGTTGAGGGTGGAGAGAATTGTAATGGGCTGATAATTATCCATACATCTGGAGTCCCCTTTTTGTGTACAGGAATGTCCCAAGCTGTCTCCCAGAGTGCAGGCATAGAATACATCTGAAATCCCGAAACTCAGACTCCTCAACTGTGTAAGCTTGAGTCCAGGATACCAAATTTCAGAAAACCAAAAGAGTCTCACATGCAATGCGGGGGGCTTTGCCAATGCACCACCCATAACTTAAATAACCAACTCTGAGGGGCAGCAGATCTCAGAGTTAAAGAAAAGGTATGGGGAGGTAGAATGGCAGGGATCAAATGTTGCTGTGACCAGGAACAGAACCTGGGTCCACACAGCCATGTTGGCCTTGCTGCCAGTAACACAGCTCTCCATTCCATGGAAGTAGCTTGGCCAGCTCCTGCATTCTGGGGTGTGTTATGATGTCTGACAATGGGTAGGGTAGTGGTTCATCACATCCACTACCTTACCCCTGTCAGCATTGCATTTCCTCTTGTCAGGCAAGTGTGTGTCAGGATACTGAACTCGGTCCCATGAAATTCAGAATTCTGAGTTTCAGTATCCTCAATAGTTACCACGGGCACAGACCTTGAAGCAAGGACAGATTGAACAGTCTTGTGCAGTGGGCCACTATGAGAGCGGCGGTCAGCTAAGAAACTTTGGTAGGAGTCCATCCAAGCCAGCAGAGCCACAGTCGGGGATGGATCTGAGAAGTCAAAAAACTTCCTTCTTAAATACTGGTGCCCACACCTTAAGAATGACATCAACCTGCTGGAGATGGTCCAGAGGAGGACAACTAAGATGATTGTGGGTCAGTAGGGTTAAACATATGAAGAGAGGTTGGGGGTCCTGAATACGTACTGACTGGAGGACAAAAAGAGAATAAAGGCAGCTAAGGGAGTCCATGCCTGGAGCCCACTAAAATAACATTCAGTCCAAAACAGCACCAAGTAAAGTGGCTAACAGGCACTAGTGTATCAAAATAGGAGTTGGACTCATGACTTGGTCAGTACTTAAAATAAGTTTTAGTCTGTATAAAATATATACTCATGCGACTCACCCCACCAGCATCAGCCAACCATTTCACCCACCTGACTGTGGGATTTCTCACACCTGGAGAAAGCCCACAGTCAGGTGTGTGAAATGACTGGCTGATACTGGTGGGGTGAGACACAGGAGTAAATGTTTTAAATGGAATACAACTTATTTTAACTATGGATCAAGCCATGGGACTGACTCCTATTTTGATACACTAGTGCCTGTTAGCCACTTTACTTGGTGCTGTTTTGGACTCACTGGAGGAGATGAGGGAGAGAGGGAACATAACAGAGACCTTCAAGTACTTGAAAGGAATAAATAGGGTGGATAAGGAAAGTCTCTTCAAGGTAAGTGGCAGCTGAACCATGAGGGGACACAGTCTGAAGCTGTTGGGGGGGATTTAGCAGGGAGGTTAGGAAGCACTCCGTCATAGAGAGGGTGGTGACAAGTTGGAATATACTGTCAGAGGAAGTAGTCTTGATGATGTTGGTGGGCAGTTTCAAGAAAGGCTGGGATAGGCATAAGAGGAAAGTATGGGGCATGGAGGCAGATGGAAAGGAAGGGAGGACGGGGGGCAGGGTCAGTAGCATAAGCTGAGGACCCTGCAGTATGAGCAGACTAGATAAACAGAATGGCCTTATTCTGCTGGCTTCCTCACATGTTCGTATGTTGTGTTTGTTGTGCTATTAAGTAAAAGTAGACCATTAGCAATATACATGGTACAACCCTGGTTGTGTTGAAAGTTGGATTTTTCAATACAAACCACCCTGCGAATACAAGCCACTATCAAATACAAGCAGCAGCAGGCCAAAATCAAAGATCTAGGGTACTTCCTGTTTTCATGGTGTGGAGATACAGATGTAAACTGACTGATATTGAACCAGGTTAAGCTGTTGGTGTTTGTTTTTTTAGTGAACATGGAAAAGTTTCCCAGGACACAGAGAAATTTTCATACTCGTTTCAAAAGGTGCCATAGGATCTTTAATGTCTGCTTGAACAACAACAGGACCAGGCAACCAGGGCCTCAGTTTAACATCTCATCTGAAAGGTGGCACCCCTGAAAGCACAGTGTTCCCCAAACCACATGCTGGGGCACCAGTATAGTTATGTTTTCACCAAGGGAAGTGTGTCCCCTGCATCGCTACCAGCATGACTTCCTGCAGCATCCGGTATTCACTGACATCTACTATCCTACTGCCATCCAGGTCCAATCCTGCTTAGCTTCTGAGATCTGATGGGTTCTGGCTCCGGGCTCCAAGGTAATATACCTGCAGACCTTCAGTTGTTCAGGAGTCGACACTTGACTGGGCTTGGAACTCCAGCAGTGCCACACATTTCTGACTCAAAGGGCCTGATTCACAGACAAAAGGGGATTGTACCTAAGAGATCAGAAAGCCATTTATCAACAGTCATGATTTTTTTTCATTTAATTTCCACTTTACAGCAAAGAAACTAGACATTTAGTTAATGTTCACACAGCAATAATACAGTAAGATCCCTAAAACGTTTGGTACAACAGCTGTGTCCAATGGTGATCACAGCCAATCATTTGTTTTGTTAGAATCATAATACATAATACATGGTACATCACACACAATCCATAATAAAAAACAATAGATCAAAGATAGGAGAGACAGTAATCTTATAATCATATTATCCAGATTCTGCTATGGCTTCTATTACTTGCCATTCATATTGCAAAACACACGGAGACCATCTGGGGTATGGCAAGGAGTGGGCATGAAAAAGTCCCGCTCAACCATGTAAACAGTATGATGACCCTCACAAACCTAGACACTAAATTAAGGAGGTTCCCAGCCAGTAGAACTGTTGCAGGCAGGTGGTGGGGGGGGACATTCAGAACACTCTGTGAGCAACCTGGTGAGGCAGTTTGCAAGGGAACAAGGCTAAACTTATTCATAATGCTTTGAATTATAGAGATAGGTATAATTTTACATTACCTTGTTAGGAAAGTACTACAGTACCTAGAATCCATAAAAGGATGATGAGGGAATAAATATCCAACTTGTTTGACTTCTTGCAAACTGCCTCTTCCACATGCTCACTCTGAATGTTCTAAATACCTGTTGCCTTGGAGTTCCAATTTGACACTTGTCTAAGGCAAAGACCGCAGTACAGTGATGAGGCTCAATAGAACAGAACATGTGTCTGTACTTAATCATTCTCAGCCAGCACTGGAGCAGACATACAAGCTTGTTTAAAACATGTCTGTTCTACAGAAAGTCTTGTCAGCCTGACTTGCAGGATTGTCACACCCATAATGCCTTGCACCTGGGATAAACCACCCAGGCTGGTAGTGGGGGTGTTACAATGTTGTGACGAGGTAAGAGGGATCCATCAGGGGACCAGTTTCAGCATGGGACCAGATTCCTGAACAGCCACAGTGAAAGAATGGGGTTGGGGGGTCCTCAGGATTCCAGAGTTGTCACAGGGTACGGGGAGAGAGTGAGGATGATATCAGACCACCAGGGGAGTGAAGGTATGACCAGAACATTGCGCTACATCACCTGCTGCGTAGCGTGCCCCAAGGATAGTGGGTCTTGCTCTCAGACCTTGGACTCCTACTTGGCAGCATGGCATGCAACAGCTGGGCCATCGGGCCACCACCCTATAAGATATTCAAGTCAGAGTACAATTAAACTGGGCAAAAAATATGACCCTACCCTTTTTTCACCATAAAATATCCCAGGTACCTTCCAGATTAATATGGTGGTAACATTTTCTAGTTCCATCAAAATCTGAATATTTCATAATTGTTTTCATTTATTTTTTCCTCAAGAAAAAACATAGAAACATCGAAGTCAACGGCTGATAAGGACCACAAGGCCCATCCAGTCATCCCATTTTTCTACCTTATGAATGTGCCATAGGCCTGTACTCAGTCAATGGCCTATCTATTCATACTCATCTTTATTGCTCCCTTATGCCTATCCCATGACCATTTGAAACCCTGCACTGTATTCAAATCCACCACTTCCTGAGGTAGGCCATTTCATGCATCCACCACCCTTTCTGTGAAAAAGAACTTCCTCACATTCCCCCTTAATCGACCTCCCTCTAAACTCATGCTGTGTCCTCTTGTCCTGCTATTTTTCTTATATTGAAACATGTTAGACTCTTTCACCTTGTTAATGCCCTTAAGATGTTTCAATGTTTCGATCATATCACTTCTCTCTCTCCTTTGCTCTGGTGTATACATATTGAGCTCCATTAATCTGCCCTCATATGTTTTCTTTTTTTTTCTTATAATTCAAATTTCATTGAAGATTTAAAATACATGAAATTTACATATCTAAAATTATGTCAAATGCATAAACCACATTAACCAATAACCTAACTGTATCTTAAAAACAGTGAGATAAATAAATAAATTAACAAACCAACTTTGTAAAACCCTTTCAAATGTAGAATAAATGTAATAATAATCTTTACAATTAAAAAACTTTTATAATTAAAAGCAGAGTGTTCCCTTTTCTTTCTGTAAATGTTTATATAAAGAATGAATAGACAAGTAAGTTATAACACGGACATTTTCATATATGGCCTGCATTTTGTTAATGTCCTTGTGCAGGTGCAGCCTCCAGTACTGTAAGCAGTACTCCAGATGAGGCCTAACCAGTGTCTTGTAAAGAGGGATTATTACCTCCCTCTTACCACTTGTGATACCCCTACTAATACACCCCAACATCCCTCTAGCTTTACCTACTGCTTTAGTGGTCTGCTTGGATGATTTCAGGTCATCTGTGATGATGATGATGCCTAAGACTCTTTCTTCCCTTGTGATAGCCAGCAATTCCCCTCTCAACCTATAGGTGGCTTTAGGGTTTCTCTTTCCTATGTGCATGATCTTGCACTTCTTTGCCTTAAACCCCAGTTGCCACTCTTCCGACCATTTTGCCAGTTTATCCAGATATCTTCTCAGTCTGACCACCCCATCTGGATAATCTACTCTGTTGCAGATCTTGATGTCATCTGCAAACAGACAAACCTTATCCTCCAGTCCATCTGCAATGTCACTGAAGAGGATATTGAAGAGAACGGGCCCCAGGACTAATCCCTGAGGTACCCAACTTGGGATTTGCATCTCTTCTGACTCTATACCATTTACCACCACTCTCTGTTTTCTGCCCGCCAACCAATTTGCCACCCAGTTGACCAACTTCTGACCCAGGCTAAGCCTACTCAGCTTATTAATCAATCTTTTCTGTGGAACAGTATCGAAAGCTTTGCTGAAGTCAAGATAAGCGACATCAACTGCTCTCCCTTGGTCCACCACCCTGGTTATCCAGTCAAAGAAATCTATGAAATTAGTTTGACAGAACCTTCTTGTTGTAAACCCATGCTGTCTGAGATCTTGTGCTCCTATGGATTCCAGGTGTTGCACTATCCATTCCTTAAGGACTGGCTCCATAATCTTGCCCACTACTGAGGTAAGACTGACTGATCTGTAGTTCTCTGCCTCCTCACTGCTACCACTCTTGTGGAACGGGATCACATGAGCTCTTCTCCAGTCTTCTGGGACCTATCCTATGCTCAGAGACTCACTAAACAATTCTGATAATGGTTCTGCTAGTTCCACCCTTAGCTCCTTTAGTACCCTGGGAAGTATGACATCATGTCCCATTGCCTTGTCTACCCTGAGCTTAGTGACCTCTTGTATGACCCTTTCTTTTGTGAAGGGACTAGTACTCACCTCCCTCCCCCCTGTGTCCATTGTGCTGAACTGTGGGCCCTCCCTACCCTTTCCTCAGTAAATACTGAGCAGAAGTGTCTATTTAGGATAGATGCTTTACCTTGGTCTTTCTCCTCACACTCCCCTTTATCTCCTTTGATCTTAGCAATACCACCTCTGGACTTTCTCCTTTCACTAATGTATCTATAGAAAGTCTTGTCACCTTCTTTTACTGTCCATCCTAGAGTTTCCTCGGTTTGAGCCTTTGCCTGCCTTACTGCCTTCCCTGCTTCCCTTAGGGAAGTTTGGCATGCCTCCCTATCTTCATCCCGCTGCATTTCCTTATATTTCCTGAAGGTCAGCCTTTTGGCTCTGACCTTTTCTGCTACTGTTCTTGAGAACCAAAGTGGTTTCCTTCTTCATTTGCTCTTGGTTTTCTCTCTGACACAATGTTATGTTGCTTTAAGTATTGCACCCTTAATGCTTGTCCACTTTGCCTGTACCCCCTCACCTGTATTTCTTCTTGCCAGGGACAGCTTAACTCTGTTGGCCATCTTATCAAAGTCAGCTCCTCTGAAGTCCCATATTTTTGCCTTGGAATGGGATGATTTAGTTCTAGTGGCCGAATTGAACCGTACCGTGTGTCACTGGCCCCCAGGTGACCTTCTACCTGGAGAGCTCTGATCCTTTCCCCATTAGTCAGTACTAGATCTAGGATAGCCCTGTCTCTTGTGGGTTGTTCTACCAGTTGTTTGAGGGGCTCCCCCTGCATGGAATCCATGATGTGTCTAGTTCTGGCAGATGTTCCCAATCTGTATCTGGCATGCTGAAGTCTCCCATTATCAGAACCTACCCCTTAGCAGTCATGTTTTGTATATCTTCTTACAGTAATGTGTCTATATCCTCCCCCTGGTCTGGAGGTCTGTAGCCAACCGCAGTTCGTATGGCAGTCCCATTTCCTGTTTACAGGGTGACCTAAAGTTCTTCTTTCTCCTTAGGTGCATTCTGAATTTCTGTAGCTTTGATATTTTCATTGACATAAAGGGCCACTCCACCCCCTTTTGAACCTCAGTCTCTTCTGAACAGTACATAGCTGGGTACTAAAGTCTCCCAAGTGTGGTTACTGGTAAGCCATGTCTCGCTAATGGCTACTATGTCCAGTTTAGCCTCTGTCATTGTTGCCTGCAGGTCTGGGTTCTGTTTCCAGACTGCAGCATTTGTGTACATGATTTTCCATCGGCTAGATTTTGGTGTGTTACTTGTTGAGCAAGGTCTGGCATTTCCTGTGCATCGATTCGAGGAGCTGGACCTTTTCCTTACTCACAAAGATGATCACTACATTTGGCTTAGAAATAGCATTGTACACCTGTCAAGCATTAGTAAGAGAAAATCAAAAACTTATGGTGTACAGCATAGAAGATACCTAAAAAGTAGATTTTACTGGAATGTTAATACTTTTGTTAATTGTAGTTAAAACCAGCTTTTAGGAAAAATTATTTTTTGTTGCACTTCTACTTCAAAATAAAAAGCACAGTCTAGACATCTAATCAAAGATCAGATATTGGCTCCTGTATATGACTACAGTGTACACCCAAGCAAAACAAGAAATAACAACAAAGATTTAATTTGTAATGCTGGCAGTCTAGGATCGTGCCCGATCCTGGACATCGGGAGGGGAGGCAAGCAGAGAGCGAGCTAAGAGAGACTCTTGAGTGCTTTCTTCCAGGTGAATGGGTTGAAGCATGTCACTTCAACAGCAGCTCCTGGTGGTGGCTTAGTGGAGGCATTCTTGGCAGTGTTGGTTATCACTCACTGCCAAACACCCCCACCACCTGTTTTTATTTTATTTTATTTTTTAATTTTTTTTTATTTTAGTCTTTGGTAACCGGGTAAGGCCCACTAGGCACAAGTGCCTATTTTCAGGGGCAACCTGGGAGCACTGGGCGGTTAAGTGACTTGCTCAGAGTCACACAGTATGCAAGTGGAGGTTGAGAATTAAACTCAGGTCTAGTCTACTGGATGTACCAAGCTTGTTCACACCTCGTTCCTCTAACTTCTAGGCTATACTGCCAGCCCATGGAGGCTGCATGTCTGGGTAGGTTAAAAAAAGGTTTAATTTGTTACTGTATGTGCTTTAGAGATGGAAGGCTAATAATTATCTTATAAGGCAATGGTTGGAAATGGGGCACTCCAACTGGTTGGCAACATTCTCAAAAGGTTACAGACTGAAACCATTATGTATAAAACAACAATTCAGATGTTAATCATAAAACATTCACTTTAAAAATATTGAACCCGCCGGCCGAGTGGTGCTGAGGGCTGAGGTGCTGGATGCCTTACCTTATGCCACACCGGTGACCCATGTTCACGAACGACCACGGGCCTCTGGGGTTTGGCAGGGGAGGAGAAGGATCGAGCATCCATTGGACTGCTCTCCTTCTCCAGGGAGGGGGGACACCAGCACTTGGTGCACTGCTGGCTCCTAGCAGAGGCTGGGGGCTGGTGTGCCGAGGCTACAGGAGCGGAAGGTGAGGCAGACACTCAAAAGGAATGCATACAGGAGCATGGGCATTCATTCCTTGTGGCATCATTGCATGTCCTTGGCTAGAGGGAAAAGCACAGAGGAAAAGAGGTCGTGGCACACTTCATGGCGGTCGATCCCCACAGGTGCAGCCCACGCGATTGGCAGCGACATACCTCCAGCATCAGATCCTTGTGTGAGGGGGGTTGAGGGATCCCTGCTGCCCCATTATGGCTGGCAAGCCATGGGGCAGCTGGAGGATGAGCTGCAAATGGGGGACAGGGCTGGGGGATCTGACAGGAAGTACTGCCACCAGGGACTGGGAGGATAAATAATAGTAAACCATTTTAGCTTAATGATAGTATTAAGGCACTCCAGAAGCTGGGTTAACTCTGTTCATCTAACTTTAGAGGCTAAGGCCATCCACCGCACCTCATGCCTCATGATCCCAGAGGGTTAGATTAGCTGGTGATAACACACCCCCTGGTTGTTACTTTATGTGCTAAGAGGTTCTGCAATTCAGAAAGGTTCTGATAAGCCATGAAAGTTCTGATCCTTATCCAAGCCTTATCAGAACTTTCAGAACCTTTTAGTTAGAAGTACAAAACTGTTTAATCCAGCATTGCTTACCATAAAGTTTTTGGCAGTAAAGGGGAATGAATCTCAAAAAAACGTGAAGTACTACTAAATGTTTATATGCACAGTTCCAGCATCTCTTATGAAAATGAGTGCCTTCTTTTTTTTATTTATTTATTGAAATGTTTCACCAGGAAGGCACACTGAACAACAAGTTGCTCATCTCTTGGTGCAACTTGGGGGGGGGGGGTTGTACAGTAGGATGTGAAATCTAGACATACAATTGACATTTATCAGAACTGTGAAAAAATACATACATTAGCATTTAAAATGATACATGCATTATACATTTGTAGAGTGGCTTACAGAATTAGTATGTAACATGACTGAGAATTATACATATAGTAATATGAAATGCCTAGACTGGGCAGGAAGTGCAATTGTTCAGGTATGCATAAACTAATACCTGTATAAGTGCTGAGAAGTACAGAGTCAGTGGGAGGAGAAATGAGGAAAGTGGACAGGGAGGGTCAGGAATGGCTTACAGCTAGCCCCTCCAGGATGCAGAGAATCCTGCCAGGGGCTGAAGTGCATGGAGGCCTGGTGGTAAAAAGGCAGGGGGGAGAGGGAGTGTAGGAGACTGGCAGAGAAAGAAAGGGGGAAATAGATTTGCTAACCGGAGTGCAGAATAGGAGGACGGGGAAGTTTTAGAGAAAGGAAGGAAAGAATTTTGCCTAATACTAATACTGGCCTATCTAGGATACTGAGAAACCTACCAGAGGACAGATTAAGGGGAGTAAGACTTGGATATGGGGAAGATTGGGGCTGAGGAGGGAGAGGCAACAGTTTGGTACTAGTCCCTCCAGGATGCTGAGAACTCATGGGGACAAGACAAGCACGGGCAACTGGAATGGGGGGTAGAAGGCAGAGGTAGAAACAAGGGGAGGGAAACTTAACAGTGGGAGTGCTGGGCTCAAGGCTGTGGGCAGAAGGGAGGATTTGACAGGAGCATGTTGAATGAGTAGCAGAGCAGGCATGAAGGGGAACTTAGGAAGGGTTAAAACAGGAGCAGTTAACAAAAAGAAAGTTATGTAAGGCAGAGGTTACAGAGTGAGTTGAGGATGAATGTTGAATTTGGGGAGGTTCAAGATTTTAGGGAAGTGATGGGAAAAGCCTGGGTGATGTTTGGTATGACGGGGGAACCACAGAGTATGAGTGCTGGCGGATCTGAGGGAGTGGGAAGGGAGGAGTGCAAGAGGAGAGGGAGCATGAGAGGTAGGGAGGGAGGAAGTTCTCCTAGCCAGAATTTAGAAGTGAGTTTGGCACAATGTGCGAGGCATCTGCTAGCAAGTGGGGGAAAGGACAAGGCATGGTGAAGGTCACAATGATGAGTATGTGTCGGAGCATCAAGGGCAAAGCGATAGATGGAGTTTAAGAGAGAATCCAATCTGGTTAAGGAGGATTCGGGAGCTACATTACAGTAATCAAAAATAGGAAGGATCAATTTCTGGACAAGTTCATACTGTGCCGAAGGGGGGATGCAACTATAGTTTCTAAATAGGTACCATGTTTGGGGAGTAGTTTTTTTCAGAATGGTGTCAATGTGGCCAGAGAAGCTGAGATGTTTGTCCAGCCAAACCCTAAGGTATCTGAAGATAAGTTGTCCTCAAGGATTGTTCCATCAAAGGTATGGAAAGAGGGTAAGGGGTGGAGCCTAGAGAGTCTCTACCTAGTGCTGAAGGCCATGAGACTGTCCCTTTGGCATTTAGGAATAGCTGATGTGAGGCAAACTAGAGCTGAATCTGGTAGAAGTCATGCTGAAGGGTGGTTGCTACATTGATGGGGCATTTGCCAGAGGTGAACAGGATAATGTCATTGACATACTGTACATATGGATAGAAGATGAGGGAAAACAGGATGTAGTAAGGTCATTCAGGAAGATGGAGAAGAGAATGGAACCAAGCACAGAGCCCTGAGGGACTCCTGTTGAGATTAGGAGGCAGGGGGGAGAGATTGCATCCTGGATCTTGACTGACTGCATTCTGCTTGCGAGGTTGGCTCAAAAGCAGTTATGAGCAAGAGCACACAGATCAGCAGCCATAAGGGAGTCAGGAAGCACAGCATGGAAGACTGTGTTGAAAGCCTTAGTGAGGTTGACAAATATAGCAGAGGTGAAGAGGCTATTGTTCATCCCGATAAAGCTGGAGTTAGTGAGCTTAAGGAAGGAGGCGGTAGTGGAGTGGTTCTTCCAAAAAACAGATTGGAATTCAGTGAAAAAGGAAGAGTCATCAAGAAAGGAGGTTAGTTGAGGGAGGACCAGGTATTCTTGGAGCTTGGCAAGGGTAGGGAGGAGGAAGATTAGGCTATAATAGGTAGGGGAGGAAGGGTCCCCACCCTTTGGGAGCAGGAGGACCACCGCATGTTTTCAGGGTGAAGGGATGGAGTAGGACTTAAAGGAAAGATTTAGAATTAGGGAGAGAGGGTAGGCAATAGCAGCGCCTAAAAGGTATAGGAGATTAGGGTCACGGTCATCTGGTGAGGAGCCGTTGGAAGGTTTGAGAAAGAGAAGGGCCCTTAGTGCCTCCTCAGGAGAGACAGGAGTGAAGGAGAAGGAAGGGTGGGTATGGGAGGGTTGAGTGATAGAGGAGGGAGGATAAGGTGAAGGGAGGACTTAGGAGAGGGACTGTAGAAGGGCTGAGGCACAGGAGATGTAGTAGGAGTTAAATTCCTGAGCTACTAAGCGTGGTTTGGACACTAATGTGTTGTTAATGTCAAGCGCTGGGGATAGGGGGTGCAAAGGAGGAGGGAGAATAGAGAATGGACCACTTTCCAGAATTTAAAGGGGGAGTTAATGTTATTTAGAAAAGATGATTTAAAATATTCAGACTTGGCTAACCTGGTAGCTTTTGTCCAGGCATTTCTTAGACTGTGATATTTAATATAGTCTGATGGGAGCTGGGGGGCCATGTGTTTCCTCTAAGTTTTATCACACTCCCTGAGGCAGGTTATTAACTCAGGAGTGACTCAGTGATGATGGTTACCATGAATTCTTGTGCATTTGTGAGGGGCATAGGAGTTCCAGGTATCTAGAAATGTATCCTTGTAGTAATTGAAGGCTTGGTCGACAGATGAGGTAAAGACAATTGCGGACCAGTCTGAGTTTTAATTATTTGAGGAGGGGGCTTAGGTTTAGGGAACTGAAAGATCAAAGCTACAGGATTTTGTGTGGTGGTTTTGGTCTATGGACCTTCATGACTATGAATACTGAATGATGATCACTGAGAGCATCCGGGAAGATGCCTGACTTAATAACTCGGTGTGGGTGGGAGGTGAGAGCCAAATCTAACAGTGAATGAGTAAAGGTTTTATGATTTACTCGGGTGGGTTCCTGGATGAGTTGGGAGAGATTGAGCACAGAGATGTCATGTCGCATCTTGGAGGTAGTTGGTGATATCCAGTTTAGGTTTACATCACCTAATATGTATAACTTAACTTTGTGAGAGTGGGATGTTATAGAGGTAATGAGGCAAATTGTATAAGAGAGCTTGAAGCCAGGGTGGAAATAGATACCAGCACTAAAGATGGGTAGGAGAAAGGCTATGTAATATATACAAGCAGGGCTTCATAGCTGGAGGGTAAGTAGGTTGAGAGGGTGGTACTATACTGGGGAGAGGAGAGGATATAGAAAGCTACACCGCCTCCACTGCCGGCCCTGCCCTGTCTGATTATGGCAGGTGATTCTCAAGTTCTTTGGGTGAGAGAACTGTGAAGCAAAGCTGGCAAGTTCTGGCACACAAAGGGCTTAAGAAGGCATTCTTATAACCATAAGAGATACTGAAAATATACATTTAAAAATATTATCAATCATATTAAAAACTTCTGTTTTTTAAATGGAACTTAAATGTGCAATTTGTTTTACTTTGTACAAAATAAGAGAAGCTCCTGTATTGAAAATGAACTGTGCCATCTAAACTAGAAATAAAGAATCCTGCCTGGCTAAAATATGATGTAATGCTTATATAACACAGGGACAACACAGTGATTAGTGTCATATAGCTAGTAAGTACTCCCTGTATAACACCATAAACACTTAATATGTCCTAGCTCAGTGGGTCTTTTCTCCACCACCAGTCTTCTTCCTGAGTCTGTTTACTACTGTACCAGCACCAGCCTTCTTTACAGATACAAAGACCAGCTGGGGGAGTATATTAAGCCCTAAACATTAAAGGATAAGAACCTGAACTACATTCTGATGATGTACTTAGAAAGAAAATGGTATTGGTTCTGGAAGGTTCTGGACATGGGTGCCAGGACATGAGAAAAAATGTTTGTGTGTGTGTTGGGGGGGGCTGTAATAATTATAAAAAGAAACCATGATTGCTTCCCATCTGACCTTGCATGCATTAAAGGAAAACTACACCCTCATATCATCTCGATTTTATTGGTTTCCATGTCTACAGACAACTCTGTTCATATAGCTGTTAGAGATGCATGTAACTGCCTTAGTCTGTTTTCACACTTCATACTAGGCCCTGTAACTGTCCTGTGAGGCTGCACTTCATGCCTGTTGAAATATTATTGCCCTGAGAGCTGCATTAGCATATGAGAACATGATGTGTAATCAACCTTTAAACTCCCCAGTATGCCTGTCTGTTTAAAGGAAAACCACACCCTCACATCATTAAAATTTTATTTGTTTCCATTTCAACAGACAACTTCTTTCCTGCAGCTGTTAGGGCTATATGTGTTACCTTTAGTTTGTTTTCACTGCTCATGGTAGTCCCCTGTAACTGCCCTGGGGGTCTCCATTTCATGGTTGTTAAAATCTCATTGTCCACGAGAACTGCATTAGCATATGAGAATGTGATGTCACATCAACTATTTATATCAAGTATCTCTATGCTAAAAGAACAAATACCATTCATAAATTCTCTGGAAACACATAAACTGAGTGGAGTTTAAAGGATAAAACCCTGCATGTTGCATAACGCAGTTCTCATGGACAATGAGAATTGACAATGAGATTTCAACAACCATGAAATGGGGACCTCCAGGGCAGTCACAGAGGCTACCATAAGCAGTAAAAACAAACTAAACACACATTGCCCTAACAGCTACAAGAAAGGAGCTATCTGTTGGCATGGAAACAAAATTTAAATGATATGCCAGTGCTGCTTTCCTTTAAAGGGCACCTTGAACACTTTGACCAGTACAAGTTATGCTAGGTATCTTAAGACTTTATCTATTATTTTAATATTTATTGATTTGCATGTGTTATATTGTTTGTTTATGACCTGACCTGTTTTTATGTATGGTGCCAAGAGCCATAAGGATTGGGTGCAGTATAAATCAAATTGCCTTGCCCTTGTCTTGCCTTGAATGCTTATGGGCAAAAGTGGGGCTACTACCCCCCACCCCCATAGGTTCTAGCACCTATTGTTCTGGCATTGTCCAACCAGTTCTCCCATTCTTAATCTGGTCTCTATTTTGCAAGCTGTGAGGCTCAAGAAAACATTTATTTAAATTCTGTCCTTCATTACAAATTGCACTACAAAACTGGTTTGCTGGCACCATAGACTGGATATCATTAGAATAATAAGCTGTGAATGAGCTTGGTACATCTGGGTTTGATTCCCACAACCTCCACTTGCATACTGTGTGACCCCAAGCAAGTCAGTGAACCTCCCCATTCATCCTGGGTGGCCCCTGAAAACAGGCCCTGGGCCCAGTGGACATTGCCTTGTTAGCAAAATAATAAAAACACTGGTGATCTACTTGTGAAAACTGGAATGTTTTGCATCATTTGGAACCAGACAGAACTGAAAAATATTCTTTATTGCATGGAACCTTTGTTCACTGTGAACTAACTAAATGTAATGCTGTTTTCCTACTGTGAATATCCTACTGGTGTGTTATCTACAAGCCACCCAGCCCTTGACTCTAAGATGTTTTTCCCTTTAATTTCATACTGTTAGTGTTGGGCTCACCCCACCTTCCAAGAGCTGAGGCTCTTAAATCCCTTAGTGATTCCTAATGAAACATCAAACTTGAGAAGGCAATAAATACCTCTGGATCATCTACGGCAGCACACACTGTACTCCATACACCATACACTATGCACTATACACCATACACCATACACCCTACACCATACACCATTTTAAACAGTTTCCTTAAGCCAGAACTCTATAATGAAACAGTGCTGGTTTAAGAGGTATGCAAATAAATAAAGAACAACAAATAAAAACATAACAGCAATAAGTTCAAGGGAGTTTGCCACTGCAGCAAAACCCACCAAACTGGAGGAGACCTAGAGGAGTCGCTGTACAATCCCTCTATGGGTAGGTAGTATAACAGTGTGTATGTGGTCAGGGGGATATACAAAAGCTTCTTTTCATTTTTTAACTGTTTTTCTTAAATGGTTGTAATGTAGAATTCAATGTCTTTAAGTTAATAATAAGAGAATATGAAACACTGTATTTAGAACACTGACTGAAATGTACATGTTTAGAATGCTTTACCCTGCTGTATGATTTTAATAAATAATACTTTTGAAATATTATGGACAGTGCATTGCAATATGTCTTTATAATAATTCAGCTGTATCACTAAAGAACAAGGAAGTTAACATTCATACAAATTGGTCACTAGTTTTGAATAGCAGTAGTATTTTATTACAAAACGGCTTTCTGAGGACTTGTTAATAGAGATGCAGCACAAATAGTCTGTCTCTTTAATTAAGACTGATAGATGCATGCAGTAGGAGTGTCATCTCATGTATGTTTGGATGCAAGGACTGAAAAGTGAAACTGAGTTTCTGTCTGCCTAAACATACATGAACTAACAACTTGCTACCAAAGAAACACAGTGCAGAACACATTGTGGCTTATTAAAGGAAAGCTGTCATTTGCAGAGGCTCCCACCTCTGCAAATCTTATCCTCCAGTTTAGCTTCTGTCAGAGAAGAGGCTTTTTTTTCATGCCACAAAGTAGCTTAATTTAATTCTGAAAAGTCTGTTACCTGGAAGTATTGTGATTGGTGGGGTGGATCCATTAACTGTAAAGGTGCGGCACCGCACCGTGCACTTCAATACAAATGCATTCAAACACATGGTGCGGCACTGCACCTTTACAGTTAATGGAGCCACCCCAGCATCTGTTATACTTCCGAGTAGCAGACTTTTCAGAATTAAATTAAGATACTTTGTGGCACAAGAAAAAAGCCGCTTTTCTGACAGAAGCTAAACCAGAGGGTAAGCTTTGCAGGGGCGGTAGCCCCTGCAAATAATGGCTTTCCTTTAAAAGTCTGCCACTTGGGTAATGCTGCATCTATTAGAGATACTACATAGTGGTAATTTGTGCCCTGCATTTTACTGCCTAGATCACATAATCAATTATTTATCTGAGTCATTCTACAAAAAAACAGTTAGCCAGATAATCTGTACTACCCATTAAAATGCAGCCATTTTCTGGGATTATGCAACATATCTTAGCATATTTTCATTAAGATAAAAGAGCTGTCAAAATCCTAACTACTGTAGATAGATAATTTTTGTTTCTCTTGCTAGTACAATATGTCACAGCTGTTTATCTGTCTAGTGAGGTATGGCACTCTGTGTACCTACCATTTAGCCCTGTGCCTTGTGCCCTGCTAAACCGTGAGATGGTGTAAAGACAGTCTTTAAGCATGTGGTAACTACAGTTAGATTGACATAAGCTGGCACCAACTAAATAGTCTTTTCTTAAATTGTTTTTTAAAATGCTAATAAAAATTGTATAAACCTCACATACAAGGGGCAGCTATGAGAAACCTATTTTGTCTTCATTAGTGGTCAGTGACCTCTTATAGACTCTTGGCTTCACCACTCATGAGGCTCGAGAGATTACTGACCAGACATGAAGAAAAAATGATATCTCAGAGCATCCCATCACATATCCCATATCTAACTGTCCAGATATAGATTCTTTAGCAACCTCAAGTCAAGACACAGCTTATTATCCTCATAACATCGGCCAGCCAAATACAACAATTTAAAATATAGTTTAGAAACTCTTATACATTCTTAATATATTAATATAACTACATATAAATAATTTAAAAGTATTGAGCAAAACACAAATAAAAATCAAACAGTTGATAAACTTTCATTATTTGGTTTCTAATTTGGAGGTCAGTTCTACTACTGTTTTTTGCATATCTTAAGTTACTTCCTCTCTGTCTGTAAGACTGAGTAGAAAAATCATGGTAATTTCTTTATCTTTTTATTCCCCTTTTCAATTATCTATTTAAAAATGTTGCTCTTTTTGTTTTTTTAAAAAACTAGGCAATTTAGAATAAAATGTTTAAAATCTGTTACAGCTCTCCTCAAAAACATACGACTCTGCTTCTGCTCCAGATCAAAAACCAAGGCTATCTTGTACCAATGGACAGTGATCCATAGAATAAGAGTGTCTCACATAGAGGGGGGACCAAGCCCTCCAATTGGAAAGGTGTATCCTTTCTTTAAGCAGTAAGACATCACTGGGGTGTGTTATGGTGGGATAACAGTCCACCTCAGGTGGATTGAAACATGAGGCAAAGTCGATTGCTTCCACCACCCGAGAAGGGCTGTTAGCCCACCATAATGCACTCCCTAGAGTGTCTTATTGCAGTTATGAAATGGATCCTTTTTAGTAAATTGGGTGAATTTTTTAAACATATTTTTGTTGAGATACTTTCAGCTGCTGGAATAAAGGCCCTGCTGAAAGTACCTCTTGGCCAATCAGGAGCCAGTATTGTTTCTATCAATTTCATAATCTATAATAATGATTTATAATATTAAATATTACAAAGAAGAAGTTCTGATACACCATGGGAATAGATAGACAGACAGACAGATAGATAGATAAACAGCTTTATGTTCACACAGAAAAAGACAGTTTTTTCATTATTTTTAACCTGGAGGTTGGCTGGGAACAGTCCTTTTACAGCCAAGCCTGACAAATAACAAAGAATTACAAAGACATAAAGGACATGTAAATTCAAAACACATTTAAAACATCTACAAACATTCTCACAGTATAACAATTTGGTCACCAATTTTTTAAAGTGGTTTATACTTTGTGTAGCTCTTGTCTGAATACCAGATTCATTCAGAATTGAAGCAGCAAATCATGAACAAGCATTTGTCGATGTCGAATGTTGTTTTGCTGGTATTGACATTGGTAGTGCATGAATTAGAGATGCATAGTAGGAATGGCAGTGAAGTATTGAACTGATACCAACACCACCCCCACCCTGCAGAGACTGACAGGCATTAGGGTGTGCCTTTGGATTGTCAGCTATAAAGCTCATGCCATTTTACCTCACCCTACCCTATAGACACGGACAAGTGTTGTGGTGTGTTTTGGGGTCTTTGGACCTTATACTTACCCCATTCCATAAAGAAATGTGCTGAGATGGGTGCAATATAGGAGAATAGGGTGAACTTTAGGGCCAAACACTCCAGGGCACATCTTGATGCCTGTCACTGGCTGCTGGGAGGGGGTGGAATGGCATGAGCATTACAGCCAATGATCCCAAGTCACACCCCTGATGCCTGTCAGTCTCTATAGGGAGGGGTAGTACAGTTGAAAACCCTAACACCGTAGGCGTTTGTTGGTATATTCACTCCAGATTTTCAACATGGGCTTTTTGTGACCCCCACCTCATGAAGAGCAGCACTATCAGTTTGTTAGCGGAAAGGTCATTTTGCACAGTGACTATGCCATTTAGCAACACAGGCACAAAAACACATTGGGGGCAGGATGTGAAAAATGACAACTGTATTGTTCATGAGGAGGTGTAAAAAAATTGCACTGTTGAAAATCTGGAGTGAAAATATGAAAAATTGGTGAAGTCATGAGCATACATAGAAACTGCGCAACACACGTCAGTAACCCAATTATTTTGGGGATTTTTTTAACCACATTTTTAACATAGGAATTTTGGGACCTCCCCTCATGAAAAGTGGCACTGTGATTTTGTTCATTTGTCCCAAAAGTTGATTTCCCACAGCGACCACGCCATTGTGCACCACAGTTACGAAAACACATTTTGGGCAGGATGTGAAAAATGACAGCTGTACTGTTCATAAGGAGGTGTGCAAAAATGTCAGAGTTGAAAACCTGGCATGGAAATATTGAAAATTTGCGAAGTTACAAGGGTGCATGGAAACTGCACAACACATGCTTGTAACACAGTCATTTTATAGGTTTTCATCACCAGATTTTCAACATACGCATTTTAGGGCCTCTGCTCATGAACGGTGTCACTGTCATTTTCTTAATCTGCCCTGAGCACTGATTTCCCACAGCAAACATGCTATTCTGCACTGGAACTGCGAAAACACATTTCAGTCAGGATGTGAAAAATGACAGCATTACTGTTCATAAGGAGGTATGGAAAAATGCCAGTGTTGAAAATCTGAAGTGAAAATATTACAAATTTACTAAGTTATGAGAGTGCGTGGAAACTGTGCAATGCATGGTCGTAAAGCAGTCATTTTTGGGATATTTTTTACCAAGTTTGCAACATAGGCTTTTTGAGAGCCCACGTTTCATTAATCGGTCCTGAAAGGTGATTCCGCTCAGTGACCACTAAATCACCCTTGGGGACCGCCTAATGCCATGATAGTGACTGAATTCATCAGAAGGGGTCCCAATAAACCCATGTTGAAAATGTGGTGCCAAAATTCCCAAAAATGATGCACCAAAGTTGAAAAAACTCTATTTATGCCATTATACAACTTACTGGCATTTCCTCAGTTTGTGGTTGGTTTTGAAGAGCACAGACGTGTTCCTGGTCCACCAAAGATCATTGTGCCGGGCTCCAGAGGTAAGTATGGGGTGAGGGGGTTGTGGGGAGCAGGGTACGCAGTGGGTGGGCATGGGTTGGAGGAGGGGCAGGAGAGACCATGAGGGATGGTTTTCTTCCTTCACAGGGCAAAAAAAAAAAAAAAAGACAATGAGGGACGGTTTTCTTTTTTTGCAGGTGTTTGTTTGGTACACTGGGGTGGGCTCCCAGTGTACCACTTGCATTACAGGGAGGGGGACCACAGCCAATGGGAATTGGGCTCCCCCAGCAGAACAGAAATGGGTGGGGGGCATTCATGATGCCGAGGGGGATTGGGCACCCCCTCAGCACACAGCACAAATCTGGGGCAGAGGGCATTATGCTGATGGGGTGTGGGCTCTCCAGTTAGCAAATTGAACTGGGCGGGGGGGGGACTAAAGCCAACAGAGATTTGGCCTCCTGTTCGCAAAGAAAGACTGTTGGGGGGGCATTATGCTGACGAGGAGTGGGCTCCCCCATCGACAAATTAAGTGGGTTATAGCATGCCAACAGGAGGATTGGGTACCTCTGAAATCAGCACTCTACATGTTTATTGAACTGCTCCACCAGGAAAGGCATGTCAGTAGGCGTGTTATTGTGCTGCTGTGTAAGGAACTTGGATCTCATTGCAGCACCACTTTTCTCAGATCTGGTGGCCGCTTTACGTATTGCTGATGTCAGTGCCTGCATGCTGGCTTATTGGGGAATGAGGGATGCACCTATTGATGTGTGCCCTGCATCTGCCCACAAATTTGCTACTACTGCAATATGTTGGCTAGTGCACAAGCGCGAGCCAACATAAAAAGCTCTTTTACTCATATATAATTTAAAGATGGGTATAAAATAGGAGGATAAGCCACTGCTTCTTGTCTTCTGGGTACATTATTTAAGTGCTAATGATTTAGATAGTACTAAAGGTTCAGCTGATCTTGCAACAAAAAAAAAACAATTTGTTATAGGGCTCTTTAATTGCCTTTCAGAGGACAATACACCCAGTTGTTCATATAACTGACATGGGGTGAGTTCTCAATGGGGATCGGAGATCAAACCTACAAATGTTATTGTATATGGTCTGGTACTTAGTCTAAAAATCCCATTACACTGGATAGACATAATGTAATAATCTAAGTTGGCATTAAAACTTGCTTTGTTTTGCTATAACTGGGCGAGCTTCTACTATCAGAAAGTTAACATTCTATAGAGAAATCCTAGTTTTTGGTTAATCCTTTTATCTAGATTATCAGTATGTGTGGTCATACTTAAACTGGGATCCAAATAAATACCCAAGTACTTAACAATGAAAACGTGGGGGGGGGGGCATTTTCTCCCACTGTTTGTACCATACCTTGCTTCATTAATTTGTGTGGGTGTCCCAAAAATCACAACCTTAGTTTTTGATTCATTTAATAACATCCTGTTTGTTCTTATCCAAGTAGCCAGGTATCTTCTTTGTTTTGTAAGGATTGTTGTGCTTCACTAACATTTACAGCAGAGTCCCAGATAACTGTATCATCTGCATAAACTATGCTGTTTTCGATAGAAAAAGGGGGTGGTTAGTCATTCATAAAGATCGTGAATGACAGAGGGCTTAGCACAGATCCTTGAGGGACCCCTGCTTCACTTCCTCGTTCTGTGACAGAGTGTTATCAGTCTTTACTCTTTGGATATGACTATTCAAGTAATTTGTAAACCAATTAATCTCAGTCCCCCTAATCCCCATATGGCCCAATTTATTCAAATGTAATGCATGGTCCACAGTGCCAAAAGCACCAGCCAGGTCCATAAACACTGTGCCAGTGGTCTTCCCACACTCACTTGCCACCAGCACAGCATCCCTGAACCCAGCCAGCACCTTCGCTGTGGACTGCCCATTCTGGAAGTCATTTTGCTGGTCTGTAAGTAAGTTATACTCCTCTAGGTGATCAAGCAGCTGTCAAGAGAACATACTTCTCTAGCAGTTTGCTTGCAATAGCCACGAAAGAAGTCAGTCTATAATTTGACATGGTTAGCCTATCCCCCCCCCCCAAATACAGGGATCACACCTGATTCTTTCCACAGTGAAGGAATCTGCCCCTCTTCCAAAGGTAAATTAAACAGATATGTTAAAGGACTCTTTATTTGTTCGGCTGATGGTTTTAATGGTTTTGGGGAGAGTTCATCCACACCCCCACACTTACCTTCTTTGAGGCTTAGTAATTGTCTCAGATTCTCCTTTTCTTCTATTCTATTCTATTAAACGACAATGTGAGCCCCTTACTATGCTGCATTATGGTACTAATAGTATCCTTTGCATCTCTCCCCAGCCCTGTGTAGCCACCACTTATAGTTTTTAATGTGAAAAAATTGTTCAAGCTGTCTGCTATGACCTTACCATCTTGGATCATTTCATCATCAGCTTTTATGGTTCTGATTCCTCTCTCATCTTAGGGATTACAGAATTGTCTGAAAGAATACCAAAATGTCTTTGGGTCCTTAATGTTTTTTAATTGGCCTTGTTTCCATGTCGCCGCAGCGACAGGAAATTTCTTGACCATCAGTACAGCAAAGTCAAAATACAGGTACCGCCAATTGGCATTGTGCTGTCACTGTAGAAAAAGGTTTTTTTTTTTTTTTTTGCTGAATGCTCTTCTCTCTCCTGCACCCGCTGCACTGTAGATAACCAACTCCGAGTCAGAGTTGATTCAGGGAAGGGGTGATCTCCACAGAGACAGCAGCGTCAGAAACCCAGCAGACCATCACTGTGAACTGTTGATTTTGTCACTATGATGGTGTTCACGGTTTTCCCATCACTGTTCCAACTTGATACTGGCTTGTGAATGATATTCTGATTTTGCCCTAATCATTCCCTTAACTTTTATTCCTTGCTGTTTTATACTGCCTTAAATTTTCTACATCCTTCCTTCCTTTGTACAGTCTCCATAATTCTTCCCATGTTTTAATTAGTATCCATAGGTTCTTATTTAGCCATAGTGAGAATTTCCCTTTAACTATCCATTTTGTTTCAGGGGTGTGTTTGTTATGTAGCTGCTTAATATAAGTATTAAACTGCTGCACCTTTCCATCCAAGTTTGTCGAAGTCATAACCTTACCCCAGTCCATATGTTCTAGGTCCCTTTTGTAAGCCTCAGTGTTTAACATATTAATACATCTATTATTTATGTACCTTGGTATGTTGTTTTGTTTTTGCTTTTTACATGTACAGTAAATTGGACAGTGATACGATATTGAATCTGATAATACTTTAAGACTTAGTATATTATTAGGATGATTTGTGATTAACCAGACTATTATGGTGTTATCTGTTTTGTAGTTATAATGAGAAGGCAGTTCAATCAGCTGGGTAAAGTGGCCTGCTTCCATTTTTAATTTTAGTTTCCCTGTCTCTCTTTCCTCCAGTCAGAGTTTTTGTCCCCTATTATAATGTGTTTCCTGTTATTTTTAAGTGGACTAGCCCATTAATCAAACACTGGATAGTCTTCTAACTTATATTTTGGAGGACAGTAAATACAAGTAAGGTAATGATGTTTGCACCCCTTAGTACCCAGCCTAACCCTGACAGTAAGGTAATCAATCTTCCCATCTATGGGTCCCCAATCCACATCTTCAACTAACAGGTTATCCTTTGTATAAAACAAAACCCCTCCCCCTTTTTGTTTCCTTCTCTGTTCTGTCTAAAAATTGTGTACCCATTTATTGAAATTTGATTTAATTTAACAGTATCTTTCAAACAAGTTTCAAATTCCCCCATTACATTGAATTTTCCTTGACCTACCCAAACTCTTATTACATCAATGTGAGCTTGCAGACTCCTAACAATTAAGCATACTATCTTCAATCCCCATTCCCCATTTCTACTTTGGTCCTCCTGTATATTCAGTGGACTGGGGGTTATTTCCATGTCCTCGGCAAGGGACAGTAATGTCAGCTAGCACAAGTTAATGATTTTGCATTGCTTCATCCTGAGAATTGCACCTTGCTTTAGCCCCTTTAGTAATTTCCTCTTATGCACTACTACCCAGGAGGAATACATTGCATCAGTTAAAGTATTTCTCTGAGGGGTTTGTATCAAACCTGGTTTATAATCTTTTCCCCAGGAAAGCCTTTTCCCTGCCAGATCTTCATTGTTTGTCTGTTTCCCATTCCTCCATACCTCCTTTTTTTGTTTGCTTGTGCTTATGCAAGAAACATTGGGTGGATATTCAAAGGGACTATGTAGTACAGTACAGTCTGCATGCCCATTGGCCCACGCAGTGGACAAATGGGTGTACAGCCATACTGTATGCTGTCAGTCGGTGGCAGCCAGGCGGCTTGTGGGTGGGAAGCTGCCACCCGCCGCTGACAGGGGGTGCAGGGTAGTGGATCTGAATGGGCGGGTGGGGAGGGTACTGCTGGACCACCAGGAAATTTAGTTTTAACTAAAGCCCACAATCAGGCAGGGGAACAGGTCCACTGGACCACCAGGGAATTATTTATATTATGCCTGTGATTGGGTGATGAGATAGGGTCCAGTGGACCACTAGGGATATCTTTCCACTGTGCCCATGATTGGGCATTGGGGCACTTTGCCAGTCGAGGGTCAGGGGGCGTCAGTCCCGGAAGGCTGCAGCCTGGCAGGGTGCCAGGCACATGTCACGCCGTTTGTGCCTTGCATGCATAATGGCCTCATTTGCATGCCCAGTGCTGAATATCATGGTTGATGCGCCTAGTGAACCCACACTTGCACTGTCGTATCCCTCCTGCTCCTCACCTGCCACTTGCACTGGCACAGTGCCACTGTGCCATTCGCAGTGTGGGCGTACTCAGTGCCATATTCAACAGTGCTGAGCCACGGCGCAGCACCATTAAATATCACCTGGACTATGCCCTGGCTCAATCCAGTTGTGCTGCACCAGGCTTGCGCCCCTGCCTGGTGCAGTCTGACTATCTGGCCTATTATGTGACAGCTTAGTAGAGAAGCGGAGTTTTGGAGGTGCGGCACTGTGGTGGCCAATGCCCCCACTGCATTCTGGGGCTTGGCCATGTTTTCCCAATGTGGTGGCATGCTGCTGCAGATGGTAGTTCAGCAAGCATGCCACCAAGTTTAAACAAATTGGCCACTGCAATGAGGGAGTGACCCATCATTGCAGGACATGCCTTGCCTGGTGTAACATTTCAATAAACATGGTGGGAGGTGGCTTGCTGCCCGCTGCTTGCTCACAGTCCTAGGAAGCCTACTTTGAGGGTGCCCAATCCCCCTGTTGGCATATGTGCCCCTTTACGGCTGTGGTCTGCCGAGGTGGTGCCCAATCTCCTTCTGCATCATGTCCTCAAACACAGACATGCTTGCCGATAGGGGTGCACAATCCCCCTGTCGGCATGCTAACCCCCCATTTTCCTGGCATTGTCCCACCTGATTGTGTGCCACATTGGGAGCCCACCCCAGTGTGGCTAACATGACCCCCCCAAACAAATGTACCACACTGGAAGCCCACCCCAGTGTGGCCAAAACCTGTAAAAAAATGGAAAACAGTCCATGGTGAATTTTTTAAAAATGTTTTTACCTGAAACAAAGAAAACTATTCCTTGCCATCGTGTTCCCTCCCCCAGCCTGCCTCCACCCTCTGTGCACTCACCATCCCCACTCACACACACCCTCACCCCATACTTACCTTTGGAGCCTGGCGCAATGATCTTCAGCGGACTGGGAACATGTCTGCACTCTTCAAAGCCAACCGTGATCTGAAGAAATGCCGGTAAGCTGTATAATGGCATAAATGGGTTTTTGTCAACTTAGGTGGATATCTCAGCCATTTTTGTGAATTTTTGCTCCAAATGTTCAACATGGGGTTCTTGGGACCCCACCTCGTGAATTCAGTCACAGTCATATCGTTATTTGGTCCCAAAAGGTGATTTCACGATCACTGCGTGGAATCACCTTTTGGGACTGAGTAATGAAATGACAGTGTCAGTGTTCATGAGGTGGGCTCCCAAAAAGGCTATGTTGCAAATCTAATGGAAAAATTCCAAAAAATGACTGTGTTATGAGCGTACATTGCATAGTTTCCACACACGCTCATAACTTCGCAAATTTGTAATATTTTCACTCCAGATTTTCAACATTGGCATTTTTTGACACTTCCTTATGAACAGTACAGCTGTCATTTTTCACATCCTGGCAGAAATGTGTTTTCACACTTCTGGCACACAATAACTGTGGGAAATCACTGTTCGGGACAGATTACAATAATCATAGTGATAGTGTTCATGAGCAGAGGTCACAAAATGCCTATGTTAAAAATTTGGTGAGAACATTTCACAAAATGACTACTGTATATGTGATGTGTGTTGTGCAGTTTCCATGCGATATATTTCGTAGCTCCGATAATTTTAATATTTTCCTCCAGGTTCTAGCATTGCTATTTTTCACACCTCCTTATGAACAGTATAGCTGTCATTTTTCACATCCTGCCTGAAATGTGGTTTCACACATAAATCACAGTGACACTGTTCATGAGTGGAGGTCCCAAAATGCCTATGTTAAAAATTTGCTGAGAACATTTCACAAAATGACTGTATTACGAGCATGCGTTGTGCAGCTTCCAAGCACTCTTGTAACTTCGAGACTTTTTAATATTTTCACTCCAGATTTTCAACATTGCCATTTTTTAATACCTCCTTATGAACAGGATATCTGTCATTTTTCATATGCTGCCCAAAATTTGTTTTCATACAACTGGTGCAGAATGGCGCGGCCGCTGTAGCAAATCAACATTCAAGACAGATTAACAAAATTGCAGTGCCACTGTTCATTAGCAGATGTACCAAATGCTTTCATGAGGTGAGGGTCACAAAAAGGCCATGTTGAAAATTTGTAGTGCTAATGCCAACAAACACCCGGGGCATTATGGTTTCTAACCATAACATCCCACCCTGTATGGACTGACAGGTGTCAGGGGTGTGCCTTTGGATTGCTGGCTGTAATGCTCATGCCATTCCACCCCCATCCTGCAGCCAGTGACAGACATCGAGGTGTGTCTTGGACTCTTCGACCACAGAGTTTAACCCATTCTCCTATACTGCACCCATTTCAGCACATGTCCTTATGTAATGGGGTGACTGTAAAGCCAAACAGCCCAAGACACACCTCAACACTTGATTTCTGCAGAATAGGGTCCGGTGAAATGGCTATGGCTCAGGCTGTGCTACCCTAGCCATTGTTTTTTTATGCCTTCCAAATAAATTATTTGTGAGACTACAGTTTGGTGTCTGGTGCAACTCTGGTCGATGGGTGCTTATTCACTTTATTTCATTAACTTCACATGAAGTTCAGTACTTCACTGCCATTCCTAGTCTGCATCTGTCTAACTCTTGCACTTGCAATGCTAATACCAGTAAGCAAACATTCGGCATTGACAAATGCTTGTTTGTAATAGTGTCCTCCATTGGTCTGTACTAAACAAACCCCCTGATTAACATAACATAAAATCCCAGCACTATTATATAGTTTATTAAGACCTGAGTCATGTTGACTTGCCAAACATTCAAATAAATAATAATTAAAATCTCCCTGCTAACAATTAAGTTACTTGCTAAAAATCAATGTTAACCTGGCAAGATTTCTGTCTGGTTTCTCAACCGAGTGGTGCTCCACTCAGTCACTCGTGCTAAAGCTTGTGAGCAGTGTGGGCTTTTATCTGATTAGCCCCACCCCCTCAAGACCTTTCCTGGCTGCCAGCTCTGCAGAGCCCCCGCACACTGGACCTATCATGGTTCGAGGACAATGTCTCAGACCTGAAGCAAAAGCACAGTCTCAGTTCAGGAGTGCAAAAATAGCCCTGATGAGCTGTCCTGAAGAAAGTATTTGATTTGGATTTCTTTCTCCTGCTTGTGTTTTTCTGAATTCAGCCAGTGTCTTCATTTTACTCATCTACTGACAGTGACTTTAAATCCTCAGACTAATTCTGTTTTCTGTGCTGGTAATTTGAGGACTCCTTTCTTTGGACATTTGAGGTCATGAGAGGACCTTGTGTCCATATTTTAATTTGGATTGTACTCTCTCCCTGGGTTTTGAGAGGACTGGATGGGAAGAGACATGTTATTTTCTGTTTAAAGTTTAAATTGTTGTTGATTTGTTATTATTTTATATCTTGCAGTGAGAGTTCTAAGGTATCCTTTTTTCCTTCTCTCTCCCTGGCTGTGAGAGAGCTAATTGGGGGGGATAATTAAAAAAAATTCTGTAGGGGGATGAGAGAACCCTTACATTTGTATTACATTTATATTTTATTTATATTTATTTATATTTTATTTCTTGTTTGTTTTTATTTAAATTTGTTTTATTTTATTTTATTTTTGAGTCCTCAGTCCAGTCTAGATCCGGTTTTCTATGAAGTGGGGTTTTTTGTTTATTTGATTCTGTTTATTTATGCTGGTTATGTTTGGCATTATTTGGTTAATTTTTTGTTTTTAAGATTGATTATTTTGTGTTTGGGGCTTTTGTTTCATTTAAGTAGTGATATGTGCTGGCCTTTAATCCCCACGGTGGTGTGCTATTCATCTTCCTCTCTTTGTGCCCTCCGCCCTTTTTATACTCCTCCCCTACAATTCGATACTTACCAGTGCTACAGAGCATTGGGGATTGTTCGTGGGGGAGTGAGAAGGGTGGGGGTACACAAACAGAGGAGGATGAATAAGGGGGGCCACCATATTGGGGTTATTAAGTCCAGAAGGTGCCCTGGGGCGAAATGGAACCCAGATCATGGTTTACCATGCCTGGTGCCCATACCCAAGGGCACTACTAAATCCAGTAGGCAGATAGGCCTGACAGCCTCCGAGGTTTGTCCATTTTGGGTGGTGTTATGCAATGCCAGGTCCTTCAGGAATAAGACCGCCATTATTGCCGATCTTGTTGGCTTGACTGACCTGGCTTGCATCACAGAGACCTGGCTGGATGAACATTCAGGCTCCATAGTGGAGGCCATGACACCAGCCGGGTATTCGGTGATACACCCCCTGAGATTGGACCATGGGGGGGGTTGCAGTCTGTTTTAAGACCGAATTGGGCCTCACTAGTGTAGTAGTGGGTGAGGCTGAGTCCTTTGAGTGCACAGTTGTAGCGGGTGTAGGCGTTCAAATCGTTCTCATCTACCATCCACCCAGAGATGGGAAACACTTCTTACAGGAAGTAGCAGACTTCCTCATCGACATGTTGTTTGAGTTGCCCAGATTGATCGTTCTGGGTGACTTCAACGCCTGGGTCGACAAGGAACTCTCACAATTTGGTAATCATTTCCTCCAAATAATGTCCTCTTTGGGCCTTACACAGGTAATTTCCACTGCTACTCATAAATCTGGGCACTCTCTGGACTTAGTCTTCCTCTTAGGGATTGATGCATCTGATGTGGGGGTGGAACCAGTCACCTGGTCAGACCACTACACTGTGAGGTTCAATTTTTGCACCCCTCTGAGAAGACCTTCCCCTGTGGAGATGGTCTGGTACCGCCCATTATGGAGTACTACTTCCCAAGGCCTTGCGGCAGTCCTTGACCTATCATCCCCCATGTTGGCGAGCAATAATCCGGAGACGCTGGTGGCAGCCTATAATGAGGCCATTACGGTGGCCCTGGATTTTATTGCTCCTGTTTGTGAGCACCCTCTATCCCTTGGTTTGATGGGACACTGAGGGAGATGCAGAGACAGGGGTGAAGGTAAGAGCATTATTGGCACAAGTCTGCCCTTGATACTGACCGCCTTAGATTGATGGAACATTATTCTATCTATCAATCTGAAATCACCCTGGCAGAATTCCTGTCCAGGGAGATTGCATTTGCTCGGAATCAACTGGCTCAGCTGTTTCGGACTGTAGACAGACTGTGCAACCCAGCCTGTCTGCAAGTTCGGAAAGCCTTTTCGCAATTAGAGTATGAGGAGCTCGCTTGTTACTTTGCAACTAAAGTGGACGATATCAGGGCAGACCTCAGTCCGGCAATCTCTAAGGGTGATGTCATAGAACAATGTGAGTTCACAGTATCACAATTCTCTTGGAGTTCCTTTGGTTGACCTGAGTTCGTAGATATTGTGAGGATCATCCATAGTGTGCGTCCCACAAGCTGTAGTTTGGACCCTGGACCGACTCCCCTAATTCTGGGTTGTATTGATATCATCGGTCCAGTCCTGGTGCAAATAGTCTGGAGCTCCTTGGAGTCAGGTGAGTTTCCTAGCTCTCTGAAAGAGGCGGTGGTTACACCTCTCTTGAAGAAAGCTACATTGGACCCAGATTGCTTCTCAAACTACAGACCCATCTCTAACCTTCCCTTTATTGGGAAGGTTATTGAGAAGGCAGTGGCTGCCCAATTGGAAGACCATTTAACCATCCATACTATCTGCGAATCCTTCCAATCTGGTTTTCGTAAAAGACATCGCACAGAGACTGCGCTGGTTCGGGTGCTTAATGATCTTCTGAGGGCAAGAGATCAGAAGAGATTTTCCATTCTGGTTCTCCTTGATCTCTCATCAGCTTTTGACACTGTGGATCACCTGGTGTTGATAGCACGCCTGAGGCAAATTTGTGGAATATCAGGAACTGCTTTACAATGGTTCACCTCATTCCTTACTGGGAGATCACAAAGAGCTGTGTCAGGAGTTTTTTCCTCTGGCCCAACTCCTTTGTTGTGTGGGGTGCCTCAGGGTTCCGTGCTGTCACCCATGTTATTTGCAGTGTATATGCTGCCCCTCAGAGACATTATAAGATGGTATGGGCTGAGGTTTCACTGCTACGCAGATGATACCCAGCTATACCTGTCTTTTGTACCCGACCAGGATGGAGCTGTCGCGGTGTTTAACAACTGTCTTGAAGACAAGGGTTGGATGGATTCTAGTTGGTTAAAGTTGAACTCAGAGAAGACAGAGGTTCTGGCTGTGGACCCGGAAGGTCAGATAGAGAGGTCATGTGGTGGCACACCTTCTGGAATATTTCTTGGTGGTGTGTCACTTCCGACCTCTGAATGGGTGCATAGCTTGGGATTGTTCTAGACAACAAGCTGGCATTACAGTCTCAGATGTCGGCCATTGTCAGAACTTCCATTTACCATCTTAGGAATATCACCAGGGTTAAGCACCTTGTTCCATCTGACTCTTTGCCAACGTTGGTCAATGCCTTTGGGTCCTCACGTTTGGACTATTGCAACACCCTTTACTTTGGGCTTTCTGGGGTTGAAATCTGCCGCCTACAGCTGGTGCAGAACGCTGCAGCCCAGGTTCTGACTGGGACAGTTAGGTCCTGCCATATTACCCCGGTGCTGCGTGAACTGCACTGGCTGCCTATAGGGTGGCGGATCACCTTTAAAGTCATTTTATTGACTTTCAAAGCCCTTCACAATCAGGGTCCGGCCTATCTGAAAGAACTTCTGGTGCCTTACTACCCTGGCCAATCGCTCCGCTCGGCCGACGAGAGGTTGCTAGAGATTCCCAGAGTGAGTTTAAAATCTTCTGGCAGTAGAGCATTTTCTCATGCTGCTCCCACTCTCTGGAATTTTCTACCATGCCAGTTACGGGAGTGCACCTCCATGGAGGAATTCAAGAAGAATTTGAAAATCTATTTGTGGCAAATGGCCTTCCTGGATGCTTAAGTAAATTTATTCTGCTGAGATTTTATTTGTATTTATTAATTGATTTTAATATTTGATGTTAATATGATATGATTTTATTTATATGTATTATTGATTTATATTTGATGCTGTGGTTTTAATATGTTCAGCGCCTTGGTATGCTGAAAGGCACTATACAAATAAACTTATTATTATTATTATTAACTGCAGGCAGTTCAGTGACACAGAAACACTGGATGTATAAGTCGGTGTCCTCTGAAGTTGGAACAACAGGACATGCTTTTTCCACTACTGCTTCCTCAGGTCTGCTCTTGGATGATGTGAGCAGTGCGGGCTTTTATCTGACTAGACCTGCCCCCTCGAGACTTTTCCTGGCCGCCAGCTCTGTTGAGCCACCACACACTGGACCAATCATGGTTCGAAGACAATGTCCAAGACCTGAAGCAACAGCACTCTCTCAGTTCAGGAGTGCAAAAAATAGCTGGTGAATTTCAACTGCAGGCAGTTTAGTGACAGAAACACTGGATGTGTAAGTCATAGGGTCACCACCTTTGGATGAGGTAAAAACCAGATGCTAAACCACACCCCAAACTCTGCCTCTGGCTCCACCCCCTTTTTATGACTGGCGAGTATATCGCTCCCCCTCCAAAGCCCTTTGTAATGTTGGAATAGACATTACTAGTGATAGGAAATAATTTTTATACTGTTATTTATTTGAATTATTTATTCAGTTATTTATTTTTATTCTTTGGCAACCAGGTTAACTCCCATAGACCACATAACCCATTTTACTGGAGTGACCCAGGAGCACAGGAAGGTTAAGTGACTTACTCAGGGTCACACAGTATGTAAGTGAAGGCTATGAGAATCAAATCTAGGTCTGCTGGATGTGCCATGTCATCCACAGCTTACTGCTCAACCCCCTGTTAAACACTCTCCCATTTTCTTTTCCATGTCAGTCATGTATTCTGATGCTTTGACCAGTTTTTTATAACTTAATTATAGGTGCTTGTTAGACCCTTAATACTGCACTGTGTTCCCCTTTACCTCAGCAACTACTGCTGTTTCTTTTCATATTTCTAAGACATTCCACAATTTCAAACACACCATTCCATGCTGCTTATCTGAATGAACTGTAAAAGTGTAGCCAATATCATTTAATGTTCAGGTAATACAAAAAAATGAGAACAAATGTAGTGATAAAGGCAATAAAAGTTAGATTATTAATTTAACAAAAATGGGTCTAAAACATATCAGAATATAGGACAAACAAAAGGCGCTTTTACACACAGGTTTTTAAAACTGAATCAGCATTATCTGTGTGGTGCCGTTGTACTCTGTTGCATTCTGGTTCCTTTCTACACCCTGCGAGTATTCTGGCAACCCCCGCCTCCTTTTGTTTCAGCTCCCCCAGAGTTTGCTGCACTATAAAGGTTGTTTCTGCACTGCTATCAGAATGGCTGTTTTACACAGTCAGACAACACGGAACACATAGGTGCAAACCGTGAAAAGCAGAGATTGCAGTTTGAATGGACATTCACCTAGGAAATGAAACAGATGCACTTTACACACAAGGGATGCAACAGAATACCATTTCCCTATCAGTCATTTTGTTACAGAAACCTGTGTGTAAAAGCACCTATTAAGTAACACGAGAGCACATAAAGGTGTAAAAGCTGTTTCCTGTCATAGCAGCAAAAGACCATACTTACAATTCAGAGTGGAAAAGATTAGGTTAATTTACTGCTAATTATCTTAATGGCCATACTTTACACCTCCCAAACAGAATGGTTTTACAAACAAAAGCAGCTCTGAATAACATCAAAACGTCTTTGTAACCTGCACATGCAATGCAGCCAAAACAGTGAATGATTTGATACATCAGTTATAAGAGTATATGAGCACTCAGAATGGCCCAAGAACTGGACTACATTTAATCAAAACTGGATGACCACCGGATAAGGACCCTAAAAAACAGATTATCTGGTCAAAGACTGGATAGGTGGCAACCCTAATAAGTCGCCGTCCTCTGAAGCTGGAACAACAGGACACACTTCTTCCACTACTGCTCCCTCAAGTCAGCTCAGTTAGGACAAGAGTGCTATTTACAAAGTCATCCTGTAACTGATATCTTGTTACAGAATAAACAATTGGTTACATTATAAAATTAACATAAGTAATACAACTCCAATGACAGCAAATAAATACAGACAAAGTTAGATGAACAGCATATGCAGTTTTATGAAATATACTACATAGCACCAAAAACATTAGCATGTTCATTCTTTTAATGTGAATGATGGCAATCTTTAAGAGGAGGGGCTTGCTATCAGCACAAAATGTTAGGGAAAGGTACTGTAATGAAAGCTAAAATGGCAACATCTGCTAATAGCATCCCTACTTAATAAAATAAACTTTTTTACTTGGTCAGTGTATACAGTAGTTCTGTGGATGACCATATTCATTTTCATAGCTAGAGGTAAGTAGCCTGTGTACCCAGAATTCTTTATACAACATTTGAATTTCTATACTTAGCCTTGGTATCTTGTTTTTACATTTCTAATATTTTTTTTGTTTGTTTTGTTTTATTTGTTTAGTTACAGATATGCAACAAGGACTGGTTCTGATCTATTCTATCTGGTCAATTCTAGATTTGCATCTGGAATTTAGTTCTCAGTGTTTATACCACAATAATGAGAACACATTTCACTACATAAATGTTTCTATTTTTGTTGATGGTATATTGTACGTCACATAAATATGAAATGGTTTCACGATGTTATACATGTCACAAACAAAAATAATATATTAGATGTGTAATAATGCTGTACCTAACTGGGGAGGGGAGTTAAACAATTCATGATGACATCAACAGAGTGTTACAGGTAGGCAGCATTCTAAGCTAAGTGGTAAAGTAAAAAAGATAGTTAAAATCCAAACCTATCCAGTTTACATCTAAAGATGTTCTGAGTGACTGGATTGATGCAAAAGACTGTTGTTTTTTTTCTTTGCAATGATAAAATATTTATTGTTTATTTATTTTTTATTTAGTTTTTGTTGACTGGGTAAGTGCACTAGAAAAATTCTAGCTATTTTCATGAATGACCCAGGGGAGAGGGATACAGATGAATGCTAACTGACCTTGAACCAGATTAAGCTGTTGGTGGTATTTTTGTGTATTCATTATATTTTTTTGTAATGTGTTGCATTGTATTTGATAATTTTGGTAAAATGTACTATAGTATAGATAGTTAAATTCTTAAAAAGAAAATATTTAGTTTGAAGGATTTACATTTTCAAATCTGACAGTGTGATAGGAACTGGGCATATAATGACCAGACACAAAATTAAGAACAGGAGAACCACAGAAAGGTTCAGATAAGCCATGAAAAGTTCTGATAGTTATAGTTATTCAAGCTTTATCAGAACTTCCAGAACATTTTAGTTTACCATGCCATCCCATGCATGGGATAGTCATAAGGCAATTCTGGGGGGTGGGGGTAGGAAGAAGTAGGCTGCTGGTTAACTAGGATCTGCAGCTTATCCAGTAGGTAGGGAAATGGGCAGACTGGTTGGGCCAAGCGGTCCTTATCTGCCGTCAAATTCTGTGTTTCTATGTTTCTATGTTTAAAGTACAAAAAACAGTTGAAACCATTATTTTCCACCTTTAAACTATTGTCAGTTAAAATAAATTAAAATCAGCTTTGTTTGGTACAACAGAAAATGTAATTAATGTCACAAACAGTGGGTACTGAAGAAGGCATCCTTTCTTAACAGCACTGAAAATAAAATCTCATAATATAGACATGGCTTACTGGATGTGAACAATGCCAGTTGGCCTGGATGATGTCACACAAACACACACACACACACACACACCCCTACCTGAGTGGGAAACTGTCACTCAAGGGAGTGGTCTCTCTCTCTTTCTCTCTCTCTCTCTCTCTCTCTCTCTCTCTCTCTCTCCCTGACTCTTTATATCTATAAGAATGTGTTAGGAAAGGCGTAGTAAGTTGGAGCTCATGTCCAGGGGTGACGTGGGGGGGGGGTTGATAAGAGAAGAGAGGATCTAGTAAAAGCAAAACTTCCAGTATCAAAAAATAATTTACAGGAATAGCAGTAATCCGCTAACATAGTGCAAATTAAAGTACAGGAATAAAATGTTTAAACAGTGTAAAAGGGGCAACATGTTAACGGACAGAGTACAGAAATGGTTCTTTATCTGCTCTGGCTGCTTGTCATACATGGCATCACTGCCCTCTGCTTATAACATCACAATCTGTTGCTGTGGGAAAAAATACGATATTAACATTGGGTTATGATGTTACATGTAGATAACTGGGCTGGGAAGATGAAAATATGAGGACTGCGATCCCATTTTGTATGCTAATGTGCATTGTTTATTTTTTAAAAGGGAAAACTACACTCAGAAAACAGTAGATTAGCACAGCAAAACCACTTTAGTCTGGATTCTTTGGGTATTTTAATGTTAAATTGTGATTTTCAGATGCCTGCACCTCAACTGTTCCTCCACAGAATTACACAGCATTTTTGAAAGTATGTATTCAGAAAAATAATCTCTTGATCTGCTAATGTTGGTGAAATTTGGTTAAATGATTTTTTTGCTAAGAAGTTGTAAAATATATAAAACAAAAATGTCCAAATTGACCCTGATAAGATTGTTTCACATTCCACTGCCTCTCACATGAACACAAAAAACAGTGTCACGTGAATAAGCCGTATTAGGGCTATGGAGCAGAGAAACCACCATTGCTGTTTTCTCATGAGACCGGCCGTCAGGAGTGCAGTCTCACTGCAGGTAATGTCACTGGCATTGCATTTCTCTCCCTTTCCCTCACTCAGGCATTTGACTACCAATTTTTTTTTTTTTTAAGTTACAGATACAGAAAGCTCAATTCCAGCATAGGAGTGCTTCAAATTTTGTCTCACCAGCAAAGTTGATGCCAAGTTGGGAACTTCATGCAGTGCTTTGGGGGAGGGGGGCAAAGTTCCCAAATGCACTCCCTACTTCACATGGAAGGTTTTTAATTAAACAACCATATTAAATATACATACTCCCCACCCACCCAACGTGACACAGAGTGCTCACTCCTTCTCACCACTCAGACCTTTGAGTGATACATTTCCCTATCCTTCCAACCTCTATCCTCCTACCTCCCTCCTCCCCCCACAGTAACAGTGATGTTTTATTTATAAATATAGATAACAAAAAGGTACTTTAGCAAAATCCTTCCCCAAACCCATGGCACATAAGTAACCTCCACTACTCACCCCCCCCCCCAGCTTGTCCATGTTGCTGAGTCACAGAAATAGCTACCATAACCTCACCATGCCATTCTCTAGTACCAAACCTTCCTCCTCCCCTCTAACCCCTAAAGTAGCAAAGCATACAGAGAAATCTTTAAAACAAAAAAGAAAGCCATCCTGCTCTGGACTGGGCGTGCTCACTGTTCAGTGTTCTGCTGCAGAAGGAATGAAAATGACATACTAACCTATAATGAAATCTGATTAGCTTATGAACAGCCAGTCAGGTTTTACTATAGGTGAGGACATCACTGAACATTCATTCTTCAGCAAGATACTGAAGAGTGAGCATACTCTCCCAGCATTAGATGGTTTTCTTTTTTCAACATATAGCTCTGTATCCATAGCTATTTTGGGGGCTTGGGAAGAAAGAAATTGTGTGTTAGACAGCTACAGGGTGGCACTATAGGGTGATGTTCTCACCTAAGTCTCCAAATGCCATAATGTAGCTCTTGAACTGCAGCGGTTCCATTATGGGAAACCATGTTCAGCTGCCCCCCTCAGCTCTTCTAAGTGAGAAGACAGAGGTAGCAATTGGTGTGGGAGGGCTTGAGAACAATGGGCTTCATCCTGCTTGCTGTAGGGTTTTCCACTTGCTGGTTCCACTCCAGGGGTGCTGTTAAATTGGGCTTCAATGTGTACATGTTCATGCATGTGCATGAGTGTGTACAAGAGCCAGACAGAGCCCCCCCCTTCATTATCCACCCATATACCACTCATAAAATAGCAGGAATATTTTTAGGCTAATGCCATATCCAGCATTTATCTTTATTTAGAATTCATCAGTGGCTAAAATATATCACTTATCTGCTAGGCTTGCCTCTCACCTACACTGTATAAATTATGTTGTCATGGTGTCTGTGTGTGCGCATGTGTGCATGTGTACATATGTGTTACTGACTATTTCTTGAGTATTGAAACATATATTTCAAAAAAAATTTGGCTATATGGATTATATTAATTTCTCAATCAAAATCACATTTAATGAAAACAAAAGCTGTGTGCAATATGTGTTTAATCTACTATTATTTGTAATCTATCAGGAATCAGTACCAATATGAATGCCTCTACTTTGCAGTCAGCCATGGAAGAACAGAATCAAATAGCTTTCCATATCTCACACTTCATAATTGTTGGTTTTTCCGGACTGCGGGATGGTCTGTCATGGAGTATCCTCTTCACAGGTTTCCTTGTGGCTTACGTCATTACAATTGTGGAAAGCCTCCTTTTTATATCTGTTATTAGACTGGATAGTGGCCTACACTCACCAATGTACATTTTCATTTGCAGTTTGGCCCTCTTAGACCTGCTGATCCCTTCTGCTACCATTCCCAAAATGCTGTACTGTTTAGCATCTAACGACAAATCAATTAACTTTGGGCCATGTCTGTTCCAAATGACTTTTCAAGTAACTGTTAATATAACAGAAGGTTTCACTATTGTGCTCATGGCTTATGACCGTTACCAAGCCATATGTAACCCGCTCCATTATCCCACTAAAATGACCAACAACCTTGCCGTCAGAATGATAATTATCTCCTGGTTGCCAGGGACCATGGTTGGACTACTTTATAACTTCTTTGTCCACACTGTACCCTTTTGTGGGTCAAATAGAATTATGAGTTATTTTTGTGATTATACCATGATAATGGAGTTAGCTTGTGCTGATGTTAGTTTCCTGGCTAATATTTCCACATTTCTGAGTTTGATTATTCTGTCTGTTTTGATCTGCAGTATCATCTTTTCTTATGTAAAGATACTTATGTCAGTAGTCAAAATTACATCTTCAGAAGGACACTGGAAAGCCTTTTCAACCTGTGCCAGCCACCTCTTGGTGATTGCTGTGCACATGTTGGTGATGGTTTTTGTTCTTATTGCCTACAGAATTTCAGGGTTTTCTGCTGATGTTCTCACATTAGCATCTATGTTACAAAATGTTATTCCTTCACTGGTTAATCCCATAATTTACTGTCTAAGAACAACAGAAATCCGAGCCAGCATCATCAAAGTTCTTCAAAGAAATGTAATCACAAATAAAGAATATTAAGAGGGATTTAGCTACTAAAATAAAATGCATAAAACTAGGATTGGATGATTTTTTTTTTTACTTATGAAATTCCACAAAAAATATTTTTTGTTCACATTTATAGTTTCACTGAAATGGGTGCAAACTATTGCAAAATGTTTCTCCGTTAACACTTTCACTCATGGGACAAAAATAATTTATTGCAGAATTTTTTATTAGTGAAAAAAATTTTCTACGAAATCTTCAGGGAACAAAGTAAGCATCTCATAAATTGTTTTATCCTGCAATTTTTTCATCTTTAATTTTTTATTTGTTTTGTAGACTATATTACAAAATGCATAATTTTATAGAATTATTTTCCATATTCCACAAATTTTGCAAATGCTAAGTATGGCGATTCCACACAGACTTTGTTAAGGGTATATATTGTAACTTTTGTGTTTAACTTTAGAGAATTCTTGTTTTATTTTGGGTTACGTGGATCGTGTCTGTTCAGTTTAAAATATTTTAGACAGTGTTAACTACAGTATCTATGGATCCAGAGTGGATACGGATTTGTCATAACATTTTGTTATTCTGGAAGACTTGATAATTAATTAATTTAGTTAGTTTATTATTTAGTTCGCTTTAGTTGACCAGGAAAAGAGTGCAAGACAATATTGTTTTCAGACATGTCCCGGGGAAGGGGGGAATACAGATACAAATACAAATCATCTGAAATTGAACCAGATTTTATTGAATGGGGGAAAACTGGCCAAGACAGCAAGGAAATTCTCTACTCTTTTCACATGCAAGCTGCTTCTACCAAACAGGCCTTAAAAGTTTTGAAAGCTTGTGAGTTAAAAAAAAAAACAGCGTGGTTAGTCTAACAAAAAGTATTATTGGAAAACTACACAAAAATTACTGCTGAACAAATCATTTATTTAGACATATAATTCTGTTATAGACAACAAAGAACCAGGAATTTTAAGGGGGAGGTCACACAGGACAGAGAAGCCTGAAAAACTCAAAAACAATTCAAGGGAACTGAAAACTGACACATGCCAGAATTTCTGGCAAAAGCACAAATCCAGAACAAATGGTTTGATACCTTTTATTGAACCAACAAGGATGTTACAAAAAGAATAAAGAACTTTAGCTTTTGGACCAACAAGTCCTTCCTCAGAAGCCTAATGAGAGTTATTTAGAAAATCCCATATTATTAACTGTTAGAACATGCAGAAAAAAAGCAGTTTTTTTTCCCTCAAACAGCTGTATCCAACTGTATATAAGGGCCATCTCAGAAACATACAACATTTCTGGGGAACACCTGAGGAAGAAGCTCTGCGATCAGAGAATGTTGGGTATTTCTGGCATTTATTCATGGTTAGATGTGGCTGTTTCAGAAGGGATCTGTGTGGTCTAGTGGACAGATCGCTGGTCCAGAAACCAGATCACATATTAGAAGTATACCAGGGCATACCTCTCAACCTCCTACCTCATGAATCAGGGACAATGCTTAAAAAAATCAGGGACAAAAGACCAAAATCAGGGACACATCTTCAAAATTAGTGATATCCACTCAGGACGGTGGTAGAATAAGGGGCTTGGTGTAAAATGCCTTTTCTAATGAAGAACAGGTCTGTAACATTAATGTGTGACATTATTTTGTGCTTACAACCCCTGCTGTTTGGTCACGGAAACACAATTTTTAAGAGGGACAGGGTGAAATTTTGAGTCAAAATCAGGGACATCCCTGAAAATCAGGGACAGTTGAGAGGTATGTACCAGAGTCAATGGCCTGGGGCAATTGTTTATATATCTGTGTAGTCTGCAGGTATGAGCAATGATTCCCTCTCTTGCATCTCCCTAATTTCATTCTAATTTAAATATAAATGAAGTTGCTGCACTTTGTTTTTTGCTAGTGTTAAAATGTGTTTGTCTCCATTGCAAGGGTCATGACCGTGCTTATTCAAGTCATCATGGGAGCTGATAATGCATACCTGCACTGTTCAGCAGATGTTATACTCTCAGTCAGGTCTGTTACATGCCTTGTGAAGTCCCTGTATTATCTAGAAGCATTTTTACTAACTCACATACACTTTAAACTACCTTGAAAAGTTTCATGACCAACATAAGAAAAAAACATAGGGACTGCTACAGCATTAATACAGTATAACTACTGCAGGCTTCACTGAAACATCATACAATTCCAGGATGCCTTACATGAATCAGGTCATGATCTTTGCAGTGGAGCCAAGGAAGTTTTCACACCAGACATGAGTAACTTTATTTACATTTAAATCCTGAAGAAATTAGGAGGGTGCAATAGAGGCAATCATTGTTCATGCCTACAAACTACATGAAGAAACATAATAAAAGGCCGAAGGGAGTTTTGCTTTAACCTACTGGAGCTTCTGTTTACCTAGCCATAGAAATGAGTAGAATCAAGATGCCACTGAGAACAAAATGTTACATCTCAGCTGGACTGTCCTGGGTATATAAATTGTACAAAAGAGAGATTGCAAACTCTACCTTCCCAATAACAAGTTCCCATGAACCTATTGCAAAAGTCCCACAGAAAGAAGGAAACTAGACACATTTGAAGAGGCTATAGAGGTTTGCCACGCAACAATAGCAGTGTAGGAAGTGGCCATCATGATGGGCCAGCATAGCTGGTTTTAGGCACCAGCGAACCCTGCAGTTGCTGGGAGCCCCTGCTCATGGGGGCCCCAACCAGAGGAGTTTACCTTATTCATTTTTAAACATTTTTTATCTTAATATATTTTTAAAACATCAGTAAAGGACTGTGCAGATCCATCTAGTTATGTCATGAAATTCCTCAACAAGCCATGATCCAGTCAATATGAGGTGGATAGGCAGCAATGGATGGGATGGTAAGAACAGCCAAAAGAACTGACTGCTGTGTCCTCCTAAATTTTTTTTAATACTACTAAGTTATACTAAAGCTATATATAGAAACAAAAAAATATAAAATTTGCCGGCAGATAACTATTGCTTGGCCCGCCTAGTCTGCCCAATTTTCCCTGCCTATAATATCACCACAAATAAAATCTTGCACTTAGGGTCTTCAGTAAAACACATCGGCTAAAGGTGGGCCAAGTAGAGAGGCCCTGTGACTTCACTAATTCTGCTGGGGGCCCCCAAAACCCTAAAGCCTGCCCTGTGGGCCAGTGGGCCTTTCCTTTTGACAGAGTCTATGTTTCTGTGTAAACCTATCAACCATTACTCGCTGAAGCATTGTTAAACAAACCATTCAATTCAAGCAAGCAGTTACCTGTGATTAAAACATGCTTAATTATAGCAAGCAATAACTTATGTAGTAACTGTGAAAACACACAGAATGTCAGTATTCAAAGAAGTGCTCTCTTTATTTAGAACAAGCATTTGTCACTGCTGAATGTTTGCTTGTTTGTATTTACTGTGTAGCTATTGGGCATAGATAGTGCAGTGGCAAAAACTGTCAAGTAACACTAGTTATGATAGTTTATGAGCTGCTAAGTGTCCTTTTTCTGACTCAAAAATCAAGTTAATTATAAAATATACATATCCTTATCAATTAGACACAGTGGGGGTTTCTCAGTGATGAAGCCATCAAAGTCTAGGTATCTTTTTTTTTAACCATTTGTTTCTCCTTTTTCTCCTCCCTACTGGCCCCCTCCTGATGGTGACTCCCAGCCCCATCACCCAACATTGGAGGGCTTACCCCATCTGCTTACTGTACCTACCCCCATGGATGAATTGGAGCCACTGGGGGTGGTGTAGACCCTGCAGGGTCCTCCCAGGTTGAGGTATTTTTCTCCCTGAATTTCCTTGTCCCCTAGGTCAGCTTGCATGCCGTGCTATGAAACACACACTGTTCCCCTTCCCTGAAGGAGAGGAGCAGTCAGTGAATACTCCTTCTTCCTTCCCCCTCCTGGACCCCCATGCAACCTTTGTTTATTCCCACACCTAGGTCATCAGTGTGGTAGACAGTAATCCTGCTTGTCTGCCATGGTATTGTGCCGGCTAATGCTAATGTATAGGTACTGAGTCAGCTGTAATCCTGCACAGACCAGGTACTGGTAAAAACCAGAGAGCCAGACCCAAAACTGTAACACCTGGTGCAAGTCACACCAGGTCCAGCCAGAAGAGTTGGTCTGGTTTTTATTGTTTTGGATCTGCTCCAGTGATCTGGATTTCACCCATTCCCACTCTGTAACTGGACATGATCCCAGTTCACATGGCTCTTTCTGTTCTCCTGTCCATACCTATGAGACCTGGAGATTGATGTGTCCTCCATCACGTCCTCTCCTGCCTGTTACTGCCGCTGCTGCTCTGCTACCTACTCCCCCCGGTACTGTGGCTACCCCAAGCTACCATCTTTCTCATTCTCTTTCTGTTTTCTGTCTGCCAACCCACGCTACTCATTCTGGCCTTGCTGCCACAAAACATGACCTGGGGCATGCCTTTATGCTTCAGTTCCCCAAAACTTGATTGCTGCAATGAGACACTGACAGGCAATCCTAAAATCAGCAGCTAGGAGCCCCATGTGGGAACTGAGCCCAGCCTCCATTCTCACAAACAGCTGCAGCTTCAAAGCAAATTTGCACCCTTGGCCCCCATGAGTGCTTGGTGTGGGTATCTGAATATAGTGCTTCTCTGAAAAAGTGCATGAATAACCATGCAGTCCAAAGTGCATAATGCAGTACAGCAACAGGGATATAATAGCAGAAGGAAACTACCACTACCCCTGTCACACAATAGGAAGTGGAGGAAGGAGTAAACATGCCAGATGTGCTGTGCCTGGTCAAGCTGCTCCCATGTGGAGTGGCTAAGGAACAAGCACGTGGCATAGTGGAGACCTGGGGATAGGTGTTTTATTCCCCATCTCCCGATATTTTGATTAGGTTTAAAAAAAAACTAAGTTCCCCACTCCCGAATGTGCCTTTTCTCCCCTCTGTCCACATCCCCCTCAGAGTTGGTTAATTTAGTTGGAGGGTGTGGTGGGGAGGCAAAGATTTTGGCATTGCTGCCAATGGTGTGTGCTATGGTGGTCAGGTCAGCATTGTGTTCCAATCTTATTTTGCTGCACGTCATTTTGCGTGCAGCATTGTTGTATGCGAGGTTTTGTCCGCAACACAACGACCCCATGTGTGGCTGAGAACACATGGAAAAGCACCATCCAAGTATCACTACAGTGCTTCTTGATTCCAGTACAGGCAGTGATGATGGGGAAAAAATGGGAAACAATTCTGGTGTCCGGAGTGCTTTCACGCTAGTGGGGAATCTTCCACTATAAAACTGGATTGAAAAAACACACCTACAACCTTAGGATAATGTTTAAGAGATTGTGAGCACCCACCAAAAAAGTCATCAGGCAACAACGGTTCACATTTAATTTACCATGTTTTTTATTTTATAAATGTCCATTAACATAGTCACCTCACCAGAAACTTCCACTTACATGTTCAGCAACGGTTCAGAGTGGCAGATTCTCTTAAACTGCATGCTAAGTTTTTTTGTAGCACCACCAAATCCTGGTGCTCATTACTTTTCTTTACTGAACCTTAGGATAAGCAGTGTGGTTAGGGAAAACATGGGAAATATAGCCTGCAATGGGGCAAGGCACTGTTATCAGCCTGAATTCTTCCCCTTTTTGTGAGTTGCACTCATCTTTGGCCTTGGTTGTAGCCAGCTGTACTGATAATGAGCAGAGAAGGGTGAGGGCAGGGTCTGTTTAATGCAGCAGGGAGATATGAGCAAAGCTAGCACGACACTATACAAACCAGTTATGAATAAGACAAATTCCCTACCCCTGCTGCTCTCTATCCTTCTGTACCCCCAGCTCACTGAAAGCCTGAAACTTCCTCGTTCCTGCACTCTTCCAGTTAGCCCCCGATGTTAAGTGCAGAGCTGATAATTAACAAATTAATAACACAAGTTAATGTAGCGAAATTGTAATGACTGAGAAATGAAGAGGTTCACACATAACATTGTCGTTTGCTTAGATTTTCACCTTGAATTTTTCAAAATGAGAAGGCAGCACAGCACAGTGGTTTAAGGCTCTGAGCTGCAAACCTGGAGACCTGGGTTAGAATTCCACAGCCCCACTTGCATACTGTGTGACCCTGAGCAAGTCACTTAACTTCTTTGTGCTCCCAGGTTGCACCTGTAAATAAGCTTCAGCTTAGTGTGTCTCTCCTGGTTAAAACAAAAAAATACTGGTTTCCATTCAGTACAAATACTGAAAGCTCTCTCTCTCTCAATTACTGTCCCCTCCAGACTAGTAGCCCTTGCTTTCTCACTTTCCCCAGCAGTAATAGCAGTCCATACTTTCTCCAAATATTACCCACCCCCCAATACTGGCTGTACTTAAAGATCATGTGATATTGTTAATAAAGCTTGAATTCAAGTCCCCGTGTCATGATTAGAGTTTCCTGAAAGTTTCATGTTGTTTGGTTTTGTTGTTTTCTTTAAATCAGCATTTGTTAACTTGCTCTACAGTGGCTGAAAACAGTGGAGTTTTTTCTGTCTCTCTCAGTCAGGCTTGGAGAGCAATGACATCATTGTGGAGTGCTGTAGCTAGCTGCTTTAGATTCCCAATCAGAGCAGGCTGTATAGTTAATGGTTTGCTCACCAGGTTTCTTATAAACTCAGTCTGTGGTTTGTGTTTGGATAGATTAGCTTAAATATGTCATTCTCTTCTTATAAAAGTTGATTAATTTGAGTTTCAGTGATGAATTGAAGTAGGGGAAATCTTTCTCTGTGAGAGATCAGCTAGTCTGTATCACAGCTCTCCATTCTTTCTCACCAAAACTCTGATTTTTTTCTAACTATATAACACAGGTTTGTTTAATGAATACAAATTAAATGTAAATTTTGTTCATTCATAGAAATAGTTTGTCTTTAATGTACCCTTCATATATACATTCATATAAGAACATTTTTTTATGTCAGATTGGCAAACAGGTGCCTGTCACATTCTACTATTTCAAGCACATGTCCTGCCTGAACTCAAACATTTTAGTCCGTTGGTGGTTTCTGTGTGAAAATATATCATATATGTGTATAAACAGAAACACTATATGGCATCCCAATGTACCATGTCTCTTCCCCACAGTTGAGGCAGCTGCGGTCTGCTGTAACCTGTCCCCTGCCCCACAAGCCCTCCTGCCTTCTGCTTCACATTCAAGGCTGCTGCACCCTACTGCGCACTGTCTTCTCCCACACAGTCAAGGATTGTGCACCCTGCTGCCTCCATCCCCTGCCTGAAGAATCAGGCCTGCTGCACCCAGCCCAAACAGTTGGGGTTGCTGAACCCTGCTGACCTTCCCCCCTCACAGTCAGGAACACTGCACCCATTGCCACCTGTTCCTGTTTCCACAGTCAGGGCTGCTGTGGTCTGCTAACTAGAGTCATAGGTCCCTCTGCTTCCACAGTTGGGGCTGCTGCACCATGCCACCCTAGGCCTCTGTCCCTCCTAAAATTTCTGTTTCCATGACTAAACTGTGGGGATTGTAAGCACAAATCAATGTCAAACATTAATGTTGCAGACTTGATCTAATTTAGAAATTGTATTTTACACTAAGTCCCTTATTCTACCAGCTTCCTAAGTGGATATCATTAATTTTGAAAAATGTGTCCCTGATTTTGGCCCTTTGTCCCTGATTTTTTTCAAGTCTTGTCTCTGATTTATGAGGCGGGAGGTTGAGAGGTATGCCTAGGACAGCTAAAGTGGGGCTTTTGCTGCACTCTGCTACCAACTTGCATTGCCCCAAAAGGGCAGGGCTGCTGCACCCTGATATCCCCCTGTGTCCTGCCCCACAGTCGAGGCTCCTGCACCATGCTGTCCTCTGTCCCCTGTCACCACAGCCAGGGCTGCTGCACACTGCTCCTGTCTACACAGTTGGGGTTGCTGTGGTCTGCTGTGCCCTACTGCCCCATGCCACTGCAGTTAGGGCTACTGCACCATGCTGCCAGTTGCCACAAGAGTCAGAGATTTTGCTGCACCCTGTTGTTTGCCTCCACAGTTGAGGCAGCTGCACCCTGTTGCCCCCCTGCCACCTGAGTCAGATCCTCTGCTACACCCTGCTACCCACATCCCTTGTCACAAACAGGCATGGCTGCTATACCCTGCCCCACAGTTTGGGCTGCTGTTCCCTGATGACACCCCTATCTTCTGGCCAAACAGTCGGGGCTGCTGCACCCTGCTGCCTTCTTTTCTCACCCCCTTTGTCATGTCCACGGTACCCTTTTGCCCCCTGTTCCTGTAGTAGGGGGCAGCAGGGCACAGTGGTGGCAGGGGACAGAGGACAGAGGACAGCATGGTGCAGAAGCCTTGAATGTTGGGTAGGACACAGGTGGGCATCGGGGTACAGCAGCCCTGACTGTGGCACAGGGTGCACATGGTGCAGCAGCCCAGGATATTTGGGGCAATGGAGGTTTGTAGCAGGCTTCAGCAGCCCAAACTTTAGACGCACAGGGCATGGGAGTCTAGGGTGTAACACAACATAGCCAGGACTGTGGAGACAGGAACAGGGGGCAACAGGGTGCCATGGCTGAGACTGTGGGGGTGGGGACAGAGGGCAGCAGGGTTCAGCAGCCCCAACTGTTCGGGTAGGAGATAGGTGTGGCATCAAGGTACAGAAGTCCAAAATGAGAGACAAGGTGCAGAAGTCATACCTGTTTGGCACAAGGGATGTGGGCAGCAGGGTGAAGCAAAGGACCTAACACTGGTAACAGGGGGGCAGGAGGGTACAACTGGCTGAACTGTGGAGACACACAACAGGGTGTAGCAAATGCCCCGACTCTTGTGGCAAGTGGCAGTATGGTGCAGCAGCCCTAACTGCAGAGGTATGGGGTTCTAGGGCACAGCAGGCCACAGCAACCCAAATTGTGTAGACAGCATGGCGCAGCAGCCTGGCTGTGGTGACAGGGGACAGAGGACAGCGTGGTGCAGAAGCCTCCACTGTGATGATGAACTACAAGGTGGAATCAGGGTGCAACAGCCCTGACTGTGAGATGGAGAGTACGTGGTGCAGCAGCCCTGCCCATTTGGGGCAATGGAAGTGGGAAGCAGGGTGCAGCAAAAGCCACACCTCAGGTGACCTAGGGTAGCATGGTGCAGCTGTCCTCACTGTGGAGGCAGAGGGACAGCAGCCCTGACTGTGGAGACAGGAACAGGGGGTAACAGGTGCAGCATCCTGACTGTGGGGGTAGGGGAGAAATGTCAGCAGGGTGCAGCAACCTCAGCTCTTTGGGCAGGGGGCAGCAACCCTGATTCTTTAGGCAGGGATGGAGGCATCAGGGTGCACAATCCCTGAATGTGTGGGAGAAGACAGTGGTCAGCAGTCTTGAATATGGAGAAGAAGGCAGGCGGCTTGTGGGGCAGGGGACAGGTGGAAGCAACGTTCAGATGCCTCAACTGTGGAGGAGAGAAACGATGCATCAGGATGCCATACAGTGCTTCTGTTTATACAGATACATGATGTATTTTCACACAGAAACCACCAAAGAACTGATGTTTGTGCGTTCAGACAGTACATGTGACAGGCACCTGTTTGTCAATCTGACACGAAAAGAAGTTCTTACATGAATGTATTTATGAAGGCTACATCAAAGACACTATTTCTACGAATGAACACAATTTAGATTTATGTTATAATCATTAAACAAACCTGTGTTATAGTTAGAAAAAATCAGAGTTTTGATGAGAAAGAATCAAGAGCTATGATACAGACTAGCTAATCTCTCACAGCGAAAGATTTCCACTACTTCAATTCAGCCCTGAAACTTAAATTATGAACTTTTATAAGAAATCTGAATATGTCATAATTGTTTTCATTTATTTTTTTCTCAAGAAAAAAACATAGAAACATCGAAGTTAACCTCCGATAAGGACCGCAAGGCCCATCCAGTCATCACATTTTTTCTACCTTATGAATGTGCCATAGGCCTGTACTCTGTCAATGGCCTATCTATTCATACTCATCTTTATTGCTCTATTATGCCTGTCCCATGCCTGTTTGAAGCCCTGCACTGTATTCATATCCACCACTTCCTGAGGTAGGCCATTTCATGCATCCACCACCCTTTCTGTGAAAAAGAACTTCCTCACATTCCCCCTTAATCAGCCTCCCTCTAGTCTCATGCTACATTTGGCTTAGAAATAACAATGTACACCTGTCGAGCATTAGTATAGAGAAAATCAAAAAACGTATGGTGTACAGCACAGAAGATACCTAGAAAAGTAGATTTTACTGGAATGTTAATACTTTTATTAATTGTACTTAAAACTAGCTTTTAGGACTGCTACTTCACAATAAAAAGCACAGTCTAGACATCTAATCAAAGATCAAATATTGGCTCCTGTATATGACTACAATGTACACCAAGGCAAAACAAGAAATAACAACAAAGATTTAATTTGTCATGCTGGCATTCCAGGATCGTATCCCATCCTGGACATTGGGAGAGGAGGCCAGCAGGGAGGGAGCTAAGAGCAAATCTTGAGTGTGTTCTTCCAGGTGGATGGGTTGCTGCATGCCACTTCAACAGCAGCGCTTGGCGGCGGCTTAGTGGAGGAATTCTTGGCAGTGTGGGTGATCACTCACTGCCAAACACCCCACCACCTGTGGAGGCTGCATGCAAAAGGAAGATGGGTGGAACACCAGAAAAGAGGAAAATGGCTGCACCGTAGCTCCAGTTGATGGCCTTTGGTAGGCTTCCTGTACTTTCCAGTCACACGGTGCACCACTTCTGTACCTCTCTGACCAATACCACCCAGGGGTTAGTCAGGTCAGGGGTATGCCTGATAGATCAGTAGCTCAGTGAGCCCTAATGGGTGACATGTGGCAGTGGGGGTTGCACGGTGATTGGAGGAAGTTGAGTATGACCCCAAAGGAGTGGAGTTGTGGAGTGTCTGGGTAGGTTAAAAAAAAGATTTAATTTGTTACTCTATATGCTTCATAGAAACAGAAACACAGACATTGACGGAAGATAAGGACCACTTGGCCCACCTAGTCTGCCCATTTCCCTACCTACAGGATAAGCTGCAGATCCTAATTAACCAACAACCTATTTCTTCCTACCACCCACAAGAATTGCCTTATGTCTGTCCCATGCATTCTTGAATTTTCCCACAGTTTTAGATCCTACAACCTCCTCAGGGAAGGCTGTTCCATGCATCCACCACCCTCTCTGTGAAAAAATACTTCCTCACATTGCCCCTGAGCCATCCTACCTCTATCTTCAAATGGTGTACCCTTGTTCTTGCACATCTCTTTTTCTAAAAGATGCTACCCTCTTGGACTTTGTTGATTCCACTGAGGTACTTAAATGTTTCTATCATGCCCTCTTCTCCCCTCTTTCCTCAAGAGTATACATGTTAAGCTCCTTTAGTCTCTCCTCATATGGCTTCTCTTGCAGATCCTGCACTATTTTAGTTGCCCTCCTCTGGACTGCCTCCATCCTGTCTAAGTCCTTGCGGAGATGGGGTCTCCAGAACTGGACGCAGTACTCCAGATGGGGTCTCACCAACTGTCTGTACAGAGGGATAACAATCCTGTTTTCTGCTGGTGATGCCTCCTGATACATCCCAGTATCCCCCAGCCCTCCCTACTGCCTTCTCACATTGTTGCTAACCTTAAGGTCATCTGATATGATTACCCCTGGTCTCTTTCCATTTTTGTTGTTGTTACTACCTCCCCCCTCATTGTGTAATCTTCCCCTGGGTTTTTGTTTCCCAGGTGCATTATTTTGCACTTCTTTGCATTGAATCCAAGCTGCCATACTTCTGACCATTCCTCCAACCTTGTCAAGTCCCTTCTCATCCTTTCCACACCTCCTTGTGAATCAGCCCTGTTGCAGATCTTTGTGTCATCTGCAAAGAGGCATACTTTTCCTTCCAGTCCCTCTGCAATGTCACTTATAAAGACATTAAAAAGAACTGGACCCAGTACTGAACCCTGCGGTACCCCACTAGTAACCCCTCTTTCTTCAGAGTGGACTCCATTTACAATTACCTTCTGTGTCCTGTTGTCCAGCCAATGTTTTACCCCAGGCTACCACCCTGGGACCCACTCCCAGACTGGTTAATTTGACTATTAATCTTTTGTGTGGGACTGTGTCAAATGCCTTACTAAAGTCTAGGTAGGCCATGTCCACAGCCCCTCCCTGGTCTACTACTTTGGTCACCCAGTCAAAGAAATCAATTAGATTCATCTGACATAACCTTCCCACTGTGAACCCATGCTGCCTTGGGTCATGTGCCCCACTGGCCTCTAGGTACTCAACCATTAATTCCTTCAGAAGTGATTCCATCACTATCCCTACCACAGAGGTCAAACTGACAGGTCTGTAGTTTCCTGCCTCTGTCTTGCTCACACTTTTGTGAAGGGGAATCACATCTGCCTTCCTCAAGTCCTCAGGTACCACACCATTCCCCCTTGACTTGTTAAGAAGGGTAGTCAGTGGTGTCACTAGTTCTCCCCTTAATTCTTTTAGATTTCTGGGGTGAATTCCATCAGGCCCCATTGCTTTGTCCACCTTCAGTTTTAGGAGTTCTTTCAGAACCCTTTCTTCTGTGAAAGGACTGGAATCGACCCCCCTATCCAGAGTGATTCTGTTAATTGGATCATGCACCTCCCCCTTCTCCTCTTTTGTGAATACTGAGCAGAAGTATTCTTTCAGTATCCCTGCTTTTTTCACTGTCCTTCTCTGCCCAACCACTGTCCTTTCTATTTAGCCTCACTATCCTTCCCTTTGTCTTTCTACACTCCCTGATGTACCTATAAAAGGTTGTATCCCCCTTCTTAACCAAGTTGTCTATCTTTTCCTCAGTTTGAGCCTTTGCTATTCTGACTTCCCTCTCTGCTTCCTTCTGTCTTAACTGGTACAGTTCTCTGTCCTGCTCCTTCTGTGTTTCCGTATACTTCCTAAATGCTATCTTTTTCTCCCTAACCTTCACTGCCACCTATTTTGAGAACCATAGTGGCTTTTTCTTTCATTTTGATTTGTTTATTTGCTTCACACAAAGGCTTGTTGCCTCTGTGATGGCAGTTTTGATGTTTCCCCATTGTTGCTCTACCCCTCCTTCTAGCCTGTTTGTGAGTGCTTTTCTAAGGCACTCTCCCATCTTGCCAAAGTCAGCCCTCCTGAAGTCCAGTACCCTCACTTTTGTATGGCTTGACTCTGTAACTGAGTTTATCATAAACCACACTGTTTGGTGGTCACTTGTTCCTAGATGGCTACCCACTTCTAGATCTGAGATCCTCTCACTGTCCCCATTTGAGAGTATGAGGTCTAAGATTGCTCCCTCACGAGTGGGTTCCAAAACTAGCTGTCTGAGGCATGCCACCTGTAGGGCATCAAGAATGGCCCTGCTCTTGGATGTGGCTGCAGCAAAGGTGCTCCAGTTAACAGCTGGCATATTCAGGTCCCCCATCAACAGTATCTCCCCTTTTTCTGCAGTCCTAAGGATGCCTTCTATCATATCCTTGTCCATTCCCTCCCCCTGACGTGGGGGTCTGTATACAACCCCTGTGCAGATTGTGGTGCCATTTCTAAGCTGACCCACAGTACCTCTTCTTCTCCCTGTTTACTCTTTTGTTCCATTGCTTTTATCCCTTCCCTTACATAGAGAGCTACTCCTCCCCCTCTTCTACCCTCCCTGTCTCTCCTGTAGGCTGTTTACCCTGGTATGTTAACATCCCAGTCATGGTTCTCTGTGTACCATGTTTCTGTGACTGCTATGATATCCAGGCATCCCTCTTACATCAAAGTCACTGGTTCAGGGAGCTTGTTACCCAGACTACAGCATTGGTACTCATTATCCTCATTTCTTGATGGCCTTACCCCTTTTTGCCCAATCCTTGTCCTTATTTTCTTTGTCATTTTCTCCATTTTCCCCTTCCTTTCTCCCTATCGACATCTCTATCTTGGTGTTTACTTCACTTACTACCCTGATTTTTTGGGGGGGCTAGGATTTCCCTGCTCCTTTCCAGTGCCTCCCCCCCTTGGCTAGTTTAAATGCTTGCCAATGAAGCATTTAAACCTATCACCTAGGATCCTGGTTCCCTTCCTGGACATATGCAGACCATCACACCAGTATAGGCCTACATCACTCCAGGTATACCCCCAGTCCCCAATGGAGCCAAATCCCTGAGCTCTGCACCAGTTTTTCAACCACTGATTGAATCCCGTGGTGTGCAGCACCCTAGCCTCATCCATGCCATAGACAGGCAGCACCTCTGAGAAGGTTACTGTGCATGCTACTTGTCTGAGGCCCCTCCCCAACTCCACAAACTCTTCCTACACTGCTCTGATCCCTTTCTTGGCCAGGTCATTTCTCTCTAGGTGGACAATGACATTCAGCTCCCTCCCCTGTACAGCTGCTGCAGTGATCCTGAGGATTTCCTCCCTGTCCCTCTAAGTCATGGTGCCAGGCAGGCACCCTACCTCCCTCTCCCCTTCCTCCCCCAGTTCTACCCCCCTAACAATGGAGTCCCCCACCAGGAGTTGTTTTCTTCCCCTGTGGGGTCCCATGCCACCCTCCTGTGGGTCTCCATTGTGGAGGTTCCCAGTATTCTCCTTGGTCTCCACTGTGGGTGCCTCCATAGAGGAACCACAATTTGCCAGAATGGCATATGAATCGTGGAGAGGTACAACTGGAAGTGTGCACCTCATTTCCACCACCCTCACCCTTCCTGAGCCCACTGTGGTCCAACCGCTCCTCATTCTTGGCAACCTCTGAGGCAACGGCAGTGGCCCTGGTAGTCCCTGGGTGGGAGAGGAGGCCCCCCAAATCCTGGCCAACTCAGTCTGGAGATGAGCAGCCTCCTCCCTCAGCCCAGAGAGGTGCCTGCAGATGGGACAACACTGCATCCTCCAGAATGTCTCCCGGAAGACTGCTGCTCCACAGCCACTGCACTGCACCAGGGATGGAAGACTAATAGTTATCTTATAAGGCAATGGTTGAAAATGCGGCACTCTGACTGGTTGCCAATATTCTCAAAGTGTTACAGACTGAAACCATTATGTATAAAACAACAATTTAGATGTTAATCATAAAACATTCACTTTAAAAATATTGAACCATTTTAGCTTAATGATAGTGTTAAGGCACTCCAGAAGCTGGGTTACCACTGTTCATCTAACTTTAGAGGCTAAGGCCATTCACTGCACCTCATGCCTCATGATCCCAGAGGGTTAGATTAGCTGGTGGTAACACATCCCCTGGTTGTTACTTAATGCGCTAAGAGGTTCTGCGATTCAGAAAGGTTCTGATAAGCCATGAAACTTCTGATCCTTATCCGAGCCTTATCAGAACTTTCAGAACCTTTTAGTTAGAAGTACAAAACTGTTTAAACCTGCATTGCTTACCATAAAGTTACTGGCAGTAAAAGGGAATGAATCTCAAAAAAACTTGGAGTATTACTAAATGTTTATATGCACAGTTCCAGCATCTCTTATAGTTATAAGAGTGAGTTCTTTTTTTAATTTATTTATTGAAATATTTCACCAGGAAGGCACACTGAACAACAAGTTGCTCATCTCCTGGTGTGACCTGAAGGGGGGTACAGTAGGATGTGAAATTTAGACATACAATTGACATGTATCAGAACTGTGGAAAAACACATACATTAGCATTTAAAATGATACATACAGTATACATTTGTAGAGTGGCTTGCAGGATTAATATGTAACATTACAGAATTATACATATAGTAATATGAAGTGCCTAGACTGGGCAGGAAGTACAGATATTCAGGTATGAGTAAACTAATACTTATTTAATGCTGAGAAGCACAGAGTCAGGGGGGAGGGGGATGAGGAAAGTAGACAGGGAGGGTCAGGAATGGCCTAGTGCTAGCCCCTCCAGGCTGTAGAGAACCCTGCCAGGGGCTGAAGTGCATGGCGGCATGGACATAAAAAAGGTGGGGGGGAGGGAGGAGGGAGACTGGCTGGGGAAAGAAAGGGGAAAAAGATTTGGTAAGGAGAGTGTAGACTAGGAGGATGGGGGTAGTGTTAGAAAGGGATAGCAAAGAATCTTGCCTAATACTAATACTGGCCTCTCCAGGATGCTGCGAACCCTACCAGAAGACAGATTAAGGGGGGCAAGAATTGGATAAGGAGCAGAGTGGGGCTGGAGGAGGGGGGGAAGAGGCAAATAGCCCAGTACTAGACCCCTCCAGGATGCTGAGAACCCTGCCAGGGGACAAGACAAGCATGGGTGAGCTTGGAATTGGGATAGAAGGGCAGAGGTAGAAACAAGGGGAGGGGAAACTAGAAAGTGGGAGTGCTGGGTAGAAAGGCTCTGGGGGAGGATTTGACAGGAGCATGTTGAATGAATAGCAGAGCAGGCAAGAAGGGGAACTTAGGGAGGGTTAAAACAGAAGCAGTTACTAGAAAGAAAGTTATGTAAGGCAGAGGTTAGGGAGTGAGGGGAGGAGGAATATTGAGCACCCCTCCCCCCTCAGCTAGTGGTCAAACAGGAATTCAGCGTGTTTGCCGTTCATTTGCATCACCAGGTAAGAAAAAAGGTTTGTCTCCCCATACGATGCACAGGGGTAATGCCAAACTTCACCCAACAACTAACACACCAAAATCTGGCCAATGGAAAATCATGTACACAAATGCTCACAGCCTGGGAAATAAGATCCCAGACCTGCAGGCACAATGTCAGAGGCAAACTGGACATAGTAGCAATTAGTGAGATGTGGTTTACCAGTAACCACACTTGGGAGACTTCAGTACCTGGCTATGTATTGTTCAGAAGAGACCTGAGGTGCAAAGGGGGAGGAGTGGCCTGTATGTTAATGAAAATATCAAAGCTACAGAAATTCAGAATACACATAAGGAGCCAGAAGAACTGTGGGTCACCCTGGAAACAGGAAATGGGACAGCCATAAGAACTGGGGTTGTCTACAGGCCCCCAGACCAGGGGAGGACATAGACACATTACTGTTAGAAGATATACAAAACATGACAGCTAAAGGGAGGTTCTGATAATGGGAGACTTCAACATGCCAGATACAGATTGGTCAATACCAGCAGGAACATCTGCCAGAACTAGACTCATAGTGGATTCCTGCAGGGGAGGGCCTCAAACAACTGGTACAGCAACCCACAAGAGACAGGGCTATCCTAGATCTAGTACTGACTAACAAAGAAGGGATCACAGATCTCCAGGTAGAAGGTCACTGGCCCCCAGGTGACCATCACATGGTATGGTTCAATTTGGCTACTACATCTAAATCATCCCATTCCAAGGCAAAAATATGGGACTTCAGAGGAGCTGACTTTGATAAGATGGCCAACAGAGTTAAGCTAGCCCTGGCAAAAAGAAACACAGGTGAGGGGGTACAGGCAAAGTGGGCAAGCATTAAGGATGCAATACTTGAAGCAACATCCCATTGTGTTAGACAGAAAAGGAAGTGCAAAAGAAGAAGGAAACCACTTTGGTTCTCAAATACAGTAGCAGAAAAGGTCAGAGCCAATAGGCTGGCCTTCAGGAAATATAAGGAACACAGCGGGATGAAGATAGGGAGGCATACCAAACTGCCCTAAGGGAAGCAGGGAAGGCAGTAAGGCAGGCAAAGTCCCAAACTGAGGAAACACTAGCACGAACAGTAAAGAAGGTGACAAGACTTTCTATAGATACAATTAGTGAAAGGAGAAAGTCCAGAGGGGATTGCTAAGCTTAAAGGAAAAGGGGAGCAAGTGAGGAGGAGGACCCTGTAAAGGCATCTATCCTAAATAGATACTTTTGCTCAGTATTTACTGAAGAGAAGGTAGGGCAGGCCCACAGCTCAGCATCATGGACACAGGGGAGGGAGGTGAGCACTACCCTTCACAAAAGAAAGGGTCCTACAAGAGCTTGCTAAGCTCAGGGTGGATAAGGCAATGGGACCTGATGGCATACATCCCAGGGTACTTAAGGAGCTAAAGGAGGAACTAGCAGAGCCATTAGCAGAATTGTTTAGTGAGTCTCTGAGCACAGGAGAGGTCCCAGAAGACTGGAGAAGGGCTCATGTGATCCCACTCCACAAGAGTGGTAGCAGGGAGGAGGCGGAGAACTACAGACTGGTCGCCTTACCTCAGTAGTGGGCAAGATTATGGAGGCACTCTTAAGGAAAGGATAGTGCAACACCTGGAATCCATAGGCACAGGATCCAAGACAGCATGGGTTTACAAAGGAAGGTCCTGTCAAACTAATCTCATAGATTTCTTTGACTGGGTAACCAGAGTGGTGGACCAAGGGAGCAGTTGATGTCGCCTACCTTGACTTCAGCAAAGCTTTGACACTGTTCCACATAGAAGATTGATAAATAAGCCAGGTAGGCCTCGGGTGGGTCAGAAGTTGGTCAACTGGGTGGCAAACTGGTTGACTGGCAGAAAACAGAGAGTGGTGGTAATGGTATACAGTCAGAAGAGATGCAAGTCACAAGTGGGTACTTTCAGGATCAGTCCTGGGGCCAGTCCTATTCAACATCTTCATTAGTGACCTCGCAGATGGACTAGAGGGTAAGGCTTGTCTGTTTGCAGATGACACCAAGATCTGCAACAGAGTAGATGATCCAGATGGGTGGCAGAATGGGAAGAGATCTGATAAACTAGCAGAATGGTCAGAAGAGTGGCAACTGGGATTTAATGCAAAGAAGTGCAAAATCATGCACATAGGGAAGAGAAACCCTAGCTACTTATAGGCTGGGAGGGAGTTTAGCAGACACAAAGGAAGAAAGAGACTTGGGCATCATCATCACTGATGACCTGAAATCATCCAAGCAGACCTCAAAGCAGTAGGTAAGGCTAGGGGGTGTTAGGGTGTATTAGTAGGGTATCACAAGTCGTAAGAGGGAGGTAATAATCCTCTGTACAAGACATTGGTTAGGCCCCATCTGAGTACTGCGCGGTATTGGAGGCCACACTTCAAAAGAACATTAACTCAAATTGAGGCAGTCCAGAGAAGGGCAACAAAATGGGCAGGGACTGCATCAGAAGACATATGAGGACAGATTAACGGAGCTCAATATGTATACCCTTGAGCAAAGGAGGGAGAGAGGTGATATGATCGAGGCATTCAAACACCTTAGGGCAAAACAAGGTGAAAGAGTCTAACATGTTTAAATATAAGAAAAATAGCAGGACAAGAGGACACAGCATGAGATTAGAGGAGGCCGATTAAGAGGGAATGTGAGGAAATTCTTTTCACAGAAAGGGTGGTAGATGCATGGAATGGCTTACCACAAGAAGTGGTGGCTATGAATACAGTGCAGGGCTTCAAACATGCATGGGATAGGCATAAGGGAGCAATACAAATGACTATGAATAGATAGGTCACTGACAAAGGCCAATGGCACATTTATAAGGTAGAAAAAGAAATGGGCAGACTGGATGGGCCTTGCGGTCCTTATCTGCCATCAACTTCTATGTTTCTATGTTTCTATGAGTTGGGAGGGCAGTTCCAGATTTTAGGGAAGTGATGGGAAAAGCCTGATTGATGGGTGGTATGACGGGGGACCCGCAGAGTATGAGTTTCAGCGGATCAGAGGGAGTGGGAGGGAGGAGTGGGAGAGGAGAGGGAGCATGGGAGGTAGGAGGAAGTTCTCCTAGCAAGAATTTAGAAGTGAGTTTGGCACAATGAGTGAGGCGTCTGTTAGCAAGCGGGGGAAAGGACAAGGCATGGTGAAGGTCACAATGATGAGTGTGTGGTGGAGCAGCAAGGGCAAAGCAACAGAAGGAGTTAAAGAGAGCGTCCAATTGGGTTAAGGAGGATTTGGGAGCTACATTACAGTAGTCAAAAATGGAGAGGATCATCTTCTGGACAAGTTCATGCCATGCCGTAGGAGGGATGCAACTACGGTTTCTAAATAACGCACCATGCTTCGGCACAGTTTTTTTCAGAATGGCATCAATGTGGCAAGAGAAGCCGAGGTGTTGGTCCAGCCAAACCCTAAGGTATCTGAAAGAGGAGGTGTCCTCAAGGATTGTCCCATCAAGGGTATGGAAAGAGGGTAAGGGTGGAGCCTAGAGAGTCTCTGCATAGTGCCAAAGTTCATGGAGACTGTCTTTTTTGTGTTTAAGAATAGCTGATGTGAGGCACCCCAGATCTGAACCTGATGGAAGTCATTCTGAAGGGTGGTTGCTACTTCAATGGGGCATTTGCCAGAAGAGAACAGGATAGTGTCATCAGCATACATATGGATAGAAGATGGGAGGGGAGAGCAGGCTGTAGGAAGGTCATTGAGGAAGATGGAGAAGAGAATGGGACCAAGCACAGAGCCCTGAGGGACTTCTATTGAGACTGGGGGGAGGGGAGATTGCATCCTGGATCTTGACTGAATGTGTTCTGCCTGTGAGGTTGGCTCTAAACCAGTTATGAGCAGGAACAGACAGACCAGCAATCATAAGGCAGTCAAGAAGCAGGGCATGGAAGACTGTGTCAAAAGCCTTGGTGATGTCGACAAAAATGGTAGAGGTGATGAGGCCGTTGTCCATCCTGATAAGGATGGAGTCAGTGAGCCTAAAGAGGGAGGTGGTAGTGGAGTGGTTCTTCTGAAACCAGATTGGAATGGAGGAAAAGGAAGAGTCAGCAAGAAAGGAGGTTAGAGAGAGATCAGCTGTTCTTGAGCTTGGCAAGGGCAGAGAAGGGGATTGGGCTATAGTTGGCAGGGGAGGAAGGGTTCCCACCTTTGGGAGAGGGAGGACCACCACATGTTTCCAGGGTGAAGGGACAGAGGAGGACTTAAAGGAGAGATTTTGAATTAGGGAGAGGGGTAGGCAATAGCAGAGACTGAAAGGTATAGGAGTTTAGGGTCAAGGTCATCCAGTGAGGAGTCTTTGGAAGGGTTGAGAGAGAGAAGGGCCATTAGTGTCTCCTCAGGATAGACAGGAGTGAAGGAAAAAGAAGGGTGGGTATGGGAGGGTTGAGTGATAGAGGAGGGAGGATAAGGTGAATGGAGGACTGAAGGGAGGGACTTTAGAAGGGTTGAGGCACAGGAGGTGTAGTAGAACTTACACTCTGAGCTACTAAGTATGGTTCAGACAGCAATGTGTTATTAATGTTAAGTGCTGGGGGTTGGGGGTGCAAGGGTGGGAGAATAGAGAATGGACCAATTTCCAGAATTTAGAGGGGGAGTTAATGTTATTTAGGAAAGAGGATTTAAAACATTCAGACTTGGCTAACCTGGGAGCTTTTGTACAGGCATTTCTTAGACTGTGATATTTAGTATAGTCTGATGGGAGCTGGGAGGCCTTGTGTTTTCTCCAAGCTTTATCACACTCCCTGATGTAGGTTATTAACTCAAGTGTGATCCAGGGATGATGGTTACCATTAATTCTTGTGCATTTGAGAGGGGCATAGGAGTTCCAGGTATCTAGAAATGTATCCTTGAAATAATTGAAGGATTGGTCGACAGATGAGGCAGAGGCAATTGGGGACTAGTTGGAGTTTTAATTCATTGAGGAGGGGATTTAGGTTTAGGGAGATGAAAGATCGAAGCTGCAGGATTTTGTGTGGTGGATTTGGTCTATGGACCTTCCTGACTATGAATATTGAGTGATGATCACTGAGGGCATCCGGGAGGATGCCTGACTTAATAACTCGCTGTGGGTGGGAAGTGAGAGCCCAGTCTAACAGTGTGTGATTTAGGGTTTTATGATTTAGTCAGGTGGGTTCCTGTATGAGTTGGAAGAGATTGAGGGCAGAGATGTCATGTCGCATCTTGGAGGTAGTTGGTGATAACCAGTTTAGGTTTACATCACCTAATATGTATAACTCACCTTTGTGAGACTGGGATGTTATAGAGGTAATGAGGCCCATTGTGTCAGAGGGCTTGATGCCAGGGTGGCAATAGATACCAGCAATAAAGATGGAGGAGGAGAAAGGCCATGTAATATTTACAACTAGGGCTTCATAGCTGGAGGGTAAGGAGGGTGAGAGGGTGGTAGTATACTGGAGTGAGGATAGGATATAGAAAGCTACACTGCCTCCGCTGCCGGCCCGGCCCTGCCTGATTATGGCAGGTGATTCGCAAGTTCTTTGGGTGAGAGAACTGTGAAGCAAAGCTGGCAAGTTCTGGCACACAAAGGGCTTAAGAGGGCATTCTTATAACCATAAGAGATACTGAAAATATACATATAAACATGTTATCAATCATATTAAAAAACTCTGTTTTTTAAATGGAGCTTGAATGTGCAATTAATTTGTTTTTCTTTAACAAAATAAGAGAAGCTCCTGTGTTGAAAATCAACTGTGCCAGCTAAACTTAGTACCTCAGAATTTTAGAGCAGTTTGCATTAGAGCCCCTCTTATAAGAGGTTATAAGATCATTTGGAATGTTTAGAAATAAACAGTCCTGACTGGCTAAAATATGATGTAATGCTTATATAACACAGGGACGACACAGTGATTAGTGCCATATAGCTAGTAAGTACTCCCTGTGTAACGCCATGAACACTTAATACATCCTGGCTCATTGGGTCCTTTCTCCACCACCAGTCTTCTTCCTGAGTCTGTTTACTACTGTACCAGCACCAGCCTTCTTTACAGATACAAAGACCAGCTGGGGGAGTATATGAAACCCTAAACATTAAAGGATAAGAACCTGAAACTACATTCTGATAAGGTTCTTAGAAAGAAAATGGTATTGGTTCTGGAAGGTTTTGAACATGGGTGCCAGTACATGAGGAAAAGTGTTTGTGTGTTGGGGGGGCTGTAGTAATTATAAAAGGAAATCATGATTGCTTCCCATCTGACCTTGCATGCGTTAAAGGAAAACTACACCCTCATATCTTCTAAATTTTATTTGTTTCCATGTCTACAGACAACTCTGTTCATGTAGCTGTTGGAGATGCATGCAACTGCCTTAGTCTGTTTTCACACTTCATACTAGGCCCTGTAACTGTCCTGTGATGCTGCACTTCATGGCTGTTGAAATGTTATTGTCCCTGAGTGCTGCATTAGCATATGAGAACATGATGCATAATCAACCCTTAAACTCCTCAGTATGCCTGTCTGCCGAAAGAAAAACCACACCTTCGCATCATTAAAATTGTGTTTCCATGTCAACAGACGACTCCTTTCCTGTAACTGTTAGGGCTATACGTGCTACCTTTAGTTTGTTTTCACTGCTCATGGTAGTCCCCTGTCACTGCCCAGGGGGTCTCTATTTCAGGGTGGTTACAATCTCATTGTCCATGAGAACTGCATTAGCATATGAGAATGTGATGTCAGATCAACCATTTATATTGTGTATCTCTATGCTGAAAGAACAAACACCCTTCAAAAACTCTCTGGAAACACATAAACTGAATGGAGTTTAAAGGGAAAAACCTTGCATTACAAGTCAGATAGTTTGCAAAGCTTACTGAAGGTAAAAGTGGTATTCCATATATTCCTTGCAGTTTGCTTCTTTGAAAACTAATTAAACTGTCAGGCATACTGGGGAATTTAAAGGTTGATTACACATCATGTTCTCACATGCCAATGCAGCTCTCAGGGACAATGAGATTTCAATAACCACCAAATGGAGCCTCCCAGGGCAGCTACAAGACCTATTATGAAGTGTGGAAACAGACTAAGGCAGTTGCATGCATCTCTAATAGCTACATGAAAAGAGTTGTCTGTTGATGTGGAAACAAATAAAAGTTAGAATATATGAGGGTGTAGTTTTCATTTAATTAGTCTTGAAAGAACCAAGCTACAAGAAGGTATGAAATACCACTTTCACCTTCAGTGAGCTATGCAATCTAAGATGTATGCAGGGTTTTTCCCCTTTAAACATCATTCAGTTAGTGTGTTTCCAGAGAGTTTTTGAAAGGTATTTGTTCTTTCAGCCTAGAGATATATGATACAAATAGTTAATCTGACATCACGTTCTCATATGCTAATGCAGTTCTCATGGACAATGAGATTTCAGCAACCATGAAATGGAGACGTCCAGGGCAGTCACAGAGGCTACCATAAGCAGTGAAAACAAACCAAACACATACAGCTCTAACAACTACAGGAAAGGAGTTGTCTGTTGGCATGAAAACAAAATGTAAATGATATGAGTGCAGCTTTTCCTTTAAAGGGGCACTTTGAACACTTTGACCAGTACAAGTTATACTAGATATCTTAAGATTTTATGTATTACTTTAATATGTATTGATCTGCATGTGTTATATTGTTTGTTTATGACCTTACCTGTTTTTATTTATGGTGCCAGAGCCCTAAGGATTGGCTGCAGTATAAATCAAATTGCCTTGCCCTTGCATTGCCTTGAATGATTATGGGCAAAAGGGGGGCTGCCGCCCCCCCACCCTCATAGGTTCCAGCACCTACAGTTCTGGACTTCTCCAACCAGTTCTCCCATCCTTACTCTGGTCTCAATTTTGCAAGCTGAGAGGCTCAGAAAACATTTATTTAAGTTCTGTCCTTCATTACAAATTGCACTACAAAACTGGTTTGCTGGCACCATAGACTGGATATCATTAGAATAATAAGCTGTGAATGAGCTTGGTACATCTGGGTTTGATTCCCACAACCTCCACTTGCATACTGTGTGACCCCAAGCAAGTCAGTGAACCTCCCCATTCATCCTGGGTGGCCCCTGAAAACAGGCCCTGGGCCCAGTGGACATTGCCTTGTTAGCAAAAGAATAAAAACACTGGTGATCTACTTGTGAAAACTGGAATGTTTTGTATCATTTGGAACCAGACAGAACTGAAAAATATTCTTTATTGCATGGAACCTTTGTTCACTGTGAACTAACTAAATGTAATGCTGTTTTCCTACTGTGAATATATTACTGCTGTGTTATCTACAAGCCACCCAGCCCTTGACTCAAAGTTTTTTTTTCCCTTTAATTTCAAACTGTTAGTCTTGGTCCCACCCCACCCCACCCCACCTCCAAGGGCTGAGGCTCTCAAATCCCTCACTGATTCCTAATGAAACATCAGAGACTTGAGAAGGCAATAAATACCTCTGGATCATCTACGGCAGCATACACTGTACACCATACTCCATACACAATACAACCTACACCATACACCATACACCATACACAATACACAATACACTGTACACCATACACCATACACAATACACTGTACACCATACACCATACACAATACACTATACACCATACTCCATACACAATACACCATACACTATACACCATACACAATACACCCTACACTATACACCATACACAATACACCCTACACTATACACTATTTTAAACAGTTTCTTTCAGCCAGAACTCAATAATGAAACACTGTTAGTTTAGGAGGTGTGCAAATAAATACAGAACAAGAAATAAAAATGTAATAGCAGTAAGTCAAAGGGAGTTTACCACTGCAGCAAAACTCAGCAAACTGAAGGAGAACTATTCAAGTCGCTGTACGAGCGCTCTATGGGTAAGTAGTATAGCAATGTATATGTGGTGGGGGATATACAAAAGCTTCTTTTCATTTATTATTTTTATTAAATGGTTGTAATGTAGAATTCAATGTCTTTAAGTTAATAATAAGAGAATATGAAACACTGTATTTAGAACACTGACTGAAATGTACATGTTTAGAATGCTTTACCCTGCTGTATGATTTTAATAAATTATGCTTTTGAAATATTGCGGTCAGTGCATTGCAAAATGTTTTTATAATAATAATAATCTTTATTTATTCTGCACCTTTCAATTATCAAGGCACATTACAAAACTTAAAATAAATAATAATTCCATTGTATCAATAAAGATCAAGGAAGTTAACATTCATATGAATTGGTCACTAGTTTTAAACAGCAGTAGTATTTTATTACAAAACAGCTTTCTTGGGACTTAATAGAGATGCAGCACAAATAGCCTGTCTCTTTAATTAAAGGTTGATAGATGCATACAGTAGGAGTGTCATCTCATGTATGTTTGGATGCAAGGACTGAAAAGTGAAACTGAGAGGTTCTGGCTGCCTAAACATAAATGAACTGACAACCTGCTACTGAAGAAACTTGCTACAGAACACATTGTGACTTATTAAAGGAAATCAGTCATTTGCAGGGGCTCCCACCTCTGTAAAGCTTACCCTCCAGTTTAGCTTCTGTCAGAAAAGAGGCTTTTGTCTTGTGAAGCAAAGTAGCTTAATTTAATTATCAAAAGCCCGCTACCTGGAAGTATGGTGGAAGATGGGGTGGATCCATTAACTGTAAAGGTGCGGCTCGTACTGTGCGCTTCTATGCAAATACACTGAAGTGCATGATGTGGCACCTCACCTTTACAGTTAATGGAGCCACCTCAGCATCTGCCATACTTCTGGGTAGCAGACTTTTCAGAATTAAATTAAGCTACTTTGCAGCATGAGAAAAAAGCCGCTTTTCTGACAGAAGCTAAACCGGAGAGTAAGCGTTGCAGGGGCGGGAGCCCTGCAAATGACAGCTTTCCTTTAAAAATCTGCCACTTAGTAATGCTGCATCTAATAGAGATACTACTTAGTGATAATTTGTGCACTGCTTTTTACTGCCTAGATCGCATAATCAATTATCTATCTGAGTCATTCTACAGGAAACCAGTTAGCCAGATGATCTGTAGTACCCATTCAAATGTAGCCATTATCTGGGATTATATAGTGAACCTTAGCTTGTTTTCATTAAGATAAAAGAGCTGTCAGAATCCTAGCTACTGTAGATAGATAATTTTTGTTTATCTCGCTAGTACAATATGTCACAGCTATTTATCTATCTAGTGGAGTATGGCACTCAGTGTACCTACCATTTAGCCCTGTGCCTCATGCTCTGCTAAACCACGAGATGGCATGAGGACAGTCTTTAACCACATGGCAGCTGCAGTTAGGTTGACATAAGCTGGCACCAACAAAAGAGTCTTTTCTTAAATTGTTTTTTAAAATGCTAATAAAAATTGTATAAACCTCAAATATAACGGGCAGCTATGAGATATCAGTTTTGTCTTCACTAGTGGTCAGTGACCTCTTGTACACTCTTAACTTCACCACTTGTGTGGCTTAAGAGGTTACTGACCATCCATGAAGATAAAAATGATATCTCATAGCAGCCCATCACATATCCCATATCTAACTAACTGCCCAGATATAGATTATTGAGCAACCTCAAGTCAAGTCACAGTTTATTATACTCATGACATCGGCTAGCCAAATAAAACAATTTAAAATATAGCTTAGAAACTCTTATACATTCTTAATATAGTAATATAATCCACATATAAATAAGTTAAAAGTAATGAGCAAAACACTAATAAAAATCAACCAGCTGATGAATTTTAATTATTTAGTTTCTAATTTAGATTTCAGTTCTATTACTGTTTATTGCACATCTTAAATTATTTTCTCTCTGTCTGTAAGACTGAGTAGAAAAAATCATGGTCATTTCTTGATATTTTTTCCCCTTTTCAATTATCTGTTAAAAACTGTTCCTCTTTTTGTTTGTTAAAAAAAAACTAAGCAATTCAGAATAAAATGTTTAAAATCTGTTACATCTCTTTTGAAAAACATACATGACTATGCTTCTGTTCCAGATCAAAAACCAAGGCTATCTTGTACCAATGGACAATGGTCCATAGAATAAGAGTGTCTCACACAGAGGGGGAACCAAGCCCTCCAATTGGAAAGGTGTATCCCTTCATTAAGCAACAAGGCATCACTGGGGTGCATTATGGTGGGATAACAGCCCACCCCAGGTATGTTGAAGCACGAAGCAAAGTTGATTGCTTCCACCACCCGAGAAGGGCTGCTAGCCCACCATAATGCACTCCCTGGAGTGGCTTATTGCAGTTATGAAATGGTCCCTTTTTAGTAAATTAGGTGTATTTTTTAAACATATTTTTGTTGAGATACTTTCAGCTGCTGGAATAATGGCCCAACTGAAAGTACCTCTTGGCCAATCAGGAACCAGCATTGTTTCCACCCATTTAATAATCTACAATAATGATTTATAATGTTAAATATTATAAAGGCGGGGTTCTGATACACCTTCATTTCATTCATGGGAATAGATAGATAGATAGATAGATAGATAGATAGATAGATAGATAGATAGATAGGCAGATAAAAATATTTATGTTCATACAGGACAAAGACTGTTTTTTTTATTATTTTTAACTAGGAGGTGGACTGGGCAGAGCACTTTTCCAGCCACGCCTGACAAATAACAAAAAATTACAAAGACATAAAGGGCATGTAAATTCAAACACATTAAATACTTCTACAAACATTCTCACATTTTAAAAATTTGGTCACCGGTTGTTTAAAGTGCTTTGTACCTCGTGCAGCTCTTTTCTGAATATCAAAGTCATTCAGAATTGAAGGAGCAAACCATGGAAAAGCTCTTTTACGTATTTGTAATTTAAAGATGGGTACAAAATAGGAGGCTAAGCCACTGTTTCCTGTGTCCCGAGTACATTGTTTAAGTGCTAATGATTTAGATAGTACGAAAGGGTCAGCTGACCTTGCATCACGAAAAACAAAATTTGCTACAAGGCTGTCTAATCACCTCTCAGGGGACAATACACACAGTTGTTCATATAACTGACAATGATGAGTTCTTAATGGGGCTCAGAGAGCAAGCCTACAAATGTTCTTGTACAGTATAGGGTCTTGTACTTAGTCTCAAAAATCCCATTACACTGGCTAGACATAACATTACCATAATCCAGTCCATTAAAATATGCTTTGCTGTAACCTGGTGAGCTTCTACTGTCAGGGAGTTAACATTCCTATAGAGGAATCCTAGTGTTTGGTTAATCCCTTTACCTACTGTAGGTTATCAATACGTGTGGTCATATTTAAACTGGGATCCAAATAAATGCCCAAGTACTTAACACTGAAAACCTGGGGGGGGGGGCAGCATTTTGGCCCACAATTTGTACCGTACCTTGCTTCATTAATTTCTGTGGTGTCCCAAAAATCATAACCTCACTTTTTGATTCATTTAATAACATCATCTTTGTTCTTATCCCATTAGCTAGGTGTCATCTTTGTTTTGTAAGGATCGTGGTACTTCACTAACATTTAGGTTGGAGTCCCGAATAACCATATCATCAGCATATACTATGCTGTTTTTGATAGAAAAAGGGGGTGGTAAGTCATTCATAAAGATTGTGAATAACAGAGGGCCTAGCACAGATCGTTGAGAGATCCCTGCTTTCACTTTCTTGGGTGTGACAGAGTGTTATCAGCCTTCACTCTTAGGATACAATCATTCAGGAAACTTCTAAACTAATTAATCTCAGTCCCCCTAATCCCCATACAGCCTATTTTATTCAAAAGTAATGCATGGTCCACAGTGTTGAACGCACTGGCCAGGTCCACGAACACTGCGCCGGTGGTCTTCCCACACTCACTTGCCACCAGCACAGCGTCCACGAACCCAGCCAGCACCGTCGCTGTGGACTGCCCACTCTGAAAGCCATGTTGCTTGTCTATAAGTAAGTTACACTCCTCTAGGTGATCAAGCAGCCATCAGAGAACACACTTCTCCAGCAGTTTGCTTGCAACAGCCAGGAGAGAAATTGGCCTATAATTTGACATGGCTAGCCTATTCCTTCCTCCTCCATACAGAGGTATCACACCTGATTCTTTCCACAGTGAAGGAACCTGCCCCTCTTCCAAAGATAAATTAAACATAGATACATAGATACATAGACAGTGTCGGCAGATAAGGGCCTGTGGCCCACCTAGTCTGCCCATTTGAGCTTGTAAGTTCAGTTTGTTTTCCTAGAAGTCTGTTTCCCCTTACCCCTGCCCTCTAGAATTCCTTTATGTCTATCCCATGCATTCTTAAATCCCGTGATTGTTTCAGCCCCACCACTTCCTCTGGCAGGGTGTTCCACTTATCCACCACCCGTTCTGTGAAGAAATTCTTTCTCATGTTTCCTCTGAATCGTCCTCCCTCCAACTTCATCCCATGCCCTCTAGTCCTGAAACATCTTTTTCGCTTAAAAATAGTGTTTTCCTGCACCCTGTTCCTCCCTGTAAGATACTTGTATGTCTCTATCATACCCCTCTCTCCCTCCTCTCCTCCAGGGAGTACATGTTCAGTTCCTTCAACCTGTCTTCATAGGACTTGTGATGCAACCCATGCACCATCTTTGTTGCCCTCCTCTGAACCTTCTCTACCCTGTCTATGTCCTTACGTAGGTATGGTCTCCAGAACTGTACACCGTACTCCAGGTGGGGCCTCACTAGTGTCTTGTATAGCGGAATTATGACCTCCCTTTTCCTGCTGGTGATGCCCCTGCCTATACATCCCAGCATCCTATTTGCTTTACCTGATGCCTTGTCACACTGTTTCCCTACCTTGAGGTCATCAGAGATGACAACCCCAAGATCCCTTTCCTGCTTGGTGCATGCTATATCCTCACCCCCAACTGATATATTGTGCCAGGGTTTTTGTGCCCCATATGCATTATCTTGCACTTCTTTGCATTGAATTTCAACTGCCAAACCCTTGACCATTCTTCAAGTTTCTGCAGGTCCTTCTCATTCTGTCTACACCCTCTGGTGTGTCTACTCTGTTACAGAGCTTTGTGTGTCAGCGAACAGTGAAATTCTGCCTTCTAGATCCTGTGCAATGTCACTGATGAAGATGTTGAATAGGACCGGTCCCAGCACTGATCCCTGTGGTACCCACTGGTTACTCTTCCCTCTGTGGAGTGACAGCCATTTACCACCACCCTCTGTGTCCTGCCACCCAGCCAGTTACCTACCACCACACTACTGTCCTGCCCACACCCATATTCCTCAGTTTGTGTAATAGTCTTCTATGTGGCACAGTGTCAAAGGCCTTGCTGAAGTCCAGATAGGCCATGTCCACTGCCCTCCCTGATCCACCTCCCTAGTCACCCAGTCAAAAATTCAATGAGGTTGGTCTGACATGACCTCCCCTGGTGAAACCATGCTGCCTTGGGTCCTGTAGTCCATTGACAACCAGATGTTCACCAATCTCTCCTTCAGTAGTGCTTCCATGATCTTTCCCACTACCGAGGTGAGGCTGACTGGTCTGTAGTTCCCTGCTTCCTCTTTGTTCCCACTTTTGTATAAGGGGACTGCATCTGCTGTCCTCCAGTCTTTGGAGTACCTCCCTGTTTCCAGTGATTGGCTGAACAGGATAGCCAGAGTTCAGCCACCACCTCTCTTAGTTCTTTAAGGACCCTGGGTGCACCCATCTGGCCCCATTGCTATCAGCTCTTATTACTTCCAGTTCCTTCAGGACCCTTTCTGTGTAAAGGGACTTGTGTCCATTTCTGCACCATTCTCACCTTGTACTCCTTCAGACCCATTACCCCCTCTTCCTTAGTTAAGACTGAGCAGAAATACCTGTTCAATATGTCAGCTTTATTTGTCATCCCTCCTGCTCCCATCCTCCCCTTCAGTCTCACTATCCCTCCCTTTGTCTTTCTTTTTCCTTATGTACCTGTAAAAGGTTTTGTCCCTTACCCACTGATTTTGCAATGTGTTCTTCTGTCTGAGCTTTCTTCCTTACTGACTTCCCTGCCTCCCTTTGTTTCTTCTGGTACTTCTCCCTATCCCCTTCTGCCTGTGTCTTTTTGTATTGCCTGAATGCAATCCTTTTGGCTTTCACTTTTTGCTACCTCTTTGGAAAACCATAATGGTCTCCTCTTCCTTTCCTCTTGCTAACCTGCTTAATGCATAATTCTGTTGTTCTTATAATCCCCATTTTAAATACCTGCCTGTTCCTCAACCCCTGATTCCTGTCCCATTCACTAATGCCTCTTCAAGTATCTCCCATTTTCCCAAAGTCTGCCCCTAAAATCCAGGATACGTGTTTTGTGTGTTTGGTTCTGCTCTTTCTGTGATTTCAAGCCACAATGACTGGTGGTCACTGTTACCAGGTGCTCCCCACTGTTACCCCCATCCACTGTCCCTGTTTGTGAGCACAAGGTCCAGTATTGCCTTCTGCTGAGTTGGTTCCATGACCAGTTGCTTGAGGAAGGCACCCTGAAGAGTCAGGATAAATCTGCTCCTAGTTGATGCTGCTGCTGGGATGCTCAGTCCACGTCTGGTATATTGAAGTCTCCACCAGTACTACCTCACCCTTGTCTGCCATCCTTTGGATGGCTAGCATCAACTCCCTATCTGTTTCTTCCTCCTGGGCTGGTGGTCTATAGACCACACCTGTGCGTGGATGGTGGCCCCATTTTCCTTTCCAGCTTAACCCACAGTATCTCTCCCCCATTTTGTTTCTCCTGGATCTGTGTGGCCCTTATGTCATTTTTCACATACAGTGCCACTCCTCCTCCCTTCCTGCCTGCTCTGTCTCTTCTGAATATGTTGTAGCCAGGTATGGCCATCTCCCAGTCATGGTTATCATTATATGTTAAAGGACCCTTTATTTGTTTACCCGATAGTTTTAGTAGTTTTGGGGAGAGTTCATCCTCACCCCCACTCTTACCTTCTTTGAGACTTAGTAATAGTCTAAGAACCTCCTTTTCTTCTACTCTATAAAATGATAATGTAGGCTCCTTACTATACTGCATTATGTTACTAATCATATCCTTTGCTTCTCTCCCTGGCCCTGTGTATCCACCACTTACAGTTTTTATTATGCAAAAAATTGTTCAAGCTGTCTGCTATGACCTTAATATCTTGGATCATTACATCATCAACATTTATGCTTCTGATTAATCTCTTATCTTGGGGATTATAGAATTGTCTAATACAATATGAAAACGTCTTTGGGTCCTTAATGTTTTTTAATTGGGCTTGAGCTATTCACATATCTGGACTATGTAGTATGGTATGGGCTGCCCGTGGCTCACGCTGTGAACCAATGGGCATAGCTTCCCACCACACTGTGAGAATCAGCAGGCCATGGGGGCGCAAGGCGGGTGGGGTGCTGCCACCCGCGCTGAGTGGGTGGAGGCGGGGTGGTGGGGCTCAGTGGGCGGGTGGGGATGGGGGTACCACTGGACCACAGGGATATTGAAGCTCTCCCTTTTGTACATATGCCTGGGATTGGGCTGCGAGCAGTCCACTGGACCACCAGGGATATTGGATGTATTATTTCATACTGAAGCCCGCGATCAGGCTGCAAGTGGTCCACTGGACCACCAGGGATACTGGACTTATATATTTACACAGATGCCCGTGATTGGGCAGAGGGGTGCATTGCCACGCTGTGCAGGGGGCATAGGTCCCCGACAGCTGCTGCCTGGCAGGGCGCTAGGCGCAAGTCACTGGGGATCAGCGCACCTGCATGCAAATGGGCCATGATGACATGCAAATGGCCCCATTTGTGCCTTGCATACATTATGGCCCCATTTGCATGTGCACTTTTGAATATCGTGGTTGTTGCACATAGCGCAATGGAACTTGCACTAGCGCATCCTCCTGCTCCACTCTGGCCACTTGCGCTGGTGCAGTGCCACTGCACCACGTGCACTGTCGGTGACCAGGGTGCGATATTCAACAATGCTGTGCCATGTCGCAGCTCCATTGAATATCGCCCAGTCAACGCCCCTGCGCAGCCAAGTTGCGCTGCACCCAGGCTTGTGCCACAGCTAGTTGGTGATTTTGCATTGCTTCAGCCTGAGAACTGCACCTGGCCTTAACCCTTTTAGTAATTTCCCCTTATACACTACTACCCAGGAGGAATATATTGCATCAGTTAAAGTATTTATTTGAGGGGTTTGTATCAAACCTGATTTACAATATTTTCCCCATGAAAGCCTTTTCCCTGCCAGATCTTCATTGTTAGTCTGTTTACCATTCCTCCATACCTCTTTTTTTGTAATGGTGTCCTCCATTGGCCTGTACACTAAACAATCCCCCATTAACAGAACATATAATCCCAGCACTGTTATACAGTTTGTTAATATCTGAGCCATGCTGACTTGCCAAACATTCAAATAAATAATTAAAATTTCCCTTCTAACAATCAAGTTACTTACTAAAACTCAATATTAACCTAGCAAGATTTCTGTTTGGTTTCTCAACCAAGTGATGCTCCACTTATGCTAATGCTTGCAAGCGGTGCAGGCGTTTATCTGACTAGCCCCATGCCCTCAAGATCTTTCCCAGCTGCCAGCTCTACCGAGCCCTCACACACTGGACCAATCACAGTTCGTGGACAATGTTCCAGACCTGAAGCAACAGCACAATCTCAGTTCAGGAGTGCAAAAAATAGCTGGTGAGTTTCAACTGCAAGCAGTTGAGTGACACAGAAACACTGGATGTATAAGTCAGTGTCCTCTGAAGCTGGAATAACAGGAGATGCTTCTTCCATTACTGCTCCCACAGGTCAGCTCTTAGACGATGTGAGCAGCACTGGCTTTTATCTGACTAGCCCAACCCCCTCAGGACATTTCCCGGCTGCCGACCCTTCTGAGACCCCGCACACTGGACCAATCACGGTTCAAGGGCAATGTCCCAGGGCCAGACCTGAAGCAACAGCACTGTCTCCACTCAGGAGTGCAAAAAATAGCTGGCTGGTGAGTTTCAACTACAGGCAGTTCAGTGACACAGAAACACTGGATGTATAAGTCGGCATTCTCTGAAGCTGGAACAACTCCTCCCTCAGGTTGGCTCAGTTAGGACAAGAGTGCTATTTACAAAGTCATCCTGTCACTGGTATCTCATTACAGAATAAACAATTAGTTACAAAATAAAATTAACATAATTAATACAACTCCAATGACAGCAAATAAATACAAACAAAATTAGATGAACAGCATATGCAGTTTCATGAATTATACTACACAGCACCAAAAAAATTTATATGTACATTATTTTTCTGTAAATGATGGCAATCTTTAAGAGGAGGGGCTTGCTAGCAGCACAGAATGTTATGGAAAGGTACTGCAATGAAAGCTAAAATGCCAACATCTGCTTATAGTATCATTGCTTAAAAAATAAACGTTTGTACTTGGTCAGTGTATACAGTAGTTCTGTGGATGACCATATTCATTTTCATATTAAGAGGTAACTAGCCTGTGTACTCAGAATTCTTTATACAACATTTGAATTTCTATACTTAGACAGCCTTGGTGTCTTGCTTTTACATTTCTAATATTTTTTGGTTTTTTTTTTTGTTTTGTTTTGTTTGTTTAGTTACAGATGCATATCAAGGACTGGTTCTGATCTATTCTAGCTGGCCAATTCTAGATTTACATCTGGAATTTAGTTCTCGGTGTTTATACCACAATAATGAGAATACGTTTCACTACATAAATGATGCTATTTTTGTTGATGGTATATCGTACATTACATAAATATGATGTTTTCACAATGCTATATATGTCTCAAGCAAAAATAATATAGTAGATACGTAATAATGCTGTACCTAACCGGGGGGGGGGAGTTGAACAATTCATGATGACACCAACAGAGTGCTACAGGTAAGCAGCATTCTGAGCTAAGCTGCAAAGTAAAAAAGATAGTTAAAATCCAAACCTATCCAGCTTACATCTAAAGAGATCTGAGTGACTGGAATGATCCAAAAGACAGAATTGTTTTTTTTTTACAGTGTTAAATTATTTATTGTATTCATTATATTTTACAGTACTGTGTTGCATTGTATTTGATAATTTCAGTAAAATTTACTGTAGTATAGATAGTTAAATTCTTAAAAAGAAAATATTTAGTTTGAAGGATTTACATTTTTAAATCTGACAGTGTGATGGGAACTGGGCATATAATGACCAGACTCGAAATTAAGTACAGGAGAACCACAAAAAGGTTCAGATAAGCCATGAAAGGTTTTGATAGTTATAGTTATTCAAGCTTTATCAGAACTTTCAGAACATTTTAGTTTAAAGTACAAAAACAGTTGAAACCATTATTTTCCACACTTAAGCCATTGTTAGTTAAAATAAATTAAAATCAACTTGGTTTGGTACTACAGAAAATGTAATTAATGTCACAAACAGTAGGTACTGAAGATGGCATCCTTTCTTTACAGCACTGAAAATAAGATCTCATGATATAGACATGGCTTACTGGGTGTGAACAATGCCAGTTGACCTGGATGATGTTACACACACACCTGGGTGAGGAACTGTCACTCAAGGCAGATCTCTCTCTCTCTCTCTCTCTCTCTCTCTCCATCTGGAAGAAAGTGTGATTCCTGCCGGAGCTAACTATCTGTGTGAGGGAAGAACAGACTCTGTGGAAGTCCTTTCAGGCCAGTGGCAAGTAAGATTGATGCTAGAAGAGCATAAACATTGAAATTCTTCTATCAATCATTTGTCTATATATTTGACATTATTTTCCATTCCCAGTAAATGTGTAACCCCTGTTGTCTTACTGTATTTTTATATATATATATATATATATATATATATATATATATATACTGTATATATATACAGTATATATATGCAATGGCCACTTTTATGTAAAAGCCAACATTTTGAACTTTACTAACTTTACAACCATTTGACTGATTTGCATATTTGCATGAAAATTTGCTTGCAGCTTCAAGGAACTAAGATCTCTGCACATGGCAAGTTTTGTTCCAGTCGGATGTGTGGGTGCGGAGATACAGATTGTCTAACAATTTGAAAATTACCACTTTTTTGTCAAATTCTATGTCACGCCGCTGTGCAAAAATGACTTGGGATTATGCTCTGAAGTTTTCAGGGTATATAGTTCTTGGGTCACAGATGTACCTTTTGAAGGTTCGGTGAAAAAATATTAATCTGTTACAAAGTTATTAAACTTTAAAGTTTTCCATTATTTTGTATGGGAAAAATTAGATGTCTCATGCAAAACAAGATCCTTAGTTATCACAAATTGGTAATCCTTTGTCTCATATGTGAAATTCTTTTTCATGCTGTCTCCATCTTGTTTTCAGGTAGCAAGGAAAACAGAGTTAAACTGCCAAAGAAATATAGGGCTTTGGTAAACACCACCAGTTGTGTTTACCTTATTGGGACCACCAGAATCAAATTCTGGTGTCAGTTTTTTGATTTGTTGTTGAGAAATTTGTTTTTTTCATGAGTTGAAATCCTTGCCTCCTCCCCAATCATAATAATCCCTGGTTGTCCAGTGGTCTCTCCACCTTACCGGAAAAGGAAGCCCTAGTGGCACCCTCCCACCCTCCCATGTTGGTTTTCATATCCTTGTGTCTAGTGGCATCCACCAGTCTCCGATCCCCATGTTTAGTATAATTATGGCCTCATTGGTGGTTAGTGGCACCCCTGACCCTCCCATGTAAGTCACTTGCACAGAGGTGTTCCTCTCACTGCTCCACCTTCACAGCTAAATACTGGTTTGGATCTCTTCTGTCCTACCTTGCCTCTCTCCTTATTGCAGCTTCTCCTTCACCCTATAACTCGTGGTCAAACTGCACCTGCAACTTTTCCCTCCCTTGCGTCCACACCTTATCTGGCAATGTCTTCTTCTCCTATAAATTTCCTTCCCTTTGGAACACCCTTCCCTCCCAAACTCATCTCTCTCCCTCTTTTCCTGCTCTTCAGCACTTACTCAGACTTACCCCTATAACTTCCTGCATCTGATCTCCCTCCTAGACCCAGCTTACTATAGTATGACTGTTCCTCTCTTGCTGTGCACCACTGTAAATATCTATTGTATTTTAGTTTGTATTTAATTTAACCACTGTACAAATCTATTGCATCTTAATTTTGTACTGACTTTGAATTCTCATTATTGTATATAGCTCCTATTATGTATTAGTCTCTGATTTTGTATTACCTCTGCTTTATCTGTCTGACTCTTGTACCCCCTCCCCCAGGTTGCATCTGGAAATGAGCTTCAGTTCATTGATGCTTTTCCTGGTTGCCAACTTTTAAATAAATAAATGTAAGTAACAATTATCCCTGGTGTCTAGTGGCACCTCCCCACCCGTCCGAGACCCATATTTGTTTTAATAAATCCCCATTGGTAGTTATTGGGACGCTCCCACCCTCCCATGTCCATGTAAAGCTGAAAATAAGAAAACTGTCCCTCAATGTTTTTTTTTTACAACCTGCAAAAAAAAAGTCCACTGCTGATCACACTTGCACCACCCATCCAACCACCCTCTATGCACCCACCTCGACACACACCCCTTGACCCCTACACATCCTCACTCACCTGAACTGTTAATGGACTGAAGATCCACTCTGTGATCGAAGAAGAGTCTTGCTGTTGGAACCGGTGACGGCGCACTGACAAGTAAGGTAACTAACCGCAATTACCTTACTTGTCAGAGAGCAGTCATTGGTTCCAGCAGGAAGGCATATCTTTGATTGGTGAGTGGATCTTCAGTTTGTTGGCAGTTCAGGTGAGTGAGGGTGTGCGGGGGGGCAAGGGGTGCAGGGAGGTGGTTGCACAGGGGGTGGTTGGGTAGGTGCTGCGGGTGTGATCGATGGTGGACTTTCTTTGTTTTACAGGTTGTAAAAAAAAAGACATCAAGGGACTGCTTTCTTATTTTTCAGGTTTACATGGACATGGGAGTGTGGGGGGGTGCCACTAACCACTAATGAGGATTTATTAAAACAAATATGGATCTCAGATTGGTGAGGGGTGCCACTAGACACCAGAGCTAACTGTTACATGTATGGGAAGGTGCAGGGTGCCAGTAACCAACAATGAGGGTTAATTATACTAAATATGGGGTTCAGAGGGTGGGAGGTACCACTAGACACCAGGGATATAGAATATATATTAATGGGTACCAGGAAAAGGAAGTTCTAATGGGGGGTTCCTTCCCTGCACCTGGGGTCATCGTTCCTTGTGCTGCTAGGGACTGAACGGGATTTGCCTCATCTGGCCTCTAGGGAGTTGGAGTACAATTGGGGCTCTCCTAAGTCACCTAGAAGGTAGACCTGGTGGCCTGCCTCTGTGGAAACTGTAGCTACAGGTTGTGGGAGGCCGGGTGTAAGGTTTATTCTGTGTGGTGTAATTGGGGGGGCTCCCTTCCTGGTTCAGCTACCGCATGCCCCTAGCCCACTGTTTGCAGACCCATTGTTGGGTTGTGATATGGACTGGTGTGGGACTGTTTCTTGGATTAGGTCCTTTTGCTTCACTTGGATTTTACGGGTGGTACTATGTGGAACTTTGTGGATCTGAACTGCATCTATATGGATGACTGTTTTCCCTCCTTTATGGATGGTGAGAGTGTTTTCTCCATTATTTCAGCTACGAGGAGGTTTGTAGTCTCATCTTAACTATTGGGGCCTACTTTTGGATTCAGTCTTCCTAATCTTTCCTAGTGCCTGAAAGACGTGGTCTGGTTTGGCTAGAACTTTTTGATTTTGTACTGTTATCGATATTTATATCACAACTGATTTTGCAATTAGTACAACTTTTTCTGCTTTTTTGTGGATTCTTCCCCCCACTACGTGAGCGGTAAGGGGGGGGGGGTTATCCACCTTGGACACCTTATCCAGAGTAGTGGCAGGAATCTGTTTTTTCAGAATTCGCTTATATCCCCCTTTCTGACTTTTTCCTTTGTTATTTTTTGTAGTTATATTGTTTCAAGATTTTTGTATATGTTAAAGTTTTTGTTTTCTGTTTTTGTTTTATTTATTTTGGATTTAGATTGAATCCGAACTATTGGATCTATCTGCCTGTTTTCACTGTATGAGAGACGTTGTGTGGGACTATTGTTTGCTGACTTCCTTCCCCCACCCTGTGAGAGAGAGTGGTGGATCAACGTAGTTTGGATAGTGATAGTGTGTGGGGATTTTGTTTTTTGGATTCTGTTATCCACTCTGTAAGAGAGAGTGGAGGATTGAATTATTTTGGATCATTTATGTTGTGGGGGAATAGTTAGTTTTTAAGAATTCAGACTGTTTTATTTATAATTGTTACATGCTTGTATTTATTGCTTGGTAGATTAGTTGTTTTTCGAGTGTACTCTGGGTTTTTGGGTGTATGGCTTGACGTATTGGTGGCCTAGATGTGCTGGCAAACCACTGTCCCAGTTGTGCACTACTCACCTTCTCAACTTCGGGACCTCCACTCTTTTAATGCCCCCCCCACTGCAGCCTGCAGTATATCAATGTTGTAGAGCACTAGGAATTGTTCACAAAGGGTGGGGCTGGGCCAGGGGTCCTGAACGTCAGAGGGGGAGTGAGCAGGGTGCTCGTATCAGGGTAGTGAGGTCCAGGAGACGCCTTGGAGTGAAATGGATTTTGGATCATGGTTCTTCATGCCTGGTCTCCATACCCAAGGGCTCCAATATTGTTGGGCTGATAGCTCAGGCAGCACCGAAATCCCATCCAACTCGAGCAGTGTTGTGCAAGACCAGGTCTATTAAGGACAAGAATGCAGTAATTGCATATTTTGTTGGGACAGCAGATCTGCCATGCATCACCAAGACCTGGTTGGATGAAAATTCTGGCCCCATATTGGAGGCTGCTGTTCCGGCTGGGTTCTCAGTGATACACTGCTCAAGATCTGACCACAGGGGCAGGGGGGGTAGCCATTTGGTTTAAGATGGAACTGGACCTTGTAGGTGTGCCAGTTGAGAAATCCAGTTCATTTGAGTGTACTGTGGTTGCAGGTGTAGGTTGTAGGATTGTTCTCATCTACTGTCCACCTGGGGGTGAGAAACAGTTCTTACAGGAAGCAGCAGACTTCATGGTCGACATGGCATTTGGGTCATCCATGTTGATGGTCCTGGGTGACTTTAATGCCTGGGTCGATGTTGAACTCTCACAATTCAGTCAGGAATTCCTCAAGCAGATGACACTGCTGGACTTTACTCAGGTTGTTGCCTCTGCAACTCATAAGTTTGGTCACTCACTTGATCTGGTTTTCCTCCTGGGGATCAAAACCTCTGATCTGGTGGTGGAACCAATAGGATGGCCAGATCATCACACTATAAGGATCAGTTTCCAGGCCCCCTCTTATAAGCCTTCCCCTGTGGAGATGGTCAGATACCGCCCTTTGTGGGATGTGAGCCCTGATGGCCTACTGGCGGTATTAGATCTATCGGGAGTTCCGGGGGCAAGCGGGAGCCCAGAGAGCCTGGTTCAGGCCTATAACAAGGTGGTTACTATGGCCCTGAGCTCTATTGCTCTGGTCCGTGTTCATCCTCTCTCTCTCTCTGCCCTTGGTCCCCGTAGTTTGATGGGACCTTGAGGGAGTTGTGACAGGTAAGATGAAGGCTAGAGCATTGCTGGTGGAAATCCACCCTGGATGCTGACCACCTTAGATTGATGGAACATTATCAAATCTGTCAATCAGTAATCACCTGTAAGAAGGCAGAGTTCCTGTCCGGGGAGATTGTTGCCACTCAGAATTGACCGGCTCAGCTCTTTCGCACTGTGGACAGGTTGGGCAACCCAACCTGTCTGCAGGTTCAAAGAGTCTTTTCACAAATTAATTGTGATAAGCTTGCTCGCTTCTTTGTGGATAAGGTGGCCAGCATCAGGGCTGAGATCCTTCCGGCTAACTCTTTGGGAGCTGATAGTGGTTGCTGTCACTCCTCAGTTTGCCTGGAGTTCCTTCAACTGACTGAAAATTGTGGATATCATGTGCATTACCCAGAGTATGCACCCAACGTGCTATAGTTTGGATCTGGGCCCAACTCCCCTGATAATGGGTTGTTCTGATATCATCAGCCCTGTCCTTGTGGAGATAGTTTGGTGCTCCTTAGAGTCAGGTGAGTTTCTTAGCTCCCTGAAGGAGTTGGTGGTGACACCACTCCTGAAGAAAGCTGCTCTGGACCCAAACTGTTTTGCAAAACACAGACCTATCTCAAACCTCCCATTTGTAGGGAAGATAACTGAGAAAGTTGTGGCGCTACAACTGGAGAACCACCTTACCATCCATGACATCTACGAACCTCTCCAGTCCGGTTTACATAAGATGCATATTACCGAGACCACTCTGGTTCAGGTGCTCAGTGACCTCCTGATAGAGAGGGATCAGAAGTGCTGCTCTCTCTTGGTACTTCTTGATATCTCCTCAGCCTTTGACACCATGGACCATGGGGTGCTCCTCGGGCGCCTGAGGTTCATCTGTGGCCTGTCTGGTACAGTTCTCAGATGGTTTCAATCTTTCCTCACTGGCAGATCTCAGAGGGTAGTGTCTGGGATTTTTTCCTCCAGCCCATTTTCTCTGCCATGTAGGGTCCCTCTGGGGTTGGTGTTGCCCCCCATGCTGTTCGTAGTGTATATGCAGCCCCTCACTGCTATGCTGATGATACCCAGCTCTACCTGTCTTTTGCACCTGATCAGGACAGTGTGTGCTCAGTCTTTAATAACTGTCTCACAGAAATCCAGGACTGGATGAAATCCAGTTGGTTGAAGTTGAACTCTGGAAACACCGAGGTGTTGGTGGTGTATCCGGGTTGCCGGACAGAGGGGTCAGTGGCTGGACAACCTTCTGAACTTCGTCTCATGGGCATCCAGCTTCCTTCCTCTGAATGGGTGTGAAACCTGGGGGTGGTTTTTGACGATGGTCTGACACTGCATTCGCAGGTGTTGGCAGTTGTCAAGTCCTCGTTTTACCATCTCAGGAACATCACCAGGATTAAGCACCTTGTTCCATCTGGCGACCTTCCAACGTTGATCCATGCCTCTGTGACCTCACGCCTTGACTGCTGCAAATCCCTGTACCTAGGGCTACCGGGGGTTGATATCCACCACTTGCAGCTAGTGCAGAATGCTGTGGCACAGTTGTTGATGGGGACTCCTCATTCAAGTCACATCACACCAGTGCTGCGTGAACTGCACTGGCTGCTGATTCAGTGGTGGATCACCTTCAAAGCCGGGCTTCTAACCTTTAAGGCCCTGCATGGACTGGGCCCAGACCATCTGCAAGAGCTCCAGTTGCCTTACTGCCCTGGGCGACCACTCCGCTCAGCTGATGAGGGGTTGTTAGAGATTCCCAGGGTACACCTTAAAACATCAGGGGTCCGTGCTTTTATGTATGCTGCCCCGACCCTGTGGAACTCTCTACCTCATCAGGTACATGAGTGCATGACTGTGGAGAGTTTTAAGAGGGCCTTGAAGACCCATCTGTAGCACACTGCCTACCCAGATTGATTATTTTTTAGATATTTATCTAGCTGGCTAACATGCTGTATGGATTTTATGTTTTATTGGATTTTATATGTTTTAAGTTGTAGAGCGCCTTGGTTATAGAAAGGCACTTTAAAAATAAAGTTTATTATTATTATTATTATCAATGACACCCCTCTCACCCTTCCATGTTGGTTTTCATACCCCTGTTGTCTAGTGGCACCCACACCCTCTGATCCCCATGTTTAGTATAATTATAGTAATTATAGCCTCAAGCCTAACACTCACCCCATTCCATCTGTAAATAAGATGAGATGTGTAGACTTTATGAGAATAGGGTGAGCGTTAGGCTTGAGAAGACTAAAGCACATCCTACACCTGCTCTTCTGGCTGTTTTTATGGGGGGAGGGTTGGAAACCCTAATGTCACATTTCCCAACTTTTGTCAGTTTGACTTAACTGAAGCATTAACAAAGTTTTTTTGTTGCAAATATATCTATATATATATATATATATATATATATATATAAATATAAAATCACACATGCCCCCACAATGTGAAGAATCATGGGCTGCATATGCAAATCACCACAGAATATTATGCTGGTTCAACTTTAAGCAGAAATGCATGGTGCCGAAAGGCCCCTCACACAGTCTGCAAAGGGTAGTGATTTGCATATGCAGCCCATGATTCTTCGCATTGTGGGGACATGTGTGATTTTGTATTTCTTTGAACCTTGGCTTCCCAGCCAAATGCCCTTTGGGGTAACCTTTGCCTCAGTGCTTACGCACAGAGGTTATTTGTCTTTTATATATATATATATATGTGTGTGCATGTGTGTCAAAGGGAAAATCATTAGGATTTCTCAATGTCTGATATCCCATAAAAAGCTACTTTGAGCATGCCATTCTGCTTACCTGTAAGCCTTAGCAGTTCAGAGTTATTCATATGTAAAATAGCATATAATTAAGGGCTGGGGCAGCCATGTGTTTTAGGCTTCTAACAGGCAATGATGTCATTGCATTGACAACACCAGAATTCTATTGGATTATTTTTACTAACAGTTTGAAATGTAAAGGTGATAACTCACGAATTCCAATGCCCATACAAAACAATCACTATAAATGTAGAAAGTGTTGTAATAACACATTAAAACACTCTTAATAAAACAGATAATTTCCTATTTAACCTACTGGATTATCTGCAGTCAAAGCAGTGCCAAGAATGCAGACACATCATTGCCTTTCAGAAGCCTAAAACACATGGCTTCCCCAGCCCTTAATTACAGGCTGATTTACATATGAATAACTCTGGACTGCAAAGACTAACAACTAAACACGATGACTCAGTCAAATTAGATTTCTTGGGCTTTCAGACATTAAGAAATCCTGAAGATGAGAATTCCCCTTTAATACCTGTACTAATTACTAGTAAAGACTCTATCTTTATGGAATCAGTGGCTGTGCCTCATTATTGGGAAGGTAATTTTAATATTTCTGCTGGCCCAGTAAATCCTCTGTTTATAGTCCACTGTCTGAAGTGCACTCTACCTAATATTATTGTGTTTGACCTTTCTGAGCCTGTACAACCAAGTATTTTCCTGATATGATCAGGTGATGGCAGCCCAGTGAAACAATATGCACAGACAACTGCCCTGTCATCTGGTGCAGCCCAAGGGCAGGTTGTCAAATATATACATAAAATAAATAATCTGATTCAGTTCTCTCAGTTTTACTCAGAATATGACAATTCTCCCCTGAAAAAGGACTTTTAATCTCAGTGGGCCTACCTGGTCAACACAATTAAATAAATAACTAAATTAATAAATAAATAAATAAATAAAATAAATAAATTCACCTCACTTGTTTGTTAGGGTGCAGGACTGTTCAAAAATTCTCTCAAAAAATCTCATATGCTGAGTTAAGTCATTGCATATCACCTATGTATTTTAAAATTAATATGCTATATCAATGTCATCACCCATACATAAAAATAATATATTTTCCATATATGAGAAACATATACTTTAATTTTACCAATAATAGTTGTATGTATGCTCTGAGTATTGTCCATATTTTGTCCATATGTGAGTCATACTCTCCCATATATTTTAATGAGAAGATATTGCCTCATTGGTTTTCAATTTATTTGGAAATTTATAATTAGGAAAGACACAGTAAGTTGGAGCTCATTTCCAGCTGTGATGTGTGTGTGGGGGGGGGGGAGGTTGATAAGAGAAGAGGGGGTATAGTAAAAGCAAAACTTCCAGTATCAAAATATAATTTACAGGAACAGCAGTAATCCGGTAACACAGTGCAAATTGAAGTACAGGAATAAAATGTTTTAACAGTGTAAAAGGGGCAAAATGTTAAAGGATAGAGTACAGAAATGGTTCTTTATCTGCTCTGGCTGCTTGTCATACATGGCAACACAGCCCTCTACTTATGACATCACAATCTGTTGCTGTGAAAAAAAAGTACGATACTAACATTGGGTTGTGATATTACATGTAGATAACTGGGCTGGGAGGATGAAAATATGTGGACTGTGATCCCATTTTGTATGCTAATGTGCATTGTTTATTTTTTAAAAGGGAAAACTACACTCAGAAAATAATAGAGTAGCACAGTAGAACTACTTTAGTTTGGATTGTGTGGGTATTTTAATATTAAATTGCGATTTTCAGATGCCTGCACCTCAACTGTTCCTCCACAGAATTACACAGCATTTTTGAAAGTACGTATTCTGAAACAGGATCTGTTGATCTGCTAATGTTGGTGAAATTGGGTTAAATGTTTTTTTTTTTGCTAAGAGGTGGCAAAATACATAAAAACAATATCCAAATTGACCCTGAAAAGGTTGTTTCATATTCCACTGCCTCTCACATGCACACAACAAACAGTGTCACGTGAATTAGCCTTATGAGGGCTATGGGGCAAACAGTGAAGCTGCCTTCATTGTTTTCTCATGAGACTGGCAGTCAGGAGTGCAGTCTCACTACAGGTAATGTCACTGGCATTGCATTTCTCTCCCTTTCCCTCACTCAGGCATTCGACTACCAATTTTATGTTTTCAAAAAAAAAAGTTGCAGGTACAGAAGTTCCAGTGTAAAAGTGCTGCAAATTGTATCTCACCAGCAAAGTTGGCGCCAAGTTGGGAACTTCATGCAGTGTATGGGGGGGGGGGGCAATGTTCCCAAATGCACTCCCAACTTCACATGGAAGGTTTTCTAATTAAAAAACTTTATTAAATATACATATTCCCCCACCCACTGTGACATAGACTGCTCATCCCTTCCCACCACCCAGATATTCACATGGAACATACTCCCACCCTTCCGCCCTCTATCCCCCTTCCTCCCTCCTCCCCCCACAGTAACAGTGATGTTTTATTTACAAATATAGATAATAAATAAGGTACTTTTAGCAGAACCCTCCCCCAAACCCATGGCATATAAATAACCCCCACTACTCACTCCCCCAGCTTCTCCATGTCGCTGAGTCACAGAAATAGCTGCTATGACCCCGCCATGCTGTTCTCAGGTACCCAACCTTTCTCCTCCTCTCCAACCCCTAAAGTAGCAAAGGATACAGAGAAATCTTTAAAAAAGAGGAGAAAGTCATCTTGCTTTGGACTGGGCATGCTCACTCTTCAGTGTCCTGCTGCAGAAGAACTGAAAATGACATCCTAACCTTTAATGGCATCTGATTGGCTTATGAGCAGCCAGTAAGGTTTTACTACAGGTGAGGATATCACTGAACATTCATTCTTTGGCAAGATACTGAAGTGTGAGCATACTCACCCCAGCATGAGATTTTTTTAACATATTGTATAACTCTGTATCCTTAGCTATTTTGGGGACTCAGGAAGAGAGAAATTAGATGCTAGAAAGCTACAGGGTGGCACTGTAGGGTGATATGCTTACCTCAGTCTCCAAATGCCATAATGCAGCTCCTGAACTGTGGTGGTTCCATTGGGGGAAACCATGTTCAGCTGCCCCCCCCCCTCGCTCTTCTAAGTGGGAAGACATAGTTAGCAATAGATGTGGGAGGGCCTGAGAGCACTGGACTTCATCCTGCTCACTGTAGGGTTTTCCACTTGCTGGTTCTACACCAGGGGTGCAGTTAACTTGGGCTCCATTAAGTGCATATTCATGTATGTGCACGAGTGTGTACTGGAGCCAGACAGTGCCCCTACCCCCCTTCATCACCCAATCATATAACACTCATAAAATAGCAGGCATATTTTTAGGCTCATGCCATATCCAGTATTTATTTTTAGAATCTATCAGTGGCTAAAATATATTACTTATCTGTTAGGTTTGCTTCTCACCTACACTGCATAAATTATGTTGTCATGGTGTCTGGGTGCGTGCATGTGTGCATGTGAATATATGTGTTACTGACTGCTTCTTGAGTATTGAAATGTATCATTCAAAAAAAATTGGGCTCTATGGACTATATTAATTTTACAATCAAAATCCCATTTAATGCAAACAAAAGCTATGTGCAATATGTGTTTAATCTAATATTATTTTTAACCCAACAGGAACCAGTACCAATATGAATGCCTTTACTTTGCAGTCAGTCATGGAAGAACAGAATCAAACAGCTTTCCCTATCTCATACTTCATAATCGTTGGTTTCTCTGGACTGCAGGACTGTCTGTCACGGAGTATCCTTTTCTCAGTGTTCCTTGCAGCTTACTTCATTACAATTGTGGAAAACCTCCTTTTTTCATCTGTTATTAGACTGGACTGTGGCCTACACTCACCAATGTACATTTTCATTTGCAGTTTAGCCCTCCTAGATCTGCTGATCCCTTCTGCTACCATTCCCAGAATGCTGTACTATTTAGCATCTAATGACAAAACAATTAACTTTGGGCCATGTCTGTTTCAAATGGCTTTTTATCTAACTGTTAATATAACAGAAGGGTTCACAATTACACTCATGGCTTATGATCGTTACCAAGCCATATGTAACCCTCTCCATTATCCCACTAAAATGACCAACAACCTTGCTGTCAGAATGATAATTATCTCCTGGTTGCCAGGGACTATGTTTGGACTACTTCATATCTACCTTGTTCACACTGTACCCTTTTGTGGGCTAAATAAAATTATGAGCTATTTTTGTGACTATCCCATGATAATAGAGTTAGCCTGTGCTGATGTTAGTTTCCTGGTTAATATTTCCATATTTCTGGGTTTGATTTTTCTGTCTGTTTCTATCTGCTGTGTCATCTTTTCTTATGTAAAGATACTTATGTCAGTATTTAAAATTACATCTTCAGAAGGACGCTGGAAAGTCTTTTCAACCTGTGCCAGCCACCTCTTGGTGATTGCTGTGCACATGCTGATGATGGTTTTTGTTCTTATTGCCTATAAAATTCCAGGGTTTTCTGCTGATGTTGTCATATTAGCATCTATGTTACAGAATGTTGTTCCCTCGCTGGTTAATCCCATGATTTACTGTCTAAAGACAACAGAAATCCGAGCTGCCTTCATCAAAGTTCTTAAAAGAAATGTAATCACAAATAAAGAATATTAAGAGGGATTTAGCTACTAAAATAAAGGCATAAAATAGGATTGGGTGAATTATTTCTTTTTTTACTTATGAAATTCCACAAAAATTATTTTCTGCTCACATTTATAGTTTCACAAAAATGAGTACAAACTATTGCAAAATATTTCCCCGTCAACACTTTTACTCATGGGACAAAAATACTTTATTGCAGAATATTTTATTCAGGGAAAAATCTTCTATGAAATCTCCAGGAAACAAAGTAACCATTTCATCAGTTGTTTTAGCATGTCATTTTTTCATCTCATAATGTTTTTTATTTGTTTTGTAAACTAATTCACAAAATGCACAATTTTATAGAATTGTTTTCCATATTCCACAAATTTCACAAATGCGGAGTATGGCAATCCCACACAGCCCTTCTTAAGGGCATTATATTGTAACTTTAGTGCTTAACTTTAGTGAGTTCTTGTTTCGTTTTGGGTTGCATGGATCGTGCCTGTTCAGTTTCAGATATTTTAGACATTGTTAACTATCTATTGGTCCAGAGTAGACAGGTATTTGTCAGAGCATTTAGATATTCTGGAAGACTTGATAATTAATTAACTAATTTAGTTAGTTCATTTTTGTTGACCAGGAAAAGAGTGCTAGATAATACTATTTTCAGACATATTGGGGGGGGGGGGATACAGATGTAAACCATCTGTAATTGAATCAGATTAAGCTGTTGATGGTTTTAGTGAATGAGGAAAACTGGCCAAAACAGCAGGGAAATTCCCTGCTCTTTTCACATGCAAGCTGTTAAGACCCCTGAGACTACACCTAACAAAGAAACCTCTGAAGTCTTGAAAGCTTGTGAGCAAATTGTGAGTACAAAAAAAGTGTAGTTAGTCTAACAAAAAGTATTATTGAGAAACTACATAAAAATGACTGCAGAACAAATCATTTATTTAGACGTACAATTCTGTTATAGACAACAAAGAGCCAGGAAATTTTAGGGGGAGCTCACACCGGAGAGGGAAGCCTGAAAAACTCAAAAACAGTTCAAAGGAGCTGCAAACTGACACATGCCAGAATTTCTGTCGAAAGCACAGTTTTTTTTTCTCTCAAACAGCTGTATCCAGCTTTGTATAAGAGCCAGAAACATACAACATATCTGTGTAACACCTGACAAAAAAAAGCTCTGTGATAAGAGAATGTTGGGTATTTCTGGCATTATTCATGGTTAGATGTGGCTGTTTTAGAAGAGGTCTGTGTGGTCTAGTGGACAGAGCACTGGTCCAGGAACCAGAAGATCACATATGAGAAGTCTACCAGAGTCAATGGCCTGGGGCAATTTTCTATATACCTGTGTAGTTTGTAGTTTGTAGGTATGAACCATGATTCCCACTCTTGCATCCCCCTAATTTCATCCTAATTCAAATATAAATACAGTTGCTTCACTTTGTTTTTTGCTAGTGTGAAAATGTGTTTGACTCCATTGAAGGGTCATGACCCCGCTTAGTCAAGGCATCATGGGAGCTGATAATGCATACCTGCACTGTCCAGCAGATGTTATACTCTCAGTCAGTTCTGTTACATGTCTTGTGAAGTCCATGTATTCTCTTGAAGCCTTTTCTCCTACCTCAGATACACTTTAAACTACCTTGAAAAGTTTCATGGCCAGCATAAGATAAGAAGATAGGGACTGCAGAGGAGGGGACGGCTACAACACTAAGTAAGGATTAACCCATGGCAGAGCGTGGGTCTTTCAGGGATTAATATATAGCTGGAGGGGTTCCAACCACATATTAACCCCTGGAGACCCACACTTTGGAGTGGGTTAATCCTCATGTAACATGGGGAAGAGAAAGCGTTGAGTGCTCTTTTTATATGTTTCTCTTCCTCATGTTACATTTGTGTAAAAGTAATTTAAAGTGCAAAATTACAAAGATTCCAAGAGGATATTAATATACCTAGCATGCGGAAGAGAAAGGGTGTTGCACCTGACTGGAGAAACTCATGCTTAACTTTTTATATTGTGATTGCAATGGTGAACAATTACTGATTACATGCAGATGTGATCAACGTTTCAGAATATGTGCTCATTTTGACTGACTTAGTTTTGTAAACTGTGGAATCATATCCATTTTTCTGCTATGTTTGATGTTTTGGATTTGGCTGCTGTACATTATGGTAAATGCATATATTTAAGTACAGAGGAGATTTGAGATCTGCTAGTTGTTGTTGCAATCCCTTGGACAACCTACAGATAGTACTACACTGATGCTTATATCTTTATCTGTGAATTTTACAGCCAGCATTGCACATCAATAACTTTACCCCCTTTCAACTGATTTACATGCAAATTAGAAAGCACAGCCTCTGTGTCAGGAACTCTTGATCCTGTAAATTCCATGTATATTGGTTCAGGGGTGACAAAGTTGCAGAGGTGCAAAAAAATGCAAAAGTCTCAGTTTTTGAAAATGTTAAGCCTTTTTTTGCCCCTCAATAACTAAAGAAATTGGAGACTTTGAAACCTGAAACTTCCTGGTTTGATAGACATTGTTCCAAGGTGTGTGCTTTTGTGTTTTTTTGGTTCTACTGTTAAAGTAGTTTTTTAAAATATTTGTTTAAATGCAGAGGAGATTTGAGATCTGCTAGTTGTTGTTGCAATGCCTTGGCCGGGAGCAGTACAAAAGATCGACTATTGAAAGGTCGACACTTATTCGACCGACGTCGAAATACCGACGCTCTTATCATATCGCCATCATAAATACCGACATCCTAAGATGACTGCAAGCAAATAGGAGTACAAGGTCACAAAAGACAGCTTCCTGAAAAACACTGTCATCATCGAGAAGACCGAGCAAGCAAGTCAAAACTGCATTGGCAAAAGTAGGAGTACAATGTCATCAGTATCTCATAATCAGATGAGTGAGGGGTGAAACCCATGGGGGGGGGGACTTTCCTGTGAGTATTAGCATGTCATGTTGTAGAACGCTGAACAAATGCTGCTTTTTAAAACATATGCAGCTTTCCAACAGCAGCATATTTCTGACAGCCATGGTGGAAGACAATTTCTTTATTGAAGTGTTTTAAAAAATTCCACAGTCCATGTTTTACATCATAGTACCAGATTGTGCACAGTTCCTCTTAGAAACTCCTTGGAAGAACAAATTTCTTTCTCCTTGATTATGTTGTTTAGTTTGTCTTCCTGTGCTGCATACTTTTTCCTGGATTGCTCTTTTCAATAATGTGTTGCGTCGTTCTCTGCTCATTCATTATCTCTGTAACAAACCAATGTATGCCCACATGTGCAGAACCAATTAATGCACTGAGACTTCTGTGCCAGGCTTCAACATTGTTCTGTGCTCTCGGGAAACCGAATATGTGCTGATCATGTACTGACCACAGCTCCGGTGAAAACAGTGGTGGGCTTCTAACCAGAGTATTGTTCCGCATCCTACGGCACACCCTCCCAAGCACATAGTTCTCCTCGAACCACTCCAATATTGGTGTGCAGCTCTCAGGGAAGTCTGCTTTCAGTGCCTCGAATGTTGGTGGTATCTCTGGCAGTTGAAGGAACGCTAATGCCTGCAAATGCCTCAGCGATAGGCTAAAGTCAGGATCTGAACCGTATTTTACAGATAATCCTGCACTTTATATTTTCCTCCAAATAATCTGTCCCAAGTGGAAAAGACAATGTTTATTTCTTGCATCTGGAAATTCTGACAAGGCAGGCATTTATTGCAGCCTGCTCAAAATCGGTCACAATGAACTTAGGCTTCAGATTTACCCCATGCTCATCAGCAATATCGTGTAAATCTTGGAAGAGCCGGACATAACAATCTTGTGATTTGGCAGACATTAGGGAATACGCTAGTGGCACCACTCTGCTGTTGTCTGCATTCCCAACTGGTGCACGTATTGAGTACAGCTAGTGAAATAATATAGGAACTGTTTTAAATGTTCCATCCATTAACCAAACAGCAGCAGCAGCAGCAGCAGCAGCAGACAATTTTAAGATTTTAGCTTTGGTTGTAAATATCAATATGGTCTCATCACCTCAAATTGAGTGCTTAACAAGAAACAGCTCACCATCCAAGTATTTAATGGAGTCAGGAATAGAAAGCTGTTCAAGAGTGCTTGGTTCCAGTGGCATATTTTCTTGTCGTGTGCGTTTCACCACTTGCCTCAAGGCATGGTGAGATGGCATGTTATGGCGCACTTCACTATGGATGCCAGCACATTCAGCCTGTATAATTTGGGCAGGGGTATTGTTAGTGCCAAGTGCTCACTGTTTTGTGGCAGCAACAGCTTCTGCAACAGGTCCCTCAGTTGCATCTGGAGAGTGCTTATGCTCCGAGTTAGACCGCAAAATGTTCTGCGCTCTGACTTTAACAGTGCTCGCCCGTCCTCTGCAACCATATTTTTTTGGGGGACAAGCCCAGTAAAATAGATCACCCCTTTGCCTTTCCTTCACATATAGATAACCATCCACACATATTTTGTCATGACCCTTTTTATGTTATTTATTTATTTAGTTTTTGTTTACCGGGTAGGTGCACTAGCCAGAAAGACTATTTTCAGGCATGACCCAGGAGATTACAGAGCCAAACTTCGAGAACAATGATACATAGTGCAAGGTACAGGAACAATATGATACATAGTACAATAACATATCAGCAGCAATGTGAGAAAGTATTGAGGTAGTTAGGCCAGAAATAAGCATTTAAGCATTTAAGGTAATGTGAGACAAAATACAGTCAGGTCAAAATAGGAGATTGAGGTAGGAAGACAAAAGTACAGCATTAATATTTACACAAGACAATACATTAAGGTCAACTTGTCTGACCAGGTAACTGTGCAAGTAAGTAAGGAAATGGGGAGCAGTGAGAGCAATAGCTACCAGGCAGAGATAGAGCTTGGGAGAAAAGGTGGGGATGGATGGTTGGATAACCTGGAAAGCAGAGGAGGAAGTGGGGGAAAAGAAAATGAAAGAAATGAGGAAGTGAAAGTTGAGAGGGAGAGTTTCACTGACAGGGGTGGGCCCTAGGCTTCTTGGTAATGACAAGTGGAGGGCAGGATTAGAGGGTGTGGGCTAGGGTGGTTTGAAGCAGGAGCATGTGTAGGAGGAGAGGAGATAATGTTGAAGTTCTTTCTTAAAGGAGCTGTGAGATACAGATTAGCGTAGGGTTACAGGAAGTGAGTTCCAGAAATTGGGAGCATAACAGGCAAAGGCATGACCACCTTTATTGGTGCGATGTCTCAGGACGAGGACAGGGATATTTACCACAGAGCTCAACACATAGTTTGTTTTCTGGTAGGGAAGGAGACAGACCAGTGAGTTTGGGATATGGGATCGGATAATGTTGTCAGTAATGGTCCCAAGCACGTAGGACCTTTGTTCCCATGGTGGAAGCCATCCTAGATCCGAGCATAGGAAACAATGATGTTTGAGCCAGGGGGGAGCTGGATGCAAAGCAACAGATGTTATTGTAAGTAATGTCCCACTTAGGGAGACTTGAATTGCTGGCAGAGGCATACGTAGCAACCCCATAAGTGAGAGAGGGAAGTAGTATCCCACGGGCTATAGCAAGTATAGCTGAAGGTGTGAGTGCTTAGCTTGTTCGGTAAGCGATCCCTAGTTTGGAGTGAACCTGCTTACAAATAGTATGAATGTGGAGGTCGAAACTCAGGGATGGGTCAAGAGTGACCTCAAGGTAGTTGAATAAATTTACCACCCAGACATAGGAGCCGTCAAGGAAGGCGACATTAAAGTGTATTTGGGAGTGTTTGAACTTGAGGCTGGAGCCAAATAACATAGCTTGGGTCTTTGCTGTGTTCAGTACTAGTTTGTGATTTACAAGCCACTGTTGTAAGAGCTGATAATCACTGGAGAGTTTTGTGTTTATGTCCTTGATGTTATTTGAACTGCAGTACAGAACAATGTCATCAGCATATAGTAGGGAGGAGGGGCTGAGGAGATTTGTGGTAATACTATAAATGAAAATAGTGAAAAACAGAGGACCTACGATTAACCCTTGAGGTACGCCAGTGCTGATGGTAGCCTTGTCTGAGATGGTGGAGTTGAATTTCACATATTGAGACCTATCAGATAGATAGCTATCAAACCAGATTACAACATTTAGCGAAAAACCTAGGGAGTTTAGAGTAGCAATGAGGATGGAGTGGTCGACAAGGTCAAAAGCCTTAGTCATATCAATAAAAATGGCCCCAGTGAGCCTGCCAGAGTCCATAGCCACTAAGGTGTCAGATGTGAGTTTGAGTCTTTTGAGAAGGGACTAGTTTGCAGGCCTCCACCATCAACTCAGCCATCCTATTACCTAGTCAGTTCTACCGGCCGCTCAATCAGAGCTACCTATGTGCAGTATGCATATGTGTCAGGTGGTAAGCCAGAGCAGACCAGCAGATTAATTAGACTGAGTCTAAGTAGTTGGAAGTGATAGTAAAGCTTGTACTAAAAGTAAAGCTTTGTATGTTAAAAAAAAAACAAGAAGCATTCGTTCAGCATGCTAATACAGTTCTGTAGTTAATTTCAGATCCTGCTTACTGCTTAAGTGCTGTTAAAATGTGCTTGTATCTGATCCTGTGAAGTCAGCAATCTGCTACTGTGCTGTGTGTAATTGCTAACTACTTCTTAAATCTGAGGCTGTCGGTCATTCGTTTTCATTCTTCATCGTGACGATCTTGTGAACGTGTCAGTATAGTGGTGACGATATAGTGTGTGTCGAGATTTTGGGAGTCGATATTTCATACCAGACCCCCTTGGCCAACCTACAGATAGTACTACGCTGAGGCTTAAATCTTTATCTGTGAATTTTACAGCCAGCATTGCACATTAATAACTTTGCCCCTTTCAACTGATTTACATGAAAATAAGAAAGCACGGCCTCTGTGTCAGGAACTCTTGATCCTGTAAATTCCATGTAGATTGATTCAGGGGAGGCAAAGTTGTAGAGGTGCAAAAAATGCAAACGTCTCAGTTTTTGAAAATGTTAAGCCTTTTTTTGCCCCTCAATAACTAAAAAAATAGGAGGCTTTGAAATCTGAAACGTTCTGGTTTGATAGACATTGTTCCAAGGTGTGTGCTTTTGTGGTTTTTAGGTTCTACTGTTAAAGTAGTTTTTTTTTTTTAAACATTTAATAAAAGACATGGAGGCAATCTGGAAAATCATATGTGGCAAACATCACTGTGTAGTTACTGAAAGGGTATGTGTTTCTGAGCCAATAGACCAATTGGAAAAAAAAGACATTTCATAGTCATATAGTTGCTTTCAAACTACTTATAATGGAACTACACATCCATCAGTGATCCATCCTTATCTCAGAGAGCACAGAACTCATATATTATTAGTGGACAGTGCACACATCAATCAGCGATTCATCCTTACCTCAGAGGGCACAGAATTCAGGCATCATTAGTGGACAGTGCATAGAACTCAGGCATTATTAGTGGACAGTGCATAGAACTCAGGCATTATTAGTGGACAGTGCATAGAACTCAGGCATTATTAGTGGATAGTGCACATTCCCTTGCCAACCTACAGATGGTAGTAAACTGAGGCGTACATCTTTTTTTATCTGATTTTTACAGCCAGCATTGCACATTAATAACTTCCCTCCTTCAACTGATTTACAGGAAATTTAGAAAGCACAGCCTATGTGTTAGGAATTCTTGATCCTGTAAATTCCATGTAGATCGACACCAGGGGAGGCAAAGTTACAGAGGTGCTAAGAAATGTAAAAGTCTCAATTTTTATGTTGATTGTGTGCATGCACAAGAAACATGTTGCGTCAGCTTTCTGCACAAGCAGGTTATGGAGGCATGGCACTGTAGTGCCCAATGCCCCTACAGCCTGCAAAGGCTTGTCCCCCATCCCCCAATGCCGTGGCATGCTGCTGCTGACACTAGTTCAGCCAGCGTGCCACAACCTTCTAAAAAAGTAGCCACTGCAAACAGGGGCCACCTCGTCATTGCAGCGTCAGCCATCCGCTGCAATGAGGGAGTGACCCGTCATTGCAGGGTGGGATGAGAAACCCCTGATATTGTTTGTGAACATCGCGGTGGGTTGCCAGCATGTTCGCAAACAATATAACCCCCTCCCCCCCACCATGTTTACTTGCGGATGGGGGAGCCCACTCCCCGTCAGCATTCTGTAACCCTCCTCCCGGTGTTGTTCCTGTCGACGGGGTGCCCAATCCCTGTCGGCATAAGGATACACCCCCTTCCATTTCTATAGCCGAGGGGGTGCCCAATCCTCCCCGGCTCCTGCAGCTCCCTTCCCCCTGTCTTTGTTTTCTGACGGGGGTGCCCAATCCGCGATCGGCTAATGCACCCACCCACCCACACAGGTGGCATGCTGGGAGCCCACCCCAGCATGCCAAAACACCTGTTAAACAAGAAAACGGTCCCCCAATGTCTTATTTTTTTTTTCAACCTGTAAAGAAGGAAACGGTCCCTCAGAGCTCTCCCAGGCCCCCCTCTCACAACCTGCACCCATCCACTGTGCACCATGCCTCCCCACACATCTCCTCACCCCATACTTACCTCCGGAGTCTGGCGCAATGATCTTCGGTGGACCAGGAACACGTCTGCACTCTTCAAAGCCGACCGCAAACTGAGGAAATGCCGGTAAGCTGTATAATGTAATAAATTGGGTTTTTTCAACTTTAGTGCATATCTTGGGCATTTTTGGGACTTTTTTCACCAAATTTTCAACATGGGGTTTTCGGGACCCCTCCTCATGAATTCTTGAACTGTCATGGCATTAATCGGCCCTAAAAGGTGGTTTCACGATCACTGTGCAGAATCACATTTCGGGGCTGATTAATGAAATGTCAGTGCCAGTGTTCATGAGGTGGGCTCTCAAAAAGCCTATGTTGCAAATTTGGTGGGAAAAATCCAAAAAATTACTGTTTTACAAGTGTGCATTGCGCAGTTGCTACGTATGCTCGTAACTACGTGAATTTACAATATTTTCATGCCAGATTTTCAACATTGGCATTTTCTCACACCTCCTTGTGAGTAGTACAGCTGTCATTGTTCACATCCTGGGCGAAATGTGTTTTCACAGTTCCGGCACAGAATAGCGTGGTCACCGTGGGAAATCAGCATTCAGGACAGAGTAAGAAAATGACAGTGACACTGTTCATGAGTAGAGGTCCTAAAATGCCTATGTTGAAAATTTGGTAATGATGTTCCGTAAAATGACTGTGTTATGAGCGTGCGTTGCGCAGTTGGCACACACGCTCATAACTTTGCGAGTTTATAGTATTTTCACTCCAGATTTTCAACATTGCCATTTCCCCCTCACCTACTTATGAACAGTGCAGCTGTCATTTTTCCCATCCTGGCCAAAATGTGTTTTTGCACGTCCGGTGCAGAATAGAGCAGTCTCTGTGGGAAATCACTGTCCAGGACAGATCAAGAAAATGACAATGATACTGTTCATGAGCAGAGGTCCTAAAATGCCTATGTTGAAAATTTGGTGATGATAGCCCATCAATTGACTGTGTCACAAGTGTGCATTGCACACTTTCCACGCACCCTTGTAACTTCGCAGCTTTGTAATATTGTCACACCGGATTTTCAACAGTGCCATTTTTTCACACCTCCTTATAAGCAGTATAGCTGTCATTTTTTCACATCCTGACCAAAATGTGTTTTCACTGTTCTGGCGCAAAATAATGTGGTCACTGTGGGAAGTCAGTGTTTGGGACAGATTAAGAAAATGACAGTGGCACTGTTTATGAGCAGAGGTCCTAAAATCCCTATGTTGAAAATTTGGTGACGAAACTCCATAACATGACTGTGCTACAAGCATGCATTGAACTGTTTCCACGCACCCTTGTAACTTCGCAAATGTGTAATACTGTCATGCCCCATTTTCAACAGCGGCATTTTTTCACAACTCCTTATGAACACTACAGCTGTCATTTTTCACATCCTGGCTAAAATATGTTTTTGCAGTCCTGCCGGACAATAGCACGGTCACTCTGGGAAATCAGTGTTTGGGACAGATTAAGATCGACCAAGTGAGGGGGGGAGTGACCAAGCTCAACTGAGCAGTGTCGGGACTGCTGCAGATTTGTTTGTGGGCAGACAAAGGCCCCAACAGAAGAGCCCACTACAAAACGGCAGCCTGCAGCACTGGGCAAAACAGAATGAGAGAGCGAGTGAGGGACGGGGAGTGAGCGAACTCACCAAAGCGCTGCCAGGACTGCTGCAGATTTCTTTGTGGTCAGAAAAAGGTGTCAATACAGGCAGGGGCCCAGTACAAAAGGCCAGCCTGCAGCGCCGGGAGAAACTGTATGAGCGAGTGAGACAAGAGGACTTAGTGAGCTCAGCGGACCTCTATCAGGACTGCTGGAATTTCTTTGTGGGCGGAAAAAGGCGCCAATGCAGGCAGGAGCCCTGTACAAAAGGGCAGTTTGCAGCACCAGGACAAACAGAATGAGCAATGAGAGAGGAAGACTGAGCGACCTCAACGGAGCTCTGTCAGGACAGCTGCAGATTTCTTTGTGGACAGACAAAGGTGCCAACGCAGCCAGGGACCCCATACAAAAGTGCAGTCTGTGGCGCCAATAGAAACAGAATGAGCGAGTGACAGAGCGGTAATGAGCGAGCTCAACTGAGCTCTAGTGTGACTGCTTCAGATTTCTTTGTGGGCAGAAAATGTGGCAACGCAGGCAGGAGCCCAGTACAAAAGGCCAGCTTGGAGCGCCAGCAGAAACGGAATGCAAGAGCGACAGAGGGGGAGTGAGCGAGCTCAGTGGAGCTGTGTCAGGACTGCTTCAGATTTATTTCTGGACAGAAAAAGCCGCCAGTGCAGGCAGAAGCCCAGTACAAAAGGGCAGCCTGCAGCGCCAGGAGACACAGAACAAGCGAGTGAGGGAGAGGGAGTCAGTGATCTCAACGGGGCTCTGTTGGGACTGCTGCAGATTTGTTTGTGGGCAGAAAAAGGCAGCAATGCATGGAGGGGTCCAGTACAAAAAGGCAGCCTGCAGTGGCAGGAAAATCAGAATGAGCGAGTGAGTGAGCTCAACAGAGCTGTATTGTAACTGCTGCAAATTTCTGTATGGGTATAAGAAGGCAGCAATGAAGGCAGGATCCCAGTAGAAAAGGGCAGCCTGCAGCACCGACAGAACAGAATGAGCGAGTGAGAGAAGGGGAGTGAGCGAGCTCAACGCAGCTTTGTCAGGACTGCTGCAGATTTCTCTGTGGGCAGAAAAAGGCACCAACAGATGCAGGAGCCCAGTACAAAAGGCTAGCCTGCAGCGCCGGGAGAACCAGACTGACTGAGTGAGACAGGGGGAGTGAGTGACCTCAATGGATCTCTGTCAGGACAGCTGTGGATTTCTTTGTGGGTACAAAAAGCCACCAACACAGGCAGGAGCCCAGTACAAAAGGGCAGCCTGCAGTACCAGGAGAAACAGAATGAGCGACTGATAGAGGGGGAGTGAGCCACCTCAATGGAGCTCTGTCGAGACAGCTGCAGATTTCTTCCTCAGCAGAACAAGGTGCCAATGCAGGCAGCAGCCCAGTACAAAAGAGCAGCCTGCAGCACCGAGATAAACAGACTGAGCCACTGAGCGAGCTCAACAGACCAACGCAATCAACATTTGGCATTGACAAATGCTTGTTTTGCCACCTGATAACTAAAAAAATAGGAGATTCTGAAACCTGAAACTTTCTGGTTTGACAGACATTGGTCCAAGGTGTGTTCTTTTGATGTTTTTGGGTTCCACTGTTAAAGTAGTTGTTTAAAATATTTAATAAAAGACATGGAGGCGATCAGGAAAATCAGGCAATGTGGAAAATCATATGTGGCACACATTACTGTGTAGTTACTGAAAGGGTACATGTTTCTGAGCTAATAGACCAAGTAAAACAAAATAAAAACACATTACATAGCCAAAAAAATGTTTTCAAGCTACTTATGACACAACTACAAGAAATTTCACTTTAGCGTATCTATTCTTGTTTGACAGCCATCTGTTGGTCGACTGAATTGCAGGCTAAAACTGTTTTGGGACAGGAAACTAACATGGGGAACAGAAATGTGGGTGCACTTTACTATTGATTAATTCTCAGGCAACTCTGGGATAACTTAAAAGATCTCACCAGTAAACCTAACATTTATCCCTGTCCGTGTTAAATACTAATGGTGTCATAACCCAAGACCCCCAGCTCATAGCTGACACCTTTAACACTGCCTTTGCAAACCTTAATGGTGTCTTCCCCCTGACTTCTCTAATCCTCCTAATTCATCTGCAATGCCACCAGCAACATGGCTTCAGGAAGGAGCATAGCACCATCTCAGCCCTTCTTGAATTTACCAATTTTATCCATAAACCTGTCAACCATGGTCACGTCATAGGGTCTATTTACATTGACCTTACGAAAGGTTTTGACACAGTTAATCACACCCTCTGAGTAGCTGCCCTCCCTGCCACCAGTCTCTCTCTCTCTCAGGAGGCCACCTCCTGGTTCACCAATTACCTAAGTGTGAGAATGCAGCATGTCAAAATCCTCGACACTCTTTCCTCCAGTCTACCCATTCTGTCTGGTGTTCCCCAAGGTTCTAGTCTCGATCCCCTTCTCTTCAGCCTTTTCTTCAATACCCTTCCACTAGCCTGCTCCAGCAATCTGCTCTTCTATGCAGATGATGCTGTCATCTTTTCCAGTCACCCAGGCCCCCTCCTCCTAGAGAACACCCTTCAAAAGAGCTTCACTGACAGTCCTGGTTTGCACTCCACAAACTCATAATTACAAAAAAACTAAGGTGATGCTATTCACCAACCCTCAAAATAAACATAAAGGGGCATGCCTGAGCATCCTCAACAAACACCTCCTACCATTCGAGCAGGTTACCAGCTTCAGATATCTTGGGATAACCCTTGACTGCTCTGTATCCTATCATGAACATGTTAATCTACTCTGTAGGGCTGTGAACACAAGAAATGGGCTACTATACAGGCACAGGAACTGCATGATCACTGATGCCCTTTGCTTTGCAGTAACAAGCTTGGTCTTTTTCATAATTGATTATGGGATTGTCATCTATGGCTCTGCAAATGACACTATACTTAATAGAATTAAGGTTGTCCTGAACAAAGCCTGCCATCTGGGCATAGCTGCAACCAGGGTCACCCACACCTATGACCTCTATGACCAAACTAGATGGCTAAACTTGAAAGGCAGGCTTACCTACCAGTCCTGCCTACTGGCTAAAAAGATATGCCTTGGTCTCACTCCTCCCTCATTACAGAAACTTCTTACTCAAACCGTTACCCCTCCCCCCATGGTACGAGGAATTACACCAAAGCCTCATACCAAGTCCCTTTTTGTAGGACTACCCAAGGGCAGCGGGCATTCATGTACAAAGCACCTGTTTGACTAAATGGCCTCCCTTCTGATGTCCTGGCAGAACCCAGGCTAGGTCCTTTTAAATCCAAGCTCTGTCAGCACCTACTTCATACCAACAGCTGTGACTGTCCCCAGCCTGGGTTGGTGTCCAGCCCTCCATCCACCACCCATTTCTCCCCTCTGCTTGTTACTGGTGACTAAGTCAACTCAGACAGTTTCTGCTTAGCCAAGTACTTCCCCAACTCTACCTTATGCACAGACTATTCTAGTACTATCTCCTGTATTTTGTCCATCTTTATTCCTTAATCCTCTGTATTTAACAAAGTCCTTTTTGGATTGTTTTCATAATATCCTACTGCCATTCAATGTGTTTTCCTCAAACTTTCTCCTTCTGAAGCAATTACTGTGTTGCTGTGATTCCTGCTGAAGTCTGTATTTTACTGCTATTATATTCACTTTGTATAGCCTTGCTCCCATTTTGTATTTCGTGCCCGAAACCTTTGAGTATTGTATATTCTGTATAAGCACCTTCTGATGTGGCGCCTTTGTAAATGAGTCTCTGATTCAAAGGTATTATAATTCTGAGACTTAAATAAAAAAAAGTCAGTCTTCAAAAAAGTGCTCTCTTTACTTAGAACAAGCATGTATTTATTTATTTATTGAAATGTTTCACCAGGAGGGCACACTGAACAACAAGTTGCTTGTCTCACAGTGTGAGCTGGGGGAAGGGGTTACATAGGGTTGTGAAAGATGATCAGTTACAGTAGTATGTGGGTAATACAAACAATACAACATTGTAAGATTGTGCAACAGTTGGAACACAAGGTATTGTACAATAAACAATAGTGGAACATTGGGTAAATTACGATACATGTCCAAAATCATAACAAAAGAACATATAAATGTACAAAACAGTAATAATGCGATAGAACCATTTATAGTACATGAGTGTACCAGGAGCAGGCTCAAGGTAGTATGCAAGTGCTGTTGGATTAAAAAGGATGGGGTTAGGTTGTGCACACTGGTGACCCAGAAGGGCAGGTGAAGAATGGGGAGGCAAAGAACTGAATATGAGGAGAAGGGGTAGCCATTTCCTGATTTCCCCCTTCAGGATGTTGAGAACTCTGCCGGGGGGGTCATGGTAGGAAGGCAGAAACTGGGGATAGGTAATTAAGGTGAGTTAAAGCAGGAACAGCTGAGGGAAAGGTAATTGTGTAGTGCAGAGGTAAGGGGGTAGTTGGAGGAGTGTCATATTTCAGGGGGGAGGGAATTCTAGATTTTAGGGAAATGGTGGGCGAAACCATCCAAAACCAGTCATTTGTCAATGCCGAATGTTTGTTTGTTTGTATTTTTATTTTATTTATTTTTTTTTTTTATTTGAGCATTTCGGTATTACAACCTTTGAGTCATAGACTCATTTCCAAAGGCTCCACGTCTTGGAGACAAATACATTTGACATACCATTACATTGCCACAGAAACAGGTTACATATACATGTTCATTTAAAACATAAAATACATACAATTACATTGCCACAATAGCAGGTTACATACACATGTTCATTTACAACATATAATATTTACAAAGACCGGTGTCTGTTTTATGTATTACAGTGTCATAATTGCTGTCCAAGAGGAGCTGTCATGCGCCCGTGGACCCTGGCACTGTTCCCAGCAGTGTGATGGCCCTGGGCTGTTTGGAGCCATGTTGTCTGTCTGCACGGCATCAAACAAAATGAGTGTGGTGGAGGGGTGGCTACATTAGGCAGTTGCATGTCCGTGAGGTTAGAAGGTGGTTTTTCAGGGTGATCTTGAAAGGGCCAAGCTTGGTGTGGCAGGTGACCTGTGAGGGGAGAGCGTTGAACCAGGTGGGGGTCCTGACCAGGAATGATCTCTGTGCCAGTGTTGTTTTGACCCTAGGGATGGTTAGTGTTGTTTTACTTGTACTGTACGCATTCATAGCTGAGGTGGTGTTTGCTATGGTAGTAGACAGGCCCTGGGGGGTCAGGCCAAGTAGCGATTTTTTGGCTATGAGGCAGGCCTGGTATTGAACTCTCTCTTCAAAGTTTAAGATCTGGGCAAGTGAGTAAAGGCTACAGGTATGGGTCATCCGGTCAGCCCCAGCTAGTAGTCTACATGCTTTGTTGATTACTACCTTTAGTTTGCTGCCGGCCGTGGCATCTGCTGCTGAGTAAACAAGTAGGCCGTAGTCCATTAGGGAGAGGACTGAGGATGTGAGAGCTAGTCTTAGTGCTTCTGGGGTGAGGCAGGTTCTATGGCGATATAGTAGACTGACCCACGCGTTGGCAGCAGATGTGAGGGTGTTGATGTGCTCAAGGAAAGTGAGAGCCATATCGAATATGACACCCAGGTACTTGTATGATGTGACCTGTTCCAGGGGGTGGTGTGAGCAGGATTTGATAGATGGCTGGGAATTTTTTTAATTGCTTTGGCGGTGAGCAAACAGAAGGGTCTTAGTTTGCTTTAGATTTAGTACTAGCCTATGCTCTGTGAACCAACGTTCAGTCCAACTGAAAGCAGACTGGAGGTTGCTCTGAAGGTCTGATGGGTTTGGGCTGGAGGCACAGATTACTGCATCATCTGCGTACAGGAGGATATTTTCAGTGCAGTAGGTGGGGAGAGCATTTATGAACAAGCTGAAGAGCAAGGAGCCCAGGATGGATCCTTGTGGGACTCCCGAGCGGGTGGGGCACGAGACGGAGATGGTGTTCTAGATCCGGACACATTGGGATCTGGATGATAGATAGCTAGCAAACCAGTTAAGAGGTCTGTGCGAGAAACCTAATTGTGTGAGGGTGTTTATCAGGAGGGAATGGCTGACCGTGTCAAAAGCCTTGGATAGGTCAATAACTACGGCTTCGGCAATGTGCCCATGGTCTAGGGCAAGGTGCACATGGTTAGAGAATTCCGACAGGGCTGTGGTGGTGGTGCTGTACCCAGCCATGTTGTTCCATGCATAGTAAGTTATGGGTATCAAGGTAACTGGACAGCTGATCTGCCACAATTTTTTCCAAGGCCTTGGAGAGCGGGGGCAGAATAGAGATTGGGCGGTAGTTTCCTGGTGATAGGGGGTAACCACCATTGTGGATGGGGGTGACCACAGCATTTTTCCAAGCCATTGGGAATTGCCCTAGGCAGAGGAAGAGGTTAAGTATGGCGGTGAGCGGGGCAAGCAGTGTTTCTAGTGTGAGCCAGAGTAGGTTGATGTCAAGAGGGTCATTTAGGGGGGTGCTCCCATTAAGGGCCTTGTTAAGGTATGGCCTTGCCTCATGTGGGAAGATGGTCCTGAGACAGAATGACGGTCGTAAGAGGTGGGGCTGTGCTGTGTCAGGTGCTGGGTTGAAACAATCTGAGGGGAGGTCAGGAGGATAGAGCTGAGGTCTGTAAAGCTAATGTTGTGGGTGTTAGCAATTTCTGTAGGGTCTGTGGTGACTGACCCATTGGCGATGATTTGTGATGGTGGCGGTGACTGTGACTTGCCATTCAGGGTTTTTATGTTGTCCCAGAATTTATGAGATAAGCCCCAGGAGGCTGTAAGGGCAGCTCTATAGTGGTCAGCGTTTGCCTTCCGAACAGCCCATGTGCACTTGTTTCTGGCGGCTTGGAAGGCCTGCCTGTCAGCTGGTTTGCTTGTCTCGTATTTGCTGTGTAGTTGTTTGGCATAGATAGTGCAGAGGTAAAAATTGACAAATAACACTGATTATGATAGTTTATGAGCAGCTAAGTGTTCTTTTTTCAGACCCAAAAATCAAGATAATTATAAAATATACATATCCTTATCATTTAGACACAGTGGAATTTTCTCAGTGATGAAGCCGTCAAAGTCTAGGTACTTTTATTTTACCATTTGTTTCTTCTTTTGCTTCTCCCAACTGGCCCCCTCCTGATGGCAACCCCCAGCCTCATCACCACCACTGTGGGGTGTATCCTATCTACGTACTGTACTTACCCCCATGAATGAATTGAAGCCACTAGTGGTGGTGCAGAGCCTGCAGGGCCCTCCCAGGCTGAGGTATTTTCCTTCCTGAATCTCCTTCTCCCCAAGTTCAGCTTACATGCCATGGTGTGAATAATGCACTGCCCCCCCCCCCCGAAGGAGGAGAGCAGTCAATGGGGACACTTAATCCTCTTTCCCTGTCCTAGCCTCCTGTGACCCTAGTCAATTCCCAAACCCAGGTCGCCATCGTGGTACATGGAAATCCTGCCTGCCATGGCACTGGGCCAGTTAATGCTAATGAATAGGTTTTGAGTCAGTTGTAATCCTGCACAGACCAGGGACTGGTAAAATCCAGAGAGCCGGACCCAAAACTGTAACACCCTGTGCAAGTCACACCAGGTCCAGCCAGAGCAGTCACTCTGGCTTTACTGTTTTGAGTCTACTCCAATGTTCCAGATCTCACCCATTACCCACAGACTGTGTGTCCCCTTGTGTTTTAAACACAACACTCAGTTACTGGACATGGGTCCCAACTCACATGGCTCTTCCTGCTCACCTGTCCATACATGTCAGACCTGGAGACTTGCGTGTCCTCCTCCAGCACCTCCTCTCCTGCTGGTTACTGCTGCTGTTCTGCTACCTGCTCCTGCTGGTGCTGTGGCTGCCCCTAACCTGCCATGTTATTGTGTTTCTATTTTCTTTATGCCAACCTTTGCGGCTCATACCATCCCTGCTGTCACAAAACACATCCTGGGGCCTGCCTTCACCCTCTGGTCCCCTGAAGACATGCTTGCTGCAATGAGGGGCCAGTAGGGAAATCCTAAAATCAGCTGATAGGAGCCCCAGGTGGGAATCGAGCCCCACCTCCATTCTCCCAATGGGCTGCAGTGGCAAAGCAAACCTGGGCTCTTGGTCCCCACAACTGCTTGGTGGGGCTGAGAACGGATGAAAAGCACCATCCGAGGATCACTACAGTGCTTCCCGATTCCAGTACAGGTAGTGTGGTTGTGGAAAAAATGGGAAACAGTCCTGGTGTCCTGATTGCCTTCACACAAGTGGGGCATCATCTTAAAGGTGCAGAAGCTCCCATCACAAAACTGGGATCAAATCCTATGCCTACAAACTTAGGATAGGCAGTGTGACTAGCGAAAACATGGAAAATATTGCCGGCAATGGGGCAAGGCATTGTCATCAGCTTGGATTCTTCCCCTTTATGAGAGTTTCACTAATCTTTGTTCCTTGGTTGTATCCCATTGTACTGATAATGAGCAGAGTAGGGTGAGGGGCAGGCTCTGTTTAAAGCAGCAGGAGAGACAGAAGCAAAGACACTATGGTCACTGTACAAACCAATGATTAACAGTGTACTCAGATAGTGCATTTGTGGATCTTACCACTATCTGTCAGATAATGCTGGTATCCTGACTTGGATCTTAGCAAATATTCTGTCAAAGACAGATGCAGGATCCAGGGTCAGATAGTGATGGATCCTGGTTAGGATCCAGGTATCCTGGTTAGGATCCAAGGATCCTGGAGCAGATAGTTAGGATTTGGAGCCAGATAGTGATGGATCCTGGTTAGAATCCAGGTATCCTGGTTAGGATCCATGGATCCTAGAGCAGATAGTTAGGATCCAGGGCCAGATAGTGATGGATCCTGGTTAGAATCCAGGTATCCTAATTAGGATCCAAGGATCCTGGAGCAGATAGTTAGGATTTGGAGCCAGATAGTGATGGATCCTGGTTAGAATCCAGGTATCCTGGTTAGGATCCATGGATCCTAGAGCAGATAGTTAGGATTTGGAGCCAGATAGTGATGGATCCTGGTTAGGATCCAGGTATCCTAGTTGGTAGGATCCATGGTCAGATAGCACTACTATCCTACCACAGCAACTATCTGGCCAAACTTTGATATCCTGATTTCTAGGATACTATCTGAGCAACACTAATGATTAATCAAATACACTCCATACTCCTGCTGCTCCCTAACCTGCTCTGTACTCCCACTTCACTGCACCTTATCTGGCCTGATGCTCCCCCTGTCCTGCACTCCTCCAGTTAGCCCTTATGCTAAGTGCAGAGGTGATAATTAACAAATTAATAACATTTCTTATAATAGTGAAATCCCAGTTACTTCCAATCTGTACTCACAGCCTCTGCTCTTTTAAAGATTCCACCCCCTTTGGTACTAGTAGCCTATGCTTCCCCCCAATTATTTTCCTCCTCAGTATACAGCCTATGTTTTCTCCCAGTTATTTTCTAAACAATCCCTCCTCCACTGCACTGTCTCTTCTACTGTACTGTCCTTTGATCTGCATGCAGATGTTAGCTGGCCCAGGTGGGGGGGTTTGAAGGGTGACTCGGAGGACCAGCAGGGAAAATGCAGTCCTGAACAAAAGAAAGAGAGAGTTCAATGTTGCAGGCACTAGATGACGTGATCAGGAGGTGGGTTTTATGGCAGCAAGTGGGACTTTCTTTTCAAAGGAGCAGGCACCGGGAAAGTGATCAGGAGGTGGGTGGGCTGCATGGCAGCAGGTGAAACTTTCTTTTGAATAGAGCCAGTGCCAGGGAAAGTGACTGGGAGGTGGATGGGCTGTACAGGGATGAGAACCAGGAATGGAGTTTTGCCAGAGATGGGGGAGAGGCAACAAAAGAAAAATGTGCAGGGGGGATAAAGGTGGGATCTGGGGTAGCCTGTGAAGAGGGTGCATGGGAAAGGGTACAGTCCTGTAATAGCGACCTTTTCTCCTGAAATCCTTCACAGCGATGGGAGAGTAGGGTGACCGGATTGGGGTGGGGCAAATGGGCAACAGGATGTCGCTATATGTACGTAAAGCGGGGAGCAAGCATGGTGAACGTGGACTGGGAGGGGGTGGGTGAGCTGTAGGGGGTGGCACTGCAGTGAGTTGCTGAGCTGCTTTATGGCATCAGGGGTTGGGCTGTGGTTGGGGTGGGCGAGGTACCAGGTTTGGGTCTGGACGCTGGTGCGATTTTATCACGCCTGGCCCGAACCTTTAATTTTACATGTTTCACCCCCTCCAACATGCACACCCCTGGAGTTGAGAATCCTTTAGTAGGGAGGTGGGGGTCACCTCACAGAAAGCATTGTAATGTATGTCCCCAGTGCCGATGTCCCAAAAGCGATAGAGAACAGAAACAAAACAGCCAAGACTTGGATCGCGACACCGTGATCGCTTTAGGCTTTTGCCGTTATCAGATAAAACCGATCTGGGAGTGCTGACAGGGTCTTATCAGTGAGAGGGACAGAAGCATACCTCTCAGCTGTGGTGTCCCTGATTTTGCAATTACACACTGCTGAAACAAAGCAGGCTGATAATGACACCATTCAGCTGCTTGCTGGACAATGTCATGTAGTTTAAAAGAGCCAGATGCTCTCTGATATAAGTGGCTGACTCTTTTCAACTACATGATGTTTCCACCTCACAAGCACTGAACAGTGTCATTAACAACCTGGCTAATCATTTGACTGTCACTGGTGAGCCCACTGCAGCCTGAGCTACATTAGACCTAACAGTGAGACACATCAGAAATGCCGTTCTTGTAACAAAATGTTTGCTGCATGTGCAGACACAAACATAAAGAAGCAGCTGTAGGATAAAGGAAATGTGAACAACAAAATTGTTACAAGACAGTTTTTTTGTTTTAGTTCTGATACAGAACAGAACTTGGCACCAAAGATCAGACAGAATGCTGATACAAACCTGTACTAGTGAGTGGCCGTATAAGAGGTTATGGAAATGAAAAACAGTAATGAATACTTTTACCTGTTCAGTCTCATTATGAATACATGCAAATGTAAGTTTCCAGTCTTTTTTAGATAATAATTGCCACGCTACTATTTGAGAAACTGTGTGTGTGTGGGGGGGGGGGGGTGGATAAGCTCACTGCCTGGAAAATGTAAAGGTTTAGCCATTACAAAGAATTGAATTGCAAAGGGAAATTGATGCAGCTGTGTGATACAGTGTTTCATTATGGGAGCTGTGGAATAGTTTTGGGGGGAAATGTTCATGATTACCAAACCAGGAAATTGATACTCAGTGTAACTTAGTGGAATCCTTCCTACCATAAGGAAGTCCCACTTAACGTGGAAAAACCTCACTATCAAGTTCCATTATACAGTATCAGGATATGTTACACTAGTCTTTTAAGACATTATAAACAACAACAACAAAAAAAAAGAATATCACTGTATGTCACTAGCCCCTCCTCAAGCAGCACTGCCATTATTGCGTTTAGAGGAGATAGACGGCCAATCAAGGGAACAGGTGGAGTTTGTGGCCAGTTTGCACAAGGTGGAAAGTTCAGGCTGGTAGGTAGATCTTCAGGCAGCACAAGTCCCCACAAGTATGGTTTGTTTAAAAAGTGCCGATGTAAGCTGGATGACATTCACTGCAAGTCCTTTCTGTAAGCAAGATGAATTTACTTGGAGACCCTTAAGCTACAGTGTGAGCTACAATGCATGCCCACTAGAATGTCATGAAGCATGTGTTCCAGAACTTCAATGTGGTATGCCATACATCTCCAAATACATTTTTGCATAGGTCATCAACACTATAAGAAACAGTCTGCATATTATTTTTGTGCAGGTTGTCGACACTATAAGAAACAGTCTGCATAGTATTTTTGCGCAGGTTGTCGACACTATAAGAAACAGTCTGCATATTATTTTTGTGCAGGTTGTTGACACTATAAGAAACAGTCTGCATATTATTTTTGCGCAGGTTGTCACACTATAAGAAACAGTCAGATATTATTTTGGCGTAGGTTGTCTATTAACTATAAGAAACAGTCTGCATATTATTTTTTCGCAGGTTGTCAACACTATAAGAAACAGTCTGCATATTATTTTTGTGCAGGCTGTTAACACTATAAGAAACAGTCTGCATATTTGTTTGAACTTGAGTGCTGACCAATTGCCAACTGCTGCAGAGCAATCCACTTCTATGTCATATGAAGATTTCACAGTCTAATTTGGTGCTACAGCTCAGGACTTAGACATGAAGTGTACGGCAATTTTGTGTTCCATTTTGGGGGTTCCTAGGGCAGGCTGTCCCCATTGTCTCTCTACCCCAATTTTCAATTATATGGTGTACACATGTAGTGTGTCGGTCCTGAGGCAATGTATCTGGATCTAAAAGAAACTGTGATCTGTGGTGGAGGAAGCATTTTGCCGTGTCTTTTCATTCTTCACCCCTGCTATGCCCACACTCACATTGCATGAGGCTCTGTGCTGCACCATGACCCTTGACACTGAGGATTGATGTTTGTGCACCTTCTTGCCACCACCTCAGCTGGAAGATGCTTATCCATGAGTAGTCTCAATCTTTTCTTCTTGGAAATTCAGTTAATCTTTGCAACACTGATTGAGTATCATTAGTACTGGGAAGGATTCCTGAGGTTAGATTCAATCCCCAGTCCCCAGAATACAACAGTGCAAACTGATGCCACCATCTCATCCATCTGGATGTCACTACGGCTTCAGAGCAAGCATCTATTAAACTGAAATGTTTCAAAACCATTGTTATAATGCTGTGGCAGTGCCACTGTAAAGGTAGTTAGGGTTGAGATGGCTGTTTAATGTTAATACCCTAACTTTGCACTTTAATAGCTTTGCAACCAGGAGGAAGTATAGTGCAGTGGTTTAAGGCTCTGAACTGCAAACCCGGAGACCTGGTTTTGAATCCCACAGCCCCCACTTGCATACTGCATGACCATGAGCAAGTCACCTAACTTCCTTGTGCTCCCAGGTCGCTCCTGTAAACAAGCTTTCAGCTTAGTGTGTCTCTCCTGGTAAAAAAAACAAAAAAACACTCAACAGATTTGCACAAAGATTTGCATGCATGATCTTGCAGGCAAGGTCTCTTGATATGCCAAGTTTTGTTCTAGTTGGATATGCAGATTCCAAGATGTGGACAGCAAAAAAGTGAAATAAATTGGGGGGGTTTATTTTTTTTTTATCATCACCTAGCACCCAGATTATTTGGAATTTTTATTTGAAATTTTCAGGGTAGAAAGGGTTTGGGTCTGAGTGGCACCTTTTGCTGGTTTGGTGAAAAAATATTAATACATTCCAACATTTTAAGGGTTTGAACTTTGAGTTCAGAGCATGCTCAGTACCGTCTTTTGGATAGCTGTTTGGTACAAAAAAAAGCTAGCCCAAATGAAAAATGATTTTGTTTCATATGAGGAGACATTTATCTTTTTTCATGAGAAAAAATATTTTATCATATGGCCACCATCTTGTTTCTGTTTAAAACAAAATTCAAAACCAATAAAAATGGCATTATACAAAGACACCAACACATGTATCTTGCTAATCATGACCCAATTGCGTGGATTCTGCAGTTACCTCTTGGAAAAATGACCCAGAAATGTGTTTTTAACATGTTTTAAAATCTTTTTTCGTGAGACAATTTTCTTTCTTCATATGACCATATGAAACAAGAATTGGTCATACAAAAAAGGCATCTTTTTGTGCTTACAACACAGTCTCATGAAAAAGATTCCATCATATAAAAAAAAGAATGTGGACTTAGTTATTTTAACATTCTTTTTTTGCACTGAAGGCATCTTTTTTCATGAGAACGACATAATCTCATAAAAAAAATTCCTTCATATGAAAAAAGAATTTGGAATCAGTTCTTTTCACATTTTTGTCATATGAAAGCATCTTTTTTCTTGAGTATGGCACAACCTCACAAAAAAAATTGTCTTCATACAAAAAAGAAAGGAAGTTTTTTGTGAGTTTGTGTTCTTCTCACAAAAAAAGATTGCTTCATATGAAAAAAATAATTTGTACTTAGTTTTTGTCATATTCTTTTTTTCCCATGAAGGAATTTTTTTTCATGAAATGGTGTCATTCTCATAGAAAAAAATGCCTTTACACAAAAAATAATTTTGACTTAGTTTTTTTCCACATTTCAACTTTAACAAGCCATAATTCCCTCAATATTTGCAGTTATGCATACTATAATATTGCTGCTGCTTAGCTTTGCCTACTAAACAAGGTAAAGGCTCTATGTCAATTCATTGAACAATCCGACTATGTACTATAAATTATATGTTTATTTCATTGTACAGTTTATCTTATTATGTCCTGTAAATGCTATGTATATGTGTATTCATTGCAAAAAAAACTATGTTAATGCATCAGTTAGGGTTCATAGCACAGTGATAAAAGTATGGAAATGTGATGTTAGGGTTACACCCCTACAACCCGACCCCCACCCACTCACCCTCCACACAGCAATCGGCATCGGGTTGTGCGTTGGGGTCATCGGCCTAACTCTCACCCCATTCCATGTGTAAACAAGCTGAGGTGGTGCAGTATAGGAGAATGAGGTGAGAGTTAGGCCCAATAACCCCAACGCTCACCCTAATGCCTGTTGGTGTGTGGAGGGTGGGGGTGGGATGGTAGCGGTGTAACCCTAATATCACATTTCCATACTTTTGGCACTGTGCTATGAACCCTAACTGATGTATTAACAGAGTTTTTTTGCAATGAATTTCCCTTCTTTTTGAGAAAGTGTAATGTAACTGGCAACTGGTATGTGTTAGTGGGAGAGTGAGCCCTCTGGGCCCTGTGATCCCTTCACATTGCCCATTTTTTGGATAATGGTATGCATATGTGGGAGTGTATGCCCTCTGGGTCCTGCACTCCCACTTACACATAACAATGGCACCATACAGCAGCCCTTTAGAGCAAGGAACACTTGTAACACTAATTTGCTAATATCTCAGTGTCACAAATGCACTCCACAAGTCAGGCCCTCTGCTCCCACAGTGCCAGCCTCAGAGTGCAATAGTGTGAACTGGTAACAGACAGGGTAACCCTCCTGTCTGCTTTGGGTCCGAAACACCTTTAGCTTCGAGTTCTGGGGGATTCAAACTGTGAATCTTATGCTAGCATATCCAATGTACAGGCTCAGATATGTACCCTCTTCGGGACTGCAGTACAATTTTTACCAGGGGCACCCAGCCAGGCTTCCAAAATTAACCCTTTTTAACTCTATAAGAGACCTAGGTAGTTCTTACCTTTTTACACAAGCTCAGTAACACAATCAAACTTTTCAAAAGCTGTCAGATTTAATATCAGTTCAGCAATGACATGCAAAAATGACTGAGGAGACACAGGCAGTGTCTTAAAGAAAATGTTGTTTACTAAAAATTGTAAAATAAGTAAAATAAAATACAGAACAAATAGCATGAGCGCACAGTCACAAAAGAAAATGGGAAAGTTACAGAACAAAACTCTGACCACATACTTAAGATCTTTCCTATCTAAGGTATACCTTTCTAAGTGCATTTAAGTCAGAGAACTTTCTGTCTCAGAGTCCAAGAATCATATGACACATATTCCCCAGATACAGGGTTCATTTCACTCTATCTCCCCACCCCCTTTTGGTAAGTCAGTTAGCTCCTCCTTTTAGAATTAATTCTAACATAATTTCTACCAGGAGGTATTTTTAATTAATGGTAACATCAGGAAAAAAAAAACATTTCCTAAATATGACATCCTTTAATCAAACATTTCTCTTTGAACTTAACAATCCTACCATTTGTCACTATTTCTTGGTTGCATGTTACATTTTGAGAGGAACCTGACAAATTACTCTTCATCCTGTTACATCATAAACTTTATGTTTGGGTTCAACTTCAAAAGCCTGGGCAGGTCATAAAAAGGTAATAAAACGCCCTTCTGTAAGGAAGTCAGTTAATTAACTGGTTCCCCTGGTCAGTTGAATTACATCCTGTAGTTCCAGCTACTGACCTTTAAAGTTAAAGGCAAGTTTGCTAACTTGTGTGAGACAATTTCATACATAGACCAGTTATTTATAATATAAATATCATACAGGAACCAGAAGCAGGGGCAGAGCGTTACACTCCTCCCCACCTAGACTGAATTTGGGGGCTCTATCCCCTGCATGGGATGAGATCCACAATTCAGTTAATTCCTCATATAGATGTGACAAGCCATCTGCATTCTGATTGGTTGCTCCAGTCCTATGTGAGATCGTCATGTCATACCCTTGCAAGGCAAGACTCCATCTTCATAGACCTATCAAAGGCTTTTGGCCTTGTCGACCACCACCTCCTCCACTCAACCCTGTCTCTCCTTGGCTGCTCCAGTGGAACTGCAGCCTGGTTCTACAGCTATCTATCTGATTGGTCTCAGATTGTCATCATCAACAATGCCTCCTCTGCTGCCCTCCCTGTATGCACTGGAGTCCCCCAAGGCTCTATACTCAGACCCCTGCTCTTCTCCATTTTCATGGATGCACTCCCAAGGGATAGCCTCAGCTGTCAAGTGCTCCTTTATGCAGACAATCTGGTTCTCTACCATAGCAATAAATCCATCGAGCCCATCTCCTCCATCCTCACACACAACTATGGCTCTGCTCATAAATGGTTCCTCTCCAACAGGCTGCTAGTCAATGAAATGAAGACTAAGTCCATGCTTTTTGGTTCCAAATCTTTCCTCACCAAAGCTGCCAAATCCAACTCCTCCCTCCTGGTATGCACCCCAGCAGGCCTCCTCTTGAAAACGTCCCATCTTTTAAATACCTAGGTGTCACTCTTGACCCCTCCCTGTCTTTCACTGAGCATGTTAACAACACTGTGCAGAGAATTCACCAAAAACTTGGTGCTGCCTACAGACTCAAATACTTTCTATCAGCTGAAGCATGCTTTGCCATTGTCCAGGGCAACCTACTGCCTCTACTTGACTACTGCTCCCCTGTCTACTCTCTTATATCCCTCACCTTGAAATCAAGACTAAACACTACTCATAACTCCATCTGTCATTTCATCCTTCAAGCTCCCCACTGGACCCACCACTGCATTCTTTACCAGTCCCTGGGCTGGCTCCCAGTGCAAGGTCACTTTGACAATGCTATGGGCTGCCTAGTGGACAATGCACTAAGATACCGACATCTATCTCCTTACTCTCTCCTCTTGACAGACAGAGTGGCTTCTAGGACACTTAGGGCATCCTCAGTCCCCCCATTGGAGGCACCCCACATCTCCATGGCAATGGGAAGAAGAGCTTTCTCTGTCTCTGCACCTTCCCTGTGGAACAAGCTCCCACAGTCCATCCACTCATCCCGCACACACCTTGCCTTCAAACAGGCCATGAAAACCTGGATCCTAGCAGCTGCTGACTGCCACTGCTCCCAGTAATTTACTTTAAGGCACCCCAATGCCCATGTCTCCATCCACTTCCCCTGTCCTCCAGTTATCTCCTCCCTCGTCTCTGTATTTGTCTATAACCCTCTTTCCCTCATTACCTGTAACCCCTGAAACTGATGTGAGTATCTGACTATATGAACCTGCACAACTTTACTGATGACCCAGTACTAAACTGGTTTCATGTCACATTTATAATGCTACATATGTTCTTCTGCACCATGTAATGTGGCTTCTGTATCTCATGTTATTTCTACTGCTATGTATGGCTCACTTTCACACTATGTGTGTCTGGCCATTGCCTTACCCTGCCTCCATTGTACTATTACTTCTTTTTTTTTTACACCACCTTGTGCCTGAGGTGTGAATTTATGGTATTAATTGCATTTACTTGTATGTGCTGCTGTGTTCTTTGTGTTATTTGCCACCATGTGGCCCAGGTCATGACTGAAAATGGTCCTCTGGATCAGTGCACATACCCAGTAAACAAAGACATAAATAAATAAATAGTCTACAATTCATTTTTCCCATTTGTGTCAGCCAAACCAGGGGGTTGTGGTCAGTTTGTACCTCAAAATGCTGCCCCTTTAAGTATGGCTCTAACTTCTTTAGGGCCCACACCATGGCAGACACTCTTTTTCCTGACAGTAGAGTATGCCTCCTCCTGGGAGTAACTTTTACTTAGGTACACTATGGAGGTGATCTTGCCCTTGGTTGGATGTCTGGTTCAGTACCTGCCCAATACCCACATCTGAGGCATCAGTCTGGACTATAAAGGGTCTGCTATAGTCAGTACTTGTCAACACAGGAGCACTGCACAGTGCCTCCTTCAGTCTGGTAAAGGCTTTTTCACAGGCTGGTTCCCAGCTAATTTTCTTAGGCATTCTTTTCTTTACCATGTCAGATAGGGGAGCAGCAAGGGCAATGTAATTGGGTACAAATTTTCTATAGTACCCTGCTGTCCCTAGAAAACTCCTAACCTGCTTCTGTGTTTCTGGTCTGGGCCATGCCTTGATCACCTCTATTTTTACTTGGTTAGGTCGAAGCTGTCCCCAGCCTACAACATGCCCGAGGTATGCCACTTCAGCCATGGCCACCTGGAACTTCTCAGCTTTGACAGTGAGCCCGGCCCTCTGTATCCTGCCAGCACTTCCCTAAGGTGGGACAGGTGTTCCTCCCAGCTGGCACTAAAGATGGCAATGTCATCCAGGTATGTCACAGTGTACTCCTCAGCACCATTTAACACCAGGTTCACCAACCTTTGGAAAGTGGCCGGGGTGTTCTTCATTCCAAAAGGCATTACTTTAAATTCAAATAAGCCCATCAAAGTGATGAAGGCTGACATCTCCCTAGCTCTGGCAGTTGACTGTACCTGCCAACACCCCTTTGTCAGGTCAGTTGTCGTAAGGTAGGTCTCCCCTCCCAACTTGTCCAGGAGTTCATCCATCCATGACATTGGGTGGGTGTCTGACTTTGTGACTGCATTCAGTCCATGATAGTCCACACAAAAATGATTACAGCCATCTGGCTTGGGAACAACAACTACGAGTGAGTCCCAGGGGCTGTGGAATTTCTGGATTACCCCTAAATCTAGCATTTCCTCCTCCTCCCTCCTAATGTCCTTCTAGACAGCCTCAGACACCCGATATGCTGTTTGCCGTATGGGTTCCTGTGTCCCTGTCTCCACATTATGTGTCCCTAAGGGGGTTAGTCCAGGCTTGGTGCTAAACAGTGAGGCAAAGTCTGCTAAAACCTCCCTTACTTCCTGGATCTGGTCCGGGACCAGCTGGGGTGACAATTTAACTGCCTTCACAGAGGACTCCCACTTGCTTTCTTCCAGCAAGTCCAGAAGGGGTCTCCTTTGTCTGTCCCCTCCCCAGGACTACATACTGCAAACACCATGTCAGCCCTATTAGCATATGGCTTCATCATGTTGACATGGTACATTCTTACTGTGTCTTCTGTCAGGTACCTTTATAATATAGTTTACATCATTTAGCTGTCTGACTGCTTTGTACGGTCCTGCCCAGTCAGCCTGAGGCTTGTATTTCTGGACCTGGATTAGGACCATGACTTCCTGACCCACCATTTATGAGCGAACTCTGGCTCTGTGGTTGTACCACACTTTTTGCTTTTGTTGGGCAGCTGCCAGGTTGCTCTGGGCTGTCCCCATAAGCTCCTTAAGCCTTTCCCTAAACCTATGGACATAATCCACTAGGGGAGTTCCCTGGGTGGCATGTTTGCCTTCCCAGTCCTCCTGCATCAAGTCTAGGGGCCCATGTACCCGGCATCCATATAAGAGCTTGAAGGGGAAAACCCTATCAACTCTTGGGGCACCTCCCTGTATGCAAACAACAGGTGGGGAAGGTATTTCACCCAGACCCTCCCATTCTGTTCAGCAAACGCTTGGAGCATTGACTTCAGTGTACCATTAAATCTTTCCACAAGCCCATTGGCTTGTGGGTGATAAGAATTTGTGTGTCTCTGCCCACCCCACACATCTCCTACAAACATTTCATCAGGTCTGACTTGAAGGAACCCCCTTGATTGGTGATAACCTCCTACGGAAAACCAACATGGGAGAAAATCCCTAGTGAGGCATCTGCCACTTTGTCTGTCCTGAGTGAGGATAGGGCCACTGCCTCTGGGCACCAGGTGGCATAATCCACCACAGTAAGGATGCACCTCTTCCTGGAGGAGCTGGGGGTATTTAAAGGCCCCACAATATCTATTCTCACCCTCTGGAATGGCTCCTCCACTGTAGGCAATGGAATTAGGGCGGCTTGGGTTTTTGTACCTGCCTTCCCTATTTCTTGGCACTGGTGACAAGACCTGCAATACTCCTTCACCTGCTGGGAGAAGTTGGGCCAATAGAAATTCTGGGCCAACCACTGCATAGTGCGTGCAATTAACAGATGACCAGACAAGGGAATATCATGTGCATGAGCAACTGCTCATGGTATCCCTGGGGAACGACAAGCTGCCTGCCTATCACCCCTCCCTCTGTCTTAGCATCCTGAGTATACATCAGTCCATTGTCCCAATAAATTTTATGTTTTCCGTCACCTCCTTGTGCTCCATTAGAGTCTGCCCAAGCCCTCAGCTTCTCTAGACTAGGATCACTTTTCTGAGCAGCTGCAAACTCCTTACACATTCCCAAGGCATGGGACAGGTCCCCTTCAGTATCTAAACTAGGGTCCTTAGCTCTAGCATCAGGAAATTCAGGATCATCACCATCCCTAACCCTCTGACAATGGGTCACCCTCCTTTCCTCGGAGTAACCCTCTGTATCAGTTTGGTTAGCTGCTACCAGGGGAATTTCTACCCCCCTTTCATTAGTCTCCATATCAGGAGACACAGGCTGGGGAACCAGCCTCACAGTGGTTTCTACAGCGGCTTCTACGTGGTTCAGGGCATAACAATTTTCCTTTGCCGCTTGGCTATGGGTAACTGCACACACCATCCCCGGTTTGAGATTGTTGCCGAGAATTACATCAACTGCTTAAGTTTCTACTACCGCAACCTGTTGCATGGTTCCCCCTGTCTCACCCCAGTTTAGGAGAACACTAGTGAGTGGCAATGTTTTCTCCTCCCCAGTGAACCTCTGTACAGTTACAAATGTATTGGGTATAAGCTGACCAGGCTCTACCAGATCCCCTTTTACCAATGTCAGGGATGCCCCTGTGTCTCTTAACCCTTGTGACTGTACACCATTCACAGTGACTGGGTGCATGTGTTCCCTCATGTTTACAGGCATGCTTTCAGGGACACACAAACAATCCACTTCTTTTCTAGCACCACTTTGCGTATTGCTTGTCCTTTTGGGACACTGGCAATATGCCCAGTTTCTTTGCAAACCCAACATTCGTTTATTTTCTCAGAAAAATCTTTTCTTTGAAACCTGTGGCTAACTGGTTTCAGTGGAGGCAGTGAGGGTTTTAGCTGCCCTGAAGGCATGCTTTTCCCTTTCTGTGCTGCCACCCCTGCCCCATTTGCTCTCAGAGCAGGTCTACTCTTGGCATAGCTGTCCAAGAGTTCATCAGCTTCTTACACTGTTTTTGGATCTCAGTCCTCCACCCAGGTTTTCAGCTCTGCTGGGCATGCCCAAAAAAACTGCTCCAACAATACAGCATTTTTTATTTTATCTACAGAGTTTGCTTCAATTCCTTTCCCCCTAGCATTTTAAAAACTGACGTTGTTTCATGGCTAGCTCCTCGTAGCTTATGTCAGGGCTTCTCCTGAGCTTACAGAAGTTAGCTCTGTATGCTTCTACATTTAAAATCATACTTTTTTAAAAGTGCAGTTTTAAATTTGCTGTAATCATTACTGTCCTCATTGTCCATTTGACCCAATGCATATTGAGCTTTCCCAGTAAGTAGTGGGGATAGCTGGAAGCTCCAGGACTCGCTAGGAATATTTGCCTGAACGCAAACTTTTTCAAAGGAATTCAAAAAGGCATCCATATCCTCCCATTCTTAAAATTCGGCTATCAATTTGGAATTTAATTTGTAACCTAGTCCTGTAGTTCCAGTTAAACCCAAGCCACTTACCTGTGCTGGTGCTGGAGGTTGGAGTCGTAGTTTCTCCAGTTCATGTTGCCTCTGATGCTCACGCTCTTCACAATCAGCCTTTCGCTGTTCACGCTCCGCTTCTCACTGTTCTCACTCCCTCTTCTCCTCTGTGGCTCACTGCTCTCACTCTGCTTCTAGCTGTTCTCGCTCAGCTTGTTGATGTTCTTGCTCCCTCTTTTCTTCTGCGGCTCTCTGCTCTCACTCCACTTCTTGTCATTCTCACTCAGCAGCTTCTCACTGCTCTCACCTCTCTTCTGTCTGGAACTCCAGCTCCATCCTCACAAATCCATCTGTGCACTGATGCTTCTGGTTCCAGATGCTGGTAGCCTTCCTGCTGCTGTGGCCTCTTGGCACTGTCCCTGCTGTCCTTCTCACTGGATCCGGACACTGCACTAGACTCTGGCCCCTCCATGCTCAAGGTTCAGTCCTTTTCAGTCACAGACTGTGACTTGAGGCTCTGAGCATCTGCTGCCATCAGAACATCCATGAGGTTCTGCTTGTTGGCTTTCCCCTCATACTGGACTCCTCTGTCCTGGCACAACTACCTCAAGTAGTCTGCAGTGTCCTCACTGTAGTTGGAAGCCATCTTCTTTCCTAACTATGGCTACTCTAACTTGTACTTTAGAAAAAAAAATAAAATGGGTAGGAACTTTGACTGTAAGCAAAATGATATAGTTCTGTTTACTTTAAAAAAAACTTGCCCTATTTTGCAAGTGAGCCGTACAGTATTAAGCTGACACACTGAACTGTTAAAGCTTGTGTCACCAATACTTTATCGCACTGCAACCAAATCTGTCACAAACGCACTCCACAGGTCAGGCCCTCTGCTCCCACAGTGCAAACCTCAGAGTGCAATAGTGTGAACAGGTAACAGACAGGGTAACCCTCCTGTCTGCTTTGGGTCCAAATCACCTTTAGCCTCAAATTATTGGGGGGATTCAACTGTGAATCTTATGCTAGCATACCCAATGTACAATGTCAGATATGTACCCTCTTCTGGACTGCAGTGTGACACTTGGACAGCTGGTTCTGATTACTCTATGATTTTTGTAATATAAAAAAATGTAGTGGGGGTCACGTGATGGCAGCCTGAGCGGCGGCAGCAGTCCCCCGGAGCTCCGTTCTCTATCTCCTGATTTTCCTTAGCTCAACGGTAATCCACAGCAAAACCCACTGCAAAATTAGCTTAAATTTGAGCCAACTTACCACCGACGTTTAAGTCAGGCTGATTGATGGAGGTGTACATGAAAGCGCCCGAGGCATTCTGCCCGTGCGCCAGAGAAGGACAAGGCCGTGAAACAGCCTAAACGCTTGGCCAGTGCTAGCACAATCAAGATGCCGCCGCATGAAGCAGCCCTTTCTGAAGGGAAATTCATGGAAATCGGGCAGCCTCTTCAGACCGCCATAGCCTCCATCTCAGAAGACCTACAAGAAATCAAGGAGTCTGTGGAGTCGTTGACGAGGAGGGTCGGCGATTCAGAAATTAAAATAATCTCATTAGAGAGGAAACACGAGAAGTCTGAATCAGAGCTGACAAATATGAAATGCAGAATGAAGAAACTTGAAGATAAGTTGGAGGACTTAGAGGGGCGTAGTAGGTGGAACAACTTAATAATAATTGGGATTCCAGAGAAAGAGGAATGGAGTGTGATGATAACGTTTCTACAGAAGCTTTGTAATAAAATAGCAGCCCTTCTCCCGGGTGGAGGAGAATACATAATTGAGAGAGCCCAACGAGCGTTGCGCCCTCCACCAGCCCATGGTCAGTCACCCAGGCCAATCATCTTCAAACTTCTAAATTATTTAGATAAACAACACATTTTATCTAAAGTTAGAGGCATCAGTGAAGTGACCTGGGAGGGTAGGAAAATTTGCATCACCCAGGACCTGCCACACTCGGTGCGGGTACGGCGACAGAAATTCCACCCCTTAGTCTCTAAGCTGGTGGTGGCTTCTAAGCCGTTCAGGGTTAAGTACCCTGCTATCCTGATGGTCAAACGTGAGGATAAATAGCTCTCATTTGATTCACCTGTACAAGCCTTACAAGAGCTCAAAAGTATCTTCCCAGATCTTTTCAAGTGAATAGCAGAGGGGGCATACCCTTGGACAAGAATATGTCGAAGCATTGGATGGTAATTTATTTTAAGGACTGAGTTTGCAGAGCACATCACACTGACAACCTTCCCCGAGCTGGGTAATGCCTGGGTACAAACACTTGTCTTATCAATCGCCTTGGCGTTTAACCACTGTGGCTTCCCCCTGGGAGGAGTTCTGTGACAATGTGGAACTGGAAAGATCACCCTAGCATCTGTGAGAGTTGAACGCGATATGAAGGAACTCGAACAATATTGCCCCCACATCTAAACGTCACACTGATGCCGTTAAGCATAATTTTAGTTCATGGTGACTGAATGAATGATCACATCTTCATACTAAGTGGTAACAAGGGTTCCAGATCAATCTGAGACGAGTGTGCACTGATTTGCTGCCTAGATTCACGTTTCTTACAATGGGCAAGATATTCCCAACTCTGAGACAAAGAGCTTAACTTTGTTTTCTTTGCTGACAACCATGGAACGGTCACGAAATGGGACAAAAGATAGTGTCACACAGACCTCGGCTTCTCGATATGGGACAGAGTTGCGAGGATTAGATGGTGGAGGTTATGCTTGCAAAAACAGCAGGAGTATTAACTGATATGGATAGCCGAGATAATTGACAGGGAATTGTGTGCTCCAGTGTGGTTCTTCATCAAGGTTGACCAGAAGCCATGACCTGCGTCCTGTAGATTGCAGCTGACCGTAACAATCGAACATTCTGCATAAGCAAGACTGAGTGTGGACAAAAACTCCTTTTTTTTTCTTTTTTTTTTCTCCTTTCCTGATTAAAATGCTCCACGCTTGATGGGGGTAAAGGGATCACTTGTTTTAGTACACAAGTTTTAAAATGGCTTGTTGGTTGTACTATGCGATGCTAAAACTGATGGACTGGCAACTGACCATACTCCATTATATTTAAATGTCGATCTCACAGACACGAAGCTTTCTAATGTTTGGTAATGATGCTAGCAGGGATTTGTGGTTTTCTAAGTGGCAGAGACGAGTGTAGCTCTGTTCAGTAGCTTATTGTTAATCTCATAGGTTTATGCTTAATCTTACAGTATTAAGGGGGGGTTCCTGGGGGGGGTATGACTGTTAAGCTTAGATTGCTTAGATGTTAATCATGTGCATAACAAGAATGGGAGTGCAGTTAATTTGAACTGGGGGTTGTTTGTTGTATTAGGGAAGGGGGTCATAGCTTTGCTGATTATGAGAGCAGGGTAGGGATCTTTTGCTTGCGGGTGGGGACCACGGCTACACACTGTCAGGGTTTTTTTACTCTATCTAAAGCCAGGACATGTTTCAGTTTTTCAATAGAACCTCTGTACAATCCACCGGGGATAGCTTTGTGTATTCTCGTTCATGTTTTACCATCATAGGACATGAGCAGTCAATATAACTTCATTAGCTGGAATGTTAAGGGAGCCAAGGATAGGGTCAAGAGGCAAATCATACTGAGGCATCTGCGGCAATCATGGGCGCAAATTGCCTTCTTGCAAGAAACGCATTTGAGGAGAGAGGATATCCTCCTTTTCAGAAGATCATGGGTAGGGCAAGTTTTTGGGGCTGGGATGTCCATGAATAGGGGAGGGGTAGTCATTCTCATGGCAAAGAATGTCCCTTTTAAATCGGTCCAGGAAATATGGGACCCGGAGGGCCGATATATCATTGTACATGGCTCATTAGAATCTTATCCGATTCTACTCGGTTCAGTATACGGTCCAAACTGTGACTCCCCAGCCTTTTTCGTGTGGTTACTAAACATCGTGGTGTCTAATCTGACTAAGTTTACCATTCTAGGTGGGGATTGGAATTTAGTGTTCCAAACAGACCTGGATAGATCTGGCCGTGAGAGACGAGGGTTATCTCCAGCACAAAGAGCACTGAAGGATCTCATCAGAGATGCTGCTCTAGTGGATGCCTGGCAGGTCATAAATCCAACTGTACGGCAATATACTTTTTTTTCTTCAGCACATAGGACATATTCCTGAATCGACTACATTCTTATAAGTTCCTTTGCAATGCCTGGGGTAATGCAGACAGATATATCAGCCAGAGTTCTGTCTGATCACGCTCTGGTCAGCCTGGAATTCTGGTTAGGGGTGGGGAGTAAACGGTCTCCCCAGTGGAGACTAAATAGTCAGATACTGAGGGATGAAGCTTCCCTGGGGCACATAGTGGATTTCATTACCTCATTCCTTAATAGTAACCAGGGTTCAGTGGCTAAATATGACTTAATTTGGGCAGCTTTAAAATGTTCTCTAAGGGGATAACTGATAAAGATGGCCTCCAAGAGGACTCGGACTCAAAGGGCTCAATTGGACTCTATGTTAGTCTCCACTAAGAATTTAGAATATAGCCTATCTCGCGCCTCTTCAGCGGAGAGTTGGGCCAGACTTTACCAGCTACAGGCCCAATATGCAGGCCTGGTATCTCAAAGAGCTGAATTAGCCCTTTTGAGGACCAAACTCAAATATCTAGAGACAGGGGAGAGGGCAAGTAAGTTGCTCGCCATGCATATTCGTCAATTGGATTCATCGCAATTCATCACAGGAATTTACGTGGGTCGGGATGGTCAAGTTTGTACTGATTCGCTGGAAATGGCGAAAGCCTTCGGTTCCTATTTCCAAGGGTTATACACAGTGGACCCAGACTTACGGCCTATTGATGATGATATTAGTTCCTACCTTAACTCGGTGAACTTGCCTAAGATCACAGATGCAGAGGCGGCCTCTCTGAGTGCCCCAATAACTTTCATTGAAATACAGCAAGCCGTTCGGCAGATGCCTCTAGATAAATCCCCCGGGTCAGACGGGTTGCCTAGTAATTTTTATAAAGCCTGCCATTTGGTAATAATCCCTATTTTAAAGGCGGTATTCATGTACTGTTATGACAATGGGGTTTCAGACCCTAGTTTCCAACCACGATTTCTCTAATTCTAAAACAAAGGCGATCCTCTTAATATTGACAGCTACCACCCATTTCCCTATTAATCTGGGATGATAAAATTCTGGCCAAGTTCTACTTAAATAGGCTTTCAAGTTGTGGGAGCCTTATAAGTCATGAACAAGTGGGATTTATGATGGGGAGATCATCCCAAGATCACATGAGAAAATTGCTACATCTTATTACAATTGCTAGGGATTCTGACACGCCAACGGTGCTGGTATCACTAGATGCCGAAAAGGCGTTTGATAGGGTATCCTGGGATTTCCTATTTGCTACCCTATCTTCATTTGGGCTGCCTAAAGAATTTTGGAGATGGGTACAAATTATATACTCACTCCCCTCAGCCAGGGTCAAGTGCAATGGGGTATTGTCCCCTCCATTTAAGTTGGCTCGGGGTACAAGGCAAGGATGCCCCTTGTCTCCCCTACTCTTTAACTTATACTTAGAGCCACTGTTGTGCAGACTGGCAGGGAATGCTGCTATAAAAGGAATCCAAATGGGAAATGCCAGGTATGCCTATTCGGTGTATGCAGATGATATCCTACTGCACATCGAGGATTTAGGCGTCTCAATTCCAGCTATCCTGGTAGAGGTTGAGACTTTTTCTAAAATTTCCTATTATAAATTAAATCGGGCCAAAACAAAGATCCTTCCTTTAAATAGTAGGGTTAATAAGGCTGAACTGCTCCCCCTTGGCCTTTCCTGGGAAGCAAAGTCACTCACATATCTTGGAATTAATGTTTGCAAAGATCTGAACTCCATAATAAAAGACAATCTTGGCAATTTAGTTAAAACGATAATGGGGGACATGGAGAGGTGGCAGCTGCTCCCCTTCTCTCTTTGGGGTAGGCTAAGCATAATTAAAATGAACGTATTACCAAGGATATTATATCCTCTTAGTATGCTGGGTGTCTACCTATCGAAAAGGTGGTTCTCCAAATTGCAAAGCGCAGTTAGTCTTTTTGTATGGAACAAGAAAAGGGTCCGTAGATCTTACCTCAAACTGACAGCCCCGAAACTAAGAGGAGGCCTGGCTGCCCCTTCCTTCTTTCTCTATTATGTTGCACAGCACATAAACAAATTGGCCTACTGGAGTAGGGGGAGTGGACACTTAGAATATCTACCATTGTGGATAGATATAGAACAGCACTTAGCAGCACGGGTTAAATGCTCATTGTGGGCTCTTCTATATGTTTCTCCATCGGCTATCCCTAAGCCCCTTAGAAGCAATCCTATGGGATGGTTGCTAAAAGCCTCCCATCAGATACAAAAATATCTTGCAGTAAGGTGGTATCACTCGACTGATCAGCCTATTGTCGGCAATCCACACTTTAAGGTCGGGGTGCACCATTGTCCCTTACCTTCTGGCCTCAGCTAAATCATACCAGGGTCTCAGACTATTGGTCGAACGGGAAGCCGCTCCCCTTTGATCATCTGCAAAAGTCCATAGGAGCCTCGTGTAAGGAAATATTCAAGTACTTGCAAGTTAGTAATGCCCTAACCTCCTTTTTCTCCCGGGCCTCACCGATAGACCCTGGTGAAAGAGATCTAGCCACGCTCCTACAAATAGCCTCCCAGTCATGTTCAGTTTCAAACCTGTATAAAACTCTTCAGGAGTGGGACCTTAGACTACCATCAGGGATTTGCTATTACTGGACAAGGGAGCTGGGAATCCCGGAGGAGCCTAGTCTCTGGAAGAAACTCTGGCTGTCAATGTACAAATTTATAAAGCAAGATAGGCTGAGACTGGTGCATTTTAATATTATGCATAATATGTATCTAACTCCCACTCAGCTATGTAAGTATGGGACATTGACTACGCCACTTTGTGGCAAATGCAAGAGGGGCAACGGTACCCTGTACCACATGATCTGGCTATTTCCCCATATGCAGGCCTTTTGGCAGTCTATTAATAACATCCTAGACCCTATCCTTGGCTTAGAAACCTTGTCTGTCTAATTAACCTCTTCCCAGCCGGTACTACCAAAGTTAAGAGGGCTCATATGTCACTTATTTCTGCAACAGCCAAATTGACAATCTTGAGGCACTGGGCTGGAGACAAGCCTCCCACTTTGATGGAGTAGTACAGGGAGAGCACTCTGGCTTTACAGTTGGAAAGGCATATAGCCTACATGCAAGGTAGGGCCAAGGCTTATGCATCTCTCTGGGGCATTCTCGAGGCACTCCTGACAGCCTGGAAGCCTTGATGTCTGAGCCCACTTCAGGACCGGTGAACCAAGAGTTAATTGTGTGTGTAGTCTTGGGAGGGAAGGGGGAGGGGGGATTGACCTGGTTGTCTGGTACCTGCAGTTAACTGTTCTGATATCTGATATTTGTACGATTACTGGGTTTTGTGTTGTTTATTGTTAAACTAATAAAACTAGTTTAATAATAAAAAAATGTAGTGTGATTGTCTGTCATGAGAAATCCTGTGCTCCTGGGATGACCCCCCCCCCCAGGTGTCACTTCAAAGGACAGGATATATGTTAAACAGCAGATCTCTGTAAGGTGATTAACTTCCCAGTTTGCTTTGAAGATAGGAACTAAAATACCCGATTTTATGATGTCCTCAGGAATGTTAGTTAATTGCACCTGGTGTCACAAAGCATATTATACCTCAGTGAGATCTGGCAGAGAAAGTCATAAAAAGTCATTTGATGTCTTTGAGAGAGGAAACTGCTCATAAATCAAAGAAGTCATTTGGAAAATGAGTTTTGCTGAAGTCACAGAATTTAATACCTCTTGATAGGACATCCTGTTTTGTATAATTATTATATTCTGACAGGGAGGAGCTAGGTGACCTCATGGAAGAGGTTGGCAAAGACAATTTTAAACTGTATTCTGTATTCCATTTAGAGACATTCATGTTTGGACTTGGAAGCAACAACATCTACTTCAAGCACTGTTAGAAGATATACATTAGATAGACAAGTCTAATTGTTTGGTGGTAGGAATTTGCACTTTTTAAACCTTGTTCTTTTAAGTGATGGTATGCATTATGATATATTGTTCTGTATTCACATTTTTATCTATTTTAAAGTAAACCTCTATTTTAAAGAGATTGCTTGGTGTGCCTTTGAAATTTTTTCTTTGACAAGTGAAGCATATATGGTTAAAGTTGACTCTGTGCATAGCTTAATGGCAATACCAAACTGTGAAAAGGTAAGAGTTTATCTGAGGTATTTCATAGAATTTTCAAGGGTTCATTTTTTTACACCTGGTTAGGTGCCCATAGGCGAATGATATCTGGCATCCCCCCGAAGAGCAGAATTAATTGGGTATGCTAGCAAGAGGTTCACAGTTTGAATACCTCCAGAACTTGAGACCAGTGGTGATTCAAACCCACAAAACAGACAGAAGGGTTACCCTGTTCTGTTCCTGTTCACAACACTGCGCTCGGAGGTTGGCACTGTGGGAGCAGAGGGCCTGACCTGCTGAGTGGGGTTGTGACATGCAGTATAATCTTTCAGCAGGGGCACCCAGCCAGGCTTCCAAAATTAACCCTTTTTCACTCTATACGAGACCTAGGTAGTTCTTACCTTTTTACACAAGCTCAGTAACACAATCAAGCTTTTCAACAGCTGTCAGATTTAATATTGGTTCAGCAATGACATGCAAAAATGACTGAGGATACACAGGCAGTATCTTAAAGAAAATGTTTACTAAAAATTGTAAAATAAGTAAGCTAAAATACAGAACAAATAGCATGAGCTCACAGTCACAAAAGAAAATGGGAAAGTTACAGAACAAAACTCCTACCACATACTTAAGATCTTTCCTATCTAAGTATTACCTTTTTAAGTGCATTTAAGTCAGAGAACTTTCTGTCTCAGAGCTCAAGAATCATATGACATATATTCCCAGATACAGGGTTCATTTCATTCTATCTCTCCACCCCCTTTTGGTGAGTCAGTTAGCTCCTCCTTTTAGAATTAATTCTAACATAATTTCTACCGGGAGGTATTTTTAATTAATGGTAACATCAGAAAAAAAAAAACATTTCCCAAATATGACATCCTTTAATCAAAAATTTCTCTTTGACCTTAACAATCCTACCATTTGTCACTATTTCTCGGCTGCATGTTAAATTTTGAGAGGAACCTGCCAAATTACTCTTCATCCTGTTATGTCATAAACTTTATGTTTGGGTTCAACTTCAAAAGCCTGGGCAGGTCATAAAAAGATAATAAAATGCCCTTTTGTAAGGAAGTCAGTTAATTAACTGGTTCCCCAGGTCAGTTTAATTGCATCCTGTAGTTCCAGCTACTGACCTTTAAAGTTAAAGGCAAGTCTGCTAACTTGTGTGAGACAATTTCATACACAGACCAGTTATTTATAATATAAATATCATACAGGTAAACAGAAGCAGGGGCAGAGCATCACCCTCAGCAACCATAGCAGCTATGAAAAAAATTAAAGTGTTGTTGTAATCATGACAGTGTAACATCCATGGACAGTAAGTCAACCTAATCTGTATCTTGCATGGTTTACAAGATATGGGCTCTGAAATGCTCTGAAAAGGTACCCTTAGAACCTTTGTGACACTAATTTGCCAATATCTCCATAACCATAGCAAGTAGGGACAAAATTCTACTGCTGGTGTAATCTATGCTTTCCAAACGTGTTTTTGCAGGTAGTGAAAACTCCATATCTTGCTTTGTTTTTTAGATACAGTCACCAAAAGGTGTCACTGATGCGCAGTGTTATCCTAAGGGAAATTTCTCAACTCTTGAACACTGTAACTTTGGGTCCGATTAATGTTTTGGCACCAAACCACCAAAAGACACATCTGCGGGACCAGGGCTATCCTGTAATTTTCTACCCAAAAGCCCCAACCGTTTTGTTGCAGGGGATGGCAAAGATTTGCAGTTGTTGGACAAAGTACTTTCGCAAATTGCAAAAGTTGCTCAAAAAACAGCACAGCACTTTCATGTTTGCAAAAATGTCGAGGCCATTTCTTTTGCAGTTTGTGAAAGTACTGGGGCACCGATTTTTTTTTTAAATTCAAGTTTATTAAGGATTTTTCTCCCAGAACAGGGCAAGATGCGGCAGTACAGGGTAATCCAAGCATCAATACCAACTTATGACAACACAAACATTTCCAGGTACAGTGTCAGAGGCATCTTACCCTCCCTCCCTCCCTCCCTCCCACCTTCCCTCCCCACCCCAAGCAGACAGAACTCAATAATAATGCACTACATCATATTACAATCTTAGCCCAGTATAAGTAATCATGGGGAATAAGCACCCGTCTGGAGTAGATAGAGCTCGTGTAACTTTTCCCAAACCTTACAGTACCTTAACATATAGTTCCTTCGGTTCACACTGAACTTTTCCATATTCAAATTAAACAGTATCTTCTGTAACCACTCAGTGTAAGAAATTACAGCTCCATCCATCCAGTGTTTCAGTACTACCTTCTTGAGCGACGCTGATATAATGGCCATATAATACCTTTTAGCTTTAATCTTTATACTGGAATAATCCCCCAATAAGCAAACCTCAGGGCTGAAAAGGTGGTCCAGTCCCAGCAGGGGGTCTACTCACTCCCTAATTCTGTCCCACAGTGACTTGGCCCTAGGACAGTCCCCAAAAATATGGAGCAGTGTCCCCTCCTGCTGGCGGCAGAATTTGCATTTTGGATCGGAAATGCGACCAATCTTATGCAATTTTGGTGGGGTCCAGAACATATTATTTAAAAATTGAAACTGTATGACTCTCAGCCTGTCCTGAGATATATACCTATAAGTGTATGACCAAATTGCAACCCAGTCCCTCTCCGGGTCCCCAAGTACCGTATTCCAGTAATGGGGAATGCCGTCAAGCTGTTGAAATGCTTGATCGAATAAGCATTTATAGAGTCTCGAGACTACATGCGGTTCCCAAACCGTCCTGGCGAGGGTTTCAACAACCCTATCAGGAGGGAGAGACCCGACTTGTTTCCTACGAGAATGTACCATCAAATGTCGGAGCTGGAAAACTCTAAAAGTGTGCCCTGGGCGATACCAAATCTATTAATTAAGGTCTCAACTGAGAGACACTCCCCCTCTTGAAAAACATTGGACATCCTCACATCCTTCATCTCAGGAATCCAGGACCCCTGAATCATTTGCCGCCCAATTTTTAAGTTCGAGTTTCGGCATAGGGGTTGATAACTATCCTTATAGGGGGAGTATTTTAAGAATGAACATAACTGTGCATGGATTCTTAAAGAAGTTTTAATCAGGGTGGGAAATAAGTCCCCAGGTAGGGATTTCAGAGAAGCATAAAGGAGTGCAGTCGGATCCAGCCCCACTTCCTTTATTAACTCCACCTCTAACTTGACCCATGAAGGTACATAGAGAGATGGAGAATGTTCCCTGGGAACTAGCAACCACTTTAAGTACTTACTCGCGCTACTTGCCCAATAATATAACCCCAAGTGAGGTAACTTTAACCCAGCTTTCTCCTTAGGTGCAGCCATCCTGTGATAAGTCCTGCGCGGGGTCTTTCCCTGCCAAATAAATGTTGAGATTATTGCGTGCAAATTCTTAAACCAGCTTAATGGCAACCATGTGTTCAACATGGTTAATGGATATAATATCCTGGGTAATATATTCATTTTCATCAGGTTAACCCTGCCCCAAACAGATAACGGGAGTTTGGCCCACCTAGCAAGGTCTTGCTGAATGGTATTCCTTATCGAGTCCAAGTTCAACTGGACCATCTTGGATTCACTACAGGCCAAGGTGACCCCTAAATAATTAAGCTTGAACGGGCTCCATTGTAAGCCCAACGCAGTAATCTCTGATTTAAGCACTCTGGAATTCAGTGGGAATACTAGGGTTTTTTCTCTATTAATTTTATAATTAGAGAACCTACTAAATTCCTCTATAAGCCCCATAACCGCTGGTATAGTAGTATTGGGATGGGTTAAATGGAGAAGGACGTCATCTGCATATGCAGAAAGTTTAAACTCCTGGGAGCCAATTTTAATTCCCTTGTTTCTGGGGTCCAGTCTTATTTTTACCAGAAGAGGCTCAAGGTAAAGGTTAAATAGGAGAGGTGATAAAGGGCATCCCTGCCGAGTTCCAGCGCACAATGGGAATATTGAAGAAAAGAACCCATTCGCAGTAAATCATAGAGCTCGGTTGGCTATACAGGAAAACACACTTTTAACAAAAGAGAGGGGAAGTCCAAATTTTATCATGGTTAAAAATAAAAATTGCCAATCCACCCTGTCAAATGCTTTTTCTACATCTATCGACACCAACCCAGAAGGGGAGGAATGGTCTCTAGACACAGAAAAAATGTTAGCCAATTTACATAGATGGTCCGCAGCCAACCTACCGGCCATGAAACCGACCTGGTCACTGTGTATGAGTAGCGGCATTACTTTAGCTAAGCGATTGGCCAAGATTTTAGCCAAAATCTTAACATCGTAATTTAAGAGCGAGATGGGCCTATAGCTGGACACCTTATCAGGGTCCTTGCCTCCTTTAGGAATAACGATAATAAGGGCTGCAAATAGATGTTTGTCCACTGTCTCCGAAGTCAAGATACAGTGAAATAATCTTTTTAAACCTGGAACTAGCTGCATGGCAAATGGGGCACCGATTTTAAAAACTGCATTCATGGTGGGGTTTACCCCCAAAAAAAGATAAGGCTGGCATCCTCAGGACCTGGCTTGGTAAACCCAACAGTCAGTGTTTACCTAGGGGGTCCCAAATTTAAATGGCAGGCATTTTTCTCTCTCGCTAACTGAAAACAAGATGGCCACCACATGAAAGTAAAAGGGCCATTTGCGAAAGGAAAATGTACTGGTGGCAGCTTTTGTGAGACTCACATATATTTTCCCCATTGACTATAATGGGTAATTTGTTTTTTGAATAACTTTTGAATGGTTAAATATATTTTCACCAAATCTTTGAAAGGCACATCAGTGACCCAGACTGCATCTTCCCTGAAGACTTCAGACCAAATGGGCAAATCATGCGGGCTGTGGGCATGAGCAAGAAACACGCAAAAAGTCTGTTTTTTGTGTTCTGTAGCTCCACAATCATACATCTGACCGTAACACAACTTGCCAGATCCAGACATCTTTGGTACCAGACCATGCATACAAAATATCAGGCAAATCTGTCATATGGTGATGTAGTTATTAAGGTGCAAAATTTGAGGTTTAACATTACAGTGCTTATTCAACCCTAACTATACTGGTGCTACTGCGCCAGTATAATACTATATATATGTATATTTCTCCCATGACCCCTCTCCCCAGGATGCCCCTGGAAACGAGCTGCTACTCAGCTCAGTATGTATTTCCTGGTGAAACTTTTGAAATAGATAAATAAAGTTACGCAACCATCTATATATCAAAACAAAGGTCTTTATGAGTACTACAAGACTAACATATAACATCCACCAAAAATGATGGGGCCTTATACAAAACCATAGAAATTAACAAAAAAAGCAGAATTCATAAAGGATAACATTGCAACTTCATTGCTTTTTTGGAGTGTATCTATGGAGGGAGGGAAGAGCACTGGAGGGCCTTGCATTTCCCCAGGCAAATGAATGATGATACGATTATACTATCTCAAAAAGTAAGAAAATTATTTGAAATTATTTGCAAAAAATTTCATTAGTGCACCAGTTAAAGAGCAACAGACACGTCTAAAAAGACATGCCAGTTGTGCCCTACCCTGCCTAGAGTACCTCTCGGTACAGAGAGTACCACAATTGGAGATACTGTAAAGCAGTATGTAACAGTAAAGATGCAGTGGAGCACAGCCTCAGGTCCCCTTCCTGATTCAATCCTGAGGATGACGTCAGGTCGGGATAGGGACCTGGTGAAATTCCATTTTGCTGGCAAAAGTGCCACAAAATTGGAATTTCACAGCAATTTCGCTGGTGAAATACCACTTTCACTGGTGAACTGCTAATTCAGCGGCACTTTCACCGGCAAAATAGAATTTCAACAGGTCCCCATCCCTACCTGATGTCATCCTCAAGATGGGATCAGGAAGGGGACCCGAGGCTGTGGCATGGGGCGCAGATTGTTGTCTGCTGCATCTTTACTGTAAAATATTGCCTTACAGTACCTCCATTTGCAGTACTTTCTGTACCAGGAAGTACTGTAGGCAGAGTAGGGTACAACTGTCATTTCTCTACAGAGATGTGCCAGTTGCTCTTTAAGGTTCAGATTAAACCAAAACATGTAGAAATGTGGTGTTAGGCTTTTCACCTAACACCCAATTATTCTGTAGAGCAAAGGAAAATAAACTTGTAGTTTTGCCTTTCGTGAGTCTTTGCAAATCAAACCCGGGGTCTTCCTTGGGGTTGTTGACCCTAGCACTCACCTCATTCTAATATAACCTGCATATCTGAGCTTATTTGCTGATGGAATGGAGTGAGCATTAGGGTTGACAACCCCAAGGAAGACCCAGGCCTGATTTGTGAAGACTCAAGATAGTCAAAACCGTAATGTTTTTTTCCTTTTGCTGCCTGCAGGCTGGGGGTGGGGTGTTAGGGTTGGAAATATTTATAGCAATGATATTTTGCCCTAATGTTTATTTGTTTTCGCTCTATCCAATTATTAGTCTTCTAAATATAACATATTAGCAAGTACTTATTCTACTGCTTTTATAAAACATATTGTTCCCAGCTCACCTCACAAATGCTATTTTGTGGGCTGTCATGATGCCCCAGAGGCATCACTATGCTGTCATACAGGTGACCCAAGTTTGAGAGCAAATTTGAGATGCAGTGTTAGGAGGCAGGTGGACCACAGCAGCTGAAGTAAGAGAGGGATGGCATTGGGCTCAGGTGCCATGGCGACCGCTGGGGTAGGCCAAGGGATCTTGCTCCCTCCGCAGGACACGGGTCAACAGTATAACCTAGAGGTTAGAGTAATGAACTATGAATGAACTTGCTGCATCCAGCAGACCTGGGTTTGATTCCCACAACCTCCACTTGCATACTGTTTGATCCTGAGCAAGTCACTTACACACCCCATTCTCATAGGACACACCTGGAAATGATCCTTTGGAAAGCATTGTAACTGAGTCCCTGACTCAATATTGTATCCACCTCTCATGAATAAAAATAAAACAATTTATTACATCACTGCATGCAGCTGAGACCATTCGAAGGGCTTCATCCAGGCAATGGGAGGAGGGAAGAACCTAGGGTGAAAAAACAAGGGAGGGGGGACCACATCTGTCTATATGATGGCCTGGGTACCCTGGGTTTCCCCAGCTTTTTGGTGCTTACAGATGCTGGATCCTAATCTACTTAGTAGACTGCCTTGGGAGAAGAGAATGGCTCTCCCTCAGAGCCTCTGCAATATAGGGGAAACCTGTGGGAGATGTCGGTGGAGAGAAAACCTTGGGGGGTAATTGGGAAGAACTGGTTAAATCACTGGGAACAGGCTATACCTTGACAGACCTGGCCAGTGAAAAAGAGCTCCATGACAAACCAACAGCAATAACAACAACCAATTGCTATTTTTGTGATATCAGTCTGCCACTGTGGTAAGTACACCAAGTGGTAACATCTAGGTGCAACCTTGCAAGTGTGGCAGCCTCCTGCAGTTCTCTCAGTTCAAACCCCATAACAAGAACTGTAAAGAGTTTTAGAAGATGTTATTCAGTGCACGTCCTGTGTGTAAGCAAGATGCTCTTACTTGGTGAGCCTTAAAGAGAATCACTAAGTTAACTAAATGGAGCTATGCACCACGTATATTGGTGCCTCACCTCCACAAAATGCTGCCTGTGCATATTTGCTCCCAAAATTTCCAGTAGTTTAGATGTTCTGAGGTTCATACTGAGGAAGACTTGGAGCTAGTAGGCGGCTGCCCATATGTGCTCCTTATATACACATCTAATAATATTTAGGAATATTCCCATTCAACAGATACTGATCCAATCTTGATTTGAATTTAGATTTATTATTACTAATAACTACATTTTCTGGTAAATTGTTCCAAGGATTAACTACTCTCATTGTATAGAAATATTTTCTATTGTTAGTCCTGAACTTTTGACCTTGTATCTGTAATGCGTGTCCTCTAGTATTACATCCATCGTGTTTAAATGCAAACCCAATGTGATATCGCTTGTAAAGTTTCATCCACCGGGTTACTGTGACTTCCCGGTCTTTAGATCCACACCAGCACTCAGCCAGATTATGACGTGAACCCAGGGAGAGCACAGGGATGAGCTCCATTATAGTCTAGGGAGGTTAATTTAACAGCATTTTTATATATCACAGTGACCATTTGGTGATTAATCAAGGGAGCCGGGTGAATAACAAGCCATTTGTTAGTCACCCAGTGACCTTGATTAATCATCAAATGGTCACTGTGATATATAAAAATGCTGTTGAAGTTGCCCCCCATAGACTATAATGGAGCTCGTCCCCACCCTCTCCCTGGGTTTACATCATAATTTGGCTGAGCACCAGGGTAGATTGGGGGTGGATCTAAAGACCAGGAAGTCAAAGTTACCCAGTGAATGAAACTTTATGAGCAAAATCACATCTAAACTACTGGAAATTTTTTTGCCAAATATTCGTAGGCAGCATTTCGCAGAGGTAAGGCACGGGTATACAGTATGTGGTGCATAGGCTTAACTTAGTGAGTCTCTTTAAGCCACACTGTAAGCTACAATGTACGCTGACTAAAACGCCATGCAGCACGTGCTTCAGAACTGCAGTCTGGTATGTCATACATCTCTAAATACATTTTGCACGGGTGGTTAACACTGTCAGAAATGCTGTAGAACTGGGTATTTTCTGCTGTGAGAAAATATTTGATACATTCACTGAATGTGATGACTGCGTTAAAATAAATTGGTGCTAATTTGCCAAAATTGAACATTTTTAGTAGAAATTAATTTAGCACTAATTGTTTAGTGCTAAAATAAATTTGCACAACTTTGGCCAATTAGTGCTCTCTGTAAATACTGTATAACTAAACATAATACTGTTTTACTCCTGTGAATAAGAAACTGGTATCTTGCCCACAAGCCACCCAGCCCTTGACCCTATGTGCTTTTTCCTCTTTAATTTCAAACTATTAGTTTTGGGCCCACCTCCCCCCTAGAGCATTAATTAAGTTCAGTTAAGGTATTAACATCCCTCAGTGATGCCTAATGAGGCCACAGTGACATGAGAAGGCAATAAAATACCCCTGTATCATCTACAGCAGCATACATTATACTCCATTTTAAACAGTGTCTTTCAGCTAGAACTGTATAATGAAATGCTGTACATTCAGGAGGTATGCAAATAAATACTGACAGAATAACACAAAAGTAATATTACTAAGGACAAGGGAGTTTGCCACACTGGCATAACTCAGCAAACTGGAGGAGAACCAGGAGTCACTGTACAATTCTTGAACTGGTAAGTAGTATAATGAAGTTTATATGTGTTGGGGGAGGGTAACAAATGTGTTTTTTTCATTCATTATCTATTCATTATCTAGTTTTCTTAAATGGATATGTGTAAAATGTAATCTTTAAAGCAGCAATGCATCACAGTGTTGAACATTTTAACCTACACTTTTTTATTCTGTTTGTAAGTACTGGTTGGTATTAATATTGGCTGGACAGGCACCACTTTCAAATTTCAAAATAACTGGGTTCTAGACATATTATCCATCCAGTTATTATGGCAGAGCTGTCCTTCACATGCTTTGAGGTGAGGTAGTATGTAAACATTTAACTCCTGTGCTTCTCAGCCCAGCAGCCACCAATTTAGCACTTTACACTGCACACAGCCTGCAACCTGTTCTGGTTCCTATCTTTAGCTTTCAAAATATTCTCATTCACCAGCAAATTATTAAAGAAAATTCCCCAAATTAAAAAGAAACCTTTTTTAACTCTTACACTGAACAGCTCAGAAAAAAAGCCCACTTGGCCACTGTGTGTTTCTGGCAGACTTCAATCTCACTTTAAATTAATTTAAAACAAACAATTTACCAAAGAAGAAAAGCTATAACAATACCACCAAATACACTTACAGCTCATTCCAGTGTCAGGGTACTATATCCTCAGGAGAGTGCCAGTTGTGACTGTGAATCCAGCTGTGGAGCAAGAGATTTTTTAAAAATGCAGTTGGCATTTGAGATCAATGGTGTTGCTGCCAGACTTGAATTGTTACTGAGCAGCCGAGTAGCAATTTCATGTGTTTCTCTCACTCTCTGTATGTCTGAGTGTATATCACATGTTCATCACATAACTAGACAGTCAATGCCAATGTAAATACATTTTTCAGTAGTCACTACTTTTCATGCTACTTCCTTTGTTTTTGATTTTTTATTTGTGAACCAGAAATTATGACAAAAAAACAACTGTAGGGTGTCGTCATTGTTTGTTTTGGTTTTTTACACATTTGTGGTTTATGTGGTATTACACACCTTGGTTGTGTAAAAAACTCGTATGTCTTTATCTTTATCGGCAATATGAACAACAATCTGGACAATCAGATAATAACATTCACTGATGACACTAAAGTGGGAGGGGAGGTGGATACTATATTAAAGCACATATCCTTAGCCAATGACCGTAAAATTGAGAAGTGAGCATCAACAAATGGAACAAGGTTTAATGTCAACAAGTGTGTGGTTATGCACTATGGCAGGAATAATCCTAAGTATGCTTAAACATTTAATAACATCCAAATTAAATCCTTGATATTAGAATGTGACTTGAGAGTCCATATTAATAACAAACTCTCCTCAGTAAACCACTGTACATCTGTGGCTAGAGCGGCTAATGGAATAATTAAAAGAATGAAGCATACGTTCATTTGCAAAAGTAAACAATGTCTGATTCCCTTGTATAGAGGCTATGTTACACCCCACTTGGACTTTGGATCCCCAGTTTTGTCACCATGCCCAATTAAAGACATCAAGCGGTTAGAGAGGGTACAAAAAAGTGACAAAAATTATCCCTAGGCTAAAACCTAGGAATTATCAAGAAAGATTGCAGGAAACTTGATTATTTTCCCTGGAGATCAGATGCCAGAGGGGTGATCTGCTACTATTACATAAAATAGTGCATTCCCAAGATCTAAGTTCCCAGTGCAAAATACAATTTTGCTCAAAAAGAGATTATTTTAGAGCCCATAACAGGAAACTAGTAGTCCCATGGGCTAACACAAATACAAGAGATCATTTCTTTACAGTGAGAACAGCGAAAGCTTGGAACAGGCTACCACATGCGACTGTCAATATAAACAATGTAACTAGCTTTAAAAGAACACTAGATGGTTACTGTTACACAGGTAATGAACTGGTGTAAATGTCCCACAGGTGTAGAGGTCAGTCTCGATGGGCTAATAGGCCTTCTTTTGCCCATAAAGACCTAGTAAACCTAGTAAAACACCATTTACAGTATCTGAACATTGTGGGGGACATGATGAATGTTACGATAAACAGGGTTTTGTATAAGTGAATTTTCAATGCATTTCAATGGCTTACTTGGTTACTTAGCCCGATCAGTCTAGCATCATGACAGCATAGTTTATCCCACTCAGCTTACTTGCTCAGGGATGGGGGGTTCTAAAACACTTACACTCCATCTGCTCTATCCACAATAAAGGCAACTGTATCACATCTGAGATTGCCTCGTGGCTGTTCACGTGTGGCTTTTTCTGTGCTACAGCAGTTTTCATGCTGTGGGTGTGCTACAGCATTCAAACTCCATGGTTCTATTGTTAGTCTGGACAACCAAGCAGTATGACAGATGAGTTTTAATTTACAGTACTGTACTACTGTATGTCTCAGTGCTGGATAATTACATGCAGCAGTTTCTGTGATAAGGCAGTTTCTGCACTGCAGTGTTATTTTACAGTTTGATCTTAACATTCTTATCTGATCTCTCCCTCTGACATGATTCCTCTTCCTTTAATTTTTGTTTTTGGCCCATGCTGTGGCTATGCTACAGCATTCAAATGTCTGCTGTACTGTACTGTAGGATGTCTCAGTACTGAAGTTGGTGGGGGTGTCAGTGGCTGCAAAGCAAGCTTCTGACCTCATGGCAGATCACTTGCTTGGGGGGCTTCTCAGAAATGCTGGCATATTCTCACGTAACACCCTATCCACCTCCTATTCAGCTAATTACAGCTGATTACTGTAGCTGTTGAGAACTGCTAATCAGACTGCTAGTCAGACACTTCAGCAATGAACATGCTAATGTCTGTGTTAAACAGCTCTCTGCATGGGGACATCCATCAGTTTTGGATAAGTGAGGTTTTTGGATTAATGAGATTTGGATACATGGGGTTATACTGTAATAGGTAACACCCCTAGGTTATTCTATATTAGATTATGCATTATCTCCTGACTTGTATGATACCCTCTTTTTCCATTTTGAGTTTGCTTTAGTACATTTCTCAAATTTGAAATAATATAAGGAGCTCACATTTTAATATGGCTCAGGCCAGGTTATTACCAATACTACTGTATCAATTGTTTTTGAACGCCTGTTGTCCTGTAAGCCCAGGGAATGCACTCTGCTGCATACGAACATATAAACATATGAATGTGCCAGCAGAAACAGACCACCTGGTCTATCTAAGTCTGCTCGAGTGTGCAGCTAGCACCCTTAGTTTGCAGCTGCCCCACTCCCCCTCCCATGCTAGTTCATTATAGTCCACATAAAAAGTAGACAATTGGTGTTCAAAAAGAACAGAGAGTACTGATGAAAACCTTGTCTGAGCCATATTAAAAAGGAGCACTCCTTTTATTATTTCAACCTCAATAAAAAAATGCTTCTACAGACGTGAAATGAGTAAAAAAAACGGGTATCATGTAAGTCTGGAGAAAAAGGGCAATCTAAAACTGTGGTGTCCATGCTGGAGAGAGGACTGATCGAGTCGTGGTTTTTAGGTTCTGTTCTGCTGGCGAAATAAGTGCTTCAGCTGCCCAGATGGTCATTGATGTGCAACTAGCAATCTTTGTAAACATGCTCGACATATCCCTCTTCCCTTTGATTGTCCTGTACCATCACGTGGCTGTCAACAACCCGAAGAAGCAAGAATAATGACTACCCATGTCAAAGGCTGGGATCACTTCAGTTTGATGGGCTCAACAAAGACAGGAGGAAGCACTGTTCAAAGGATGATGGGCATTTTGCTACTTTAGTATCTCTTGCAATGTGCCCTACACCCTTTCCCCTGGGTCACACCTAGAAACAAGCTCCAGCTTTGTGTGCCTCTCCCAGTCAACAACTTTTAATAAATAAATAAATAAAAATAGAATAAAAAAGTATAGGTCAAAATTGTCACTGTTATCATGCATTGCTGATTAAAGCCAGCAATAATGGAATCTGAATCATTTATTATTTTTTGGACAATTTATTTTTTGAATTTTTGTTGACCAGGTAAGTGCATCAGACAAACAAATGCCTAGCTTCAGGCATAACCCAGGAGATGCATACAGTACATAAAATATAATTAGAAGGAAAGGTTCAAGGCAATGCCAATTCAGACAGAGCAAAACATTGTACCACGCAGAATAAGAGGAAGAACAGAAAATACATTAAAATGCAAATAAAAAACTGTGAAAAGTTTCAACCAATCCATAGGGGACCAGGAGACATACGGTGCATAGTGAAGATAAGCAGCACTAGTCTAACTGCACAAAATAAGTTAGCTATCATGATTAAGTGAAGATGAAGACACATAGATCACCTAAAACATAGCCTGATTAAATATGATTCTGGGGCAGGAAAAAAACATTTTGAGAAAGAGTTCATAGTAACATCTGCAAAGTGAGGATGCCGAAGGACTTTGCTGAATCTTGGTTGGAATGGAATTCTATAATGTTGGTGCAGCAAAGGCAAAAGAGTATTTCCCAGGCTTGGTTCTAAGTTTGGGGATATCCAACATGGCATTTACTCCATAGACTGAAATGTACATGTTTAGAATGCCTTACCCTGTTGCGGTACATTGCAATAAGATCTGCAACAGAGTTGATGCACAGGGTGGGGTGGAAAGGATGAGAAGGGACTTGGCAAGGTTGGAGGAATGGTCAAATGTATAGCAGCTTAGATTCAATGCTAAGAAGTGCAAAGTAATGCACCTGGGAAACAAAAACCCAGGGGAAGAGTACACAATGGGGATGAGATACTAACAAAAACAAAAATGGAAAGGGACCTGGTGTAGTCATATCAGATGATCTAAAGGTGGGCAAGCAATGTGAGAGGGCAGTAAGGAGGGCTGGGGGATATTGGGATGCATAGGGAGAGGCATCACCAGTAGAAAACAGGAAGTTGTCATCCCTCTGTACAGACAGCTGGTGAGACCTCATCTGGAGTACTGTGTGCAGTTCTGGAGACCCAATCTCCGCAAAGACATAGACAGGATGGAGGCAGTCCTGAGGAGGGCAACTAAAATGGTGCAGAGTCTGCACCAGAAGACATATGAAGAGAGACTTAAGGAGCTTAACATGTATCGCCTTGAGGAAAGGAGGGAGAGGGGGGTCATGATAGAAACTTTCAAGTACCTCAAGGGAATCAACAAAGTCCAAGAGGGTAGCATCTTTCAGAAAAAGAGGTGTGCAAGAACAAGGGGGCACAATTTGAAGATGGAGGGGGGATGGCTCAGGGGTAATGTGAGGAAATATTTTTTCATGGAGAGGGTTGTGGATGCATGGAACATCCTTCCTGAGGAGGCTGTGGAGTCAAAAACAGTGGTGGAATTCAAGAATGCATGGGACCATCACAAGGCAATTCTAGGGGGTTGGGGTAAGAAGTAGGCTGTTGGTTAACTAGGATCTGCAGCTTATCCATTAGGTAGGGAAATGGGCAGACTGGGTGGGCCACGTGCTCCTTATCTGCCATCAAAGTCTATGTTTCTATGTTTGTGCTGTATCAATAAAGATCAATGAAATTACTATTTATATGAATTGGTCACTAGTTTTGAACTTAGTGGTATTTATCACAGAACAGCTTTCTGGTGACTTTTTAATAGAGATGCAGCACAAATAGTCTGTCTTGAGTTATAGGTTGATAGATGCATGCAAGGAGAGTGTCATCTCATGTACTTTTGGATGTGAGGACTGAAACGTGAATGAGAAATTCTGGCTGCCTAATCATGTATGAGTTGACAACCTACTACCAAAGAAACACATTACAGAACACATAGTGACTTACTAAAAATGGATAATGTTGCATACTCTAGATAGTGGTACTTTTTGCCCAGAATGTTATTGCTTGGATTGCATAATCAATTATCTGACTATAGAGTCATTATAAAGCAAACCAGTTAGTCAGATGATCTGTAGTGCCCCTTCTAAATTAGCCATTGTCTGAGATTATACAGTGTATATTAACACTCTTTCATTATGTTAAAAGTACCATCTAACACATGGAATCCTAGCTAGCTAGCTAGTTAATGTTTTTTATCTTGGTAGTAGGGTTCATCATGGTATCATGGTTGTTTATCTGCACAGCGGGATACAGTACTTTGTGTACCTCCCCTTTAGTGCTTTGCCTTATGCTCTGTCTAACCTTGAGCTGTCACGAGGACAGTTATTAAGTATGTGACAGCTGCTGATAGGTTAACTTAAGCAGGCACCAACAAAACAGTCTTTTCTTAAAGTGATTTTTAAAGCAGTAATGTAAATTGAAAAGACTTCACATGTGATGGGTGGCTATTAAATTTAAATGTTATCTTTATTTGTGGTCACTGGCCTCTTTTACCCCCACTCGGCTTTACCACTCATGAGAGTTAAGAGATCACTGACTACTCATGAAGTTAAAAAGGATTTCTCCCAGCCACCCATCACATATTCCATATGTAACTGCACAGATGATTTTTGAGCAACTTCATGCCAAGACAACGTTTGTTATACTCATAAAACATAGTTTAAAATCTGTTGTACATTCTTTCTAGAATGCTATAATCTACTTACCATACTTTAAAGATATTGTGCAAAACCTAAATTAAAATCAACTGGTTGATAATTGTTTCATTATTTGCTTTCTAATTTAGAGTGCTAGCCTATTACTGTTTATTGCACATATAAATTATGTCATCTCTGTCTGTAAAACTGAGTAGGTACACCACAGTCATTTCTTGATCCTTTTTTCAATTAATCTGTTTATAAGTTTTGCTCTTTGATGCTTAAAAAACTGGGCAATTCAACATAAAATGTGTAACATCCATTATAGCCCTTCTTCCATGGAAATTTACATGACTCTGCTTTAAATCCAGACCAAAATCTAAGACTACCTTGCACCCATGGAGAGTGGTCCATAGCATAAGAGTGTTTCATATACAGGGGGAACCTAGCACTCCAGTTGGAAAGGTGTATCCCTTGATCTATAATAATGATTTATCATATTAAATATTACATGGAGGAGTTCTGATACACCATCATTTTATTCATGGGAGGAGACAGAGAGAGAGAGAGAGAGAGAGAAAGAGAGAGATAGATAGATAGACAGACAGATAGATAGATAGATTGATAGATATTTTCATACAGGAGAGAGAGACCGTTGAGACCAAAGTCCTATTTACAAAGTTATCCTGTTACTAATATCTGGTTACAGAACAAAAGTTGGTTACAAAATAAAATCAGCATAATTAAATCTAATTTCATCAAATAAATACAAACACAATTACATAAACAACATGCTCAGTTTCCTTTATTATACTAAACACACAAATAACATTAATGCATATACTGTATTCGTCTAATGTAAACTGCCACACTCCTCAAGAGGAGAAGCCATGCTAGTAGCATCACATGTTGCACTAAGGTACTGTAATGAAAACTAAAACAGCAACATCTGCCTGTAGTATCATTGCTTAGAAAATAAACCTTTGTACATGGTCAGTGTATAGTTCTGTTAATGTCCATATTCATTTTCATAGCTAGAGGTAAATATCATTTGTACCTGGAATTTATTATGTAATATTTGAGATATTATACTTGGACAGCTTTGATGTCTTGTTTTGACATTTCTAATCAATTTATTGACTTTTTTGTTTCATTACAGATGCAGAGATGATGGTTTTTGATCTGTCCTAGCTTGTCAGTTTTAGATTCAAAGCTGGAATTTAGTTCTGAGTGTGTATACCACAGCAGCGAAGATACATTTTATAACATAAATAATGTTGTTTTTGTTGATGGCATACTGCAAGTTGCATAAAAATGACGTTTTCATAATGCTAGACATGTCAGAAACAAAAATACAGAGAATGATGGATAGACAACTGTACACAACTAGTGTGTTCTGCCACAGAGGGTTTCTGATTCCCTGTGACCTCGAGAGAAAAGCTCAAGAGATCCGTGGTCATCAGAGCCCCAATGTAGCAGAATACACAGTTGTGCATTAGGTTGCTCATCCTGTATTTTTTTTAGTGTATAGTGTTACGTGAAATGTGTGCAGTGCTTGTTTTTCTCTTTCAGAATGAAACAGATTTGTACAGTCTCTAGAGGTTCCAGAATGCTGTTCTACCATAGAAGGGTACAGTCACGTTCCATGACCTTTGAACTGTGGTACAACAGCAATTTGAAAAGGATGGATTTCTATATAGAACAATGCTGTACTATACACTGTAATACAGCCAGTCACCAGTAGAAAACAGGAAGTTGTTATCCCTCTGTACAGACAGCTGGTGAGACCCCATCTGGAGTACTGTGTGCAGTTCTGGAGACCCCATCTCTGCAAGGAAATAGACAGGATGGAGGCAGTTCAGAGGAGGGCAACTAAAATGGTGCAGGGTCTGTACCAGAAACCATATGAAGAGAGAGTAAAGGAGCTTAATATGTATACCCTTGAGGAAAAGAGGGAGAGGGAGAGAGGGGACATGACAGAAACTTTCAAGTACCTGAAGGGAATCAACAAAGTCCAAGAGGGTAGCATCTTTCAAAAAAGAGGTGCAAGAACAAGGGGGCACAGTTTGAAGATAGAGGGGGGATGGCTCAGGGGCAATGTGAGGAAGTACTTTTTCAAGGAGAGGGTGGTGGACACATGGAATGGCCTTTCTGAAGAGGTTGTGGGGTCAAAAACAGTGGGGGAATTCAAGAATGCATGGGACAGACATAAGGTAATTCTTGAAGGGGGGGTAGGAGGAAGTAGGCTATTGGTTAACTAGGATCTGCAGCTTATCCAATAGGTTTGGAAATGGGCAGACTAGGTGGGCCAAGTGGTCCTTATCTGCTGTCAAAGTTTATGTTTCTATATGTTGAATATGTTATAATGCTGGACCTAACCAGTGGGGAAGAGTTAAACATTTCATGATGACATCAACAAAGAATTATAGGTTCTGTAGGCAGCATTCTAACCTGAGTGGTGGAATCAAAATAAATAGTTAAAATCCAACAGCTATCCAGTTTACATCTAGTGAGACTTGGAGAGATTGGAATGATGCAACAGACAGCTTTGTTTTTCAGAATGTATTGTATTCATTATATTCACTGCATTATGTTGCACTGTATTTGAAAATTTCAGTAAAATGTACTGTAGTACAGACAATTAAATTCTTCAAAAGAAAATATTTAGTTTGAAGTATTTACATTTTCAAATGAGACAGTGTGGTAGGAACTGAGCATGCAATGATCAGACTCAGAATTAAGGATAGGAGAACCACAAGAGATTCCGGTAAGCCATGAAAAGTTTTGATAGTTATGGTAGTTATTCACGCTTTATCAGCACTTTCAGAGCTTTTTAGTTTAAAGTACCAAAACAGTATGTAGTACCATTTCAGTACACCACTGAGAATAACATCATGTGATATAGACAGACTTATTGGGTTCTTTCACCAGCACCTCCATCCTTCATTACTGGTCTTTTTACCACCACCAGATGTGTTTCTAGATATAGATGTGATGGTGGCATATATTAAGCATCCAAATAGATGGTCTAAAATTAATAGACCCTTATCAGAACCTGAAAAATAGTTCTGATAAGGTTATTTGACAGAATAGGGTCAGCATGGCTCAGTTGGTAGTGCATCCACTTCTGGACCAGAAGGTCGTGGGTTCTCATCCCACACCGGGATTGGACTCATACCTAAAAATGTTGGCACTTAAGTGCAGTATTAGAAGAATGCTGTACTGCTGGGGTGTGCTATCCTTCAGATGAGATGTTAAACCGAGGTCCCATCTACCCATCCTGGTGTTGTCCTGGTGGGTGGTCAAGTGCAAGTAAAAGAACCCAATGCACTCTTTGCATAGAGTAGGGGGCATTCCTGGTGTCTTGGCAAATATTCCCCTTCCTATAAAACTGGTTCATGCAATTGTCCAGGCTGTGTGTGTGTGTGTGTGTGTGTGTGTGTGTGTGTGTGCTAATGTGCAATATGGCCGCCACTACACATTCGGTCACTTTACTACTAGTCTAGCATTGCTTGTAAAGTGCTTTGGGATACATTGTGTATGAAAAAGACTATATAAATGCTGATTCTTCTTCTTCTTCGTCTTCTTCAGAAAATGGCATAGGTTCTAAGTCACTTTTAACTTACTAAGCCCCAAACTTGGTACCCTCTGCAGGAATACATCCACCGAAAAGGAATTGCTAGAGATTCCCAGGGTACGATTAAAAATTGCAGGTGCTCATGCTTTTGCTTTCTCAGCTCCAACCCTGTGGAACTCTCTACCTCATAGGTTAAGAGAATGCCTGACCGTTGATAGATTTAAGACCGAGCTAAAAATGTATTTATTTAATCTTGCCTTCCCTAATGACTAATGTGTTTTATCTTCCTGTTTTAATGTTATATTTTGTAATTGATTTTATGTGCAGCTCCTTGGTTCTTGAAAGGCGCTATAAAAATAAAGTTTGATTTGATCTGATTTGATTCCACTCCTGTTCATGCAAGATCATTCTCAAAATGATCCTCCTGCTGTTTGACCATGTGAATGAGGTCAATAGTGGTGGTGCCTCCAGAGCTACCCTGGCCAAACAGGACCCTACCGTTCACTCCTTTTACTGCTTTGCTACTGGCTCTCCTTCTCTTACCCATCACTGTTCCCTTTACCAACTCGTTTCTGTTCCTCCCCATTTTCAAAGTTTCCTCTCCAATTGTGCCTTCTTGCTCTGCTAAATCTGGTTAGCATCCCTCCTTTCCTGTTTTCACCCTCTGCTCCCTACTCTCTGCTGCTCTAAGTGTACTGGCCAGCCTTCTTTATCAGCTCGGCTGCATTCACTCTGGAACTCCCCTTCAACTATAGACTTTACCCTCTATGACTCTTTCAAGCCTCTTTTGTGATAGTGTTTTTCACCTGCTTACTCCTCTTCTCATTAGCTGTTACCTGATCTTGTCTGCCTCTGTTCATTTTCTACCAAAGCACACCAGGTTTGCCTGTTTGCTTATTTTGGTATCTTTCATTATGTTTCCATCTCAACAGTAATTTTTACTTTGCTTTATGCTCACCCCTTTATGATGTCATGTCATGATGTTTAAGCAATAATCCATGACAGGGTGTGTGTAGTTGTGGGATTTACTTGCACATTGTGTGGTGTGTCATAAGGGGCAGCCAAACGACTTAAACCACACAAGAAGTGGGTAAATCATACTACTACACACACCCTGAAGTGCATTATTGCAATTATAAAATGAATTTGTATTTTTTTTTCAGTTGATTAAGTTCAAAGAAAGTAAATATTTAATCAGCGGGATCTTGTCTGGTTGTCTGTTGGTGGCTTTACTTACATCATGTGACATGTTTTGACCAATGAGGTTACAGGGTTTTCACAACCATTTTTATAATAAAGTATTGTCATGCTGAGTGGTTGCTTCACTGCAGTTGTCAGCTGTACCTTTCAGTTACCCTGTTTGATTGTCTATGTCAGCACATAAATATTTCAGCCTGCCTGTAATTGTTTTCTTCTTTATTTGCCTCCCCGGATCACACCTGATAACGAGCTCCAGATGAGTGCGCCTTTCCCAGATTCCAGTTTTTATAGAAATAAAATAAATAAATTATCTAATGTAATGGGCAGACTAAGTGGGCCAAGCGATCCTTATCTGACATCAAATTCTATGTTTCTATGTTTCTCTTCTCTCAAATTTACTCACAATATGACAATTGTTATCACTTATTAGAGGCAGGACTTTTCAAATCTCACTTACATTCTGAGTCAAGTCACTGCGTATCCCCCGTGTATTTTAGAGCTAATATGCTATATCAGTGTCATCACTCATACAGAAAAATTATATATTTTCCATATATAGGAAACATATATTTTAATTTTACCCACAATAGTTGCTTGCATGCCCTGTATATTGCCCATATGTTCTCCATACACAAGTTATAGTCTTCTATATATTTTAATGAGAAGATACTGCCTACATCAGTTTTAAATTTATTTGGAAATTTGTAACTGGAAAAGGCACAGTCACCTGAAGCTCATTTCCAGGTGAGACAAGGGGAAGGGGGACTGATAACAGAAGGAAAGACTACAATAAAGATAAAACTACCAATATCAAACAATAATTTACAGAAACAGCAGTAATCCAGTAACATAATGCAAATTAAAGTACAGGAATAAAATGTTTTAATAGTGTAAAAGAATGAAATGCAAGAGGGCAGAGTACAGAAAATGGTTCTTAGTACAATAAAATATTGTTGCAGGAGGCTGCATGAGGCTAAAAAACATGGGTCCTGAATTTTCAAATGATCAGGAATAGCATACAGTGCTTGCGCCTTCAAGGAATGGTGAAAGGGGCACCTTGCTCCATACTATGTGTCATTCGCAATTTTCAGATGCCACCTGCAACAATGGAGGGGGGTGTCTGCACCAGCCAAGCTTGCACCGCACTTGCAGTAAAAAGGCACAGCTGCACCCTGGCAGATGGTGGCTTGCTCCTTGGCAGTGCTGGTACATCACCTTTTTCAGGATTCCAGAAGAACCACAATGGGCACAGGGGTGAGGGCTTGCCAGGAGTCAGACCAGCCTGGAGCTGGTCTAACAGCCCATGTACCATGCACAACACTAGTGCGGCATGCAAGTTGAGTACATGCCCACTGTGGATGGCCCACAATGGCAATCATCATCCTGCCACAAGGTGAAAGGATGATGTTGAAACAGTGCAGGCCCAGGACAGGTGCCGCTGCCACCTGTAGTCCTACTGGGCATTCCTCAGCTAGCATACTAGGCTGTGATGGTCAACCCTGTGGCACCTCTATGCCATGCCTGTGCCTGGGTATGTATGTCCTGCCCTAGCTCTTAGCCATATGCTGAATCTCCCAAAGATCACAGCCATACTTCACCCCCTGGCCATCCCCATTGCCGTTCCACACCTCCTGGTACTGGTGGTGTCGCCATCAGGCATGGCTCATGGCCTGTGGTGTCCACTGATCCCCTCACTCCTGCTAGACCTCTCCCCATAGCCACTGGCAGCCAGCAAGCCATGCAGCCTTTGGACTTCTGCACTGGTCACCATGGTGAAGGGCCATCCCACAGCTTGCAGCAATGCCCTCCCATGCACCTTCTGTGTGGTGCATGGGAGCAAATTCGCAAACCTGCAGCACTTTGGTGCCAGGACACCACCTGTACTAGAATCAGGGGCAGGATCCTTGGCACATCAGTGATCAATGCAAGCTACTATTTGCTGCAGCTTGTTTCAGTCTATGGGGCCCTTTGAATATTGAGCCCATGGGATGCTGCAGTACAGCACGGTTGGGACAGATTGGGGTATGGGGCGCATCTGAAAGTGGCTATGGGGCACACCTAGAAAAATCTACAGGGGAGGGCACAGGGTGACACACTCGTATCAGCATTCTAGTTCGACTTGATATGCTAGGTCTATGCTTGTATCTTACATTTACTCACAGTGCCCAAAATACACCATTTAATTAGCAAATGACAAATACAAATATTTTCAGAGTTTTGAAGTGGCCACAACCCTACAGAGGGAGGCCCACCTGGAAATGTCCTGCTAACATGGTGAGCAAGTCAGACTGGGCCTCTCACATCTAAGGTGCTTCAAACTGCTTGCACTTTTTCAAAGATCTTTGAAAAGACAGCAGTAATGTGAAATGCATTAGGCCTGATAGGTACTTTGGGGACTGCTTTAATTGTCTGTGTTCAATGTTGGCACCTTATAATAAAGTAATTACATGCAGTATTAACTGGCCTATTGTGGACTCACTGGTGGCGAGTGCTCTGCACTGGAGTGCAGCATGCAGGATGCAACTCACTGGCGGACATACTGCTGGAATATAAGAAGGAAAGATTTTCTTCATAGGTGTCCACCTGCACCAGGACTATCTGGATGCCACACGCAGCCCACTGCATAAGATTAGCAGCGTACCCAGCCACAGTGATGCCCGTGGCATTGGACCAAAAACCCCCAGGCATAGGCTGGCTATCAGGAATACAGAATCTGTATAGCTGGGGCTTACTAGCCAGACTACTGTAAGAGGTATACAGACAGGCCACAAACCCAACGCCCTGTAACTGCTACTACCATGCATCATCAGTGAAAGACAGGAAAAAATAAGTAGACTGGGTGGGCCAGGTAGCCTTTATCTGCTGTCAGATTCTATGTTTCTATGACACACAAGACTTGGGAGAGACTCATGAATGTACATGAGCAGTTAACCCACTTGTTGCACAGCTTGCCTATCACTATAAGCTACCATCTGGGACCTGAGGTCTGCACACCACGTTAGGTACGCAGTGCTATAATATACAGTACAGGTAGCAGGAGGGCAGGCGTTCATGAATTCAACGCAGTATACAGAATGTCTGTGACTCAGTTAGTAGCACTCCCACCAAAGAAGAGTCAGAAGTCGTGGCTTTAAGTTCCACATCCAATGCTGACCGAATGTGTCACAGTCAAAGGTGCCATTCTTCCAATGAGATGTCAAACCAAGGTCCCTTCTTCTAGTCTTTAGTGACTCTCTAAATAGTATTTAAAGACCCACTGGTGTCACAAGGAAAACCTTGGTGAAAAATCATTTTAAAACATATCTGCATTTATGTCTCCTTGGCCTGTCAGTACCTATGGCCCCCTTCTCTATATAAAAACACTGCACATAACTTGGAAGCAGGTTTATGCTTACCTAAACTTTACCTGCTCTGGTTGCTTGTCACACATGGCATCTCGGCCCTCCACTTATGACATTACTAGCTGACGTTGTGGGAAAAAGTTATTATTAACAGAGGATTATGATATTACATGTAGCTATGCAGGCAGGGAGGATGAAAATATATAGACTGCAATTCCACTTTATCCTAATGTGCATTGCTATTTTTAAGAAAGGAGAAACTACACTCAAAAAAATAATACAGTAGCACGGTAGAACCAATTTAGTTTGGGTTGGGTGGGTGCTCTAATGTTATATTGCAGTTTCCAGATGCTTACACCTCATCTGTTCTTCAAGTGAATTACACAACATTTTTGAAAGCATGTATTCTGGAACAGGATCTTTTGATCTGCCAGTGTCAGTGAAATTGAGGTCAATGGTCTTTTGCTAGGAAGTGGCAAAATATATAAAAAAATATATACAGATTAACCCTGATAATGTGAATTCATGTCCCACTGCCTCTGTCACACACAAGACAATCAGTAGCACATGAATTAGCCTTATTAGGGCTATGGGAAAAACACTGAAGCCACCATTGCTGTTTACCCATGAGACCGTCACAAAGGAGCCCAGTCTCACTGCAGGTAATGTCACCAGCATTGCATGTCTCTTGCATTCCCTTGCTCAGGCATTTGACTGCCAGTTTTATTTAAAAAAAAAAAAAAAAAAAGTAGCATCCACCCAAACCTCAACACCAGCATAGGAGTGTTGCAAATTTTAATCTGCCAGTGAAACTGGTGCCAAGTTGGGAACTACCTGCAGTGCATGGGGGAGTTCAAAGTTCAGAAACTCACTCCCAACTTTGCATGGAAAATTCATTTTTATTTAAAAAAAACTCATTAAATAGACAGAATCCACACTCACCCACTGTGACATAGAGTGCGCACCCCTTCCCACCACCCAGACACTTTAGTAGTATGTATCCTCACCCTTCTACCCTCTATCCTCCTACATTCCTCTTCCCCCTCCACAGTAACAGTGAAGTTTTATTCATAAACACAGATAATAATAAGCTAATTCTAGTGGAATTTTTCTCCACACCCACGGCACATAAGAAACCCTCACTACTCACCTCCCTCAGCCTGTCATTGTCTGTAAGTCATAGAAATAGATACCATAACCCTCACCCTGCCACTCTCTAGTATCCAGTGTTCCTCCTCCCTTACTCCCCCAACACAGAAAAGGATACAGAAAAATCTTTGAAAAAAGAAAATGATCCTTCACTGGTGTGAGTGCCCACTCTTCAGTGTCCTGCTTCAGAATGACTGAACAATGACTTCCTAACATATAGAGGCACCTGATTGGCTTACAAGAAGTCAATCAGGTTTTATTAGATGTGAGGATGTCACTGATCATTCATTCTTCAGCAAGACACTGAAGAGTGAGCATACTTACACAGGCATTGGGATGTTTTTCTTTTTTTTTCTAGTAACTCTGTATCCTTGGCTACTTTCTGGGCTTGGGGGAAGGAGAGAGTCTCGGATAATAGAGGATGATAGGCTGACTTGCTTATCTCAGTCTCCAAATGCCATAATGTGACTCCCAACCTGTGGTGGTACCATGAGATGATATAATTTTTACGTGCACCTTCCTGCTCTTCTAAGTAGAGGACAGAGTCACCAGTTGGAGTAGAAGGGCCTGAGAGCAATGGGCCTCATTCCGCTCGCTTTAGGGTTTTCCTACTTGCTGGTTCCACTCCAGGGATGCTGTTGGCTTGGGCTCCAATGTGTGCATATGCATGTACGCGTATGAGTGAACCCAGAAGCCATACAGAGTCTCTCCTCCCTATTTCACCCATCCACAGTCAGCTTGTAAAATTGTAGGCATATTCTTTTAGGCCCGTGCCATATCTGGTATTTATTTGCAATTCATTGGTGGCTAAAATATATTATATATAGTATCTGTTAGGTTTGCCTCTTGTCTACATTGTATAAATTATGATAGCATAGTGTGTGTCTGTATGTGTGTATGTGTGTGTGTGCGTGCGTGCATGCGTCCGTTCGAGCATGAGTGTCACTGACTGCTTCTTGCGTACTGAAACATATCATTCAAAAAAAAACTTCTGCTCTACACATTACATTAGTTTCCCAATCAAAATTATATTAAATGAAAACAAGAACTGTGTGCAATGTGTGTTTAATCTAAAATTATTTTTAACCCATGAGGAACGAGTGCTAATATGAATGTCTTTATTTTGCAGTCACCCATGGAAGAACAGAATCAAACAGTTTTCCATATCTCACACTTCATAATCGTTGGTTTTTCTGGACTGCAGGATTGGCTGTCACGGAGTATCCTCTTCTCTGTTTTCCTTGTAGCTTACATTGTTACAATTGTGGAAAACCTCCTTTTTATATCTGTTATTAGGCTGGACAGTGGACTGCACTCACCAATGTACATTTTCATTTGCAACTTGGCCATCTTAGATCTGCTCAACCCTTCTGCTACCATTCCCGAGATGCTATACTATGTAGCATCTAATGACAAATCAATTAACTTTGGGCCATGCCTATTCCAAATGGCTTTTTATCTCACTGTTAATATAACAGAAGGATTCACTATTGCACTCATGGCTTATGATCGTTACCAAGCCATATGTAACCCGCTCCATTATCCCACTAGAATGACCAACAACCTCGTTGTCAGAATGATAATATTCTCCTGGTTGCCAGGGACTATGGTTGGACTACTTTATATCTGCCTTGTTCTCACTGTACCCTTTTGTGGACCAAATAAAATTATGAATTATTTTTGTGACTATACCATGATAATGGAGTTAGCCTGTGCTGATGTTAGTTTCCAGGTTAAAATTTCCTTATTTCAGAGTTTGATTTTTCTGTCTTCTTTGATTTGCTGTATCATTTTTTCTTATGTAAAGATACTTATATCAGTATTCAAAGTTACATCTTCAGAAGGGCGCTGGAAAGCCTTTTCAACCTGTGCCAGCCACCTCTTGGTGATTGCTGTGCACATGCTGGTGGTGGCTTTTGTTCTTATTGCCTACAGAATTCCAGGATTTTCTGCCGATGTTCTCACATTAGCATCTGTGTTACAGAATGTTCTTCCCTCGCTGGTTAATCCCATGATTTACTGTCTAAGGACAACAGAAATCCGAGCCGCCTTCATCAAACTTCTTAAAAGAAATGTAATCACAATTAGTTACTAAAATAAGGGACATAAAACTAGAACTGGGCAATTTTTTTTTCTACTTATGAATTCCACAGAAATTCTTTTCTTTTCACATTTACAGAATTTCACATAAATTCTGCATAATTGGTTAACACCTTAAGAAAAGAATCTGCACATTTGTTTGCACTTGAGTGCTGACTGCCATCGAGCAGTCCACTTCTGTGTTGTGTTGAGATTTTGGTCCTGGGTATTTTTGCACTCACAGATGCATTTTGTGCTTCTGCAGTTTCTTTTTCTTAGCCTTTGAAGTCTCTGGGAAACCTTTGAGAAACCCAATATTTAAACAAAGTTCTGCTTACTTTTCACATATTTTCTGCATTTTTCTGTTGTTTTTTCCTTCATTACCAAGGTCAGCTTGGAAATAGTATCGCTGCCCCTCGGGTTTCATCTGCTTTTGCTACCTGTCCTCACATGATGTCATAATCATGTTTGTGAATGACAACTGGTTGCTGTGGAAACAATGTCAAAGCAGGAGATTATGATGTCACATGTAGACAAGCAGCAGGAGCAAAGGACAGGAATCCAGTTTTCATTCAAAATTCTTAATGAGATAGAATGGTGGGATTAAAACAAATGAAATATAGGAAGGAGGACTAAAGTAATGACATCACCTCCAGGGATAAGAAAGCAAAGCAGGAAATCTCTTGCCAAATATTATTAAAGATATAGATTTTGTTCTTATCGGTGGTAGAACTATTAGTTATAGAGATGGGAATTTCACCTAGCACTCTGCAAATGGTGCTTCCATGATTGATTGATTTTTCTCAAATATTAATGCATTAGACAGCATTTTAGACCTAGAAATTATAGAAAGGATAGACTCTCCACATCTCCCAGTGCAGGATATATTAAATTATAATAAAGAATCAGAAAGCATCCCTGATATTATTCAAAATAGCTTAGAGGTGATTAATACGAAAAGGATTAAATGGCACAAGTCACTATTGAGATAATAGAGAGCTGTCTGAATTCTAATCAGGCCCTAGAATATAGAAACATTGGGCCCTATTCTCAAAGGTCAGTGCAAACCATGCAAAAGGCAGCTTACACTGATTGCTGGTGTGCCAGGGACCCTGTGCCCCTTTCTCTATGGGTAGCATCCCAGTATCAAAGTCCCGTGGCTTGTGGCAAACTTGGGCTTGTGCCAAACAGACGGTGCATCAGGAAGGTTTGCCTCAAGATATGGGATGGTCCTGCAGCAATAGCACCATGGACAGGTGCCTGGTGGCTAGTGCCATCCCAGCTGGGATCCCCATAATACTTAAAAATGTTCCCTGGTATTCTAGGGCACCCCCCAGCTCCGATCCCTAATTGTACAAAAAATCCCCTTGTAGTCTAGGGCACCCCCCAGCCCCGATCTCTGATTGTATAAAAAAATTCCCTGTTAGTCTAGGGCACCCCCCAGCCCCGATCGCCGATTGTACAAAACAAAATTCCAGTAGTGTAGGGCACCACCCCATCCCCAATCCCCGATTGTACAAAAACATTTTCCTGGTAGTCTACAGCACCCCCCAGCCCTGAACCCTGATTGTACAAAAGAAATTCCTCAGTAGTCTAGGGCACCCACGCCCCCCAGCCCCAATCCCAGATTGTCGAAAAAATTCCCTGGTAGTCTAGGAACTTATACTGTTGACACAGCGATGGCAAAACCACAAAGACCATTACTGTGACAAAATCTACGGTTCTCTGTAATGGTCTGTGGTATTGCCAACACTGCTGCCTTCCATGATTTCACTCCCTCCCCAAAATAACTCTGACTTGGAGTTAATAATCTAAAATGAGGGTGTGTGAGGGCACAGCCCCCTGCATGGGGGTGTGTGGGGGGCAAAGCCTCCCAAGAAAAACACCTTCTTCTTCTGATGGCACAATGCTGACTGTTGGCATTGTGCCATTACTGTAATGCCAATTGACAAATTTCATGTCAATGCAGCTTGGTGGGACCGTCTAGGGTATCCCCCCAGCCCCGAGCCCCAGTTGTACAAAACAAATTCCTTGGTAGTCTAGGCCCTCCCCCCAGCCCTGATCTCTGATTGTACAAAAAAATGTTCCTAGTAGTCTATGGCACCCCCCAGCCCCAATGCCTGATTGCACAAAAAAAATTCCCTGGTAGTCTAGGGTAGCCCCCCCAGCCCCACTCCCCACAGGCAAAACATTCCCTGGTGGTTCAGGATACCCTCCCAGCTCCTGACCCCAATTGTACAAAATTCTGGTAATCTAGGGCTCCCCCCCCCCCAGCACCGATCCCCAATCCTCATGTAATAATGATGAAATTGCCCTGGTAATCTAGCAGATCCCCCAGCCCTGATCCCCACTGTATTCAGTACGTGCTCATTATTAGCTCAGTCAGTGGTCAGCCATGGAGGTATGTGGAGGTCTGTGCTGGTCACTGGCTTGGAAATGGGGGGAGCAGAGTGGTGGGACACTGCCATATGGGGTGGGGCTGGGGAACCACTAGACTATCATGGAAAGTTTTGTCACATGTTTCATGAGGATCAGGACTGGGAGCTGGGGAGACTGCTAGACTACCAGGGCAATTTAGTCATTATTGCATGGGGATCAGGGATTGTGGCTGGGGCAGGTGCACTAGACTACCTGGGTTTTATTTTTGTACAATCAGGGATTGGTGAGGGGGGGTGACCTAGAATACCAGGGAATTGTTTTTGTACAGTTGGTGATTGAGGCTGAGGTGGGGTGCCATAGACTACCAAGGAATTTTTTGTTTTGTACAATTGGGGCTAGTGGGATACCCTAAACTACCAGGGAATTTTTTTTTGTACAGTCAGAGATCAGGGCTTGAGGGGGTGCCCTAGACTACCGGGGAACATTTTTTTGGACAATAGGGGATTGGGACAGGAGGCATGCCCTAGACTACCAGGGATTTTTTTTTTTGTACAACTGGGGATCGGGACTGGGAGTAGTGCCCTAGACTACCAGGGAATATTTTTTGTGCAATCAGGAATTGGGGCTGGGGGATGACCTAAACTACCAGGGATTTTTTTTGTACAATCAGAGATCAGGCTTGAGGGGGTGCCCTAGACTACCAGGCAATGTTTTTTTGTACAATAGGGGATTCAGGCTGGGTGGGTGCCCTAGACAACCATGGAATTTTTTGTGTGTACAATCGGGGATCAGGGCTGGGAGTTGTGCCCTAGACTACTAGGGAACTTTTTTTTTCACAATCAGGGATCAGGGCTGGAAGGGGGGCAGGTGCCCTAGACTACCAGGGAACATTTTTATGTATGACTGGGGATTGGGGGGGTTCATACTCCTAGGATTGGGACTGTGGCACATTGGTGCAACCCCCAGATGACAACTAAGTACACTTAGACCAGCCCCTGGCTGGTCTAATGGCATTTATACAGTTGTCCTCTGGGAGAGTGTTTAGAATATTGATTAAGGGGATGTGGCAGCTTGCTTCTGCCGCAAGCCCCCTAGCGCCATATAGCAGCCCCTTTCCTGAGTGTCAGTGCCCACAGCTGTACAGCAAGGTAGAAGAGCTGATTCTGTAGTACCTCTGTGTATATGTTAATGTTTCTGAGTTTTATCATGTTTTTGTTTTTATGATTGTACAGTGTGGTAAGCACCCTGAGTCCTTTGGAAAGGGCACCATATAAATATAATTACTGGTGACACTGTTTATTAACCAGTTGTCCATTTCTATCAGGCACTGTAAAAACCTGCTTAACTGATAACTATCAGTTACTTGCTTATTATGGTGCTCTATAATAACCACGTAACCAGTTGTCATAAGTTAATGTCAATATTTTCTTTTCTTTTTGTAAAAATACACCTTAGATCACACATGCAACATTTATCCTTCTATTTTATATTGATGTGCTAAACAAATAAACCTGTGTTTTCAGTGTGCTTATATTTCTGCCTTTTTGCTTAGTAGTACTTCATCTGGGGAATTACACCAGTTGATAAACAGTATCACCAGTAATTATAAAAAATAAATTATGTGCAGATGTGTTATTACTCATTTTTAGATTTGCTATTGGGGTTTTAAGTGGCATCTTATATTGAGTTTGTGAAATAACTTGTACTTCACAGCTGCACATACATTATTTCTTATAAAATTATCTTGCCTTGCCTCTGTGGGTCTGAGCAGTAGGCAACCTCTCTGGAATGCTTTAGACCCAAGTTCATGCCCCATGTCAGTATTGGAGGCTGGCAGTGAGGGCTCCAGAGCAACCTTTGGATGTTCTCCTCTCAGAGGGAAGGATTGCATTACCCTGCTCTCTTACTGACCCCTGGTGGCAGCATACTTGTGTATGCACTAACACATGAGAAGTTGTGTGGCAACGCTAAATTACTGCATGCCACAGGTGGGTATGCCTCGTGCCTTCAACTACCTGGGACGTGTGGTCATTTATGCCATTTCCACTCACCAGCACTCACTAATTCATAAAGAGCTTACTCTGCACAGCCACTTCTCGAATTGCTCACTCTCTCTGAACCAGTGCTCACTCACCCTCTCTATACCGGATTTACATTTATATATATATATATATATATATATATATATATATATATATATATATATGAAGCACTTACTCAGCAGAGCTGCTCCTCAACTCACTTTCTGTACTGGCATTCATTCATTCTGTCTGCACCACGGCACTCACTCACTCTCTCTCTGTATTGGCACTCACTCACTCACTCGTTCACTCACTCTCTCTGTACCAGATTTTATATATTTTTGATATATCAGAAGCACTTAATCAGCAGAGCCACTCCTCAGCTCACTCACTCTCTCTGTACTGGTGCTTGGCACCACCTGCTAGTCCCATCTGTAGAATCATATTATAAAAATAAAATATGGATGATCATAAATAACTCACCTTGTGTTTCCATCTATGGGTCGAGATAACAAGAAGGACTTCTCGAGCTTCGTTCTTCTAATCACAAACACCGGATATGAATGCCCCTGAGCCAATACCCAGTACGTCATCCACCTCTGACATAACAGCTCACACAACAGGCCCCCCCCCCACATCTAGACAGAATTGCCACCCGATGCCTACGGTTTCAGACAGTGCACCACAGCTGGATACTGCTACATCTATAATAAATTATGTACTTTTGATATGTATTGCTAATGCTAACAAGTTACAAGGTAGTCATGAGGCAAGTAAATCTTGTGGTAGCCCTCAATTGCATACAGTAACTACACCTGTATGATTGGACTTATCTGATTGCACTACAGATGGTAATGCTGCACCTATTGAACCTATGGACATTATGGACTGTATTCCTGCACAAAAATGACAAATTTTTGTAGCAGGAGATTCAGTTATTAAACACATTGATAGAGTAGTGTGCAATCAGGATAAATCAAACCGCACCTGCTCAACCTTTCATGGTGCAAAAATTGCTGATATCACCAGAATGTTACCTAACATACTATAGAACAAGGGAGTACACCCATTAATTATAGCCCATGTGGGGACAAACAATATCATGCATGATGAGCTAGCCAATATAAAACTCGACATAGTAGCATTATCAAATAAATTAATCAATCTAGACTGTGAACCGGTGTTCTCTGAAATTCTCCTCATTCCTAGAGCGTCTATTAAGGTGAATAATAAAATCAAGCAATTTAACGAGTGGCTTGGAAAGTGGTGTTTCAGACACGGTATCAAGTGCATTCGTCATTGGGAAGATTTTGTAGGCAGATTTGAATTATATTGTGGTGACAGACTTCACCTTAGCAGAAGAGGGAGTTTGCTTCTAGGTAAACATATCCTTGCCTCCATTACCCGTAGTTTAAACTAGTCAGCATGGGGGAGAGACCGGGCTTGCCAGCCTTTCTTAACGGGGGTGATAGCGCTAACACATTTTTAAGAAAAAACAACTAAAATTTTTATATTTCAATGCTAGAGGCCTCAGTAAGAAAATTAATGAGTTTAAAATTATAATTAATCAGGATAATATTAATGTCATAGCTATTACTGAGACCTGCAGCAACAATAAATCTTGTTGGGACTGACTTATACCTGGTTTTACAGTGTATAAATTGAATAGAGATGTCAGAAAGGGAGGAGGCATTGCCTTTTTTATTAATAGTAACCTGAGATCACTGAACATATCAGATAAGATCAAATATCATAATGATGAGATTGAATCCTTATGGATTAAACTTTTACTTAAGGAGAATGAACACATCATATTTGATGTGTGCTATAGACCCCCCCAGTTTTACCATAAAAATCTCTGATGACATACTGTATTACTGGAACCAAAAACAGTTTGTGAATTGGGTAATATTATTTGTATGGGAGATTTCAGTCTAGGGGATATTTTGTGAAACTCTGCTGCTGCTACTTCAGGTCCAGGTAATAAACTATTATCAACTTGCCATCAACTCAATTTGAAGCAATGTGTAAATCAACCAACTAGGGGTGAACGTATTTCAGGCCTAGTTTTTCACAATGACGATTTGGACATTGGTAGTGTGTCTGTTAAATCTTCAATTGGAAACAGTGATCACAATGCTATTTTTTTTACATTAGACATAAAATCTATTAGCAGTGTCAATACCATTAAAATATTTCAATATGATAAAGCTGATATGCAAAAATACAAAAAGAGAATTAGCAGCTTTAAACTAAGACTGCATTTTTTCCACTCAGTCTATTCGGGAAAGCTGGGAGCTGTTTAAAAACATGTCAGTTAGTTTAAGAGATAAATACATTCCCTCCAAACTAAAAAATTATAATAGGAATCAACACCCAAAATGGCTGAATAAGTCCATTCGTAAATTACTAAAACAGAAAAATAAAAAATATTCTATGTATCAAAAAACATGTACACAGGAAAATTGGGCAGCCTATTTAAAATTAAAAAATGCAAATCTAAAATATGCAAATCAAAATCTTCATGGGAGTATAATTTGGCCAGTGCTGCAAACAAAAATAATAGCAAATCATTTTATTCATACATAAACATGCTTAAAAAACCTGCTTGTCAAGTTGGTCCTTTATTAGATAATAATACCACTGTCTATGAACCCAAAAATATGGCAGACATTCCTAATTCCAATTTCTGTAATGCCTTCTATCGTCCAGATACTGACACATATGAAAAAGTGGACAGTACTGATGATTTAATAAGTATTTCTGAAGATACTATCCATAATAACTTAAAACACCTAAAAGGGAAAATGAGCCCTGGTCTGGATGACCTCTTTGGTCATATATCTTTTGAAGGATAGTATAACCCATCCACTAAGGCTTCTCTTTGAAGGATGTCTGGCATATAATTTTGTTCCCGCCAAGTGGAAATCAGCATATGTTATTCCTTTACATAAGAAAGGTCTGAAGACTAATTGGGAAACTTACAGAATAATAAGTCTTACTTCTACTATTTGTAAAGTGTTAGAAGGTGCTAGTAAATATTTAATTACCCCAATTCTTAGTTCACTAGATCCAGAACAACATGGATTTAAAAAAGTCAGGAGTTCCTTAAGCAATCTTTTATGTTTCTATGAACAAGACAGTTTTCATCTTGATAACAGTACACCATATGATATTATCTACATTGATTTCAGCAAAGTGTTTGATGTAATGCCACATGGGTCATTAATCACTACACAAAATTGGTATTAATAATTGCTAATTAATTGTTAATTGGATTGAGAATTGGCTCAGTTCTAGATCCCAGCAAGTTTTAATCAATGGACATTTGTCAGATCCCGATAAAGTCACAAGTGGAGTTCTGCAAGGATCTGTATTAAGCCCTTATTCCAGCTATTTATATCTGAGCTATCAAAAAATTGTATTTCATCGTCTATCAAGTATGCAGATGATATTGAAATAGGTGGCCCTTGTAACCACTCTGAAAATACTCTAACCATTCAAAGAGATCTTGATAATATTACAAAATGGGTTCATTATTGGGGCATGAGACTGAGTACCTTAAGATGCAAAGTCATGCATGTAGGGGTTAACAATCCACTTACAGATTACTACTTAGGTGGTACCCTTTTAGAAATCACAATAGATTAAATAGACCTAGGTGTACGGATTTCTAATGATATTAACTACAATAAACAAATCAATACTGCCATTAAGAAAACTAATTGAGTTATATTGGCCATCAAAAGAAATATTGTTTCTAGGGACCCTAGGCTCATGATGCCATTATTTAGAGTTTATGCAAGGCCACACCTGGAATATGCTGATCAATTGTGGCGCCCTTATAAAAAATCTGAAATTTCTACTCTGGAAAGGATAAAGAGAAAATTTACAGAACATATACCAGGCCTATATAATGTATAATATGAAGATAGGATAGAAGAACTGGCCCTTTTGCCTCTGGCAACATGCTGTCAGAGGGGTGACCTTTTATTGATGTTCAATATCTTCCAGGATCCATATTTAATCTCAGAGTTGGGCTTGGAGTTTAAAAGTGACCACTATTGTACTAGGTGGCACCCACTTCAGCTCAAGAGGAAAAGTTTCCGGCATGATAACTGAAAATATTTTTTCACCCAAAGAATTATTAATCCTTTAGACATTATTGCTAGGAAATCAAAATCTGAGTTTAAGCATCGTCATGATGTTCATATTTTTGAGGGGCTGGATATTAGCTTCCATAATCAGTTTAATAGGTGCAGTCATGGGCACATAGCCTCCTAGCACCTTACAGACCTAAGTAAACCTTAGTGAACATGCTGTTATCTCAACTCCTTGATGGCAACAAAGCCTTCATGAGTATGGTCACCCATACATTATTCCTTATGTTGCATTCAGTTGAGCAATCCCTGTATATTATGCTGTGAAAATAATTCCTGGATGACAACAGTGCCATAGCTCATGCCAATGAAGGAATCAGATGCATTCAGGGAATGTAGAGCTAATAAGGGCTTCAAAGTCAGTAAAGACAAAGGGCCTGATTCCAGGATGACTTGCACATGGCACAAGACAATTTACGCTGAACCCCATGGCATAAATCACACCTTGCACCATAAGATATGCAAGTCACAATTCCAAGATGTGGCTTGTGCCATGCTGCATGCAGGTTGTGCCAAAGGTGGACTACACCACCCACTGTGCCCATAACCCACTGCGGCATGGTGCTGGGGTGGGTTATGGCAGCAACTGTGCTCTATTCTGAAAGGGCGGCTGCCATAACCCACCTATGCAGTTCCAAGACCTGCTATAGCACTGCGGAGTTAAACCAGCATAGAGGTGGTCTAGGGGGCATCCATCCTAGCAAAATGATGGATGCCCCCCCCCACAGCACCATGGAAAGCACATAGCCCTGCTTCACGTCCCCCCCAGCAAAGTCATGCCCACAACCCTGAATGTTGGGGACCCCTTGCGGTCTGTTTACTACACTGCTCCCAAACACCTGTGCCACCCAGCCAGCCCCCCCAATGCCCCCAGGTGATTGCGGGTGTGTTTTGGGGAGGGGTCTCCGGGGGCAATAAACTGCAGACTGTGACTTGCAGCACCTAGGCCCATTGTGCCATTCCTGTGGCGCTAGCCTGTGGCTGCCACAAGTTATGGGACATAGGTGCTGGGGACCCTGCCTGTCTTGGAATATGGCACAGGGTCCCCGGCATAGTTCCACATGGCGCAACTCGCATACACCCGTGAGTTGTGCCATGTGACTAGAAATCATGCTCAGAGTGACTTTCCAGTTCTTCACAAATTCCACAAATGCACACAAAGTTTACCAATTTGTACAGTATATACTGCACTGTAGGAAAATACTACCATCTACAATCAGTGCTTTCACCATGTCAGTATGGCCACGTTCCCTGTCAGTTATTCCCACAGAAGAAATGTTTGGATTACCTTGGATGTCTTCCACACCTGGTTCACAGGCTTGTCCATAGCTGCCATTTGTTTACATTTACAGAAGCAGAAACTACCTCTGAAAGCACTTCTATTACTTGATCAGGTCCTGTGCATTTTATACAGGCAGAGCTGAGATCACGCGAAGCAAATATAAAAACCCTGCTTCTCCCCAAAAACTCATCATGCATATCTGTTTATTTTATTTACTTATTTATTTATGCACCTTAGCCACCATATTTTCCTTTATCACACCCCTCCCCACCCACCACCTCTACCTCCCCTAATTTCCCCCCTGCACACTTCTCCCAGACGATGCTTCCCTCAGCTGATCACCTCCTCTCCCCCCCCCCGATGATCCCTTATCAAGGCTGATCACTTTACCCTCTCTGTCTTTTTGATTTCCTGACCATCCCATTAACTATTAGGACAGTGTACGCCCTCTCCTTCTCCTATCCTAAGCCCTACTTTGGCACCAGTGTTTAAGATGTATAAAATTGCAATGTACTTAACTGTGTAATTTGTTTCACTGTTTCTCTGTATTTTTATGCTGTCTGTAATGTATTTGTCCCCTACTGACTTGGAATCTTTGAAAACAAGTCCTTGACTCAAAGGTATTAATCCTAAACTGAAATAAATAAATAAATAAATATTTGTTAACCAGGTGGGTACACTGGTCCCAGACAGGGACCATTTTCAGGCATGACCCATGCCATACAGATTGGCACAGTACAAAGATACAAAAGGCGTAGATACATCAACTGAGGACTACATGGATGTAACATTTTTAGTTGCACATACAAAAACAAGCAAGACATTGAATTTTTTTTAAAATACAACAACAATAACAACATTATGAACAGAATGTCATATCAGGCAACAGCAGTTTAAAAAATGAAGCCACGTGTCGGCATAGGATACCAGGGAGGAAGTGCTGTAAGTATTGCTGATGCTAGTCAAAGCATCTGAGGGCAGATGAGTGGAGGCTGGCAGTGTTATTACTAAAGGAAAAAGGTCCAGTGAGAGGTGTTGGAACAATAATAAAGTGCCAAATTACAGGTTCCAAAGCAGTTATGGAGTACAATTGCAGACTGATTTTGATAGGCGAGCTGATGATAAGTTTGATTTGAAGGCCAGTGTAGAGTCTAGATTAAGGACAGAGGTGGGGAGGTTGTTCCAGAGCTAATGAACAGCTACAGAATGCTGTCTGGTCCATGTTAGTGTTGGAGCAAGGAACACTTAGCAGTTGTTGAGATGAGGACCTCATCTCCCTTGTGTATTTCCTGCTGCCAAATAACCTGCCTAGTGGGGAGGAAGTACCAGCCACAAGGGTTTTATGAACAAGGACACTCAGGCAGAGGTTGCATCAAGTCTGGGGTGATAGTCAACGTAGTGAGGTGTACAGGGAGCAGTGATGTAGTTAAGGGAGCAGATAGAACAAAATGACAAATGCAGTTCTAGGCAGGGTTTAGTTGGGTGAGTTCCCTGGATGAGGTCTGGGAGATGACAGGGGAGCAGTACTCTAGAAGAGGTAGAATGGTACTATGTCCAGTCGCCAATCGTGCCTCAGGGATGAGAAAGTATTTCAGGTGGTACCAAGCCCCAACCTGCTGGTGTACTCACTTGATCATTTTTCCTATATGTTCACTAAATGTGAGGGAAGGGTCCAGTGTGACCCCCAGGTATTTATAACTCATGACATGCTTGAGGAGTGTGCCATCAGGGGCAGATATAGAGAAGGAGTTGTTTTGAAGAGCTTCTGTCTAGACCCCAATAGAATGGTTTTAGTTTTCTTTGTGTTAACCAATAGTCTGTTAGCCGAGAACCAATTGTGTGTGATTGTGAAATCATGAGAAAGTGAGTGAGACAGGAAGAAAAGACCGGGGTCGCTCCTGTATAGGATTAGATTGTCTGCATACATGATTGTCAGGCAGCCAGTGTTAATAAGTAGTAAGTTATTGATGAATAGGGAGTATAGGATCGGGCCCAGTATAGATCCTTGAGGGACCCCACTAGTCACCTCTTGGGGGGGGATGAGAGAGCACCACTGACGCAGACACTGTGTGACCTCCTAGAGAGGTAGTGTTGAAACCACGTTGCAGTCCCTTCAGAGAAGCCAAAGGAGTTAAGTTTCTGAATGAGGAGGCTATGGTAAACAAGATCAAATGCTTTGGATAAGTCGATGAAGATGACCTCGGTTAGCACACTCTCATCCGCCAATCTGAGTACATGGTTAGTGAAGCAGGCTGTGACTGTGGAGGTGATGCTGAATCCTTTCCTGAAACCATGCTGAAGAGGGAAGAGTGGTCCATATTTATCTATGTGGTCAGATATTTGCCAGAAGACTATCTTCTCTGACACTTTGCTGAGGTGTGACAGTATGGAACTTTGTCTATAGTTCTCCAATAGAGGGAATCATAGCAACATTTAAAACACTACTGGGATTGACTTCTACGTAGTACTGTGTGGAACTTTAAAAAAGTTCAACATAACAGAATTCCATGGAATTTCATAAAACTCCACCTAAACCCACAGAATTCCATTGGTAGCAGAATTCTGAACTTTTGAATGCAAATGTTTTTCACAGATTAGTGATCCACGAACTACATAAACTGCAGATTATTATAGTGCGGTATGCATAATCCATGGAAAGTTGTTCCATGGTTTATATAAAATTGCTTTTCCAAATTCTACAGATTTCAAAATGAAATTCCAAAATGCATTTAAGAAGCGGAATTGTCATTTCACACGAATTCCACTGGCTGAATTCTACATTCTGCACAGCTCTACTTCTCATCAGACTGGTGGAGACAGGCGATGGAACCTAAATCACTGAGCTCCTTAAAAAGCTTAACCTAAAGAATGTGACTCCCTCACTGGTGAAAGATGATGTCACAAATCTTTTTAAATGGATATGCTGGGAACTGTGCAGGTAGGAACCTATGTAGCGTGAGTATAAGTAGAGGAAACATACTCGTGCCTGAGTGACAGGTCACACCATGACCGTACGATAAGGAACATGTGGAGCAGTGGTATTCTCTGCTACATATTAACTATCTGAGCAGGCAGTCCCACTGACAAGCTTGTGCCTCCTGCAGTCACTGTCTTTCTCAAACTATCAACCCTGCAGGGGATAAGGTGGACGCAATCCATTTTCAGAGGAATGAGTCCTGATGGGACTTGCAACTTTGAAAGCAGACAAGGCTATGGAACAGGACAGGATACACCAATGGGTACTAAAGGAACTCAGAGAGGTGCTAGCTGTCCCACTAATGACCTTATTCAAAAGCTCACTGGAAAAAGTTGTGTTTCCAGAGGACTGGAGGAGAGTAAAGTGGTCCCTCTACATAAGAGCAGCAACAGGACGGAGGCCAACAACCATGGGTTGGTTAGTCTAATATCACTGGAGGGACAATTAATGGAAAACCCTGTTAAAGGAAAGGATGGTAGTGTATCTTGAATCCAATATATTACAAAACCAAATGCAGCAAGGATTCATTGGGGGTCATGTCAGATTAATCTGATCTATTTCCTTTTTCACCCAGTCAAAGAAATCAATCAGGGGAGGGCAGAGGACATGGCCAATCAGGACTTTAGCAAGGCCTTCAACATTCTACTACACAGAAAACCAATAAAGAAATTGAGCAGTCTAGGGGGTGGAATCCAAAGTGGTGATTTGGGTAAGGAACTGGTTAATGGATAGGTAACAGATGGTGGTGGTTAACAGTACTCACTCTAATGAGGAGACAGTGATCATTGGGACGCTGCAGGGCTAAGTACTGGTACTGGTACTCTTCAATATCTTCCTAAGGGATGTTGCAGAAGAACGAGAAGGGGAGGTGTGCTTTTTTGCAGATGACACCAAAATCTTTAACAGGGTGGACACTCAGGAGGAGGTGGAGAGTAGGGACCTTGGAAAACTTGAGGAGTGGTCAAGAGTATGGCAGTTCGGGTTCAATGCTAAAAAGTGCAAACTTCATGTTCCTACGGCACAGAAACCCAGGAGCTACATACAGGATTGGGGAGGGGGTACTGACAGTCACTATGCAGGAAAGGGACCTTGGGGTATCATATCTGATGACCTCAAAGTGGCACAGCAATGTGACAAAGCAGTGGATAGGGCCAGTGGGATGCTGGGAGACATAGAGAAAGGTATCTACAAAAGGGGGAGGGAAGTGGAGTTGCCACTCTATCACTCACTTGTGAGACCCCACCTGGAGTATTGTGTCCAGTTCAGGAAGCTGCACCTCAAATGGGACATAGACAGGGTGCAGGAAGTCCAGAGGAGGGTAACTAAAATGGTTCAAGGGATGCATAGAGACTGAAGAACCTCAACATGTACACCCTAGAAAAGAGGAGAGTGAGAGTGGACATGATAGAGACCTACAAGTACCTCACGGGGGTGAACAGGGTGCAGGAGGGGAGTCCCTTTCAAATGAGAGAGAGCAACAGGACCAGAGGTCACATGATGAAGCTGAAGGGGGACATTTAAAAGAGATGTGAGGAAGTACTACTTCTCTGAGAAGAGTGGTGGATGCCTGGAACAGACGGCCAGTAGACATTATGGAGGCAAAAACTGTAGGGGGGCTTCAAGCATGCAAGGGACAGACATAGGGGAATATTAGTAAATAGGCAGGTAGGAGGGAGCATCACTGGAGACCAGTTAGGGTCTATGGAGACAGTCTAGGCAGGGATCATCTGGGCACACTTGGGTGGTCCAAGCAGGGGTTAATTTGGGCAGGATCCCACAGAAACTCAGTTACACTACTTCTTTAGAACTGTATGACGGTTCCACCACCTCTGTTGTTTTTCTCCATGGACTACTATAAGAGAGTTCCACTACCTCGAAATGACAGTTCCACCACCTAAAAATCCAGATAGAAGAGCTCCCCCACCTAAATATTTCCATTTTAACCATTGGATCCAAATGGTCCTTTTCTGATGATAAATTCTATGTTTCTATGCAACAAGTGTATGGATTATGAGCTGGTCTAACGCCCTGTGCACCAAAAGGGGTCTTAATGTAGTATAGTCGCTGGAGCCAAAAAGATACTGAGGTCAATGAAAAGAAATATTGAGAGTAAAACACAAGAGGTTCTTATGCCCCTATATCTTTCATATGTGAGACCATAACTGGACCGTGGCAGTCAACTATGGAGCCCATACAATAAAAAGGATTTACTTAAAATATAATCCGTACAATGTAGATTCACAAAATCATCAAAAGTGTGCAAGAAAGATCTTATGAGGATAGGTTATCAAACTTAGGCCTGTATAGTCTTGAAATAAGAAGGCAGCGAGGTGACATACTCCTTTACCACACTGTTATAGATGATGATAACTTGATGTCTGATTTGAATGTAGAATATAAGTCTGATCAATTAACTGTAAGTGGACATTCACTACAGGTAAAGCAAGGGCACTTTAAGACAAAAAAAGAAAATACTATTTTATACAAAGAGCAGCCAATTTATGGCATGGATTACCAGGAAAAAATATATTAAACATAGATAAAAACAAATTTAAAACATGTCTAGACAAATATACTATGGAAGGGGGAAACATACATTTTTACATACTGTTCTAAAAGGAACTACTTTTGGGTCTTGCACCCTTTTGCTCCTTCAACTCCAAGTGAACTTGTGGACCCCCAAGAGAGCAGCGGGTGGCAGTAGCAGAATCCCACAGCCATACAGGGGCACCAAGTGCTGTACCATCAGTGAGCCAGTTAGTCTAGCAATGCTCAGTATCCCCTGCAGAGGTGTGTTGTGCACTGCACCATAGCCCACATAGAAATGGACACAGTGTTCTGGTGGGAGCCAAACATATCTGTACTGGTGGATCTCAGGACACCTGGTAGCAGGCACAAGCCTCTGCAGCCAGGCATGTTGTACCAGGTAGCCCCATAGTGGAGCACCCCATCTTGTCTGCACCTGATACCCATATCATGCCTGTACACATGCCACATGGAGCATGGCACCGCCCAACTCCCATGGTCCCCAATATGGCTGGCCCCTGTGGATGGATGCTGTGGAGGCAGTGATGATGGAGTGGGTGGCAACACCATACCAGGGGGGGCTGTCTGGGACCCAGGCCAACTAGCTACAGTGCTACTACCTGCACTAATGGTGTAGGACTGCTGGCGGTCATGGACAGTAGGCCAGCCTCACTGCTGGCAGCATGACGTGATGCCATAGGCGGTGTGCCCTCTGCATACCGGGGCACTTGCGACGCATTCACTGCACTCTGTCCACAGTGCTGGGGGGAGCAGGGGCATATTCTGACATGCCATCCTGAGGTGCAAGTGCTGGTAGACTGCATTGGTACAAGCAGTGGAGGCAGACTAATGCCATAGAAAATTGTCCCTGCACTATGGGCAACACTGCTGAAGGTGGTTGCATTGCCGCAGGACTGTACCAACGGCTTGTGGTATTCTTCTCCTGTGTGCCTTTCCTTTGACACATGGGAGTGCTTGCCACAAACTATAGGACCCCTCCCATTCAAGAATTGGGTGCAGGGTCCCTGGTGCACCAGTGATGAGCACAAGCTGCTGTTTGCTGCAGCTTGTGCTGGTGTAAGCAGCATTTTGAGAATCAGGTCCAGTGTCATTATTTATAATAAACTGACTACACAGTAATTAGTGTCATAAAGCCAGTAAGTACTCCTTGGGTGGGATATTCAAAGGGGTTGCGCATGGCACAACAGTGTTGCACCATGTGCAACCCACTGATGCACCCCTGCGCGATATTCAAAAGGGGATGTTGCGCCACACAGATCACAACGCACCGGGGTGCACCAGTAATGTATGTGGCACAAGTGCGGGGGGCGTACCCATGCATATTCCGCACAACCCGATATTCAGCCTGGGATGAGTGGCTCATATGCTGGTGCAACCTCTACTTGCGCCGCACACTGGTGCTCAAAGTTGAGCCACAAAGAAATAGGAGCAAGGGCTGGCCCCCCACAGGTGAGCTGCCATATTGCAGGGCGCAACACGGCAGCCACCAGCTGTGGGTGGCCACCTGAGCTCCTGTGCCAGGGCCCATCGGCATCGCCCCCCCACTCCCGATCACGGGCATTGTACCAGTGACTAAATCCCTGGTGGTCCAGTGGACTGCTTCCAGCCCGATTGTGGGCATTAGTATTAAATAAAACAAGTCCTATATCCCTGGTGGTCCAGTGGACCACTTTCAGCCTGATCGCGGGCATTAGTAATAAAGAAATACAGTCCGATATCCCTGGTGGTCCAGTGGACCGCTTCCAGCCCGAATGCGGGCATACATACATTAAAACAGTGCAAATTAACCCTGGTGGTCCAGCGGTACCCCCCCTCCCCACCTGCCCACTGAGCCCCGCACCCCCCCAGTCAGCGACGAGTGGCAGCTCCCCACCTGCCAGCTGCCTGGCCGCCCGCCGACTGACTGTGTACAGTATGGATGTACGCCCATTGGTCCACAGCATGGGCCAGTGGGCATGCAGACCATACCGTGCTACGATCGATATGAATGGATCCAGTCACATATCTGGACTGTAGTAATACAGTATCGATGCATGCCCATTAGCCTGTGGACAATAATGTACAACATGTATGCGTCAATCGGGGTGGGACGTGGCGGTGAGCCACCGCCCTGCGACCGAAGGGTGCGATGGAGAAAACCGGCGGGTGGGAGGGGGCCTGGACCATCGAAATTGAGCTATTACTGACACAGTGTATGTGCCAGCGTTCAACGGTACCTGAATAATTCTTCTTTATTGCCATGCCTGTGTTGAATGAAACGGTGATGGTTACCAGGGCTATTAACTTGTGTTTCATCATTTCTAATGCGATCGGGCTGGAAGCGGCCACTGGACCACCAGGGATATTGGACTTGGTTTATTTCTTACATCTGCCCACGATTGGGCATTGGGGCACTTTGCCGCACTGTGCAGGGGGTGTCAGTTCCTGATGGCTGCAGCCTGGCAGGGCGCCATGTGAAAGTCACTGGGGATCGGTGCACCTGCATGCAAATGGGGCCATAATGACATGCTAATGGCCCCTGTTGTGCCTTGCATGCATTATGGCCCCATTTGCATATCCACTGCTGAATATCACGGTTCCTGCACCTAGCACAACTGCGCTTGTGCTGGCATATCCCCCTGCACCTCTCTTGCCACTTGCACTGACACAGTGCCACTGCGCCATGTGCAATGCGGGAGGCCACGTTGCCATATTCAATGGTGCTGAGCCATGGAGCAGCACCATTGAATATCACCCAGCACACTCCCTGGTGCACCCCAGTTGCACTGCGCCCGGCTTGCGCTCCTGCCTGGTGCATTTCTGAATATCTCACCCCTTGTATAACACCATGAACACTTAATATGTCTTAGCTCACTGGGTCTTTTCTCCACCATCAGTCTTCTTCCTGAGTCTTTTTACTACTGTACCAGCACTGGCCTTCTTTACAGATACAAAGACCAGCTGGGGGAGTATATTAAGCCCTAAACATTAATGGATCAGAACCTGAACTACATTCTGATAAGGTTCTTAGAATGAAAGTAGTACTGGTTCTGGAAGGTTCTGGATTTATCCAATTGGTTCTTCCTTCCTTAATCAGCAGCAAATTTTGCAAGCTGTAAGGCTCAGAAAACATTTATTAAATTATGTCCCTTGTTACAAGTTGCACTAAAACCTGGTGATCTGCTTGTGAAAATTGGAATGTTTTGCATCATTTGAAACCAGGCATGGCATATTGAGTACTTTTAGAAATAAAGTAATCACTTAGTTTCCAGATTTTTTTATTTCTCAATTTTTACATTTTATTTCCTCGGGATAATCCAAATTAGATGCAATATCTTATTTTCAATGGGATCTTACATCTCCCCAGTTGTATATCTGTGAAGGGTCTGAACAAAGGTAAGTTAAGAATGTGCTCAGGGTCACACTGTGGGCCAGTAGCATTCATCGGGTTCATTCCCTTGGTTTAAAGGACAGCCATCTAAGCACTAGACCAAAACAGAGTCCACCAACTCTTGATAATTTTTTTTACAAGAGCCAGGAGACTGCAGTTCATGCCCTGGTGCAGGGCCTTTGATAGAGTGGGGGAGCTGGGATAATTCCTGGGGCCTGGCACCAAAGAGGGGCCCAGGCTGCCCAACATGCTACTGTATGCAGCTGCATGGGGGCCCCAGAGTCTGAACTTTTTATGAGGCCCAGAATTCCACTCATGGGGCCTGCCCAGATGACTAACTTTAGATTACACTGGGACATTCCAGTTTGGCAGTGGCCAGCTCCTTACCCTTCCTTGTATTGGGCCACTAGGAGTTTAGGGGCAGCACAGATCCAAGAGAAATAACATGTACGGGGATGCTATTATACGCCACACATGGTTCCCCTTGTTCGCATTTTTGTTTTGATGCTGTTAACTATTGTAATGTGCTCTACCTGGGTTTTCCTGCGGGTCAGATCTGGGGCCAGATATTCAAAAACAAACACAAGTGGGGCACAAAGGTTTGCACCCTGCTTGCTCCTACGCCTGACCCAGTCGCTGCTAAATCCAATAACAGACCAGTGCTAGCTGACTGAATATCAGCCCTTGTTGGCACAGCACTAAGTCAATCTGTGCTGCCCTGACATGGACCTGGGCTGTATCCAGACCACAGGGAATTGTGCCTAGAGACCAGATAGTGCCAGGAACCATGGTGCGATATTCAGCAGCACCATGCAGATGAGTCCGTTGGGCATGCAAAGTGCTAAGGGGCCATTTACATGCCTATTATGGGCTAATTTGCATGCAGAGTGGTTGCCTTTTGTGCCCATCCTGTGGGCACCTGCCACATCATCCCTTGTATCTAGTGCCCCCCCCAAACTCCCATCCTGTATTTGATGTCCTTTTTCTTCATGTCTAGTGGCATCCCCGTCCCTTGATTACCTGTCCCATAAATGTTAATTATTCCCCTGGTGTCTAATGGCACCCCCGCCTCTCAATCACCCATCTAATGTCCCCTGTACCATTCCCGGGGTTAAGTGGTACCCCTGTCCCCACTATCCAAATCCTGGCCAGCAAATGGACCAGCGAACATTGGCAGTCCAGTGGCCTCCTCCACCTATGCTGATCACACCCTGAACTCCTCAGCTGGCCACCGTATGAGCTGCAGTGGACATGCATACAGTACACAGTATACTGTATGTGCGCATGCTGCAGCTCATATGGTGACTGGCTAAGAAGGTGAGAGAAGGGCAGTGCCAGTTACCATATTGGGACGCAATGTAGGGCACCAAACACACAGGAAGGTGGGGAGTTGGATGGGCAATGTTCAGGATGTGGATGAAGCAGGGGGTCGCTGGACCACCAATGCTTGTCAGTCCGTTTATCAAATGGCATTCAAGGGCAGGGCTGGGGGTATCACTGTACACCAGGGATGGTATAAGAGACATGGGACAGGTGATGGGGGGGGTGAGAGTGCCACTAGACACCAGGAAAATGCTTAACATCTATGGGATAGGTGATTGAGGTGGGGGGGTGCCACTGGACACCAGGAAATTATTAAACCATGGCTTTTTAGGCAGGCGTTTGAAGGGGACTGAGACAGGTTCTGGTGTCTCTGCAATAAAAAAATGTCTTATATTTAATTTTCTACCTATGTGGCATGTTTAATGTATTTATCATGTTTAGATTCCATAATAAATTATTTTCCTCTGCCTTTTGTATTCTGTCCGTGTTTTCTTTTGTACTGTGCCTTGGTTTTAAGAAATGTTGTTTGATAAAATATCTATTTAAAATAACAAAATATCAGACTTCCGGTGACATTACCACCTGAATGGCAGCTTAGTTAAGAAGCTCTGTCTCAGCGTAGCCCAAATCCACAGCAATCCAGGTTTAAACAGAGCCATCTTGCTTCCAAAACAAAAAATTGCCGACTAGATCATGTCCACTAGACAGCGAAATAAAGACAATCTGATGGGCTCGGCTGTGAAACCGGCTAAACATAATGCAGATGGTGCCCAGCAGGCCACTCCTCACTCACTGAGCTCAACTCTAGCCACTTACCCACCTGGCAGTGACACTGATGAACCGGACTGCACCATCACCTCCAAATAATTATGTTAGTTTTGCAAAAGATTAATACTACACTCTGAAGGCTGGAAGCAAAATTCACAGAGGACCGTAGAGACATCAATCTGTTGGAAAAATGCATGGGAGTGGTACAAATGTGTCTAATATAATACACAGTCACTACAGATCTCCACAACTTGGCCCTGCTAGATCTGCACAGAAGGAAACAGCTTTTAGAACAGCGACTTGAGGAATTGGAAAATCAGAGTTGCCACAACAACATACGCATTCATGGCATGCCCGAAGGAACTGAGAAAGGCACATTTTACAGAGGGCTTTCTCAAAGAACTGTTAGGGCTACCTGCTGATAAAGCACTGAACACCATAAGGGCACATAGGGCCTTAATTCACTGACCATGAGACCCAAAGGCTCACCCAAGATCTATTATTTTAGCTTTTCTGGACTTCTGTGTTAAAGAAGAAATTTTGCACACCACCTGGTCCAAGAAAGAGATACTCTTTGGTGACCCCCACTTGTTTTTTGAGCACAATTACACCCTTCAAACTGTGCTATGCAGGAAACAAGTACTGGATGTAATAAAACAGCTCAAACAAAAAGGGCTTCAAGCTTATGTGGAATATCCTGCCCGCTTAAAAATCATGACGGATTCTGGGCTCAAGCATTTCTCAGACCTAACGGGTGCCCTGCCATATTTAAAAACAATGACGCTCACCTTGGTGGAGGGTCCAGCTCTGGTCCAACAGTGTGCGGTGTGGTCACAGGCCTGGTGGAGCCCAGGATCAAAGAGTTCTACAGCAAGAATGGAGACAACTCACCACAAATTGTGGATAAAGGTGGCAAATAAAACACTGCCTTCCAGCCAGACACAACCTGTATCGGTGGTTGCATCCACTCAGAAGACATCATCCCAGTCTGATCCATTGCCTTCAACTTCTACAGCCACCACCTGAAGCTGTGGCACATTTAAATTCTTTTTTTGTCAATGGCGAGATTGACTGTATCCTGCTCCTAGGTTTCTTTATTATAGAGTTAATCAGATGTCTATTTTTACTGAAGCCTTCTTTAACATTACCCTTCTTTAAGCTGGAGATTTTTTTCCTGTGTACACATTAAATTCCTAACCTTTGTCAGGGAAGGTAAGTGGGCCTGTATGAAGATGGGAGAATCCATTCCCCGGGTGCTGCAGCAGTGTTCGTCTCGCGGGGGTCCCTGGGTTTCCAGCAAGTTGCACATCAGATGGAGGCATTGGCGGTGACCTGGATGAGCACTTTGAGATACACCTCTGTTATAATCTTTATGTTCTGGTGACTGTCTCCAGTCTGTCAGAGTGCCATTGGGTTTTCGGGGCCTCACCCATTATGAGAAGATGGGCTCTCCTGTCTGATTTTCTTGAAGAAGGCCTTCTTCACCCCTTACATCAAAAGGATAAATGAAGAACTTCTACTACCCTGTCTGCTCTACAATTTTCCCTCAGTTCCACCATACCTACATGGGAAATCCTAGGTGACTGGCTGTAGTTGCCAGTAGTGGCCTGCAGCCAGCAGAAGGCACCCGGGGGGGGGGAGTGTAAGCTCTACAACAAATTATAGGGCCAGTTTTTGTGTCCCAAGTAGATAAAGCAGGTAGTGTACCCTTAGATTCAGGCTCCAAGGTGGGCAGAGGCCTAATGTTGACTGCCTTGTCATTCAGAGTGAGGGAAAAATTATTTGGAATTCATATCACTGCAATCTCCCCTCGAGAATGCAGGGGACAGATACCGTGTTCCCTTTGAGAAGTTACCAGTTGGCAGCAGGGGAAGTGGGCACCAGTTCTCTTTTTTCTAGGTATAGACCTTGGCTAGGGAGATCTAGGTACTTTGGCCTGCCAGCCTGGGGTTGACCCAATGACTCCTGGTGGTAAGAGATACAGACCCCACCTTGGAGATATGATACAGCTGCGGTTTCACTCCCGGGAGAGGATCGGGTGAGACAGACCCCACACCTCAGCGGCCCTGGGCCTCCTTTTTGGTTTACCTGCTTTTACTTCAGGCATAAGAGCCTGGTATATGCTTGGGAGACCACACCCTTATTGTTGCTTTACTCCTTGGTCTCTTACAGAGTGCTGACCATTTAGCAGCTCGTCCTCTAGCTCAGAGTCTCTACCTATTAGATAACCCCCCCTTGCAGGTTTTTATAGGGGGGTTACAGACTGATGAGTCATTTCCTGTGACCCCCTCTCCACACCTTTCTGTGCAATCTACTAGTGGGTGTGGGCTGGGTAATTTTGAAACCTTGAAGTACAAGTTTTTTCTCTGTTGGAATGTTCACTTGTGGGCAACTGTTTTCTTCTACTTGTTGCAGCTACATGTTTAAGGTTATTACTCTGCTGGCATGCCCCCGATCTCACCTAGTCTGCTCAAGATACTTTCATTGTCCTAGTCCAGATGGCTGACCTCAAAATTGTTTCCTATAATGTTCAAGAATTAATAGCCCAGTCAAGAGAGCACGCATCCTGCAGGAATTGCAGCATGACAACGCCACAATGGCCTTCCTACAAAAGACTCATTTGACCCCCAGGAACACTTTAAACTATGACAGAGTTGGGTGGGAGAGGTTCTATGCCTCCCACTATGAGGCCTGCCCACATCAACAGTGGATTGCAATTTTCATTTGCCATGATACTCCACTGTGGGTGCTTAGGGCATATTATCAGAATCCAAGGTGAATACAGGGGACAGGGTTGTATCTTTATGAATTTATATGCATCTAATGATGAAGCTGAACACATTTCCTTTGTGACAATGGTTTTGGGTGACATTGTACAAGACCCTCAGGGTCGGATTGTGATAGGAGGGGACTTCAATGCTGTTATGGACCCCTCAGGAGATCATGTGAAGCCAGGTTGTCAGCAGTCATCCAGAGCAGGGAAGGTCCTCTCTAGGCTGTGCTCAGTGATGGGGCTGATTGAGGTGTGGCATTTTATCCATCTTCAAGGTAGGGTTTATTCTTATTGTGCCCCACAATATAATGTATATTCCAGAATAGAAATGTATATTCCAGAATAGATGATTTTTTATTATCAGCGAACTGGTTGCCTAAGTTGACAGGAAGTAGTACAGAATCTATTATGACTTCTGATCATGCCCCTGTGCAGTTGCAGCTGACCACCTCCCCAGTACCCACTGAAACATAATGGAGGTTGAACGTCAGTCTGCTCAGTCAGGTAGAATTCAAGGAACTGATGATGATTATGATGGAGTCATTCCTTTGTACCACTCCTCCACAAGAGTTGGGGGAGGGTATGTGCTGGGATGCTTTAAAATGCCACCTTAGGGGGGAGATCATGAAGTATTCCTCTAGAGCGAAAAAAGAGAGAAAACAGACTAGACTTGGAGAATAAGATAGCAGATTTGGAATTCCATCACTAGGTGACCCTATATGAGGCAGTTAAAGCAGAGTTAGATCAACAAAAAAGACACCTAAATCAGTTATTAGATGCTCACATAGAAGGACAGCTCAGATTCTCTAGACAAAAATACTTTGACCATTGTAACAGAGCGGGGAAACTCTTTGCTTGGTTGCTGTGTAAAGATGCAGTCAGCAGTGCAGTGGTCCGGCTCCAAGTTCCAGGGAAACATACCTCAACTACTCATCCAACAAAAATTTCTCAGATGTTTACCCTAATACTCTTCTACCCTCTATGAGGCACAGCGAATGACTAACCATGTAGAGAAAGTGCAGGAATACCTAAATGGGCTCCCCATCCCCCCTCTCAGTCAGGTGGGCAGAGACAAATTTAACACCCTGATCATGACCCACAAAGTTGTTGCAAAAATTAAAAAGCTAAAAATGTCAAGGCACCCAGAATGGATGGGTATACCTCCGAGCTCTATAAAGCATTTACCCCACAACGATAGTGGTATTAACCACTACCTTTGACAAAGTGATGTAGAGGGAGAACAAGGTGTCCCACCGTCCTGAAATCAGGTTCAGATCTGTGTCATACTAAAACCTGGTAAGGACCTAGAGACTTGTGGCTCCTATCATCCTATTTCTCTTTTGCCAACAGATCTAAAACATTTCACCAGAATCTTAGCAGATCGATTACAGCTGTGTATTACCAACCTGGTGCATCCCAACCAAATGGGGCTAAGACTTCTTCAGGATAACATCAGTCAGTTCCTTAATATTATTATGGCCCGGCACTCTAAAAGTTCTTTCCAACTAGCTATTAGCATGGATGCCAAGAAGGCCTTCAACAGGGTGGACTGGGCCTTCATGGCAGCCACCCTGAAGAGGTTTGCTTTAAGTAATAGATTTATTGCCTTGCTTCACAATACCCCAGAACTAGAGAAAAGGTGAATGGATTTCCTTCTGAGCATGTACCATTGGCAAGGGGCACCAGGCAAGGCTGCCCCTTATTCCCTTTGCTCTTTGCCTTATCCCTTGAATCTTTAGCAATAGCAAATCAGAACTACATTGAGATTAAAGGTGTGATGGCGGGGGGGTGATGAACAGAAGCTGGTCTTATACGCCAACGATTCATTGCTTTTCTTAGGAGATCCACTGTCTTCTTTACCATTCTTACTATGCTCCCTTAGTGACTTTGGGGAGTTGGCCGGTTATTAAATGAATTTCTCGAAATCGGAGGCCATGGTACTTAATGGGCATCCCATGCCTGAATTTAAAGACACATTCCCTTTTGCATGGGCCAATAAGAACACATTTTGCTATCTTGGAGTCCAGATATCAGCGGACACCTCTCTTTTATTTAAAAAGAATAACACAAAATTATATAATACTTTACAAGCTGACCTCACTCACAGCACCCTGCTTCCACTCACATCATACCGTTGGATCCAAACCATTAAAATAAATGTCCTGCCTCACTTACTGTTACTGTTTTAGACCCTTCCCATTTCTACACCCAGATTTTACTGGAATAATTTATATAAAGATATCAGGCAATTTCTTTGGGAGGTGAATTACACTTGGATCGCACAATGTACCTTACAAAATGCACGGGTCTCAAGGGGTCTGGCCCTACTGAATCTTCACAAGTACTATCTAGCAGCATAAGAGGCCTACTTATATACATGGGTGAAACAATGAGGAAAGTAAGGATGGTATCAGATTGAAGCAGATATACTTCCTGGCTTGGCACTATGAACGCCTCCAACCAATATGAGCCCACCTCACATTTGGTCACAGGTGCATAACCATTGGACAAAACATTCCCTCCACATTTTAATGCAACTTAGGAGACTCACAAACACACCTAATAATATAGGACCCCTATCCCTTATAAAGCATGAAGATTAATTTCTCCCCCTCAGTTAGATTCAGGTTATGCCTATTGGGAATGAAGAGGGCTTACTACCTTTGTGCAATGTATGAAGAGCAGTGGCTGTCATCCCTTTAACAAGTTAGTAAATGTCTACTCCCTTTGATACAGCTCAGACACTTTTGAAAAGCTGACTGTTGGCCCCACCGATGCTTCACATCAGCTCCCCCACCACCACCCTTGGTCGACCATCTCTTAAATAGAGGTAGTCACGTGCTCTCGTAAGCCTATCAGTCCACTTTACCACTTGCTAGCTATCAGCTCCCACCACTAGAGGCCATATAATTAAAAGCCAGGGTTGCACAATGTGGCTTGCAGGCCTAGTTGCTACTGTTAGCCTCACACCGCTAGTGTCACTACCCTCAACCTCCTTCTCTGAGGGTCAGCCCTGTCTGCCAGGCCCACGCACCCTTGCCACCCCTCTCCACCCTTCCCAACCTCAATTGTCTACCCATTTCAGGTCATTTTTCACCCCAGATTGTTAGCTGGCTCATCTGTCCTCCCGCCATCCTTCCATGCAGGCTTAGCAGCCCTGAAGTTCAATGCCCAAGCCACCTTAGCAGACCCTAAACTAACTTCTTATTCTCTGCATAAGCACCTAAGCGCCTCGCATTATTGAAACACCTGATAACCTTGCTACTCATGTTGTCTGGGGACATCAAATGCAACCCTGGCTTAACCAACCCCTCCCCACTGCCCAATTCTCACTCACGTTGCCCCGTGGCATCAAACTCGTGCACCTGAATATGTGCAGCATCATTAGCAAAATTAGCCTGCTGCAGCCAATTGTTCTATCTCTAAAACTTGATATACTGATTATTACTGAAACCTGGCTCAAACCGCACAACCAGGATGCTGAACTCGCTATACCTGGCTACTCTGTCATCCACCATAATTGCCCAGGGACCAAAAGAGGTGGTGGCGTTGCCATGTTTCTCACCTCCTCGCTACAATTCACACCGGTCCCACTGCCCAGTCCCGCGCCCAATATCGATGCCTTACTAATTAAACTCTCCCTCGCTCACACCTGACCCATAGTCCTACTGTTCTCCTGATGCATCTACACCTGCCATCTCTGAACACATATGCACCCTTACCACATTGGCTTCTGAAGGTGAGTTACATATCCTTGGTGACTTTAACCAAAACTAGTTGCCAAGTAGTAGCTCCAAGCTGTGGAACCAGGTGGCAGGACTAAACCTGTCTCAACTAATCGCTGAGCCCACTCACCCAAACCACAACTCTATTAACCACTCTCTCCTGGACTGGCCCCTTACCTCACATCTCCATCATATAGTCACCTCAGAATTGCTACCGGACTCCTAAGTGATCACCACATGATCTGCTCAGTTAGGAAAATCCATCATCACAAGGCAACCTCCCCCTCAAACCATATTTACTAGATCTTTCAGATCCTTAAACCTCACTTCCCTCCTATACGACATGGCCAACACTGATTAGTCCTACATCCCCAGGGCCACTTCTGTTGGCTCAGCCTGGGAATTTTTCAAGGCCAGGTTCTCCACTATCTGGGACACACATGTCCCCCTCAAATGCACCCAGGTGAGGGGTGCCCTCCTACCATGGGTTACAGCGGGCACTATGACACTCCTCAAAGACAGGGACATGGCTTGGAAGGCATTCAAAGTCTCCAGCTCTCAGGCGGATAAGCAGAAGTATTGTGCTCTACGTAATGCCTGCACCAGACAGATCCACAGAGCAAAGGCTAAATACTTCAGCGACACCCTCCACACCAATTTAAGCTATCTACATTTTGGAGGGTGGTTAAATCTCTCTTCACCCTTCCCTCTCAACCCCCATCCCTGCTCTCAATCTAGGTGGCTCCATGATCACTGACCACCTCAAAGTGGCCTCTCACTTTAACTCCTTCTTTACAGAGTGCACCGTGTCTCTTCTGGCCTCCCTTGATCTGGATCCCCAAACCCACTCTACATCAAGCCTCACCCCTAAAGTGCCCCAGTCGGCTCCATTTTTGCCTTCCGTCAAACCTCCGGCTGATGTCTAGAATGCCGTACTCACCCTCAATCCCACCAAGGGTAGATGCCCTGCAGGCCTAGATTCAAAGTTGTTATACTTGCCTGCCCTCGCCATCACTGCCAACCTGGCTTCTCCATAACCTCTCGTTCTCTCTAGCTTCCATCCCAAATGAGTGGAAGTCACAGTCATCCCTCTCCCCAAAGGTGGAGACCCCTCTACCCCCAGAAATTAGCATCCAATTTCTCTACTTCCTATCCTGGCTAAAAACCAGGAACACCTAGTTCTCACACAACTCTCCTGTTATCTTGATTCCTCACACCTTTCCAGTCTGGATTTGGGAAGTTCCACTCCACTACCACCTCTCTCCTAAGACTCATGGATTCCATCCTCACTGGTATGGATAGAGGCCATATTACGTCAGCTATTTTTGTTGATCTGGCTAAAGCCTTCAACACTGTCTCCCACTCCCTTCTTCTATCCAAGCTGTCACCTGCAGGGCTTTCAAGCATGGCTGCCAGCTAGTTCCAGTCCTACCTGATAGGCAGATCCCAATACATCAGAATTGGCAATGCTACCTCTGCCTCCCTTCCTGTCACCTCTGGTTTCTGCAAGGCTCAGTCCCTTGGCCCACTTCTCTTCTCTATCTTCCTCAATGACCTCCCCTTTGTCTGCCCTCACACATCCATTCACATGTATGCGGATGATACAGTTCTGTACACATCTTGCCCCACATCATCAGATGTAGCGACCAGACTCCAGCAGGACTTCAGTGCAGTTCAGTGCCAGTTTCGCTCACATCAGCTGTTTCTCAATGCCAAGAAAATCATCTCAATAACCTTCAGCACAAGGCACAGACTCTTAAGGCTACACTCTACCCCCTCTTTCCACACCCTGGATGGGACTTTTCTAGAGAATTGCACCTCCTGCAGATACCTAGAGGTCTGCCTTAACCAGCACCTAGACTTCTCTGCACATATCAATGCCATCCACAAAAAGCTGCACCCCAAACTAGGTGCACTGTACCATAACCATGGATGCAGCTTATTGCCGGCTTGCTGTGAAATAGTGCAGAGGATGATTTTACCTATTTTTGACTATGGGGACAAAGTCTACAGTGCCACACCTAAGCCCACCTTTGCCAGGCTGGACTCACTTTTCCACTCCTTCTGTCACTTTGCCCATGACTGTCCCCCAAACACTCACCACTGTGTCCTATACCGCAGCCTAGACCTCCCCTTGTTGCAGGAATGGCATCACTCCCACTGTACCAGCCTGACAGCAAAATTCTGGACACAGTCCCTCCCTCCATATCTTGACTCTGTCCTCTCAGCCCCCACCTTCCAGGGCTATGCACTGAGGAATAATGACTCGCTGCTACTCTCTACTCCTCTCAAGTCAACCTCAGCAGGCCAGTCTGCTTTCATGTACTTCATGCCCAAACTCTGGAACTCACTCCCTTTGGAGATCCAGAATGCCCCCCCAGCCAACACCTCAAATCCCTTCTCAATAAACACTTCTTCCCATCTGCTCATGTGCATTTGTGAGCCCCATACTAGGGATCCAGGTACACCTTGCATAGGAGGGTACCCTTACGATGCACTGTTCCATCTAATTTTGCCCTGCTATATTTGCCTTAACACTGCAAGTTATCACGCACCTTTACCCTGCTGGCATTTGGCACCCTCAAATTGGCATTTGAACCCTCAAATTACTACTCCACAAACTGCCTGTCTATTTAACGTCTCTCATACACATCTTGCATAGCGCCTACTCCCTAAGGAAATCTGACCTTATCCTACTAGATGTTCCCAGGACATGTACCACAGCTGGCCAAAGAGCTGTCTCATACACCCTCCCAAACATTTGGAACCAACTACAAGCCATGCTGAAGCTAACCAACATCGTAGCAATTAACTCCTACAAAACACTAGCTGTCTCTAAATTAAAAGACATATGTAGGTGCTACTAGGCCCCCAATGCCAAGTCAACTTCCTAGGTACCAACTGGCCCTCTACGTATTAAGCTGAAATGTGTTGCATAATTTGGGGCAAGGTTAAAGCTGGAATGTACTGCATATGTAGCATAAGGACTTCTATTGTGTATACCTCTTGTATTATATATTTTTTTCTTTGTTGTTCTACATTTTATATCTCCTGTCTATGTAATTGCGAACTGTATGTGTATGTGCCTCAGGATCTCCTTGTGAATGAGCTTGCTCAACGGAGTCTTTCCTGCAATAAACTTGAACTTGAACTACTGTCATATACATTGTACACTCTGCCACAGTTTTGTGAATACTTGTATGTGAACACTGTAACATGTGTATGTGGATGTGTATATTGTAACCAGTCTAAATATGTAACCTTTGCCTGTTATCCCATCCCTCTTCCCCTTCCCCCAGGGTGCATCTGGAATCGAGCGGTACTCTGCTCAGTATGCCTTCTTGGGAAAACTTTTAAATAAATAAATACAATGTCCCCTGAAGTTCCATCCTAGCTCCATGGAGAATGCACAAAACTGGAATCCTTTTTCTATGATGCTATCACCCTCAAAGAGATGTTCCTGTATGTCTCTGAACTTAATAAACTCCTATCATCCTCTGACTCTTCTGTGTTACAGGACATAAGGTTGGGTTGGGAACAGGAGAGTGGAATCATGATAAATCCAGCCCAGTGGACTCAGTACATCCAAAAAGGATGGAAGGTTACAGCCTTTCCTTCTTGGACAGAATATAACTAGTAAATATTAGTCAGATTTTTTAGAACACCCACAATTACATAGAAACATAGAATTTGATGGCAGATAAGGACCGCTTGGCCCACCTAGTCTGCCCATTTTCCTACCTAACAGATATGCTGCAGATCCTAGTTAACCAACAGCTTACTTCCTCCTACCCCCCACTAGGACTGCCTTATGCCTGTCCCATGCATTCTTGAAGTCCCCCACTGTTCTTGACTCCACAACCTCCTCAGGGAGGCTGTTCCATGCATCCACAACCCTCTCAGTGAAAAAATACTTCCTCCATTACCCTGGGCCGTCCCCCCTCTATCTTCAAATTGGCCTCTGTTCTTGCACATCTTTTTCTGGAAGATGCTACCCTCTTGGACTTTGTTAATTCCCTTGAGGTACTAGAAGTTTCTATCATGTCCCTCTCCCTCCCTTTTCCTCTAGGGTATACATATTAAAGCTCCTTTAGTCTTTCTTCGTATGTCTTCTGGTGCAGACCCTGCACCATTTTGGTGCCCTCCTCTGGACAGCTTCCACTGTTCTATGTCTTTGCGGAGATGGGGTCTCCAGAACTGCACACAGTACTCCAGATGGGGTCTCACCAACTGTCTGTACAGAAGGATAACAACTTCCTGTTTTCTACTATTGATGCCGCTTCAATGCATCCCAGTATCCCCCCTGCCTTCCTTACTGCCTTCTCACATTGCTTGCCCACCGTTAGGTCATCTGATATAATTACCCCCAGGTCCCTTTCTATTTTTACTGTTGTCAGTATCTCACCCCCCACTGTGTACACCTCCCCTGGGTTTTTGTTTCCCATGTGCATTACCTTGCACTTTTTGCATTGAATCTGAGCTGCCATACATTTGACCATTCCTCCAACCTTGTCAAGTCCCTTCTCATCCTTTCCACTCCATCTTGTGTATCAACCCTGTTGCAGATCTTTGTGTCATCTGCAAGAGACATACTTATCCTTCCAGTTCTTCTGCAATGTCATATAAAGACATTAAAAGGACCGGTCCCAGTACTGAACCCTCCGGTGCCCACTAGTAACCCTCCTTTCTTCACTGTGTATTCCATTTACTACTACCCTTGCGTCCTGTTGTCTAGCCAATGTTTTATCCAGGCTACCACCTTGGGACCCACTCCAAGGCTGGCTATCTTGTGAATTAATCTTTTGTGTGGGACTGTATCAAATGCCTTGCTAAAATCTAGGTAGGCCATGTCCACAGCCCCTCCCTGGTCTACTACTTTGTTCACCCAGTCAAAGAAATCTATTAGATTCGTCTGACATGACCTTCCCATCATGAATCCATGCTGCCTTGGGTTCTGTGCCCCACTGGCCTCTAGGTACTCAACAATTCTTTCCTTCAGAAATGATTCCATCATTTTCCCTACCACTGAGGTCAAACTAACTGGTCTGTAGTTTCCTGCCTCTGTCCTACTCCCACTTTTGTGAAGAGGAATCACATCTGCCCTCCTCTAGTCCTCGGGTGCCACCCTATCCTCCCATAATTTGTTAAAAGGGTCAGCGGTGTCACTAGTTCTACCTTGGTTCTTTTAGAATTCTTGGGTGAATCCCATCAGGCCCCATTGCTTTGTCCACCTTCAATTTTATCAGTTCTTTCAGAACCCTTTCTTCTGTAAATGGACTGGTATCGACCCCTGTCTTGGGTGTTTCTCTTGTTTGGTTTAGGTAACTCCCCTCCTCTTCCTTTGTGAATACTGAGCAGAAATGGGTTCATTCTGCTTTTCACTGTCACCCTCTACCCACATTCCTCCCTTTATTAAGCTTCAGTATCCCTCCTTTGGTCTTTCTTCGCTCCCTAATGTACCTATAAAGTCTTATCCCCTTCTTAACAGAATTGGCTATCCTTTCCTCGGTTTGGGCCTTTGCTATTCTGACTGCCTTCCCAGCCTCTTTCTGCTTTAACTGATAAAGTTCTCTGGACTGCTCCTTCTGTGTTTCCTTATATTTCCTGAATGCTGCCCTTTTCTCCTTAACCTTCCCTGCCACCTCTTTTGAGAACCATAGCGTTTTTTTCCTTCTTTGTGTTTTATTGATTTGCTTTACACAAAGGCTTGTTGCCTCTGTTACTAAGCATTTTAACTCCAGCTACACTGATTAGTGCTGTTATCTTGGACTAAAACTATCAGGAAGCTGAGTCAGATTATGCAGGTGGCAGCCATAAAATGTATTACTTTTAACTGGCTCTCTCCCCAGCCTTCCTCATTGGAACAATGGTGCACTAGAGTGTCTGAGATAGAAAGGATGGAACAGATTACCAGTGGCCTTAGACTAGAAACAGACAAATGTGTGGAATTGTGGCACCCTTGGCACCAATTGGTGATAGCGGGACAGGAATTGCCAGTCCACAGTGGAGGGCATGATGGTGACTGAGGACTTGGAGATTCCTCCAGGATCATTTCTTTGTAATGCAATGATCCATAGACCCTACTTCTCTGATATGATGAGGTCACTGAAAACTGGAGACCAATATTCAGGAGGTCAGAGTCACAAAGTTTGATGGGGAAGGGGGGCATGCCAGGAATGGGGTTTTGAATGTTTTCCCTTTCTCATTCATATCTCTCATTTCTTATGTTTTCTAGTATGTCATGTACTACTTCTAAAAATAATTGCTAAATATTACAGCCTCGGACTTCATGAGGACTGTTTTAAAATAATTTATCCTGTGAAGTCCATTATAATTACAGGGTACACAAATATGTTAGTTAATGGTTTATGGCTACTTAATCATTGGTGGTTGATAAGTTTTAACCCTTTTATAATGATATATAAACTATACAGAATGCTCATCAAATCACAGATGGAGAACTCAAACACAAGCCTGATCAGCTCTAGTACTTTGCTAGCTACCCATGGTGATGGACATTTACTGGACATTTTCTGTTTGTAACAGATTTGTGTACAAACCTCCAGATGGCTGTTTTTCTACTGACAGATATACATGATGCATTATCTAATTAGATTAATAAACTTAACTTGAGTTATAAAAAATAAAATAAAAAAGATCCATCAGTATATGTAATAATCTTGCCATCTATTCTAACCTTCAGGTAGAGCAGTACATTCAGGAACAATATCTAAAATGTGATAGTTTTTTTACATCTTTTTCTAATTTTTATTTTTGTATTTTAGTCTTTTGGTAACCGGGTAAGGCCTACTAGACACAAGTGCCTGTTTTCAGGGGTGACCTGGGAGCACTGGGTGGTTAAGTGAATTGTTCAGAGTCACACAGTATGCAAGTGGAGGTTGTGAGAATCAGACTCATGTCTGGTCTGCTGGATGTATCAAGCTCATTCACACCTCATTCCTCTAACCTCTAGGCCAGACTGGCAGCCCTAATCTCAGATCACTTGTTCCATTATGTTCTGTTAGGTAAGACAAATTAAAAAAATGTATCCAAAGAGCCCCAGGTAGGATAATATGCTAGCAAGACCTCATTAATTTTCTCTGTTTCCCTTTACACATATGTTGATATAACAGTGCAAGGTACATGAATCCCCTAAGTAGAGATATTCTAGACATCAGGGACTCAGGAATCAAATAAATATACGTTGCTTTCACTGCTTAATGTGTGGGTTAACATTCAGTGGAGAAGGTAAGTAATGAAAATATTTTTTCTCAATGTTATTTTGCTTTCTTGATTAACTCTTAGGCTGCCAACAGAATTACAACATATAGGAATTCTGGACTGATATATCAGTCCGGCAGCACAGCAATGGTTAAGTGGTGCAGGCAGGAGTTTTCCTTAAATGCTGAGATGGTTGTGAGGCTTATGTGCAATACTGTTTTATGTTTATTGGGGTAACAATGCTATAATCGCTCAGAAGCTAGTCTTATTAGCATGAAGAGAGTTACATAAAGAAGCAAACATGGGATACAGTGATTCAGCTTCTATTGTTATTCGCCGGGGTCCTGGGCACCGGCAAACGCTTCATTTTTTCCTAACGTTATTCATTTTTCAACAAACATATAAACAAAAACTTTTGATCCAAGGTATAGGATGTAGTAGATGATATTACATTAGGTAATACTAAGCTCATCACTCTTTGCTACAGCACTGTGAGGGGTCCTCAGTGACCCACATATACGTCCAGAATTCAAACAAGAAAGGGACATGCAGCAGTACCATCAAAGCCATCTGGTAGTGTTTTACATACAGTCTGTAGAGCAAATGCCTTTGAGAAACATAGGCCCTTGTCAATGATGTGGCCCCGGAGTCCATGCAAACCATGCATTTTGATGCAGGCCTTGTTGTCATGTGGGTGCCAGCCAGAGTCAGTTTACCTCATTAGCTTTTGAAATGTCTATTTTATTTATTGTCTTATGGCAACAGCAATAAAGGGCTGTGTGGCACCTTCTGATGTGGCCTCTTAATGTCATGATATTCCTAGACTAGGTATGGCCCAGCCTTCAAAGACACATTGGCAGAAAGGGATGGGGGGGGTAGAATGGGGACCAGCATTGCTATCTCCCCCTACAGACTTATAAACATGTTACTGGTTGCACTAAAAATAAAATGCGGTGCATGTAGCCTGCAGTAAAACTCATGTGACTGAGGTGGTCCAGGTGTGAGGGGTGCATGGCTTGACCAGTCCCACTTTGGGTCCCAAAAGCCCAAAGTAAGCCCAGGGGTAGATATTAAAAAAATAATCTGGTGTGGGAGGTACAGCATAATACCAAAATCCCAAATTTGGTATTATACCACAGGATCAGGTATTAGTCCTCTCTGACAGAGCAGTGCTATAGACATAGATAAAGCTGCATAGCAGTGTCATGAATGAAAAATACTCTAGCCAGAAAGCCAGTGTGATGAAAATGGTATTCTGCAAGGAAAGCGGGCAGACAAAATGGCAGAATTTTATTAATTGTGAGCTCCAATAAGCACAAACATGTCTGAGTTTCTGCAAACTACAGGATACCTCCTTCCCTTGAAGCTAATTCTATATTCAGTTATACTGAGACAAGTGCAGTCTTTAATCTGCAGTATTCGCTAGTCACCATGCAGTTCTGTACAGCAACAATGTTTTTCTGGCCAGAATATACCCATTCCAATTTTTTATTTCATCCCTGAATGAAGATACAGGATTTTAAAGTTTTTCAAACTTCCCATAACCATGCCATGCCTTCCATGAAAAACATTAACTGTCTTGATACATACAGTGCTGTGCTGTTTACCGTCAGAAACATGTGGTAGTACCATCCTAATGCATCGACAGTATGAATCTCGTGTGCATTCAACAAGTAACCTCACTGGAAGAGATTTTTTTTTTAATTCTGAGTGACAGCCATCTTTAAGGACTTGGGTCATTACCTACAAAATTAGCTTTAAAAGCTGTTTTAAAAAGATCTAAGAAAATTAAAAATACACTGAGGATGAATCTAAGGATGTGAGAAATATATTTTTGCTAACAGCATTTGTTTGATGCACAGTGACTGTGCCATTTGGTGTCACAAGTACAAAAACACATTTCTGGCAGGATGTACAGTATAGGAGAATGCCCGTAGGGCCTCCACATTGTATGTGAGCACTGACCCTATGTGATCAATGGCTTTTCTTTACTTCCTCTCCTCTCAAGCTTCCCCAGAGCCAGTCCCAGGCATGCTTAAACCCCTTCAATGTGCTTGCCCCACTACCTCCTGTGGCAGACTATTCCAAATGTCGACTACCCTTTCTGTGTAGAAAAACTTCCTCACATTACCTCTTAATCTACCCCTTCCACTGTTATATTGTGCCCCCTTGTTCTAGTACTTTTTCTACATTGGAAAAGGTCCCCCACCTGCATGTTGTTTGCACCCTTGAGGTACTTGAAAGTTTCAGTCATGTCCCCCTGCTGTCTCCTCTCCTCCAGTGAGTACATATTGAGGTCCCTTAGTCTCACCTATGTTTTGTGGTGCAAGCCCTGCATCATCTTTGTTGCCCTTCTCTGGATAGTCTCCATCTTATCTATGTCCTTGTGCAGGTGTGGACTCCAGAACTGCACATGGTACTCCAGGTGAGGCCTTACCAATGTTTTATACAATGGCATCACCACCTCCCGCCTTCTGCTAGTGATACCCCTGCCTATGCACCCCAGCATGCCACTGGCCATCCCTACCACCTTTGTGCACTGCTTTGATACCTTAAGGTCATCAGAGATGATAAACCCTAGGTCCCTTTCCTCTTTGGTGACAGTCAGCTCCTCTCCCCCCCCCCCCAACCTGTAGCTCTGTCCAGGGTTCCCTCTACCCAGGTGCATTATTTTGCACTTCTTTGCACTGAACCTCAGTTGTCACATCTCTGATCATCTTTCAAGTTTCTCCAAGTCACTCTTCATTTTCTGCACCCCTTCTGGAGTATCCACCCTGTTGCAGATCTTAGTGTCATCTGCAAACAGGCAGACCTCTCCTTCTAGCCCCTCTGCAATGTCACTAATGAAGACATTGAACAGCACTGGTCCTAGTACTGATCCCTGTGGTACCCCACTGGTCACCCCACTGATGTTAGTAGGAGTGATGTGTGGAACAGCACATCACACCTACTAACATCAGGTGAGATGTGTGGAACAGCACTCTGCCTGGCAGCTGACATGTATAGCTCTATTCCCTCCACTGAACATTCAGCATTGTGACCTTACTGACTGTGACATCACTGCTGCTTAGGAGCATCCACTCTCAATAGCTGCCAGGACAGTCACCTGTGATGTCACTGTCAGTGAGATCATGATGTTGATGTGGGGGGGGGGGACTACAGATAAATATGTCAGCTGCCAGGCTGAGAGCTGTTCCACATATCCAGCAAAATACTGTCACTTTGAAAACTTTCTAATAAGCAAAATGAAAAAGAAGCATGCTTCAGAACTGATACTTCTTACAATTTGCATAACATATGAACATACGAACATACGAAATTGCCAGTAGAAAAAGGCCCGCAGGTCTATCAACTCTGTCCGATTGTGCAGCTCTTAGTTTCATATCACTACAGTCTACAGTATAATTTTACCATCTGTCTGTTTTGGTTCCAGTAGCTCTTTAAATGCAGTTGTGGAATCTGTTTTGTATAGTTGTCTGTATCAATTTGTCTGTACCTTTTTATGTGCTTTGTCCCAGGTCAAGACTAAATAAGCATTTGTCAATGCCAGATGTTTGCTTGCTGGAATTGGCATTGGTAGTGCAGGAGTTAGAGAGATGCATAATAGGAATGGCAGTGAAGTATTTAACTAATGCCAACCCCCCTCCCCCACCCTGCAAAGACTGACAGGCATTGGGGGTGAGCCTTTGGGTCATCAGGCATAACGCTGTTGCCATTCCACCTCACCCCACCCTGCAGACACCGATAAGTGTCATGGTATGCCTTGGGTCTTCGGCCCTTACACTCATCCTATTCCATAAGGAAATAAGCTGAGATGGGTGCAGTATAGGAGAGTGGGCTGAACATTAGGGCCAAAGACCCCAAGGCACACCTCAATGCCTGTCTCTGACTGCAGGGTGGGGGTGGGGGTCAAATGGTGTGAGTATTACGGCCGATGACCCCAAGTCACACCCCGATGCTTGTCAGTCTCTACAGGGTGGGGCATTATGGTTGAAAACCCTAGTGTCCAGGGTGTTTGTTGGTATTTTCACTCCACATTTTCAACATGGGCTTTTGGGGACCCCACCTCATGAACAGAGGCACTATCATTTCATTACTCAATCCCAAAAGGTGATTTTACACAGTGACTGCACCAATTGGTGCCACAGGTGTGAAAACACATTTCTGGCAGGATGTGCAAAATGACAGCTGTACTGTTCTTGAGGAGGTGTGAAAAATTGGGAATGCTGAAAATCTGGAGTGAAAATATAAAAAATTGGCAAAATTATGAGCATGCATGGAAACTGCACAATGCACGCTAAAAATGCAGTCATTTTTTTGAATGTTTTCACCAAATTTGCAACATGGGCTTTGTGGGACCCCACCTCATGAACAGTGACACTGTCATATTGTTAATCAGTCCTGAAAGGTGATGCCATGCAGTGACTGTGAAATCACTTTTTGGGACCAAGAAAGGAGAGGACAGTCACAGTGTTCATAAGGTGGAGTCCCAAGAAACTCATGTTGAAAATTTGGAGTGAAAATTCCCCAAAATGGCTGAGATATCAACCTAAGTTGACCCCCCCCCCCCCATTGAGTTCTATTACGTGGCTTACCTTCAGTTCTTCATTTTGCGGTTTGGCTTTGAAAAGTGCAGAAGTGTCCCAGTCCAGAGAATATCACAGCACTGGACCTCTGGAGAGTGAATATGGGGTGAAGGGGTGCAGAGAGGTGGGGTGTGTAGAGGGTGGGTGGGGATGGGTGATGGGGGCCTGGGGAGATGACAAGGAACCATTTTCTTTTTTACAGGTAAACAACAACAAAAAATGACGTTGGGGATGGTTTTCTTTATTTCCAGGTAAATATTTATTTTTTAGACACACTGGGGTGGGCTTCCAGTGTGCCAAAGTAATGTGTGTTTGTGTGGGGGGGGGGACACAAGCTGACTCGGGGATTGGGTACCCCAATGTTGGCTTAGAAAGAATGGGCTTGGGGGGAGGGCAACTGACACCGGGACGGGTGGCATCCCAGTGCCAGAAATATTTAAGAATTATTATGGCACACTAGGGTGGGCTCCCTGTGTGCTGCATGAGTTGAGGAGGGGTGGATACACATAATGCCGACAGGGAGATTGGGCACCCTCATCAGCAATGAAAGATGGGGGGACAGGAATCTGACACCAGGAGTGGTCATCCCGGTGTCAGAAAATAAAAAACAAAACATTTATCTACAACAGTGGGCTGGAGGTATGCCGACACGGGGATTGGCCACCCCGATGTCGGCTTTCAGGGGACTGTGTGGTGGGTGGCAGGAGCCGCCAATCTGCAAAGCCACAGCGTGGCTCATTTATTGTTTAATTTTACTGATGTGCTTCACCATGAAAGGCACACTGGGTTGCTTGTCCCTCCAGTCATGTGCATTACTGTACACTGTAATGGGCATGGCTAGAGTCTTCTCCACCGCTATGTGCCTGGTTGGGGGGGGGGGGAGCTACCGCTGCAATCAGGGATGATGAAACTGTCCCTCATTGGAGTGGCAGATTTCTTTCAAGTCCAGTGCTCACTCTGAAACTGCCATCATTGGCAACTTCCCTGTTGATTGGTGGGTGAGGGACAAGCCCCTGAAAGCATTCACCAGATTGGCTAAACACTGCTGCACCTCTGCAATATTCTCCTCTCTTCTCCTCAAAATGTTTCTTGTGTGCTGCGTGTGCAAGCAAACATAAAAAGGACCTTTGGTCCAGTGTTCCCACCTGCTAAACAGATTTCAACTAACTAAATAAAAACAATGATGAGAATATTTGCTAACAAGTACTGCTGCTTTAATTTGCTTGTAAATCTAACTCAATATACACTATTGAGACAAGTGCACTTATTTAATATGACAGACTTGAACCAGTTCAAAAGCTCCCTACTTGCATTGTTTCTCAAACAAGTTTGCTGTATGTACTTGTATATAAGTTGATCTGCATACCCTGTGTTCTTGCACTATGTTGCTTCGTATGGTTTCATGCTATTTGCTTTGTACTGACTCTCTGTAATCAGACTTGATGTAGAACCTTTGAAAAAGAGCACTTGTGCTCAATGGTATTTTTCCTAGTAATAAGAAATAAATAAAATTAAATAATTTAAGCAAGTAAACACCAATGTCATGCTTCTCTGAGCAGCATTTGGAGTGTATGGGTGCCCTAGATACAGTCTGTTTCTGATATTAGCCACACACCTGTAAGCATATCTCTCCACCTCCTGCCTCATAAATCAGGGACAAGGCTTAAAGAAATTAGGGACAAAGGACGAAAATCAGGAACACTTCTTCAGAACTGGTGATATCCTCTCAGGATGTTGGTAGGCTAAGGGGCTTAGTGTAAAATGCATTTTCTCAGGAAGAACAAGTCTATAACTTTAATGTTTGACATATTGTTTTGCTTACAACCCTCACTGTTTGGTCATGGAAACACAATTTTTAGGAAGGACAGAGTAAAATTTTGAGGCAAAATCAGAGATGTCCCTGAAAATCGGGGACAGTTGAGAAGTATGTAAGTACCTCTACAAAACAAAAATAAAAAGTGTAAGTAATTTGATTAAAACTCAGTGGATGAGCCAGGGTTGAGATTGCTGTGTCCTTATTACTGTTATATTTCATCAGATACTACATTTATAGTCAGTTAAATATTCATTTACTCTCCACTTCATTTGCAGTTTTCACCATAAACAGAATAACCTATTGGAAACATCTGCTTTCCTCTGATTGACTGGGTTACACCTAGATGACACAACTGAAGGCACTGCTTAGTCCAGTGATGTCTTGTATTGCTATTTCAACAAGACAATATAAAACTAAACTTTTTTATCTAATGAGGTAGACTGGCTCTGGCTGGGGGCACAGCCCATGACCGAGGGTCTTCCAGTAACTGCAAGCTTTGCTGGTGATATAATTGGCTGTGAAGGTGCTGTATAGCAGTAAATTCCTTTATTTTCATTTTTTACCAATGGGGGGGGACATCTCTTTAAAAAGAACATAAAGTACTATTTCTCATCCTAAGAAAGAAGTTTAAAAGTGAGGAGCAATGCTTAAGAAGAGCATGCAAGGTCCACCTTATTTGAAAATCCCATTTCTGTCCCTTTAATCAAAATTAAAGTATATAGCATGCCTCAGCTGTACAACAGCTGCTTCCTCCAGTTAATCAGACAGAGGGCAGGGATTTAAGCCCAGTACATATCTATACTTATTTTAACAAGATTTAGTTGTAGAATATCATGAGCAACAACTCTGACAAGTCAGTACTTTGAAATCCGTGTTTGAAAAGAAGGCACTCCTAGTCTTAACATGATCAACCTCCTCCTCCACATTCACTAGGTTCCATGTACCCCCCATTCCCCCCACTTCTTTTTATACTGTGCTTCCAAATTTAAGGCAATTGACCTTCTGCTGCATTTTAATCAGGGGTGGGGCTGAAGCACACCTACATTTTTTTTTCTTAAAGCATCTTATTGTTCAAGATCAATAACATTTGTAGTGAACTGAGACCCCATCCATGCATTTTAGATCTAGAGCCTCCCCGGGCTTAATGCTTGCATTCCATGGAAGCATATCACCAATAGCTGTATCCATGCTTGTTTAGAATTTAATAAGTAGTAGAGAACCCAGTAAAACAAAATGAAACACAAGTAGCTTCTAAGTGACTATCTAATGCACATTGATTCAGCAAAGTTGAACATGCATAATTGTTATATTCAAAGCAATTAGCAAATTGTCCTTTCCCAAACAAAGGACCATAGGGGAACAAGCTTAAAGACACCAGAGTTCAACATAATATCTCTTTTGTTGGTAATTTGTTTTTTCTTGTAGATCAAGAACAGCATTGCCCAGTTGAGCTGTGGCTCATTTACAGTGGGGTCCATCATTCATACATTCATACACACAGTTTCAGTCTAAAGATATACCTGTAGTATAAAAGAAAACATAAGTCATAATAGTATGCATATTTCATGTTTGCAACATAAAAAACTAGACAAATAATACATAAAGAGACATGTTTACATAATTTAAGATATAGTTCGCTATAAGGGGAAACAGTCCCATAGCAGCTTTAAAAATAACCAGGGATTTATACAGTTTTAAATAAAGATACAGCCTTGATGTAACTGTTTTCTGGGTGTCTTGCCCTTCTTATGGCTGCTGTGGGTGGAGGCTGCAGACATTTTGCATGTACAAAAGGGCCGATGTCATGTTTTCTGTCCACGGAACTGGCTGAAGGTGTAAATAGTCTCCTCCGCCTTACTCTCCTCCAGGAAATGCTTTCCACCCTCTAATAAATACACTTTCATGTTAGTCAATGGTTGTAGGGCACTATTTTCTTTCTTAAATGGGAGGTACAAGAACTGGAATCTGAGTAGTGGGAGGCAGCATTACTTTTTTGGGGGAGTTAAGATACCCCCACCTCCACCTGAGAAGCTCCTAAAGATCCACTCCCACCTTTTTTTTGGTTCATGTGGGAGGGGCATGAGGTGAATCTATCATGTTGGAACAACTGACTATCAGAGTTGCCTGGGGCATCAGAGCTTAAGGTTCAGAAGGAAAGAAAAAGTAATTAAGGAGTGCCTGAAACTGCATCCTTATACAGCACTTGTGAAACTGCATCCTGAAATTACAGCACTTGAGGAAAGCAAGCAGCTACAACACAAGAATGACAATTAAGGTATAAGCCCACAAAGGAGTAAATTATGACACCCAAAGAAGACTATCCCATATTGGATGCTAGAGTGTCTCTTTTTAACAGCTTTTTATACCCTCCCCCCCCCCCACACACACACACAGCTGAAGCACCCACCCAAATAGCTAGGGGAAGTGCTACATTTTTATCTCTCTGGGACCTGAAGTTTAGCAGTAATGTGTGAAGAGAATACAGTCTTGTGTTTTGTGCATTTGAATAGATTTAGTGCTTTGAAGTCAAAATATATAAATACATATACATAGTGTCATGGGCACCTGAAAAGGAAGAAGATACTACTGAAATAAATATTATTCTGATAATTTATTTATTTATGTGTAAAATTTTAAGTGTAGTTCTGCCTAGGTCACAGACACATAAGCTATAAAAAGTATATTTAAGGATGGATGTATTAGTCAAAGCTTGTAGTAGCAAAATAAAGCAAGAAAAATAATACATTGTGTTTTTTTTTTCCTTTCAATTTTTTAACCAGGAGTGGCACACTAAGCTGAAAGCTTGTTTACAGGGGCAACCTGGGAGCACGTGGAAGTTAAGTGACTTGCTCAGGGTCACCCAGTATGCAAGTGAGGGCTGTGGGATTCAAACCCAGATCTCCAGATTTGCAGCTCAGAGCTTTAAACCACTGTGCTATACTTCCTCCTTAGCTATGACAGTTATCTGTTTTATGGTTCATGCTGCTGGTGTAGTAAGCAAAAGTACATTGCATAGCAGGTGTAAAATGTCAATAAGTAGGTCATGCAGTAGATGTGCTGAGCAGTTACTGAAACAAAAAATGTATTTAGGATAGTAAAATATTCCTATTAGAAAATTGATAAATGTGCGACATTTGCATCTCAATTTCAAGGAGATCCTTATGGGGTGTCACTGTACAATATAAAGTAGTTATAGTTTTCAAGTTGTCTGGGTAATTGCTTTGTACTACCACTGTTACTAAATTTAAATGATTCTATGAACAAAATTAAGTTTATGTAACTGTCTGTAAATGTATTAAAAACAGTTACTTGTTCTTATAATGTAATGCATTAAATCCTGTTGCTAGGTTAAGAAGTCGTATAACAACGCCCAGGGAATTAAGGTTTCTGGCCATGACACCCTGCCCTGTAGGGACTGACAGGCATCAGGGGTGTGACTTGGGATTGTCAACAGTAATGCTCATGCCATTCAACCCCCATCCCCACTCTGCACCCAGTGACAGGTATTGAGGTGTGCCTTTGACTCTTCAACCCCCTAATTCACTCCATTTTCTTATACAATACTGTACCCATTTCAGTGTATTTCCTTAAGGAATGGGGTGAGTGTAAAGCTTGAACACCCCAAGGCACACCTCGACACTTGTCTATGTCTGCAGGGTAGGGTAGGGTGAGATGGCATGACCATTATGGGCAACGACCCAAAGGCACACCCCAATGCCTGTCCATCTCTGAATGGTGGGGGTGGGGTTGGTGTCACTTCAGTGCTTCACTGCCATTCCTATTCTACCTGTCTGTCTGTCTGTCTGTCTGTCTCTCTCTCTATCTATATGTCTATGTAATTATCTATCTTTCTATCAATTGCATGTATCGCTATTTTTACCTATTTCTAAAACAAACCTGGATATCATATTTGCCTGCACTCTGAGCACATACTTATAAAACTGTGCATATTTGTACTCCACTTCTGCATAGACCTCATACTTTCCTAATATTCCCATTGTCACAAGCATAACTATCTTACCCTCATCAAAAGTGACCACCTCTGAAAGTTACTATAACATTTTCTCTGCTAACAGTCCATCATTACACCTGACTTCCTGACATCAACACATTGCTTAAATATAACTCACATCACCTCATGGACAAAAACCCTCTTTCTCTGAAAAAACAGAACTATGTAAATAATCCCAAGGCTGAACATATGCCAGCTATTACTTTTTCATGTGCTGCCACCTTCTGTACCATCATGGGGATTTGCATGTTTTTCCCATGATGCTTTGCATTATTGGGGTATGTGCAATTATGTTTTCTTTAAACTGTGGCTGTCCAACCAATATCATCCAGGATAACACATACCTCATTAGCATTTGCTCTGGGGTTCTTTTGTAAACCTATATTGCTTTCTGTTCCTTCCATTAAAATGTACACCTTCATATATTTTTCTAATATTGTGTATGCCTTCCTTAGAACAGAAACTAAAACAAATTTTACTACTTACAAATCATTCTGTTGTTTTTCCATACCTCCTTAACAATTCCACACAACTTCACTAACTTCATCATGCAGCCGCGGTGGATCTGACCAGATTTTGTTCTTTGTAGATATAACGTTTTGTTTAGCAGAGTAGCTTCACTCACAAACCATGATTTTATTGAAATCCATTAAACCTTTTTAAAATGGTACTGCTGTTGTCATCCTTAGGATATCTGCTGTGCTATCTTCGGGTAATTAATTTCTAGGTGTTATCAACGTTGTTGTTTATTATTAACTACATGTCAAAATTTGGATGTAAATGTCAGAGGGGAGGCATCATTTTGAGGGGGAATATTGCTTTGCCATTTCTGCTGCAACATGTGAATCTGGAACGTGCAAATGTACGTACCGTATATTATGCACACAAGTTTAAATGGGAGGACAGGAGATGGGAGTTCATATGCTCACACCAAATTCCCACACTGTGACAGGTTGCAGGTTATGTCTGCCATTGAGGTTAGGCACTTGGTGTAGGCTGCTCAGTATCCCCACCAAAAAATATGCAAAATAAAGCCTGCCCACCAGCACAGTGGTAGCACAACCACTCATGAGGCCAGCAACCTGGATTCAGCAGTGAATCTCGATCATTGAAGGCCAGTTGGGTGGAGGATGATTAAACATCTCAGAGGACACTCTCCTCCTCCAGGGAGGGAGGGTCACTGTACTTGCTGCAACACTGCAACATCGGAGACCACAGGTGGCAGTGTAGCTAAGGACATGGGGGGGGAGCAGTGATGCATGGCCAGACACCAGCACTACACCAGCTCATGTGCCTTGATCCCCTCAGGTGAGCTGGTGTCACAAGGGGTCAGGGAGAAATTTAGGGAATGACCCAGCCATGCAAGGTTACTTGCCACCCACTTTGAAGGCCCTCACCACTGACTGTGGCACCTCCTCTCCAGATCACTGCCTTGAAGTTGACTCAAGGGGTCTCATTAGCCCTCCATGGACCCTGATGAAAGAGGTCCACCTCAGGGCATAAGTCACTGGGGTATGATGGAGAAGGAGAGGTATGTCCTAGGCATGATGGTGACAGCATTGGGGGTCAGGCAGGTAGAAGAAGGGGACCAGCTGGTGAGAAAGGAGATACACAGAGATTATAAATATATCTATATTTATAAAATGCAAGCACCTAGGACCACAAAGGTCCTGCTGGAAGAACACAAATGGTCAAAGACAAATAAAAGAAAAAAATCAGTGCACTGAGGTGGAAAACATTAGCTTATTTATTAATTTATTTCAACAGACAGTGCTCATCAACAATGAAATGAGCAAGGTGCCCTAATGTTTTGCCTCAAAGCAAGGCTACCACGGAAACATAGAAATATAGAATTTGTTCACACAAAAAGATTGCTTTCAAAAGATGCAACAATGCTGTGTCTAATATTATTTTACTTTGTAACTTTTCCACCTCTAGAACACCGTGCCATTGATAATGACACAGGCAGCCAGTCATGGTAGAATTCAATCAGACAGCATTCCACGTCTCATACTTCATCATCATTGGCTTTCCAGGGCTCCAGAACTGGCCATCACGAACCATCCTCTTCTCTGTGTTCCTTGTGACATACACAGCCACACTCTTGGAAAATATCATCTTTATAGCCATCATTAAAGCAGATGAAAGGCTACGCTCCCCTATGTATATTTTCATCTTCAACCTGGCCATCCTGGACTTGTCTATCCCTTCAGTGACTGTTCCAAAAATGTTGCACTATTTAGTGACTGATGACAAATCCATAGGCTTTAGTGTCTGTGTTGCCCAGATGGCTTTATTCAGAATTTTCAATACCACAGAGGGTTTGATTCTGGCAGTCATGGCGTATGACCGTTACCAAGCCATATGCAATCCGCTTCATTATCACTCTGTAATGAACCTCACGTATGCCACCAAATTCTCTCTTTACTGTTGGACACTAGCAGTTGCTGCCGTAGCCCCATCTGTTTACATTATTCTCATTACACCTTCATGTGGACAAAATGTGATTTTTTACTTTTTCTGTGACTATGCCTCGATAACAGCATTGTCCTGTGGAAACAAAAATTTGCATTCTGCCATTAGCCTATCCCTGGGTCTGATTTCCATGTCTACTATATTTGTTTCTGTTGTCTTTTCGTACACCAAAATCCTTCTGTCTGTGCTGACTATTGCTTCGTCAGAGGAGCGCTGGAAAGCCTTTTCAACCTGTGCCAGCCACCTGTTTGTCATTGTTGTGTTCATGGTGGTCATGGCTTTTGTGGCTATCTCTTCTAGAGTGCCGGGGATTTCTGATGACGCTGTGATACTGGCAGCTGTAGTACAGAATATTCTTCCACCACTGGCCAACCCCATCATTTATAGCCTAAAAACGAAAGAGATCAGAGCCAGCATCATGAAACTTGTAAAAAGCAATTTAATCACAGTATATGATCATTAAAAACTGAATACACTATTCCTCACATGTATGTCTATATTTCTTTCTATATTAATATCTATATCTCTAGCCATCTATCTATATTAATATCTCTATATCTATATCCATACATATATAGAGAGAGAGAGCACGAGAGAGAGAGAGAGACAGGTGTGGGTGCACCCCTATAGTTAGGGTTAAAACTGCACTTCTATGTTAAACTCAAACCTTGGCACTTTAATAACTTTGCAACCATTCATCCAATTTGCATGCAAGTTTGCAAGAACCATCAGGGACTGAAGATCTCTTGATGTGCTAAGTTTTGTTACAGTCAGATGTGTGGGTGCAAAGATAAGGAATGTCACAAAATGTGGAAATTACCATTTTTTTGTAAAATAAAAACATCTTGGGATTGTGGTCTGAATTATCAGAGTAGAAACGTCTTGGGTCACAGATGTGCCTTTTAAAGATTTGGTGAAAAAGTATAAATCTGTTCAAAAGTTATTAAATATTGAAATGTCCTATTATTTTCATTGGGAAAAGTTAGATGTGAGCCTCAAAACAGGATTCTGTGTCACAAATGGGCAATCCTTTGTCACAAATGAGTAATCCTTTGTTGCAAATGGGGAGTCTTTTTTCATGCTGCCAACATTTTGTTTTTCAGTTAGCAAGGCAAGGAAAAGTAAATAATTCAAAAATCAAATGTGTTCAGTAAAAGCCAACACATGTGTTTTGCTAACTGGGACACCCTCAGCTGGATTCTGCATGTATGTGTTGAAGACGTGCCCTTCAATTTCTTTTTTTAAACATTATAAATCTTTCCTCATGACTTGATATGAAGAAAGATTCTTTTTCATATCACAGATCATGAAAAAGGATCCTTTTTTGTGTTGGCAAATTATTTCCCTGGTGTCTAGTGGCACCCCCACCCTCAGATTACCATCCCCACTGTTTTGCTCATGTTTACTGCTAACCCCCACCCTCCAATCACTGTCCCTGCTGTTGCCCTGCTTAGAAGTGGCACCCCCCCCACCCTCAGATCACTGGCCCCATTTATGTTTTATTCCCTGAGCTGCCAGTTGCATACTGTGTGATGCTGAACAAGTCACTTAACTTCCTTGTGCTACCAGGTCAGACATGGAAAGCTTTGATATATGTGTCTTTCCTGGTTAAATATGTTCTCCTTTCCCTGTTGTCTGTTAGCACTCCAACCACCTGATCACCATCCATGTTGTTTCCTTGGTTTCTAGTGGCACCCTCACCCTCCGATCACTGTTCCTGTTCTTTCTCTGGTGTCTAGTGGCACCACCATACTCTGATCACCATCCCCATAAGTTTCCAGTTTTCCCTGGTGTCTAGTGGTACTCCCACCCTCTGATCTCTGTCCCCATTTAAAGTTTTAGTTTTCTCTGGTGTCTAATGGTACCCCCATCCTCTGATCACTGTTTCTGTTTAAAATTTTAGTTTCCCTGGTGTCTAGTGGTTACCCCTCCCCGGTAGGGAGCCAGCCTATAAGAAAGAAAACAGTCCCTCAATGCCTTTTTTCAATAAAACCTGTAAGAAAAAAGGTCCCTCAGCAATCCCACACACACACACACCCCAACCTCCCACTCAGCACCCACCACCCCGCACCCCCCCACACACACACACATCCACACACCTTCACTCACCTGAACAGGTCCTTGGGTGAAGATCCATCTGTGATCGAAGACACGTCTTGCTACTGTAACCTGTGACTGCAATATAAGAAACTAAGGTAAATGCAGTTTAATGTATTTCAGTGGGGTTTTCAATGTTGATGCATACCTTGGCCATTTTTGCATATTTTGACACCAAATTTTCAACATGGCCTTTTGGGGACACCACCTCATGGACAATGCCACTGGAATTTCTCTAAACCATCCCAAAATTCATTGTCATGGTCACTTGGCAAAATCACCTTTCAGACATGCTCTGAAAGTTTCACTGCCTTTGTTCATCAAGTGGGATCATGTTGAAAATTTGGGATCAAAATATGTAAAAATGGCAAAGTCATGCACGTGCATTTAAATTTCACTAGGCTTGCTCATAACTTCACTAACTGTAAATATTTTCACCCCAAATTTTCAACATAGACATTTTTTTACATCACCTCATGAGTTTGAAAGCTGTCATTTTTCAAATCCTGGCCAAAATAAGTTTTCTCACCTGTGGTGTGGAATGACATTACGATCATACGGAATGATGTCTCAGCAGGGATTTGAAAATTGTCAGCCCCAGAATTCATGAGGTGGGGTAATAACAAAGCTATGCTGACAATTTGGTTGCCATTTTGGCTGAAATCCTTTCACAGCAACATGAACGCATCTATGGAAGGATTGGAGTGCAGGGCACAGAGGGCATTGCACTCCCACAGCCAAATGAGGATACCATTATACTATCTGAAAAAAGTAAGGAAATTCTTTGCAAGAAAAACTCTGTTAGTGGATCAGTTAGGGTTAAAGTGACAAAAGCGGGGTGTGCCTTGGGACTGTCAACCCTAATGCTCACTCCATTCTTATATGTTGTACCTGTCTCAGCTTACTTACATATGGAATGGGGTGAGCGTTAGGGCTGACAACCATAAGGCACACCCCACCCCTGAGGCTACCTGCAGGTCAGGTGTGGGGTGTTAGAGTTGGAAACCCTAATGCCATATTTCCCTACTTTTGTCACTTTACCTACCTGATGCAGTAATAGAATTTTTTGCAAAAAAAGAAGTATATATATATATATATAGTCAAGTCCACTTGTATGCACATTGTTTTATACATATATATATATATATATATATATATATATATATAGTCAAGTCCGCTTGTATGCACATTGTTTGGGACAGTGATATTTGTGCATACATCTGAAATTGCATGTATCCAGAAAATAAACTACGCATTTTAAAAGCCTGCTGGAAAGCACATTTAGCAGGACAGTAATTAACTACCGTATCTTAATTTTTTAACAGGCATGGAAAGCCTATCAAGCAGTCATGCTCAATGAAAAGCACAGTTTTCTTGGTTTTCTCAATTGTTTGGCAGGCAACATTGTGAGTGTACAGGACTCCTCATACCTTTTAAGCTGCACCTACAATATAATTAAGCACCTAATCCCCTTTAATCTGAGCAATTAAGACCTCAGTATAAACAGCATAGTAAGGAAAATGCATAAATAGCCAATGACTATATATATCCGAGTTGTATACAAGAAACATTTTATACATGATATTCTGTGAGTTTAATTAAAATCTGATTGATATTTTCAAAATGGCCCATGACCCAGTGACAGCACAAATGGTGAAGCCATGAGTGGTGCCACTGGAGTCATGGATTGCAAGGACAACAAGTATATTTTGCTAGGCCTATGCTATATTTAACTGAGTTAGTTAGTCATTTTTTGTTGACCACAGTAAATTCACTGGTGTACAAAGATCTCATTTTTAGGGAAGACCCTGGCTTCAATAAGATGCACATATAAAATATATATGTGGGTCATTCTCCACTAATGTTAGGCCATTTGATGTCCGGTTCTTAATTAAGCTACATGCCTACCAATTGCACATACACTTTATATTTAATAGATTATCACCTTCTCTTTGGGTGTATGAACATGTTTTACAGTTTTACAAAATGGAGTTGGATTATGTTGCAGATTTTCATAATAATTACTAAAATATGATGTTTTTCAGTGTGTGCATTTAACACTTAAAGTGATGCTAATCATATACCATGCATGGTAGAACATTGCTCTGGGTAGAAATCGATACTTAGAACAACGTTGTTGTGCTGCAGTAGCTACATCATTTTTGATGCTGTGCTGCACTAGATATGAAGCTACTGCAGCACAACAACTTGGAACACCTCCTCGCATGCACGTATTGGAAACCTCCACCTTTCATGAAGGGACTCCAGCACTGAGAGATGGACCTGGAAGACAGTGGTGCTGAAAAAAAACAACAAAAGTAAGGACTCAGCAGTGAAAAAAGACAGATTTTTCTTGTGGATGTGGACCATACACCATAAAGTACAATATATGGTCCACTATCCTCAACAAACGTGAGTAGCCATCTCAAGGTTGCCATGATGACCAAAACCTCTCAAGCTTCACTCTCGAGGTTTAAACAGTCAGCATGGCAACCTCTCAGTGACTACACATGCTTGTTGTGGATAGAGGACAATACATTATCCTTTATATTTTTGCTCACAGTTTTGAAAAGCACACATATAAGTATATGTTAATACAGTTTTATACCATTAATATACAATCCTGTTTTGAACTTTTTAAAATGAAAAAGATTATATTGAAAGTTATTGTATTTGTCCATTGTGTCACCTTCCATAGAAACATCAGAAGTGCTGTTTAAAAATACAGAGAACTTAGTGCAATTTTTATATATAGATTAATATCCATGGCATAAAATACTGATACAAATATTAGGAATAATTTACCTTATTTTCAGAATTCAATTCCATCTGAAATGTGACTTTGTCTCCATTCAAAAGTATAGTTCATTCAATTAAAAAAAAAACTTAGAATGCCCCAGTGCTGGTGTAATGGGTATACAAATATACTGCAGAGGTAAAATGATAGGAAGTATATAACTTAATTGCAGGAAATGCAGTTGAGAGGGGGAAGAGAAGCCAAAAACGAGATGTGTCCAACCTTGCTGAGAAATGTCATATGCAAAATACACTGGATGTAGCAGTGTGTTTCTCCTTGTGAACTACATTTCTTTGTGTTTAATGTTTGTTTGTTTTATTTATTTAAACTGGCAAGACCATGGGCCAAAGACCCAGTTTCATGGGCACCAGTATACATACAAATAACACATATAACAAGTAAAAAAATTCAACATACAAGAAACATACATATTTCCACTAACATTCTATTAAATGTTATGCAAAACATTTACACTCACTCTGGGCAAATAGAAACCCTCTCAGCTTCAATTGAAAACAAACTTCAGAACAGTTAAAAATAGACTGCAGAGAGTTAAAAAAAAAGGATGGGAGCGAGTAAGGCAGAGCTTTCTAGCCTACTGATGTTTTCATTCTTGGAATGGTAAAGAAATGTCAAGTTGAATGTTGAGTAGAAACTGCAGTGGTGTGTTTTCTAAAAATTGAAACTTACAACAGTGGGTACTTGATTCAATGTTGCTTATTTTGCGAAAGTCCAAGTTGAAATTTGTATTGATATTCAAGAGGAAGCCAACCTTCATGCCTGATCAGGCAGCAATGATGAGTTCTAGGTGGCATCTGAGTAGTAAACCCAGCTATCTGATTTAATAGAACTCTAACCATGGATAATAGCCACTCCTCAGATAGCCCCTCCCCAGTAAAAAAGTAAAATAATAATCTGTAATCAATGACAGGCAACAGAAAACTTTGAGCCAGTAAATTCCAAGTAGATGGAACTTAGAGTGGATTCAGTCTATAAAGTGTGCCCAATCTTTTGATGGATCACGTCAATCATATTGGTAATCTGGGGCTCATAGATCATGCCCTCATCTATAATAAGACTTAGATATTTGAATTGCTTGACCTGTTCCAAAGCCACACCAGAAACAGTGCACAGTGAAAGACCAAAATCCTTGTCAGATCTTTTTATGGGATTGGAAAAAAAAAAACATTGTTTTTGTTTTCTTTTCATCCAACACAAGTTTTATTTTTTGTGAACCAGTTCTGGACCTCCAAGAAATTATAAGCCAGATCACTTTGAACTATTTCAAGATCTGGTCCACGCATGAGGATCACTGCATCATCCACGTAGAGTATAATTTGTGATTATTCAAACAGAGGGAAGAGTGCTCAAAAAAATACTAAACAAGAGAGGACCAAGAATAGAACCCTGAGGGATACCCAGTGAAACAGAAGCTGGAGGGAAACAGTAACCATTGATTTTGGTAGCCTGTGTTCGATCATTTAAGTAGCTCCCATACTAACCAACAACATCTCTAGATATTCCAAATTTAGAAAGAGTTGTCAACAATAGGCCAAGTCAAAGGCCTTGATGAGGTCCACTAACACAGCCCTAGTTAAATTACCCTTATTAAGGGTAGTTTGAACTGTGCTTGAGAACCTCACCAAGGCTGTCGAGGTACTGTGTCTCAGCCTAAATCCATGTTGGACTGGTGTAAGAATATTATATTTAGACAGATATTCAATCACTTGGTCAAAGACATCTGTATCAAGAACGTTTGAGAGAGGTGCCAGTATCGAAATGGGGTGATAATTTAGGACATTAGTAGAATCCCCAGATTTAAAAATTGGGACAACTACTTAGTTTTCCCAAGTACTAGTAAAACTAGAAAAGCAAAGTGACAAATTAAAGATAGTAGATAAAGGAAAAACTGTGTTTTCCGAAAAACATAACCTAGCATATTGCTTGTCTCTATGGTATTTTACACCTATAGTTTCCAGTTGTTATTTGTACACCTAACATTGTTCACTGTATGAATTCTTATACAACTTTCTAGTAACTTAGATTGCTGTAAACACAATATAAGAAAAAGAACTGCAATGCTGTTGCTATGTTAATGTTATTTACTAAAATGTAACAGAAACAGTAAATCATAACTACAGACAATAATAAAACATATAAAAATATGGGAACGCATGTGACAATCATTAACCCATATGACACTGACATTGCCCACCGTAGGAACTCCTGTTTTTCATGTTTTTATTAACTTAGTTCAAAACTGTAATGCAGTTTGTTATGTTAATTATGGTATTCATTGTAATGCAGTATAATTAAACAGTTATAATTACAGATTTTAAAAAACTAAAATAAAAATGAATGCACTATATCTGACACTTTTTAATACATGTGACACTTTCCGCAGTATGAACTCCTGTTTTGCATTATATTAACTGAGTTAGTTCCTTTTTCCGTATAGCTTTTTCTCCAGGTGGACTGGCTCTATAATCTCTCAGCCCTGTCCCTGCCTCCCCCACCCAGCGTCTTGCCAAGCTCTGGCAATACAGGAGCTGGGGCAGGCAGACAGGGGTTCATTGGTCCGTAGCTGTCTCTTTTCCATTTTCTTCCCTGTTCTGACAAGCTGTGGTGTGCATGTAGATGCCCCGGAGTCGCACAGTCCTCCTTTCCACTGCCTTCCAAAATCTGCACTACCACCTGGCCTCCACCGGGTGACAGTCATTTGGCAAGTGTGCAGATCCTCCCCTCCCCACCCCAGGAAAGGATAGCAGCCATCAGGCACTCAATCATTTTTTTTCCCTAGCTAACCCCCAGCAACCCACACTCACCACCAAACAAGGGTCGCCGGTGTGGCAGGAGGTACGGTGCCAGTGCCTCAGCCCTCCATGCCACTGGGGCGGCAAACTGAGATAGTTCTTAACTGTAATGCATAGCAACATAGAAACATAGACTTTGATGGCAGATAATGACCTCTTGGCCCACCTAGTCTGCCCATTTCCCTACCTACTGGATAAGCTGCAGATCCTAGTTGACCAACAGCCTATTTCTTCCTACCCCCCACAAGAATTGCCTTATGTCTGTCCCATGCATTCTTGAATTCTCCCACAGTTTTAGACCCCACAACCTCCTCAGGAAGGTGGTTCCATGCATCCACCACCCTCTCTGTGAAAAAATACTTCCTCACATTGCCCCTGAGCCGTCCCCCCTCTATCTTCAAATTGTGTCCCCTTGTTCTTGCACATCTCTTTTTCTGAAATATGCTACCCTCTTGGACTTTGTTGATTCCACTAAGGTACTTCAAAGTTTCAATCATGTCCCCCATCTCCCTCCTTTCCTCAAGGGTATACATATTAAGCTCCTTTAGTCTCTCCTTGTCTGGCTTTTCTTGCAGACCCTGCACCATTTTAGTTGCCCTACTCTGGACTGTCTCCATCCTGTCTATGTCCTTGCAGAGATGGGGGTCTCCATAACTGGACACAGTACTTCAGGTGGGGTCTCACCAACTGTCTGTACAGAAGGATAACAACTTTCTGTTTTCTGCTGGTGATGCCTCTCCCTATATATCCCAGTATCCCAGTATGCAGTTTATTATGTTAATGATGTTATGAATCATCATGTAATATAATTACACCTTCATAACTAGAAACATAGAAAAATAGAAACTCTGACGGCAGATATGGACCACTTGGCCAACTAGTCTGTCCATGTTCCCTATCCAATGACACTGCAGACACTACTTGATCGCTGGCTCCCCCCCTTTCCCTACTACTAAGGTTCCCTTATGCCTATCCCATGCCTTCTTGAATCCCACTACTGCTTTAGCCCTCACCACCTCCAGGCATCCACCACTCTTTCTGTGAAGAAGTACTTTGTTACATCTCCTCTAAGCCTACCCCTCCAACTTCATAGCATGACTCCTTTTTCTTAAGCATCTTTTTCTCTGAAAAAGGCTTCCATCTTGAACCTTATTTATACCCATGAGGTATTTAAAAGTCTGTATCATATCCCCCTCTCCCTCCTTTCCTTCACAGTGTACAGTACATATTGAGATCCTTCAGTCACTCCTCACAGGGCTTTTGATGCAGGCCCTGCACCTTTTTAGTTGTCCTCCTCTGGACTGCCTCTACTCTGTCTATGTCCTTCTGAAGATGTGGTCTCCAGAGCTGAACACAGTACTCTAGGTGAGGTCTCACCAGTGATTTATACAGCAATATCATCACCTTCCTTTTTCTGCTGGTGATGCCTCTCCCTACGCACCCTGCATCCCACTGGCTCTCCCCACTGCCTTGTTGGACTGTATGGCCACCTTTAGGTCATCAGATATGATTACCCACAGGTCTCTTTTGTGTTTGGTGGTCACCAGTGGCACTACCCCCATTTTATACTCTGCCCCAGGTTTCTGCTCCCCAAATGCATGATTTTGCACTTCTTTACATTGAAACTTAGTTGCCACACTCTTAACCACTCCTCAAGCTTTCTTAGATCCCTATTCATATTTTCCACCCCTGAAGTGTCTGCCCTTGTGCAGATCTTAGTGTCATGTGCAAAAAGGCATAGCTTCCCTTCTAGCCCCTCTGCAATGTCGCTAATAAAAAAGAAGACTGGTCCCATTACTGATCCTTGTGGCACCCACTGGTCACCCTTCCTTCCTCAGAGTAAACTCAGTTTACCAACACCCTCTGTCACCTATCCTCCAACCAATTTCTTATCCAGTTTACCACCTTTGGACCCACTCCTAGGCTGCCCAGCTTGTTTACAAGTCTCCTATATGGAACAGTGTTGAAGGCCTTACCGAAATCTAGATAGGTCACATCCACCTCTCCATACTGATCTAATTCTCTGGCCACCCAGTCAAAGAAATGTATCAGATTTGTTTGACATGACCCCTCCCCCCCATGAATCCATGCTGCCTCAGATCTTGTAAGCCAGTGACTTCAAGGTATTCCACAATCTTTTCCTTCAATAGTGAGTCCATTAATTTCCCCACCACCAAAGTCAGGCTGACTAACCTGTAATTTCCAGTGTCCTCCTTGCTACCACTGTTGTGAAGCAGGACTACATCTGCCCTCCTCTAGTCCTCTGGGACCACTCCTGTCTCCAGTGAGTGGTTGAACAGGGCTGTCAGAGGTACAGCCAGCACCTCTTTGAACTCCCTCAATATCCTTAGATGTCTCCCGTTTGGCCTAATTGCCTTGTCCACTTTCAGATTTGTGAGTGTGTTCAGGACTCTCTTCTCTGTAAAGGGACTAGTATCCACCCCCCCTTTCTATGATGTCACTGACACTTTTCCAGGGTCCCTCTCCTTCCCTTTCCTCTGAGAACACAGAACAAAGTGTTAATTCAGAATGTTTTTTCCATGTCCCCTTCCAGACACTCCCACCCTTCCCTCCTTATCCTCCAATCCCTCCCTTGATTTTTCTTCTTTTGCTTAAATACATCAAAAAAGTCTTGCTCCCTTTTTTACTGCCTGAGCCATTTTCTCCTCTGTTTGCACATTTGCACTTCTGACTGCTTTCCTTGCCTCCTCCTGCATCTCCTGACACTCCTCCCTATCTGCCTCCCTCTGTGTCTCCTTATACCTCCTGAATGCAAACTTTTTTGTCCTTACCTTCCCAGCCACCTCTTTTGAGAACAATAGTGGTCTCATTTTTCTCTTGCTTTTGCTCACTTGACTGACCAGAGGTTTGTTGTTTTCACTAGCCCTGCTTTTAGTTCCTCCCACTGTTTCTCCACTCCACCCAAGTCCTCCCCCCCTGCCAGGGCATCCCTGAGACACTTCCCTATCTTTGTAAAATTGGCCCTCCCAAAGTCCAGAACCCATGCTTTTGTGTGGTTAATTTCTGCCACAGTTGTAATATTGGACCACACCATACAGTGATCACTGGTCCCAAGGTGTCCATCCACCATGATGTCTGCAACATTGCCCCCGTTGATGAGAACAAGGTCTAATATTGCTCCCTCATGAGTGGGCTCCTTTACTAGTTGCCTCAGGAATGCCCCCTGCAGGAAGTCTAGGATGTCTCTGCTCCTAACTGAACCTTGTATTTTTTTTTTTTGCTCCTCATTTGAAATTGCTAGTTATGTACTATGTTTCTGTACCCAATTATTGTAATTGACAGCTGTATATCCTTCTTTAGCACTCTGGGCATCATTGTGTAAACTGGCCTTACATGTTATATGTTATATGTACAATGCTCTTTGTTATTCCTGTGCCAGTGTCTTGGCCTGGGCTGTGCCTGAAAATGATCCCTGGGATCAGTGTACTTACCCAGTTATCAAAGTCATAAATAAATAAAACCTGCAGCTAAGATGCTACAATCTACATCCAGCAGATTGAAGTCTCCCACCAGCAGCACCTCCTCCTTATTTGCCATCTTTTGGATGGCTTCCACAAGAACCTTATCCATCCCCCCATGCTAGAGGTCTGTAGATCAGCTCCATTCCCCATCGCTAAGGTGACCCACAGTACCTCCCCCCCCGTGTTTCCTGTTTCTCTGTTGATTTTATGCTAGCCCTCATGTAAAGAGCCACTCCTCCCCCTTTCTTACCCACCCTGTCCTTCCTGAACAAAGTATAGCCTGGTATGGCTATGTCCCAGTCATGGTTCTTATTGCACCATGACTCTATAATGGTGAAAATACACAGGTCAGCCCCTGCCATTATGGCCACTAGGACCATGATTTTATTTCCCACATTTCAAGCATTTGCACACATAGCCTTCCAAATTCTGCTACTGCCCTGCTTGTCAACCTCCTTTTCCCTTTTGCCATCTCTCCTTGCCCTCTTTGCCCTCAATCCCATGCCTCTCATTTCTTCCATTTTGTGTTTCTTGTTATCAGGTGCCCTTGGGGATTTGCCTCCATTAGGGTTCTCCCTAATGAGTACTGCAGCTTGGGAGGGCAGTGTATGTCTCCCTGCTTCTTTACACCACCCCCTTAGCTAGTTTAAATAATTGCCAATGTAACACTTAAACTGCTCATTGAAGACCTGGGTTCCCCTCCTGGATGGATGCAGGCTATCTTTACAGTCATGAAAAATGTTTAAAAATGATGGACGCATCTGACAATCCATTAATCCATGTGACATTGGCAATGTCCATTGTATGAACTTCTATGTTGCAGCATAATGCAGTTTATATTAATGATTTTATTCATTAAAATGCAATATAACTAAAAAGTCTAAATTACAACAAGCATTAAAAACTTTCAGCAAGATGAATGCATGTGACAGTACATGAACACATGTGACACTGATGTAGTGAAAAAGAACTAAATTGCATATATAGAAATATATTTTTTATAAAGATTAACTCATATCACAGGGCAAACAAAAAAATAATTTTTAGATTGAGTTCATCAGTAAGGATTTCGTTTTTTCTGTTTTACCTAACTGACATAATGAATCTTACATGCAGCTCATTTAAATAGAACACATTTCACTCTAAAAACAGTTTGTACATTAAATTAGTTTTGTTTACTGTAAGAAGGAATGCTGTCTCAAATGTAACAAAAGTTATCATTGAAGTTTTCGTGATGCAGTACACTGTATATAAATGAATTAAAATAGAAGAACGGAACACATGAATGATGGCATTGTCTTTAAGAAAAATCATGCGTCTCTAAAGATTGGAATGTGTTGGAAGTTATCTTTAAAAAAAGCACCTTTTTACACAGTAAAATTATTCCTTTCTAAAACAATTTCTTCAATATGTCACTGTCACATGCATTGATGAATTGTTGCATGTGTTCATCTTTTTAACAGTTTTTTAATGGATTTAGCTATGGCTTTTTATTTCTACAGTATTTTAATAAATAACATTAATATACTAAGTTTCATGACAGTTCATTTCTTTATCCTAACTTTTTAGCTATCTAGAATAATTGGACAATTGTAGCTGAAAGTTGTGTAAAATACTACAGAGAAAAATGATGTGCTAGGTTTCAGTTTGCAGAGAAAAAAATTAAACATAAAGGAAATAAAGTTCACAAGGAGTTAAAGACCATGAATGGATACATCACACAGGTAACACAGAAGCCCAACATGAGCTAAAGCAATTTATAAAATGGGCATCCAAAATAAAGAAGTCTCATTGATCAAAATATATCATGTGACCATGCATGAAATCTGTTTCATGCACAGTCATCCTGGTCCTAAACCACATGACACAATGAGCAAATCAGTCCTCCTATAACCAGAACTATCTTCCATCAGCCCCCCCCCCCATAACCAGAATTGATCTTCCATCACAAACATGGCTGCTACTCTTACACTGTAAAAATAAAGCCTTCAACTGGGCCCTAAAAATAAAACTACCTTAAATAAAGAATAAACAAATTAATTAAATGTTGTTTTCCTGATCATCACACTTTCCTTACACATATAAACAAATTAGAAACATTAAATATTGTTTATAGTTTTCATTACAACTGTGTGTTACTGACAATGAAAAATCCATCTTCTATCTTTACCTGCTCATTGGGGAAATCTCTTCTGCTTGCCCTGGCAGTGAGATAATCAAGTCTCTGGCTGTAGAAGAAACCTTTGTTTTGTGTGTGTGTGTGTGTGTATGTACAGTATGTTAGGAGAGAAACAATCTGTCAGTGGAACTGTGCAGAATTTTGAATCCATGTATTCCATGATAAATATTTCATGATAAACATTCTGTATCTTGAATCTTGATGCCAGCAAAGGACAAACTTTGTCCATCAACAATACAATGACATCAACCCCCTACAACCAGAACTGATCTTCAATCACAAACATGAGTGCTACCTTTACATTGTAAAAAATTTCAACTGCGCTGCACCCTAAAACTAAAACTAACTTAAATAAAAAATAAAACAAATTAATTGCCTCACTATGCCCCTGGGCATATGGTAAAATCTGTTCCATGCACACCTCATTGTGTCTTATTGCTTATATGAGAGAAAAAATAACATTATCCTTGGATTGACATTTGATCATCAGCTGTAGTCATTACAAATGATATATACATCAGTATCTTAATTCGGATCTATTTTTTTTTTTACTTTTTACTGAATGTCACACAAATGGCCTTACATTAGCTGAGAATGACACAAAACAGTATGCAAGAACAATATGCATTAAAATGTACCCTGAATTTGTGTGGTGAAAACACTTGGATGCACTTCCATCTCGAGAAAGTTAGACTTAAAGAGCTAGTGCACTGCCTATGAAGTTTTTTTGCATCAGAGATTTTTGCCCTAATACATGCAGGGGACTCAAACGTACATGTTAGTTCCGAGACTGTAGATGGTATAGAGAGATTTTGGGACAAATACAATTCTTTAAAGAATACACCTTTGTTGTTACTATTTTTGGACATTTCTGATATTTTATATTCATTAAGAAAAAGATGTGAGGTGTTGGATAAACCAATATCTATAATTGATAGTGAGTAGATTTGGACCAGGGGATGGAGGGTTAAGGTTAAACTTTTTCAAACAAATGCTGCGATTATTCATCTACCGAGTAATTTTTATTTAGGCAAGGACACAGGTAGGATCTTTTATCAAGGGCAGACAAAATCCTGCCACAAATGTGGGTCCCAAGTTCACCTAAGTAATGCTTGTGATACTTCTAGATGTACTCACTCTCTGGAGTATGGACATTTAGCACTGGCATGTCTAAATCATTTTAAATGTAATTTATGTAATGGTATGGGTCTTTCTTATGTGTGCTGCCATTGATCTTCTGATAACAGGGATGACTGCCCTACTCAGGAATTGATTATCACTAGAGCTCAGCAACAAGGGGTGGCATATGCCTCAGAACTCCATATGAAGTCTTTGTTAAAAGAAAGCTGGGCAGACACAAGAGGAACTCGATTTAGATGTAGCACCTAGTGATGTTCAGGGGAAGGAGACAGTTTCATTCCTGGAATCATTGATTTTTAATGTTTCTGAAGAATTAGAAAAAGTTGCACAACAAGGTATAGACCTTATCAATGTAGAAGAGGCACCCAAGGTCACTGATATGCCCCCCACCCCACCTCCTGAGGAAGTCCCATTCCAGGTCAGTGGTAAGAAAAAAGACCAAGGAATAAACCTGAAAAAAGAAAAGGTCCTAATGGGGGAAAGAGAAATTAAAGGGTAAGACTGCCTCTCTTCCTGTTCCTACCTCGAACAAGTTCACGGCCCTTGCACAGGGCAAACAATGGGGGGGATTCAAGTGTAGAGGAAGAAGATTTAGAAGACTCTACAATTACATCTTTTATAAAAGATTTCTCATCTGATCAGGAAAAGCACCTACTGAGTCTTCAGCAGCCAAAAGGATAAAGTGGAAGACAAGACCTCAGAATACAAAGCACAGGTATTTCTCCTCCTTGTTGTATAAATGACCAGTCTAGATATAACTACCATTAATGTGAATAGTATTAAAAGTTATAGAAAAATAATTATGGTTCTATCCAGACTGGGCAAAACTACTAGTGATATCATCTGTTTCCAGGACACTAGATTAAAAACTTCTTATGAAATGATTCTGACTTCAGATTTATGGTTCAAGTGCACCACCTTTTGGTTATCTGGTGATTGTGCTTGTGACAGAGTAGGAATTCTTTATAATAATTCAGAATGTAAATTATCTAGGCTAGTAGATATGCATCCGGAAAGGGCTTTGTTGTAAGACATCTATTTTCATTCTAGTTAGATTAGGCTAATAAATGTTTATGCCCCACAAACTAAATCCCAGCAAGTGGAATTATTTAAGGAGATAGAACCTTATTTATATACATCCAGGATAGTTATTTGGGAAGGGAACTTTAATGCCCTGCATTGAAAGGGGTTTAAAAACTGGGAAAGTAGTTTGTGACACCAACGCTTTAAAAGAAGTATAAGCAGTAACTACTATAAAAGATTCTTACAGGTGTAAGTATGCTTTTGGAGGAAATACTTTTGTTTCCAGATCAGTTTCAGTTTGGGAGGCAAAGACTGAGGCTTTTGAATTTTCTGACCATACGGCTGTACATGTGACTCTAAATTGGGGCTCTGATCCCATATGTAAACAAGCATTTGTCAATGCCGAATGTTGTCGCAGTGGCATTGGCATTGGCAGTGCCAGAGGTAGAGACACTTAATAGAAATGGTAGTGAAGTATTGAAGTGACACCAACCACAGCCCCACCCTGTAGAGTGCAAGAGAGATTGGGGTGTGCCTTTGGATCATCAGTTGTAGCACTCATGCCATTGTACCCCACCCTACCCTGTAGACACTGACAAATGTCGTGGTGTGCTTTGGGGTCTTTGGGCATTATACTTACCCCATTCCATAAGGAAATATGCGGATGTGGGTGCAGTACAGTAGCATGGGGTGAACTTTGTGGCTGACCAGTGCAAGGCACACCATGATGCATGTCAGTTTCTGCAGGGTGGTGGTGGGGGTGGAATGGTATTAGCATTGTATCCGATGATCACAAGCCATACCTCTGATGCCTGTGAGTGAGTACAGGGTGGAGTGCTACAGTTGGAAACCCTAACACCGTAGGCATATGGTGGTAGTTTCACTCCACATTTTCAACATGAGCTTCTTGTCAGGCCACCTCATGAAAAGTGGCACAATCACTTTGTTAGCTGAAAGATGGTTTTGCACAGTGGCTGTGGCATTTGGTGACAGAAGGACTAAAACACATTTTTAGGCAAGATGTGCAGAATGACAACTGTATTGTTCATGAGGAGGCGTAAAAAATGGCAATGTTGAAAATGTGGAGTGACAGTATGAAATATTGGTGAAGCAATGAGCATGCATACAAACTACGCAACACACATCCGTAACCCAATTATTTTTTGCAGTTTGGTAGCCACATTTGAAACATAGGCATTTTGGGACCTCCCCTTATGAACAGTGGCGCTGCAATTTTGTTAATCTGTCCCAAAAGTTGATTTCCCACAGTGACCATGCCATTGTGCGCCACAGGTGCAGAAACACATTTTGGGCAGGATGTGAAAAATTACAGCTGTACTGTTCATTAGGAGGTGTGCAAAAATGGCAGTGTTGAAAATGTGGCATGGAAATATTGCAAATTTACGAAGTTACAAGGGTGCGTGGAAACTGCGCAATGCACACTTGCAACATAGTCATTTTATGGACTGTTGGCACCAAATTTTCAACATAGGCATTTTAGGACATCTGCTCATGAACAGTGTTACCGTCATTTCCTCAAACTGTCCCAAAATGTGATTTCGCACAGTGACCACACTATTCTGTGCTGGACTACGAAAACAGATTTCGGGCAGGATATGTAAAATGACAGCTGTACTGTTCATCAGGAGGTGTGGAAAAATGCAAATTTTGAAAATCTGGAGTGAAAATATTACAAATTCATGACGTTACAAACGTGCATAGAAACAGCACAACGCACGCTCATAACACAGCTATTTTAAAGAGTTTTGTCACCAAATTTGCAACATAGACTTTTTGAGAGCCCCCTTCATGAACAGTGGCACTGTCATTTTATTACTCAGTCCTGAAAGGTGATTCTGCACCGTGACCGCGAAATCACCTTTTGGGACAGAATAAAGCCATGACAGTGAATTCATGAAGAGGGGTCCCAAAAACCCGATGTTGAAAATTTTGTGCCAAAATTCCAAAAAATGCTTGAGATATGCATCAAAGTTGGAAAAACCCTATTTATTCCATTATACAGCTTACCGGCATTTCCTCAGTTCGCGGTCGGCTTTGAAGAGTGCAGACGTGTTCCCGGTCCACCGAAGATTGTTGCGCTGAGCTCCGGAGGTAAGTATGGGGTTGGGGGTGTGGGGAGGCAGTGTGCGCAGTGGGTGGGCACGGGTTGTGGGGGGGCAGCAAGACCTCCGAGGGACGGTTTCCTTTTTACAGGGAAAAAAAAGTCATTGTGGGACCATTTTCCACTTTACAGGGGCATGTGGCACGCTGGGGTTAGACATGTACTTATATTTTCATATAGAACATACATTTTAGTAAAACCAAAAGGATACTTAATGTTATGTTTCTTTTTTGTCTGTTTTTTTTTTGTTTGTTTGTTTTTTTGTGAATGGGGAGATCTTTTCATTTTTTGATTATCTATGTTTATGCTATGTTTTCATTTTCTTGTGTATAGAAAAGAATAGTTTTGTATGTTTCCTTTTTCTTTTATCAATAAAATTCTCTTACTGTTGCAAAAAGTGCCTTGTGTTCTTTTACTGCCACGTGGACACCCAGAAGGACAGTACCAGAGATGGATAGAAGGGACCTCAGTTTAATGCCTCATCCAATTGACAGCACACCCAACAGTACTGCATCGTCCAGTAGTGCACTCAGGTGCCAGTGTTGGTGGTATGAGCCCAATCCCATTATGGAACTATACCCACAACCTTCTGGCCCAGAGGCAGATGTGCTACCAACTGAACTATGCTGACAGTGTCCTGGTGGGTAAAACAACACCCCAGAAGAGAAACAGTATGGGAGCAGCACAGTAAGCAGCTGAGAGTGAGATGAAGATGTTTCTGTCAGGGACTTCTGGGGGGTGTTGGACATGCGTACTGGTACCCTGCTGTTCCAACTTATAATATAGTCCCCTGATTGTGCAACTATGCAGACGGTAGAACTGAAGCACATCCAACTTACTCACACAAAAGTAACAAGTATTCTCAACAAAATGAACATCAAAATACCAAAGTTACAGACAGGTCCCAAATGTAGTGACTTGTGCTATATAAATAAAATATATCTAACTTGCTTTATAAGGTAACAGGGCTTACCAGATGTCTCCTGGCTATTCAAAAGTGTCTCCTCATGACATTTTAGGGTTCAGAACCAACACACCAAGCTGAGTGGTTCTGGAACTCTAAAATGTTAAAGTAGAATACTATTAATTAGCCAAGAGACAATTCCATATCCCTATTTACTTTTTAAGTATTATTTTTTTTCCAACTCAAATTTTATTCTAGTGGGAATCACGGTTGCTTTGGAGTAAACTGCAAGAAAATAACACAATGTTAGATAAAAGATACACATGAAGAGCAGGATTATGTTCATAGATCTCCTCAGTAACTGTGTTTTATTTTGTGTCAGTGTTTTAGCAATTGCTATTAAGTATGTCATATTTTGTATTTGAAAAACACTCACAATGTTTTCAGCTCCAGTCATGATTGTTGAACTCCCAAACCTTGCAACAAATGGGTACTTGAGGCCGAGACCCCAATATTTAGACATATCCATTTACACCATTCAAAACATGGTGCCACAAGCAAAATAATGTGTTTATCTGAGAGGCATATTCATAAGGTAATGCATCCCTATGGTACCAAACTGATTACAAGTCTTTAACAAATTAATTAACCAATTAACATGTCAATTAAAATACCTACCAAACTAATTACACAAATTCTCATGCAGTTACCACATTAACCACAAAACACTAAAATGCCCCCCATACTTGCAAATAAACCCTATCCAGACCAAGCAGAAAACAGTAACTGCAGTCTCACAGTGATCAACAATTCGCCCCATCTCTCAGCAAACAATCATGTCCCTCAACACCCCAGCTCTCTCTAAGTCCTAACTTGTTTCCTGCAGGGCTCCTTGGTAGTGCTTGGTGGAATTCTCAAATTTCAGTGGATCAAAATTGTGCAGAATTTTAACAATTCTGTCAAAATGCTGCCGAATTTTACCAGAAATGGAATGGTGGAATTCCACAGCAGAAAAATGCAGAATGTGTTTTTCTGCAACATTTCTGTGGAATTGCATTCCATGGATCTCAACATTTTCTGCAGAAATGGTTTTGGAAGGATTTTCTGCAGAAAAAAAAGTCTGTTCTGCAGAATATTATTCCACAGATCTCAATATTTTCCCCAGAAATGTTGGGAAAAGATTTTCCACATAACATTATGCTGTTCCATGGAATATTATTGCGCAGATCACAGCAGGTGAAAGTTTGCAGAAGAACCAGTGAAATTCCAGCAGAAATTTACCTGTGGAACAGTCAATCGTGGATCCTCTCTTTCCAAAAGCAGCCTGTAGTTCCAATTTTAAGTTATAGTGTTCCAGATAGCTTTGTAACTTACAATATAATGTTCTAGTGAAGATATTGGAGGTTGGGCAGACTGGATGGGCCTTGCGGTCCTTATCTGCCGTCAACTTCTATGTTTCTATGTTTCTATGTAAGGTTGCTTCCAAAAGGCTTATTAGACTATATATTTTAGGGTTTCCCAGTTGGTAGTTTTAAAAATGGGAAAAACAACAGCTGCTTTCCAAGTCTCATGGAATGTATTAGGTGTTATGTAAATATTCATAACCAACAGTACACAAAGAGGTGCCGTATTCCACTTTGATGAATCCGCTGCCTTATTTCTTGTTCTTGTACTGTGTAAAGCTTGTTTTGTCTAAGGGTCCTGTTCTCTATAATCAGGTTACTTTTACAAAACATTGACTGGAAATATACTTGCCATATCTCAGAGTGTATATAAGAGTCACTGTTATTATACCAATTGGCACTCCTGTGAATTACTAAGCCACAAAAAGTTCTATTATCTGTTTCATATAGAGCCTCCAACATCTTATTTCAGTTATTTTATTTGTATAGATTCTTTTTTTATAAAACAGGAAACTTACATTCTTTTCTCTTTGTGCTAAGTTAAGCTGTTTCAAGGCAGACCTACTTGGGTTGCACTGATTCTCAAACTTCGACAGAGAATAATATTTTCACAATTTTACATTTACCATCAAGCCAACCATTACTGGCAAATTGTTTTTGATTTGCTTTGTAGCTATAAGGTATAGAGTTCTACTGATTTGTCATAAAGTGTAAGCATTGTTTCATGATTTGTTTTATTGAGGATACATTTCCTAATAGCCGTACAGTTTCAGACATCAAAATTTCCCATATACGTTCTTTTGTGGATTCATTCCATATTACCTTCTGTTTATTTCACACTCCTAAATTCTTCTGTGCATTAGAAGTTATCTGGGACTTAAGTACCATGTATCATAAGAATGTGACTTGGCAGATGGTCACTTTTTGACCTTTATACTACTGTAAATGTATCTATGAATGTAGAATGATGTGGTAATAGCGTAATCTAATACTGAAGCATATGCTCCTGTGAAATGAGTATAGGCACCTTGGTAGTCACATTTACACCTACCATTTAATAAGCATAGGTTTTAGTTATTGCAAAATGCCAACAAATATTTACTCATTATAGTCAGTGTCTTATCCTGTGAAGTCTTTCCTTACACCAAGCATTATTCAGAGTTTCAATGTCATCCTCTAAACTAATTCCTGTACCACTGCTTGCACTCCCTTCTCTCTTTAAAGGTACCTAAGCTCAAAACATGTTTTGGGAGAATAGCTGTAAGCTTTGCACTGCCATCTCTATGGAATGAAAACAAAAATCATTAAAGCTTAGTACTCCAGTCAGTCTATCCTCCTTCAAGTCATTATATGCCCATGCAGTTAAGAAAAATTGTGACTGCTTTCCCCAATCCTAATTTTTCACTGCACCTTTGGCGGTCCTCCATGACACCTGTCTTCTTTGCTATGCCTGACCTTCTGGCCTCTCCTTAACATTTCTTCTAGTACTCTCTCTGCTTTTTGTTAACTAATGTGTGCTCTTTATCACCCTGTCCTGTGTCCTCTCTGTGGTTTTTATCTCTCCCGCATTTACCTTCAACCCCCATGCCTCTACTCTATTTCCCCTTTGCCTGTCACACCCCCTTCCCTGTTTACATTTATGAACACATCGTTAGTCTTGTCTCACTAGGCACTGTATGTAATATACCATTACCTAACTGTTGTCCTTGTATAAGCTCACCCAGTTATTGTTGTTGACACATTACTGCACTATGAAGGATTTGTACTACTGTTCTCCAACCGTTCTCCATTTGTGACTCCTTTAACATATTGTTTTCAGTATAGTATAGTATTACTGTACTGGATGCTATGTTGTGTAAATTATATATCCTGTGTCCCTGTGCTAACCAAGTCCATCTTGTAAATGAGCTGTGCTCAATGGTGTTTGCCTGGATAAATAAAGATTTAGATTGATTGATTGACTTAAATGACCTACTAATATGAATTCTCTCCATTAAAAATGGTCAAAATATTATGTAATATTTCTTCTAATTCCATGAATAACTGCAGCCTATGATAGGCTGGCACTTGTGGGGGATTACTGTATACACATTGCACAAAATGCATTCTTGATTATTAAGACTTCGTGAAAGGATGATGCAATATTGATTCTTATATATATATATATATATATATATATATATAATATAGTTTTACACTTACTCTCAGTGCAAATTTTGATTCCTATAACCAGTCCACCTACAGGCCTACCACCTTGTTTCTTTTTCTTGCTGGGAAGTAATATATATAATGTACCATAAATCAATTTGTTACAAAATTGTCCTCCTCAGCAAGCAAAGTTTACTGAAGACAGAAAATACCCACCTCTTTTAAAAATGTTGCCATTCCTTATCTGTTTTTATTTAAAATACCTACTGTATTCCAATACACTATTTTAACTGAACTTTAAGGCTCCTCTGCTTCTATTACAAGTTGGCTGTAGCCAAGAATTCAGAAAACTGATCTAAGAAATGAGATCAACTCAGGTACCAAATTAAATGAATTTATTACAGCATGTACTTACCTACTATATCTCAAACTGTGTGTGACATGTGTCTAAGGAGGATCTTTCTGTTGCCATGGTAGTATGCGTCTATACTAAAGGTTTTATTTATGTATGTATGTATTTATTTATTTATATTTTTATTTTTGTTCTTATCTGTATATTTTGATTTGATTTGGGTAATATTTGGTGTCTAGGCTGTTTGTTTTCATTTTGTTATAAGGATTGAACCTTGTAGCACTCTACAGTTGAGTTCAGCAGTTGCAGAGAAATTTGGATCTCCCAGGCCTCTCTTTCTCTAAAGAGAACCTTACTGCAAAGATGGAAAGATGCACAAGCACCCGCATTGGCAGAGTGGTACAATCAAATGGTATTTTTATATAATAACAAATTACTTTGCTACTCCCTATCTGATAAACTACATGTTATTCAGGATATATGGGCCCCCTTCTGGTCCCTGCAGTAGATGCTGGGATTAATATTAACTTAGGCGATAAACAAAATGATGATCAAAGTGCTGGCTTCAGTTTTTTCTCTTTGTGTGTTTAGAAAAGGTACTTGAAAAGTTTTAACTATATTGGTTTTCTCTAATCTGTTATTACAGCCTAGCTTTTATTTAAATAAGGCTCACTGTTTAACACAAAAAACTTACAATTTGCTAATATGTTGTATACTGTATTTTATTTGAGATTCTTGTGTCAACTCTGGTCCCCATCTGCTCCTGTTGCCATGACTCTGGAGGATCCCCAACTCCCTACAGCAGCTGTGAACCACTGAAGATGAAGCAAACAGGGACCCCTAAAAGGGTGCAGCTACCGAAATTTGTCCAAGTAGACATGTGTTTCCTATGAAATAGCAAATTAACTGTTCCATAGAATTTTGTGTTTTATAAAGCTTTGAGGCACACCACACATATCATGATGTTATGATAAATAATGTGGTGCATGGTATGGTATGGTATGGTACGGTATGGTATGATATTTTATGGTGTGGTGTGGTACGGTACGGTACAGTATGGTGTGGTACGGTACGGTATGGTATGGTGTAGTGTGGTGTGGTATGATACAGTATGGCAAAGTATGGTGGCATTGCACCATATGGTTAAGCAAGACAAGACATGGTGAGTAATTTCAGATTTAGTCACTTATTTTCCTTTTTTTTTCACATTTTATTTCCTTAAGATAATACAACTTAGATGCAATGTCTTATTTTCTTAGCAGTCTGACATCTCCACACTTATACAGCTGGGAAGGGTCCGAAGCTCAGGGAGGTCAAGAATCTGTCCAGGGTCACACCACGAGCCAGTAGCATTCATCAGGTTCATACTTGGGATACCCTGGTTTGAAGTTCAGCCCTCTAAGCACTAGACCAAACAGACTCCACCAACTATTGATAATTTTTTTCATAATTTCACAAGGAGCCAGGAGGCTGCAGTTCATGACCAGATGACTAACCTTGGATTACACTGCTACAGTCCAGTTTTGCAGTGTCCAGCTCCTTACTCTTACTTGTATTGGGCCACTAGAAAGTTAGGGACAGCACAGTCCTAAGGGACATGACCTATGCAGGTATGCAATCATACACCACAGCTGGTTTCCCTTGCTCAAATTTTTGTTTTGGGGATCTCAACTACAGTAATGCGCTCTACCTAGGCCTTCCTGCAGGTCAGATCTGGGGCCAGATATTCAAAAACAGGCACAAGTGAAACACAGAGGTTTGCTGGAGCTGGAATGCCTTTGAAAAGCAAGAAGATTTGTACAGGAAGGATGGCTGGTACTTAAACAAACTAGGGACAAGGAAGACAGCAGAGAGACTGCTCAAGTATGCAGATAAACATTTAAACTAACAGCAAAGGGGCATGGGGAAGGGAAAACAATGCTCAAGGGCATAATTGAAAATAATGAAGCTTCCTGGTTTTCAGTCCAAAACAATTTTGACCAAACGAAACACCACTAGACACCTTTTTTTCGAAATCAGTTATAACTGAAAAGCACGGGTATTTCCACATTCATTCGTCAGGTATGGCAGCATGCTGGCCGTGTGCATGCATCACTGGTCGGTGTCAGAGATGACAGTCGGAAGCATAAATGGGGTCTAGACAAATACCAACCCGGGAGCAGACATCAACGAAAATGCCCTGCCGGTCAAAAATCACCAACCAGTACACTGTTGAGCACCCTGACTTCTTGGTGGAGGAGATCCAGGGGAAGTGCCTGTTAGTGTGCAAATTCTGCTGGGTAACAGTTTCAGTGCTCCCGGGTAAAACTGCAAGCCGTATCACTGAGCATGTTGTCACCAAAACGCATACTAAGCTTAAGCAACCATCACAAAAAGAAGATGCAGTGCTCAGCCAGATTTTCTTGGCTGCTACAATTGCAAAAGATTTAAAAGGAAGTGAAAGGAAGAGCGCATAATGTATCACGAGTTTGCACATGCCATGATCCAGTCGGGGGTCAGTCCGAATCAGACCGATGGTCCTCTCGGAGGACTTTTTAGAAGGAGAGCCCCTGCAGCAAGAACAATGCCAAAAAGTACACATATGTATGAAAAATACCTTTCAGAAGTGTTCAATAGTGACATAGACCAGTAGCCAAGAATATCCTAATTAATAATGGTCTAGGTAGAAAATATAACAAAAATGGCAAGATGCTAATATCGTTAAACAGGAAAGTTATTGAAAAATATAGGCATCAAAGAGATTGTTCAAATAGCAAAAGACACTGGGGAGCAAGACAGAGGCAGGAAACTACAGACTTGTCAGTTTGACCTCTGTGGTAGGGAAAGTGATAGAATTACTTCTGAAGGAAAGAATTGTTGAGTGCCTAGAGGCCAGTGGGACACAGGACCCAAGGCAGCATGGGTTCACAGCGGGAAGGTCATGTCAGATGAATTTAATCGACTTCTTTGACTGGGTGACCAAAGTAACAGACCAGGGAGGGGCTGTGGACATGACCTACCTAGACTTCAGCAAGGCATTTGACACAGTCCCACACAAAAGATTAATACTCAAGTTAGCCAGCCTGGAAGTGGGTCTCAGGGTGGTAGCCTGGGTAAAACATTGGCTGGACAACGGGACACTGAAGGTAACTGTAAATGGAGTCCACTCTGAAGAAAGAATGTTTTTATAAGTGACATTGCAGAGGGACTGGAAGGAAAAGTATGCCTCTTTGCAGATGATACAAAGATCTGCAACAGGGTTGATACACAAGGAGGTGTGGAAAGGATGAGAAGGGACTTGGCAAGGTTGGTGGAATGGTCAGAAGTATGGCAGCTTGGATTTAATGCAAAGAAGTGCAAAATAATGCACCTGGGAAACAAAAACCCATGGGAAGATTACACAATGGAGGAGGTAGGAACAACAACAAAAATGGAAAGGGACCTGAGGGTAATCATACTAGATGACCTTAAGGTTAGCAAGCAATGTGAGAAGGCAGTAGGGAGTGCTGGGGGATACTGGGAAGTATATAGAGAGAGGCTTCACCAGCAGAAAACAGGAAGTTGTTATCCCTCTGTAAAGACAGTTGGTGAGACAACATCTGGAGTACTTCGTCCAGTTCTGGAGACCCCATCTCCGCAAGGACATAGACAGGATGGAGGCAGCCCAAAGGAGGGCAACTAAAATGGTGCAGGGTCTGCAAGAGAAGCCATATCAGGAGAGACTAAAGGAGCTTAATATGTATACCCCTGAGGAAAGGAGGGAGAGGGATATGATAGAAACTTTTAAGTACCTCAGTGGAATCAACAAAGTCCAAGAGGATAGCCTCTTTCAGAAAAGAGATGTGCAAGAACAAGGGGACACAATTTGAAGATGTGGGGGACGGCTCAGGGGCAATGTGAGGAAGTATTTTTTTCACAGAGAGGGTGGTGGATGCATGGAACAGCCTTCCTGAGGAGGTTGTGGGGTCTAAAACTGTGGGAGAATTCAAGAATGCATGGACAGACATGAGGCAATTCTTGTGGAGAATTAATAGGAAGAAACAGGCTACTGGTTAACTAAGATCAGCATCTTATCCTCTATGTAGGGAAGTGGGCAGACTAGGTGAGCCAAGCGGTCCTTATCTGCCATCAAAGTCTATGTTTTTATATTTCTCTGGGGAAAATATTTGTGGGAGTGGCACTTATTAATAGCCAAGGAATGTAAAATTTTAATCAGGAAAGCAAAAAATGAGAAAGACGAAGGATATTGCCAGAAATGCTAAAAATAATCCAAAATTGTTTTGCACATATGTTAATAAAAAGAAAGAAGCATGCAAGATGGTGGAAGATGGTAGGACCTTTAGTTGAAGGGAAAAGCAGGATAGGTAAGAACAAAGAAACAGCAAATGTATTAAATACATTTTGGGGGTTTGTATATCAGCCATCTGAGTTAAATATGGTGGAAACTGAGACTCAGGACATTGCACCATTGATAAAAGAAGAAGTGGTGTATAAGGCTTTGAATAATCTATGTACTAACAAATCTCAGGGGTCAGACTAGACACACCCAGCATTATTAAACGAGCTAGCCCATACATTAATGGGACCAGTTACTTAGCTTTTCAATAAGTCACTGAAAACAGGTAAAGCATCAGAGGCACGGAGATCAGCTATTGTTGTCTACATCCATAAGAAGGGGAGTAAGGGCCTACTGGATCAGACTGCCATATGTAAGATGGCGTATGTTAAAGCCATGCAACAGACAGTGGTGGGAATAGAGACAGGGTGCAAAACTGCTAAATTGTCTATGCACAGTTGTGTACCCTGTCTCTGTTCTCTGGCAGAGAATACCTTCTCTGCTGGGAGGAGGGTCCACCGAGCAGCTGCCATGGCTCGACAGGATGAGCCACAGGCAGCAATGGAGGCAATGGGTCTGCAGACCAGGTATCGAATCCTGGTCCCAGCAGCATGGAATCTTTCTTTTTTTCACACTTTATGCAATTTAAGTGTACAATCCCCCCCCCCAAGCTGATTATTTTGGTTGGGGGGGTTCAGGGGGAGAAATGCTGCTGGCAATATATCGCGCCGTGTTGACAACACAGTATATATTGTGGAATTCTGTCTTGTGACATTATGACCTTGTGCTAAGCAAGGCTGATAAAAGAAATTACAGGCCTGTGAGCCTTGTGTCTGTATTGGGAAAACTATAGAGACTGTTATAAGAGGCAAAATAGGGGAACATCTGACTATCAATGACCTATGGGATTAACATAACATGGTTTCAGGAAAGGGAGATATTGCCTAACAAATGTAATACATTTTTTTGAGAGGGCGAGTCTGGCATTGGATGAAGGAAAATCAGTGGATATGGTCTATCTGGATTTGAAAAAGGCATTTGACACCATGCCGCACACCAAACTAATTGTCTGAAAAAAGTAGGAATAAATAGCAAGATTATTGCTGGATAAGATCTTGGCTGAGTAATAGATCACAGAGGGTGAGAATGAATGAACAAGATTCTAGGAAATTAGAGGTGACTAGTGGTGTCCCACAGTGGTCAGTGCTCTCACCAACTCTGTTCAGCATGTATGTATCCAGTATGAAAACAAATAGAGGGGGTTGGCTATCCAGATTTGCTGATGACACGAAGCTGGCCCATATAGTGGATACGGTGGAACAGGCTAGGGGTCATTGCAAACCAAATTGGATGAGCAACCTGAATGGTCAGTTCAGTATAAAATAAGTTTCAATCTAGATAAGTGTGTGGTAATACACTTAGGCCCCTGTATAGATTGCTGGTAAGACCACACTTAGAATACTGTGTACATTTCTTGAGGCTCTATTTCCATACTCCAGAAGACTGGAGAAGGGCTCATGTGATCCCGCTTCACAAGAGTGGTAGCAGGGAGGAGGCGGGGAGCTACAGACCGGTCAGTCTTACCTCAGTAGTGGGCAAGATTATGGAGGCACTCCTTAAGGAAAGGATAGTGCAACACCTGGAATCCATAGGGGCACAGGATCCAAGACAGCATGGGTTTACAAAAGGAAGGTCCTGTCAAACTAAACTCATAGATTTCTTTGACTGGGTAACCAGAGTGGGTGGACCAAGGGGAGCAGTTGATGTGCCTACCTTGACTTCAGCAAAGCTTTTGACACTGTTCCACATAGAAGATTGATAAATAAGCTGGGTAGGCTCGGGGTGGGTCAGAAGTTGGTCAACTGGGTGGCAAACTGGTTGACGGACAGAAAACAGAGAGTGGTGGTAAATGGTATACAGTCAGAAGAGATGCAAGTCACAAGTGGGGTACCTCAGGGATCAGTCCTGGGGCCAGTCCTCTTCAACATCTTCATTAGTGACCTTGCAGATGGACTAGAGGGTAAGGCTTGTCTGTTTGCAGATGACACCAAGATCTGCAACAGAGTAGATGATCCAGATGGGGTGGGCAGAATGAGAAGAGATCTGGATAAACTAGCAGAATGGTCAGAAGAGTGGCAACTGGGATTTAATGCAAAGAAGTGCAAAATCATGCACATAGGAAGAGAAACCCTGAAGCCACCTATAGGCTGGGAGGAGTTGCTAGCAGTCATAAAGGAAGAAAGAGACTTGGGCATCATCATCACTGATGACCTAAAATCATCAAGCAGACCTCTAAAGCAGTAGGTAAGGCTAGGGGGTGTTAGGGTGTATTAGTAGAGGTATCACAAGTCGTAAGAGAGGTAATAATCCTCTGTACAAGACACTGGTTAGACCCCATCTGGAGTACTGCGTGGCAGTATTGGAGGCCACAACTTCACAAGGACATTAATCAAATTGAGGCAGTCCAGAGAAGGGCACCAAAATGCAGGGACTGCATCAGAAGACATATGAGGACAGATTAACGGAGCTCAATATGTATACCCTTGAGCAAAGGAGGGAGAGAGGTGATATGATCGAGGCATTCAAACACCTTAAGGGGCATAAACAAGGTGAAAGAGTCTAACATGTTTAAATATAAGAAAAATAGCAGGACAAGAGGACACAGCATGAGATTAGAGGAGGCTGATTAAGGGGAATGTGAGGAAATTCTTTTTCACAGAAAGGGTGGTGGATGCATGGAATGGCTTACCACAAGAAGTGGTGGCTATGAATACAGTGCAGGGCTTCAAACAGGCATGGGATAGGCATAAGGGAGCAATACAAATGACTGTGAATAGATAGGCCACTGACAGAGCAAAGGCCGATGGCACATTTATAAGGTAGAAAAAGAAATGGGCAGACTGGATGGGCCTTGCGGTCCTTATCTGCCGTCAACTTCTATGTTTCTATGTTTCTATAAGGACATAGACAGAGTGGAGGCAGTCCAGAAGAGGGCAACAAAAATGATGCAGGGTCTGCATCAAAAGTCTTATGAGGAAAGACTAAAGCTACTAAATATGCACACCCTGGAAAAGAGGAGGGAGAGGAGGGATATGATAGAGACCTTTAAATACCTCACTGGGGTGAATAAGGTACAGGAGAAAAGCATTTATTTCAGAGAAAAAGATGCACAAGAACTAGGGGACATGCTATGAAGCTGGGGGGGGGGGTCAGGAGAGATGTGAGGAAATACTTCTTCCCATAAGGGGTGGTGGATTCATGGAACAGCCTACCAGCTGAGGTGGTGGGGGTGAAAACCCTGTTGGGGATCAAGGATGCATGAGATAGGCATAAGGGAATCATATTAGAAAAGAAAGAGAGGAGGGAGGAAGGAAGGAAGGAAGAGCCAGAGATCAAGTAGGGTCCACGTTGATACTGTAGGTAGGGAAAAATGGGCCAACTGGGTTAAAAAGGCAGTCCTTATCTGCTGACAGATTCTATGTTTCTGTGTAAAATATTAGTGCAGAATACAGACTAGGGAATGCAGTCCTAAAAATCACTGAAAGTGAAAGGGATCTGGGAATAACTATAACAGACAATCTAATATTTACTAAACATTGTATTGAGGCTATCGCAAAATACAACAAGGTAATGAGATGCATTAGGCAGAATATGGAGAAAAGGAGTAGAGATGTGGTGTTGCCTATCTACAGGGCACTGGGGAGGCCATACATGGAGTACTATGGCCAGTTCTGGCCACCACAAAATATGGGAGATGTCAATAAACTCGAAAGGGTCCAGAGGAAAGCAACAAAACTAACTAATGGTTTGGAAAAATTAGTCAGATTAACAATAATTAAGCAGCCAGGGACTGCATTCATTGCAGAAGAGACGATTACAGTGGATCTTATTACAGTATGTAAAGCTTTGAAATATAATGATATAAGAAGTTGTTTGCATCTGGAACAAAGGACGTTCAGTAGGGAAATAAGAACGGAATAAATCCCAGCTGCAGGCCAAACACTTTAAATCTGTAAAGAGAGGATGTTAGTTCACTCAAAGAGTGGCCCATATTTTGAACAGCTTACCTGAGGTTGTAGTTACTAGTGAACATTTGAATATCTTTAAATACAGGTTGGACCATTTCTTAAAAGAGGGCAGGCTTGGAGGTCCATATCATTGAGAAAACACCAGACAGGTTAGATGAGCATCAAGCTCCCTCCTGTCTGTATTGTCTATGTTGCTATGCCTGCACCTGCGCCCAATCCAGTGGCTGCTATACTTAGTCAGATAGTGCACCGGCACTATCTAAATGAATATCAGCACGTGTTAGCACAGCACTAAGTCAGTCTGCACTGCTCTGGCATGGACCTGGGCTGTATCCAGCCCACAGGGAATTGCGCCCCAGACCAGATAAGGCTGGCAGCCTTGGCACAGTATTCAGCCACACCATGCAGATAAGCCCATTGGGCATGCAAGGCACTTAGGGGCCATTTGCTTGCTCATTATGAGCTCATTTGCATGGGAAGCAGCAGCTTTCTTGTGCCCATCCTGTGGGCACCTGCCACATCATCCCTGGTGTCCAGTCCAATAGTCCCTCGACACGTGCTGCACATACCCTGTACACTGCCCATCCAACCCCTCCCTCACCAGCATTCCTGGAACCGTACATCATAGCCCAACATGGTGACTGGAACAGTCCTTCTCTCACCTCCTCAGCCAGCTGTCATATGAGCTCTAGTGTGCACACCTATGGTATACTGTGTACTGTATGCATCCCCACTGCAGCTCATATGGTGGCTGGTCAAAGAGGGGAGAGGAGAACTGTGCTGGTTGCTGTATCAGGATGCAATGCAGGGCCCCAGACACACTGCTAATGGGGAAGTTGGATGGACAAGTTCAGGGTGCAGGCAGGGCATGTGGGGGGCAACTGGACTGCCAGTGTTTGCCAGTCCGTTTCTTGAATGCCACTCATAGGGTAAGAGCAAGGATAACACTGGATGCCAGGGATAGCATAGGGGACATGGGATGGGTGATCAACCATACAGCAGGACATCACTTAACATCTATGGGATGAGTAATCTGGGGGTGGAGGGGTGCCATTAGACTGCATAAAATTATTAAAACATGGCTTTTGAGGCAGGCATTTGATGAGGACTGAGACAGGCTCTGGTCTCTCTGCAATAAAACATTTTTTATATTTAATGTTTTACCTAAGTGCTCAGTTTAATGCTCTTATTGGGCCCTATGCACTAATGGGTGGGAAATACATGCTGGAGGCACATATCCTGCCCACGTAGCTCCGCACCTGCGGACAGGTGTACATCAGCCAGTATTCACTACCAGCCACCACCTGTATGCAGCCCTGCCCCCTGCATGCAGGTCCATGCAGGGTGGCTGGGGGGGTGGACCCACCCAGGAGTCCAATCAGATGTCCACCCTGGGTCTCAAGTGGATCACTTGCGGAACACTCATGCAGCTGGGCTCAGGTCTGGGTGCATGAATTGCACCTGTGGACACCTAGACCTGCGCAGCAATGCCTCTTCAGACACTGGACCCGTGGCCAAGGCCCTGAAGCACAGGGCCACCCATCGACCCCCTCCCCATCACATGGCACCCACTGGCACCCATGTAGTAAGGTGCCCACCCAACACCCACTGGCACCCAGACCAGCCACACATGGCAGACCCTCGAACCCAGTACCCTAATCCACCATCGGTGTCCAGTAGTGCTCCTTGCAGCACTGACCCACCCCCACAGTACCTGCAATGTTGGTGCCACAGTCAGAGATGGCAAGCAGCACAGCCCTCTGCACACCACCATGGCCACCAGCCATCTGACATACGCAGATGCACATCGGCTGTGTGCTCCTATATACATCAGATGGTAAGTGGCCGTGGAGGTGTATGGAGGGTTGTGCTGCTGGCTGTCCCTGACTGTGGCACCGACACTGCAGGTACGGTGGGTCGGGGTCAGTGCCATGGGGGGCACCACTGGGCACTGATGGTGGGTCGGGGTACCAGGTTTGAGGGTCTGTCATGTGTGGCCAGTCTACGCACCAGCAGGTGTTGGGGGGTGTCGGCCTGTCTACCACATCAGGGACCGGGCATACAGGGGAGGCATGTACAGAACATTGTGGGGGTGGGCATGTGTGGGAAGGGGGGGTGCATGGCACTACAGGGTCTGTGCCAGCCCATAATGGGGGGGTCATGGAGTGGCATTGACATTATGGAACCAGCCTTCCACTGATTGGGCGGTCACCCCATCAGCTACCTCGGCCCCACTAGCAGCCTAGAGGGCTGGGGCAACACAGGAATCAGTGTCCGTGTTCTGCTGTGACTGGCTGGCCATGTCTGAGGGGACCCACAGTGGGGTACAGCAAGGTCCTGGCTGCCATAAGTTGCTCTGCACTATGCCCACCCTGTGTCCAGCACTACGCACCTTTGTGATTGGCACATAGTGCCAGCCCGCCCTGGCACACCCCACATCCACCCCCAGCATGTTGCTGCCTGCACTGCCAGGGGATCTGATGCATAACTGTGTTGTGCCCAGTTCATGATTGCCATGTGAGGTCTGCAGGACCCTGCTCCGTGGCATTCACGCATATCAATGCCAATGCACCTGGTTTCCGCGGCACATTGGCATCATGCATAGGGCCCACTGTGTTCAGATTCCATAATAAGTATTTTTCTCTGTCTTTTGTATTCTGTCTATGATTTTTCTTTTCTACTGTGCTTTGGTTTTAAGAAATTGTTTTTGCTCGGTGTCTATTTTAAAATAAAAAAAGATCCATCAGTATATGTAACAAACTTGCCATCTAGTCTTACCTTCAGGTAGTGCAGTAAATTAAGGAACAATATCTAAAATGTGATTTTTTCAGCATCTTTTTCTAATCTCAGATCACTTGTTCTATTACGTTCAGTTAGATAAGAAAAATAAAAAAATGTATCCAAACAGCCTCAGGTGGTATAACTTGCTAACAAGACCTCAATAATTGGCTCTGTTTCCCTTTACACACCTTGTGACATAAAAGTGCAAGGTACGAGAATCCCTTAAGTAGAGGTATTCTAGAGAGTAGGGACAGAGGAATCAAATAAATGGACCTTGCTTTGGCTGCTTGATGTGTGAGTTAAGATACACCAGAGAAGGTAAGTAATGCAAATATTTTTCTCCATGATATTTCACTTCCTTGATAAATGTAGTGGTGCAGGCAGGAGGTTTCCTTAAATGCCAGTATGGTCATGATGTTTATATTTAATACAGTTTTATGTTTATGGGGGTAATAATGCCATAACCGCTAAGAACCTAGTCTTGCTTAGATCTCATTTAATAAACATGAAGGGAGTTACATACAAAAGTTAGTTGAGGATACAGTCATTCAGCTTCAATTGTTATTTGCAGGGGTCCTAGGTACCAGCAGACACTTCATTATTTTTTTTAACTTTATTCATTTTTCAATACACATACAAGCAAAGACATTGATTCAAGGTAGAGGATGTAGTACAGACATATTACGTTAGGTAATACTAAGCACATCACTCTTTGATACAGCACTGCGGAGGTTCCTAATGTCACATAACAAAAATCCAGAACCTGAACAAGGAAGGGCCTTTGCAGCAGAACCATGGAGAAATATCTGTCGATGTTTTATATACAATCTACAGGTCACATCCCTTTAATAAAGATGGGCCCTGACATGCCGTGGCCCTGGAGTCCATGCAAACCCTACATTTTGATGTGGGCATCGTGCTCATGGGAGTCCCAGACAGAGTCAGTTTACCTCATTAACTTTTGAAATGTCAGTTTTATTTATTGTCTTGTAGCAACAGCAATAAAGGGCTGTGCAGCACCTTCCAGTGTGGCCTCTTCATGTCACGATATTCCTTAACAAGGTATGACCCAGCCTTCAGAGGCAAAAGAGCAGAAAGGGATGGGGTAGGAAGAACTCCCCCTAAAAAAAAAATCATAAACGTGTTACTGGTTGTACTGAAAAGAAAATGATGTGCATATAGGCTGCAGTAAAACACATTTGACTGAGGAGGTCCAGGTATGTGTGGGGGGGGCATGGTTTCATCAATTCCACTGTGGGCTTCCGAAACCCTAAATCAAACCCAGGGGTAGATATTTAAGCAGTACAGCATGACAAGGTGTGTGTTATTGTGTAAT